>OX451365.1:3750000-4375000 GCA_949629185.1 Apamea crenata | reverse complement strand
AGTTACAGCAAAAGTTTCGTCACTCCACGCAGAACAATTAAGTACCTGGCTACATTATTTCGAAAGATTTTTTTTTTATCGGATTAATAAAGGCCTGCGTATGAAGCAATAAAAGGATTAAAATTTTCATAAAGTAACAATACTGATAAAGGTAGGTCATCATCTGCCTACTTTTCCCAACTATGTTGGGGTCAGCTTCCAGTCTAACCGGATGCAGCTGAACGACTCTCGCGTCTGACCTCCACAACCCAGTTACTGGATAATACGACTGGTTGTCAGTGCCTGTATCTTGTGGGTTGGGAAGCCAGAGGCCAAAACTAGTCACTAAATACATACATGTCTCGTGAAAGCTTTAGTTAGAAGACCATCTATCACGGAGACTAGAGCTCTAAGAGCTTGAGCAAGAGAATTGTTTTCATTGCCCTTAGATTTCCCATATCTATTGGATAGGAAATTTGAATTTAGATATCCTGCCCATCAATCTCATAATAACATTCCATTATCCATCACGGTGGAGGAAAACATCGTGAGGAAACAAGCCAGTCAAAAAACTAAAAATTCAAAGACATGTGACATCTATCAACCCGCACTAGGCCAGATCACGCGGGCCTAGTCCCTCACAGAGCAGATGCCTGTCTCCCAGTACTGTAAAGCCTGATTGTGTTATCCACAATTCTTAGGCATCTATGACATAATACCACGATCTAATCCGAATTCAGCTTTAACCAGTTCTCAAAAAGACTAAACGGATGAGGATACCGTAGTCCATAAATACTACTATTTCCGACTCCGACCCTTCCTCATTCTCCACCAGTTTCCGTACTATGTAGAAAACGTTAGTTTTTGCTAAATATCACGCACACTTAGCCATATAGCCATTCAATTATGTGAAGTCAGTGAAATCAAATTAAAAAAAAAAATACTGTACAAAGCCGGTCTTAATGTCTGAGACATTTTCTATCCGTCAACCGGGTGATGCAGAGACAAAACTTGGCAGGTGCATAAGGGATAAATAACTAGGAGATGACTATAAAATACAAGAATAAATACTAATACATAGATAGATACTCGTAGACCAACGTAATTTGTCCATATATTCAAAACACAACTGTTTTTGACAATTATTGTATGGTTATAAATCGGCGAGTATAGGGCGGTCAATTAATTAATAAGTCAATTAATTTTGCTGACTGTACATACAGTACCTACGTACATAACTACATGTAAATGAGATGGATGTGAACGCAACGGTGCGTAGTTCCTGGCTTCATCTCCGCAAGCCTATTGTTAGGGATTTATGAAGGTTTGAGTAACATGATAAAAAAAAAAATCACGCATTTTTTATTTTTATTAACTACCTACGTATTTAATCAGTTTTTTTTAACTCTAGTGTCTAAAAATTTCGATCCAGCCTGTCCCTTGCTGCCTTCTCCCAGCTACGCCCTAAGCCGAGGACCGTAAACCCAGTGCACTATAAAATCCAGCCGCGATATTTTTACCTTCGTGCGAAATTGTGTTTACCTTTACTGTTTTATTGAATGTCAATCTAACATCATCATCATCATTTCAGCCAAAAGACGTGAACTGCTGGACAAAGGCCTCCTCCAAGCGTGGCCTCATTGACCGGTCCTGGGGCCTTATTCTCTATGACACAATTGAACGTAACCGCGCGAAATGGACGCTAGATTGGAGGGATTAGCCAAGGAATTGACGTGGTTTCGAGTAAGGAATCGCTGTATTGTCTATTAGAGTATAAGTAGTATATAAGTTAAGTTTTATGCCCACGTGTATATTAGGTTCACGTTGTAAATATTCGTATGCCGCTATTAGCGGCGGATGTATCTTGAACTCATCCATTTATACCAAATTGTACCTACCATATCCGACGAATAAATGTCTTTGTCTAAGTTTAATGTTCATAGTGAATTAAGACATTGTGCTTCTCGCATCTTGCTTAAATTAAAACAAACTAAACCAGACGAAAATGTTAATTAACTGAAGCTTTACCGAAAAACTAAATAAGGTCAGCGTTCCGTCAAAAAATCCTATTCAGGTCATTGCCGACTCAGCGTCGACTATGGGGCTTCATCTAAATCGGTTCAGATCGGTTACAGAGGTTAAGCTAACACAGACATACGAACATAGCAAGGCCATTTTTATTAACAAAACTCTTAAACCAGTGAACCGATGGTCTTGTTTTTATAGCATCTATTGTGAATGGGAGTCTAATGAATCGTTGTTGAATGAAGGTTAGGCTAATGCTTACGAGTTGTGATGTCATTCATCAGTCGGTCATCCATGAATGAAATGACTTAAACTTTTTGAAGATGTTATCTTTATTGACAGAGGAGGTGAAGTTTTTAGCAGTTTTTTTGAGTTTGAAAAGCTCTTAGGAATGAAGTTAATAAGAGAGAAACGTCAGTTCTAAATATGATTCGCGAGCTGCAACAAACGTAAGAATTTCGCGGGCTACCCTGGCCCTTCTCCGATAATAGAAACCCTTTTTTTTAATCAGATTTTTAACCACAATAATTAAGATAGTGTATTTTTCCTAAAGTCAATCAACCAACTCAGTCTGTCGCAGGATATCAGAAGGGAAGGATTTAATGTTGTTGTTGTTAACCAGTGGGGGTACCCACTGGTTAACAACAACAACATTAAATCCAGTTTTTCCGGAGGCCGAAAAATACATTTTTTCGGCACTGTGTATATGTCGCAGTAAGATAGATAAAGCCGTAATATAGTTATATCCCTAGGGATATAATTATATACCGTAACATAGTTATACGAAAGCGATTCTTTACTATCTCACTAGGAATCACTAGGAAAACTTCGACGGTTTTATAACTATATAAAACCGTCGAAGTTTAGTGATATACTTATATTACTAGATTAAGTTCAGTGTTATAAATATATTAGGGGTTACATAACTCGCACGCAAATGCACGGTATGTTACGCAAAATCATAATACCACGACATTAAGGTTTAAAACTGAAGGTTGAAACAATTATAACTAACAAAGTGCTAGCTCATCTTAATTGCAACAATAATAACACGTTTATGTACCAACATTTTATGTTTCACAACTGCTCTCCATCTTTATTATCAGGAAAATCTAAGGTCGTTTATTTCTAGAGCAACCACGGAAACTCGCCATTAAGGAAAACTTAGTTAAGACTGCTACAAACGTAATCGTGACTGCATGCTTGGTCAGTATGCATGACTACTTGGTTGTTTTATGCCAGCTTGCATTAGCATCTATGTTTAGAATAAATGGAAACGTTATCGTACAGCTTATGGTGGAGACCGCGTATCGGCAAGCGTAGTGTGGGACGACCCCAGCTAGATGGACCGATGTTCTTAAAAAAGTGGCTGGGACTGACTGGATGCGGAAGGTGGAGGACAGGGTGTTGTAGCGCATCCTGGAGGAGCCCTGTGTCCACCAGCGGACTGCGATAGGCTGAGTTGATTGACTGACAGGTGATGGTAACGTAGAAGATGCAATCAACTAGATAGATACTAGTAAGCGGTTCAAACTCAAACTCAAAGTCTTTATTGCATTCATGTGTACATTTCGTTGTTACAATATAAGTAAGTTCCAACATGAAACCCGGTTAGGGCACGGCAACATAATAATAATTTTAACATAATCTATCTATTATACCTATGTATAATATAAAAATGAATCGCTGAATGTGTTGCTAAGCGCAAATCTGGAGAACAGCTGAATAGAATATTCCTTGAAGTCTGAGGATGGTTCTTACAGAAAAAAAAATGTAAGAAAGTTGCTTCACGCGGACGAAGTCGCTGGCAAAAGCTAGTACCTATATAAAAATGAATTGACTTTTGTTAGTCTTACAAAAACTCGAGAACGGCTGAACCGAAGTGTATTCAGAAGTGTATTAGAATAAGAAGGTGATCAAACGAAGAATATTAACAAAGTTACAGCCCGATTTAAACTTTATGACGGTTCAGAACACGAGGCGAGTCGCTGCACAGTAACAAATTCATGGGTGAGTAGCGCATAAAGTTTGACCCGAACTCTATCTAGAAGGTCTGCCCTTTACTAACAAAGAAAAGGAATGTGAAAGGAAAGGGAAAATACCATCCAGTGGAAATAGGCAATATGTTCAGACAAGATAAATCAGAAACGCAAATTCAGCAGTGGATAATTAAAACCAACTCAGAATATTACGCCTACGCTGTTGATAGTAGAAACAGCGGTGTTTCTACTATCAACTGATACGAAAACATCGTTGAACTAAATGCAACACACAGCTGAAATGTTTGAACTAAAGTAGGAGACTATTATTCTTGTCAAACTAACGTAAACTGTTCGTACCGTTCCAAACACAACATAATTACGACGTAAGTAATTATCCGGTGTAAAAGATTAACTAACAGTTGCGAGGGTAGTTACGCCAGGTTGTTTGTCACGGATCTTGCTAGATGATACTGATACGCGGTTACCAAACGTAGAACGTAACAGTGGCTTGGCCTCAGACTTACTGTGGCTGAATTTAGGTGTTGTGTCAAAAGTTTTATACAGTGGTATGAAAGTTGGTTGAAGATTTATAATCAGGGAGGTTTATAAAAGAATAGACTCCATTTTTCTATACGGAGTAAAACATAGTCTATGGTCTATGGTGGTGGTGGTGTGGTATGGTGGTGGTCTATGGTCTTCATGCGGAGGGAAAAGATTTCAGTTGATCCACCAGAGAATGATTCTCTTTTCTGTGCAAAATCTTCTTTGCATTTTCAACATTCACAATGGCATATACCTCTAATGACATATTATCTTCTGTAACATCTTCAGTAAGTACACGATTTGAATACTTATATATTCACTAGCGGACCCGGCAAACGTCGTCCTGCCTGGGAAAGCAGCGCCGCCTACCGGGTCCAATTGTGTTTTCAAACCATCTAGGAACCCATTGAAATATACACACAAAATTTCATCCAAATCGGTCCAGCCGTTTAGGAGGAGTTAGGTGACAAACACACGTACAGAATTTTATGTATATAGATGTAGATAATTATGTGATAAGTAGAACACGGAGTACGTTAAATATGACAAACAATAGATAATTATGAATTAAATGCCCCACTTCTCTTATCAAGAAGCCGATGACTGTAAAGGAAGTCAAATCATCAATAAAGCTGATAGTACTCGTAGGAAATTGCAGAGTGATTGCGAATATGTTGATAATGCAATATTTTGTTATCAAATAATATGAGTAACGAGATTCTTCTCTTGCTCATAGTGTGTATTGTTGTTGTAATGCATTTTAAACATCACTCAAGTGCCTTTCACATTCCTGATTGCGAAACGGACGTCACAAGGAAATCCCTTTACTCTCTTGTATGTTGTATCGATGTACGAAGAATTGTCCTTATAAAATGCTTGCGTGCTCTAGATATTATTTTCGGAAACCGGCATGTCCTAGAACCAAAAACCAGAAGACATGTGACAGCTACCAACCCGCGCTGGGCCTGCGTGGTAAATTATGAACGAGGCCCTCTCACAGGGAGGAAGTCTGTGTCCCAGGATGTGTAGGAACCTTATAGGCTGATTATGATCTAATAATATTGTGTGTTAACTAAAAGCTGTTCCCAAATGCGATTCGCCTATTTGCCAGAAAGGGTAGAGAGAGTACACACATGACCCTAATCAAACTGGTTTTCCGTGTACGACCCTCATTCTAAAGATACTCTTAGAAACAATACAATTCAAAAACACAAAACGCAGCTTCTAACAAACCCAATAAATACTAAATAACAGAACTTTCGTTTTTGATTGAGTGGACTGCTGGTGCATGCTGTGTATAGTGCATTGGACAATAGGTACTACAGTATGGCCCATTCTCCCATTCATTCACTAGTATCGCTAGGTACTGCAGCTGTAGGTAACCCACTTCTGTCGGTAGTTTGTGCGAAGGGAAGCTGCTAATACAATGTTGTTTAGGTCAACGGATTTTGTTACAAAAGAGCTATACAGGGTGAAAAAATAATAGAATATGAACAGTATTTTATTTGCCACCCTGGCAAATAAAATACTGTTCATATTTTGAGGGGTGATTACGGACATTTTTTGTTATATCTATAATATAAAAATGAATCGCTGAATGTTTTGCTGAGCGCAAATCTCGAGAACAGCTGAACCGATTTCGCTTATTCTTTTTTTAGAATATTCCTTGAAGTACGAGGATGGTTATTACGCTGAGAAAAATTGACTGAAAAAGTCTAAAAACAACACTTTTCTATACTCCCATACAAACGAATACAAATTTTGTTTCGGGGTGGGTCGGGGGTCTTACAAGAAATTTCACGCGGACGAAGTCGCGGGCACAAGCTAGTTATATTATATTATTATTTTAGACTACTCACATGTTTGTTTCGGGTTTGTTGTTTGTCAACTGTTTTCGAATTTGAAAGGAATCACTGGTCTAGTTTTAATATAATTCTGATGTTATCTGCTTCCAACATGTTTTTTTAAAGTTATTGCTTTCTTCACAGCCTCGCGCACACGATGCACCTTTAATACTTTAGCTGAAGACTATCCGTGTTTGTCGGTATCATAGAGACGACTAAACAAAACATCAGCAGAATGGGTCCTTGTAGATATCTACGTCTGGTTCCGATTCTAATGACATAATTTAGTAATGACAATTACTATAATATCTATTGACCTCTGAATAGCATGACACCAGTCATGCTATTCAGAGGTCAAGAGGCTATTATTCTAAACGGATTGTTCATTCTGATGACGAAGAGATAATGATGATGATATTCTATTTTTTTTATATCCTTGAGTAAACACCGATTGACTATGGTGAATATATATCTACTGAAAACCAAAATAGTGCAGAGGAAAAATACGGTTTATGACATTGATTTCTCAAAAAGAATACAATCCACTTATCATGAGAAATACAAGTTCATACTTGATAAAGTTGATACACGAACTAAAAAAGATCAAATTGGGGAAAATATGTGTCACATTCACGGAAAAGGCCATCGCTCAGCATAATGCTTAGACCCTATGCGAGACATAGCCCAAGCGCTGGTTTTTAGCGACAGCCGGCGTTGACGTAATGATATCGAAGAGTCTGTTCAGGTATGAACGTGATCAGACTCTTCGCAGATTCTTCGTCGTCATCTGGGCCATGAAGCCTAGATGTAATCCATAGCGGTGTGTATTTAGGGTATGATGGGACTGTCATACGCATTGTGATTATAAAACTCCCTAGATAATAAAGAATACAAAAAAAGGTGTCTAAAAATATTTTGCGATGTTGTGAAAAAACGCTGTATAGATAGGTACACTTATCTAACCTGAGTCTTTCATTGAGTAAAGTACACGACTATTGGCAATGCGGTGTTGATTTTTTAATTTTTACTTTCATTGTAACACTAGTAATTGTAAGACCAATTAATATGTCCATCGCATTAATGACAGCCAGACGATAAAGAAATCGTCTACACTTTGTAATAGTGTTCCTAGATTCATTGCTAGGAACGAAAATATTTCAATTAGAGTCGTTCAACAATCGTTGTAGTTTTTGTGGCAAATACTTAGGTGCCTCTTTTTAGTCCACAGTCATTGAGAAACCGTCTACCGTGACTATGAAAAAGCAAAAAATAGAAATACCTAGATACGAAAGAAATACAAGAAGTTGTTGTTGTTTTAATGAAAGCTATTGGAATACTAGACCATTGGGTTCTAACGAAGTGCTTACTGACCGGGAAAATAATGATCATATTTATTATTTTCACGTATTTCAATTTCAACCTTAATGCCTGCCTATGATTACTTTAGATATGGATTTAGGAAGCTCAATATATCATCATCCTACAAAAAATCAGGTTATCATAAAAAAAACTACATAGCATTATCTAACTCAAATCATTAGTTACTTGATTTGCATTAAACACATACAAAGGTCACAAGAGGACTATAATCAAAGCTGCCATTTCTGACCAACAACAAAAAAAAAACACAGTCTTATATTTCTTCCCTCATAACTCACCTAAACATGTCACAAAACTCTCACTTTTCAATTCACTACACCATTTTATCCATTGGAACACGTATACACGTATAAAATCACCATTTGATAAATAAACACTGTATATTGCGTACGAGCACCGGCTAGCCCCTACTCTGTTCAACGCACGAATGTCTGAGCGCGTGCCGGCCGCGCCGCTAACTTGCTGCTTCGATAATAATTGCTGAATAAACCGCGCAAATGAGTAAATACTGTATTACAATGTTGTTTTTGCTTTATTTTAATGAATGCTAAACGAGATGGTTTAAAAGAAAGGTGAATATGAATGCAACTAAGTGTAATGGTGGTATGACAGTTTTTGCGCGGCGATTTTATCTGAAAGAAAAAGTTTCACGCAATTTTGCAACTTTCTTTGAAATAAGTTACTTTTTCCTTGAATATTTGGATTTTTTAAAGTATGCGGATGTTTTTCGGATAGGAAACTTCCAAATAAAATGCCTCCTTAAAACAGCATTGGAGTACTTTTTTTTAAATTGCTGAATGGGCCTCGAGTTGACCTCGATCACGCCTGATGAAAGCGATGAATGAGGTCTATGATGGAACGAGCGTGCCCAGAAGATGCCTGTTCACTCTTGCTTTGAAGACAGACAGATTAAATGTGGAAGGGAACACAGACGCTGTCAGAGAGTACTTCAGTTAAAGTATGTGTATAAACAGCCACGTAACACCCACACAGCATTATATTTTCTAAACAAACTGTATTTAACTTTTACTCTATGAATTATGATACAAAAAACTTTCTTAAAAAAACCCGGACGCGTAACGTGTATTTATTTACTGTTTATTAAATTATACGTTGTTCTTTCTGGTGAGTGAGCACGCCACGGAATGATTCAGTAACATTTTACGGCTCCTAACCTCCTAACTCATTCACTAGCATGTTCATGTTGCAGATACATAGGTACCAGTGCTAGTGCTGCCAGTTTGCTAAACTACTATTTTTTTTTAAAGATTGGAGTAACAAAATATAATATGTGTAGGATATTTAATTCTGTGCTACTAGAGAGTTTGTTGCGCCACTTCTTATTCTCAGCGAAAGCACTAGGAAGTGGTGAAGGTCGTTTTGCTGATTCTCAGCCTAATTTGGATAAATGACTTTTGATTTTGATAATTTTACCATGGGTGTACTATAGGGACGCCTCTAAGGGACGCCTCTCTTTGGGAAAAACAGACGTCATGTTATGTTAATATTAATTTATTGGATCTCCTACGGAGGCTATACAATTACATGCAAGTTTACAGGGACCAATACTAGTGTGCTTCCAATTATAAAAGACCACTTCATGTATGTTTCATGTTATTTTATATTTTTTTTTAGATAGTTCTAGAGATTTTACATAATCTAGGGAGCAGTCTGACTTTACCTTATTAGAATTGTATTATTTTTTTAATATATTCTCATATTTTATAGGAAATACAGCTGTTGTTTTGATTTTCATAAAAATATGCTTAGGCTTGACTTCTACCGTAAGGGGCTGTTCATTTATAACGTAAGACAATTTTGACCACTTTCTGACACCCCCTCCCCTTGCGTAAGAAAAAATAAGACATGGACGAACCCTCTTCCCCCTTTTTAATCTTACGTAAGATTAGTATCTACCAAAATTGCAAAGAAAAAGTAGCAAAAAATTAAAAACATGTAAGTTTTGTTTACTTTTGTGATCTTACGTAAGAACAGTCTAGACCCCTCCCACCCCAGAAGCCACCACGTAAGAAAACATAAGACTTGTTTGGACCCCCTCCCCCCTCAAATCGTCTTACGTAATAAATGAACAGCGCCTAAGGACTGGCCGGCACTAGCAAAAGACAGAATTGTGTGGAAAAGGGAGAGGGGGGCCTTTGCCCTGCAGTAGGACATTGCAGGCTAGTTAGATTAAATTAAATGCATATGCATTCATAACTTACAAAAACATAACGAACTGTGAAATTAGGAAAAAAGTAAAAAACGCAAATAGTTTTTCGTAGCGCTACGCAGCGTAGCCGCGTAGACAAAATGAAATGGTAGGCTAGACAGTTCGTATAATTCCTACTTCACCAATTTTCCTACAACATGCACATCACGCCACAGTAATGTTAACAGCATTAATTATTCAGTTTAATGAACAGATGCATCGTCTTGTGTGTCATTGACATGTCAATTGTAGATTGTAGGGGTACCTCGTAGAAAGTATGTGAGTATCTAATACTTGCTTTGGGAAATTAATTGTTAACCAAATTGACTACCAACTTAAATTGTCTGCATATTTAAATCCCAACTGTACGTAATTCTTTGACGATGGTATGCATATTCAGCATGTTTCGAGTGCTGAGACATAGGCCCCGCTCCGTGAGAGGGAGTGGGTCGTAATCCACCACGCGGGCCCAGTGCGGGTTGGTAGATGTCACATCTCTTCGATTTTTTTGGTTCTAGGACATGCCGATTTCCTCACGATGCTTTCCTTCAACTTTTTGAGAGCACGAAAGGGTTTGCTGAAATGCTGATGAAGTAATTTACACAAAGTAAAGCGCCTGTCTGGGTTCGAACCTACGACCTACATCTCGTAAGTCGCGGCCGTTACCACTTGGCCAGCACTGCTCCGCAAGTGTATAAAATGGCAAATTAACGTGGGGTGTCAATTTGCTCAACAGTTAATTTCCCCGACTGTACTACCAACTTGTGATCTATTCTCGTATGAGTTCGTTCTTGATTAGGAGGGTGCAAGGAGTGAAGTCATCGCCTTTATTGGTAGTTATTGAGTCTATTTCTGGCCGGAGTGCGGAGTAAAATCTCGAATACAATACACACTAGGGGGCAAATGGAGCGTGTTGCGGAACATGACGCTCGACAACTACGTGATCCCGAGAGAATGTCGCGGAACATTTTGCAGGCCTACAAATGGCGCGACACTGGCGCGGGACGGCGGGACGCGTGCGCTCGCTCTCGGAGCAACATGTCCCGCGTCACGTAAAATGTTGCGGAACTTGTGGAGCGTCACGTTACGGGAAAAATGTCCCCTAGTGTATCCGAGGCTTAAAAGTTTAAAAGGATTTTAGTGATAAGTAGGGCTATGTTGTGAATGTTGTTTGCTGAAGCAGAGGTGCATGTATGGCTAAAGGCACTTATTTTTCAGCTGGTAGTGAAAGCGATTAAATTGAGTGTTTATAAATACTGATTAACACTCAATTATACCGGGTGTTATTTTATTATTTTTGAAATCAATGGCTTGTTTCGAGGTGTTGAAAGTACTACCACCCTTGCCTTCCGTAGAAGTCTACCTAGAGTACCTAACATAATTTATAAAATAAGTTTAACACGACGTTTAAGTGACAGGATTAAACAACTAAGGTTTGATTTTTCCATCGACAGATATTTTTTATTCGTGGAATAAAATTGACGTCTGATAGTTTTTGTATGGACGTCTGATAGTTTTTGTATGAAATCAGCCCTAAGTCAGATATCTTTTTGTTCTTTTTTTCTTCTTTGGCAACTGAGCCGTGTCGACTATTCTGCCTGCATCATGTTCTGACGGCAACGCAGCAAGGTTTACCGCAGCCGTTTATATCGTGAATTAAAATTGACGTCTAACAGTTCTATATTCGAAAAACTGTCAGAAATTAAAAAAAAATATGCTCAGGATAAGACTTATTCTAGGTATAAAAGTTTGGTGGAATTCGCCCTAAAGGCTGAATATTCCAACGCCAGATAATTCTACCCGAGGAATAATTTTGAATGTTTGACAGTACTTCCATGGAAAATCTGTCAACGACAATTTTTTCCACGAAAAAAGAAATCTGTCGATTGAAAAATCAGACTTAAATAAACTAGTAAGTACTAAAAATATACCTAAGTAGGTAAGCCACTGCGGTAGACGCAAGTCTTATTAAGGAATAATTAGTAATTTTGCTACAACAACAAAGTAAACAAATTCACTTTTACTGGAAAGTGCATGTATTAAAACAGATTTCATTTCACGATAACGATTACCTACACGAAAATGCGTGATCATACAACTTTCTGTCAGAGAAGTAAAATTAACTTCATTACTTTTGATGACGATCTAATTTCATCTGTTTATTACTTCTTTACTTTATTACTTTCATCTGTTTATTACTTTCATCTGTTTATACATTAAATTATTTATTTATTTATCTCATGGAAAACCAACAGCTTTACATAAGTACAATAAATATACATGAATAAGAAACATGAAGCCAATTATAGGTTTTCACGGCTAGCTATACAATAATACAGCTAGCTAATAATACGGCTAGCTATACAATAATACGGCTAGCTATACAATATACATAAACCTTTCGAAACGTTAATTAGGTATTTTCTCAAATTGATTAGCCTTGGCTATCATGTTCAAATGATAGCTAACGCTAATAAATTTCAGAAAATCAATGGACTTATTGCTGCTCTACATAAACTGTGTGGCTTAGAACTTGAAGCTTCATGTTGATCCAAGGCAGAACATTTTGTCGAAAAAAGACGGTAATCATCACTAACAATTAAACGTGAATTAGAGTCAGTGAACTAATTCATACCATACATCCTAATATTTTAGGTATACCTACTCGTATATGCGGAATTACCTCTGTCTGTCTGTTTCCTTTTCATGTCTAAATTACTGAGCCGATCGCTATGATATTTGAGAGATAGGCTGTGACCTGGAGAAGGACATAAGTACCTAACTATTCCTCCCGGATATTTGTATTAGAAAATGATGAAATACAAAGTACACGCTAACGAAATGCGGGCCACAAATAGTATTAAACAGTCAGTGAGCTAGGCAATCGTATGTATTGTGGTATTTATGGAAATGTCATAACACGTCAATGGCAACAATTTTTTTGTAATGACAATCTTCTTCTCAGCGTGTGATGGCAATCTGATGGATTCGGCCAAGAATTCGGCTCCGTGATTGGCGCCATAACTAACGTCCATCTGTTCCTGTAACGTGTTGCTGACAGGACACGTAGGACATGATATAAAGTGTCCCATCATTTGTGGAAAAGCACCACATTTACACTCTGAGGTGGAGTCGTCTATGAATCTCCACCTGAACAGGTTTTCCTTGCTTTGGTTAACCTGAGTCCGGAGTCTGTTTAAAAACTTCCAGGTTGCCCAATGCAAATCATGTCCAGATGGCAATGATGAGTTTAATCATAATAAGCTCAATGTAAATGCTATATAACATTAGGAATTAGGATCAAGGGAACCATTTTTTGTCAATTACGCTATTGGCAAAAATACAACGTTCCGGTGTGTGGTTTAGGAACACAATGTATAGTGACACAATGGAACATACATTATGTAGTGCGTTATGCGCGCGTGCGTTGTGTGCGTTATGTGTTGTGTGTGTGTGTGTGTGTGTATGTGTTGTGTGTGTTGTGTGTTGTGTTGTTGTGTTGTGTTGTGTTATTTTGTGTGTTGTGTGTAGTTCCTATGTAATGTAACAGCGGTAGTTCGATACGATCTCAATATATCTAAACTAGCGACCCGCCCCTGCTTCACACGGTTTTCTCGACTTCAGAAAACATCGGGAATTCTCTTTTGTATATAAGTTACATAAACTTCCAGAATAAATTCTCGAAATGTTGGTGAAAACCGCATCGAAATGCGTTAGTCTATAAGAACAACGCAGTCACACAGACAGACACGGAAAGCGGCTTTAATTTATAATATAGCTACAATACAATGCGCGTCTAGTGTCTAAAACTAGTGTGTTACAATTGGACCTAGTTCTAACAATTGAACTTACAATGGAGTGATGTCATTGGCTTAGCGGAGCGGAGTGCTTAGCGGAAACGATACAATATGGTTTCGATGGTCCATTAACTATGAGATTTTGATAAGATTATATCATAGGAAGTGCTAATACCTTTTTTTTCAAGCTCATTAATTCAGTGTAAGCTGTTATTCAGGCAAATAAACTACAAAAGTTAACTTTCGTCATCTACTTTAGAGTTTTACAAAATCATGGAGCCTGTGGGGTAATTGAGCAACACACTAAAAGTAGCATTGCTTTCATTTTGACAGTTCAACAAAATTCATTGCGTTATTTACGTTGCTGAGCAGACAGATTTTTCGAAACTATGAAGCAATGGATTAGCAATATCATTCAAAATGATTCAGATTGTGATTGAGACTGTGTTACGGAATTAGCGTGCTGGTCACGAGGCCAGTTCGCGAGTCAGTATATTGAGTCAGTTCGGCATTCGTGCCGTTAACTGGCGCTAACACGAAGCCAGTCAGTACTGAACTGTCAACAGACTGACTCGCCAACTGGCTTCGTTTCCGTAGCCCAATATGTATAAATTTACATCTAAAGGTATCCGTACCTAAGGGAAGGCTATAGGCCTCCTCTTCCTTGTGCGATTGAGGAAATCCTTTCTGCTTTCCAATTATCGTAATTATAAATACCAGAAGCACTAACAACCACGATAAAATTACTGAAGAAATACAACTGATATATGCTGTTGACAATCTCCATCTTGATCAGAAGGAAAATAAAGCCTTAGTAAACTCACACAATAGCAGAGTGATGCCTCTGATGTAGCGGTGCGGATGGCGTGGCGGGCGGCAGAGCGGATAGGGAGGCGGGCTGGGGAGAGCCGCACCACCGGCCCTCGCGCACGTCTGATGAGCCTGCCAATAAGACAGAGGTGGTAAGTTAATGGCCTGTGTGTTGGGAAAAAGGCCACCATCTCTTCAAGTAGGTGATGGTTTAGAAGTCTGGCCACGGCCTTACCAAAAGCAACACGACGCGTGAGTACGCGATCGTCGCGCTCGTTTATATGAATATTTATTACATTTGGGAAAACAAACAGCAGTATATTAAGCATAAACAGTATTGTCTTAAAATTAAACTTATCAAATATACCACCCACAACATTTTCCACAGATTACTATATTATATTAAACAAAAAACAAGCTGTAAGCAAACTTTAAATGTAGCAGGGCTAACTCAATAAAAAGTAAGTTAAATGAAAAAAGAAAAAAAAAAGATAAAAAATATTCTATATAAGTCAAACCAAAAAAAAAAAAACACAAAATAAAAAAATATCAAAAAACATAATGACATAACTCACGCTATCAATCAAGCCGCGTTTGTGCTAACGCGAAAACCTATATATGACCATTTTATTTATGTATAACATTCAAGCTTAAACTAAATATAAGAATAAAAGACTTTGAAAACAAAATCCCGAGCACATGATGACCACAGCTGCGTCCGTAAGTAAAACAAAAGAGGATCCGTTTTAGGTCGACTAATATGCGATAATATGCGCTGCAAGCAGAAATAGTCCTTACGGTGGTCAGATATAGATTTTGGCGATAGTATGTCAGTATTCAGGTACCCAAACGATTAGCTTTCGGCCGACATTTCTGATATTTATAGACATCTCTCTCACTCAAAAGGTAATCCTTCATAACCTTCATTGAAAGTGTACTTCACTACCATTTACTGAATCAATCTATATAAATAATATAAAAAATTAATGCTAAATACCACTTTTTGGCCTTTGATAATGATGATGATGGATATACTCACTGCCATAGAGCGTCAGGTGGGATGGTGGTCTGCTGGCCAGCACCGGAGTGGAGCCATACCTCTCCCCTCCCGCAGACAAGCGCCCCCCGAGCGGCTTGAACGCTATCGGACGGATCACTGATTTGCCCTGGAACAAGTAAAGATGCAAATTAGATAAAGTGAAATATAGCTTGGCAAAGAATGATGAAAACGGCTCTAAACGGTGAAGGAAAACATCGTGAGGAAACCGGCATGTCCTAGAACCAAAAAATTCAAAGACATGTGACATCTACCTAACCCGCACTGGGCCCCCATGGTGGGTTACGGCCCACTTCCTCTCACATAGAGGAGGCCTGTGTCCCAGCAGTAAAGAATAGTGATAATTGATGAAGGTATTGTCAGCAATTACTACGCGACTATAGCATTGTAATCATTGTCAATTTGATTTGTTTTTGAAGTTGTAAGATAAAGTACGAAAAGAAATAACGACCGTTGTTTTCACACTGAACAAACTAGGTGAAGCTGCAAAATGGGGTGGTCTAGTGGTATCCGAAAGGGACCAGCAAACAGACATAACGGATCATCAGCTAAAATATGCAAAGAAACCAGCACTAAAAGTAACATGACTTAATTTTGCGTAACAAATGCGAGGGTACCGTACCGCCAAATAACCATACATGTCTTATACGGAATTCGAAAGGAGGAAAAATCCGTTTTCTACTGCGGGTCAAAAATAGATTACTGATAAAACTTCGCATTGACATTTTCTAAAGACCAATTGTTTAGTCTACCTATTTACCGACCATTATCTCAAGGACCCAAACAAATCGTTTTTTAAACGCGTTCGTTAGTTAATAAGTCCGTGCGCATTTATCTGATCACGGATTTGACATTTCGTACGCAACAACGCATCTAAAGGTCATGACGAAAAGGTCAAACTTGGAATATTCGGTGCATCAACGAGTGTTACCGTTACAATGATATATGGGGGAAATATATGGATTTCGTGACGACATTAATCAGGGCTTTGCGTTTAAATTAGGCCAGATCATTATTAAAGTCGTGTGGCGGACTCTTATGGAATTCCATCGGTTGTGTAATATATTTCTGTATCTGCGTTTGTTTTAATATATTCTTGTGTATTCCAATGTATGGTACTCACTGTATATTTACGAATAGATTGTTTTGTAAGAATTTCTTCACTAGGCATATAGTTTTTTTAATCATTTTTGTTTCATCAACAATCTCTTAATTTTGCATACTGTTTGGCTGTCATGTTGTAATTCTTCCTACTTATCACATCAATGCTCTTATAATATCACAACAAATAGATCATATCTGACTTTACGAACAATAGAAATTAATTTATGTAATTCTAATTAGTAGATATTGCGTATGCTTTATTTGATTCATAATTAAGTTGTTGTTGATAGTTGCGAGTAAGTTATTCATCTTGGGTAATGTTGTGGGGGTTGTGAAATTCATAATACCCGCGAAGAACTCTCTATTACTAATCTATTCTGTAAAAATCTCACTATGGAAACTTAGTTGAAGTAAGTGAGCTGTCATTCCACCTGATGGAGACTATTGAGGATTCATTTTAAGATCACTTTACCTAAGTTTTCATGGTGAGATTTTCAAAAGTGAATACAAAATTGATTCCTACTTTACTTTGAGTACCTATCTACTTAAAAGGTGTTCAGTTCTTGAAAAGACGAAGAAGAAGAAAAGATCATACTTATTAAGTTCCCGCCTAAAATATACGAGCGGAATGCATTTGCATTGCACACGCAACAGACAAACTTTTTTGATGAAGTAATTAAACAAAATAAATATACATAAAACTTGTACAACGTGCCAACGAATCAATCAGACGGAACGACGCGAATTCGTGATAAAAAAACGCGTGCCTTACGACTATGGATGTCGAACAGAGTACGGACAGAGACGAAGGAATGTCCAGTATGTCTGTGACAAAAACTTGAACACTTGGCATCGCTGCATACGGCACTGTTTGCTTAACATTTCCTTTGAAGAGCTGGTTTATGAATATAATATGAACTTGCATGTGACACAGAGCAGGAAATGCAGTGTAACCATGATGGTATTGTAATTTTTTTTAATTTGTATATTTTTTACGCTCCTACTGGAATTTTGAGCGAAGGTTTCATCTTCCATTCCGGATCATTTATTTAAAATGCATTACTTATATTTTAGGAAAACAGAGGCTTATATGAGGCCCAGCAGTGTAAAGTATAGCTGTGGATGATGATGATAATGAAGACTTATTATCTGATAAACCCTATCAATTAAAAAAAAACATTTGTTTCTTTGAAATGCTGTTACAAAACAAGTCGTACTTACATTATGACAGCTAGGACAGTGTTTTTGCGTCCTGATTCTAATCTAATGAGGATCTGATCAACATTTTTAATAAGGCTTCTTTTTCTTCCTGTGTATCTGATAAAGATCTTTGTAACGGTTCATGTAACATGTCTCAGTGGTGCAGGCAGGTTCAGTGCCACCGACTTTGAAATTGTCATGTCGTTGTCAATTTCTGTCTAGTGTGAGTGCATAAATGACAATACTAAATTCTCCACTAGCGACGTTATCCACTGAACAGCACCCTAATTGCGTAACACACAATCAATCTAAATCTGAATCATTTTGAAGGATATTGCTAATCCATTGCTTCATAATATGTTCAAAAAATGTGTCATTTGTGTCTGCTCAACAACGTAAATAACGCAATGAATATTGTTGAACTGTCAAAATGAAACCGATTACGATTGGTCGTGTGTTACGCAATTAGGGTGCTGATAAGATGTTGGGTCTGTACCTAATAATATAGCAGTTCGCCGTGGACCTGTCATCAGAAGACAGCCGCCACGCAACCATCGATGCGACGCTCTGCTAGAGTGACTGTCACCAGCCAGTGTCACTCTTATCCGATCTTTTCGGTGATTCCACTAACTTCGTAGCAAAACTAGACGCAGCGCCACTATCTGCGCCGTCATGTTATTAAACTACCGTATATTGGAACTTAATAGGCGAATTTCGGGATATATCATAAGTAGCGTATAGTGACGTGATTTAAAAACAAGTACGATTCCAAACCTGTTACTATCGGTGTGAAAATGTGAAACTGGATTGTAACTACATTAGCATTGCAAAATACTTTCGCAGGAAGTTTTCACGTCATAATTGTTCCATGTTGTGGTTACTGGTATATTTTATGAGTTTTCCTCAGTTTATGAACATTAAATTACTATTGTAATGGTAGCTGGTTTTAATTATTTATTATGTGCTAAAGTATATTAGTTGATGCCTCATTTGTTTTGATTTATGGTCTTTGTATTTTTGCTCGTAAATCCTAGGTCTACTAAGCGTAATTAGTATAGGCCAGTAACACTAGTGGCTCTTTAAATATTGAAGTGTATTCTAGTCTACATAATTATATTATACTAGTAAACCCGTCAAACGTCAACTGCGGGTTATGGTCTTGAGTTCATATAAAAAAACCATAGAAAAAAGGACGTTCAGTTTCTTTGAAAATTTTTGAGAAACTTTTCCTTCCGTAAAAACCTAATTCGGACTATTAGCGCTTACCAAAGAACAGCATTTCATTTGTATTATAATTATACTTTGGCATGACATCATTCTTCAGCCGAATGAAATTAGAGTTCTTAATACCTACACTCGAAATTGTTTTTTGGAAGATCTGACAGCCTTCTTGTAAAGAGCCAGTTGTATTTATATGATGATATCACGACAAAAAAGGCACTGAAAAATAACTTCAACAAATGATTTGAAGAACAAAATGCAGTTAACAGATAACAGTGCCAGTCGGCCAAACACTCAGAGACAAGTATGTGCAACACAAACAAACGCCTATTTGTACAGGAAGACATGCTTGTGGGTTAAGAGACAAGGCGACTTCGAGGAAACCTTCTAAACGCCACATTATCGTCGCATAAAGTAAGATAATGACAATATTATACGTACATGTTGGACTTTCGGTCGTAAATTTTGCGACAAACAAACACAATGTAACAAGACAGTTGATACGTAGATACCGCTTTGATGGGTTAATCGTGACACGACAACCGTTGAAAGGTTTGGTCGTATATCTATATACCAGTGTATCTTGACACATCATTGTGACAAGAAAGATGACACGAGCTGAACCGTCAAACTTTGCGCCAAGAGCAGAGGCAGACCAAAGAAACGATGGATGCATTGTATGGCAGGTTCTATGGCAAGAGACAGTGAATACTGTGATGACAACTGGTATAGAAGATAATACCCATGTACTATTTGAAGTAGACAATATCCCCATTAGTGTAGGGTGTAGAGGAAGACCATAGCAACGATGAATGAAAACTGTTAAAGAGAATTTAGCTGGAAAGGGGGTAAAGTAAAGTAAAGTACTGATATGAAGACTGACAGATATGTATGGAAGAAGATATGTTGCATCGACCCCAAAAACATTGGGTTGAGATTAGAAAGATGAAGAGCTCCGTATTTCTCTACATATCAATATATACTGGTCACTGTAGGTGTAGACTATAAAATATTGACGAGAGACCAAATAAAAAGCTTCATGATGTTTAATGTTTTGGACTACAAAAAACAGGTATATGTTCGAGAAGACAGTTTCAAACGTCCAGAGGCGTCTGGGTTTGTGGGTTAACTGTGACAAGGCCAGGCAGACAACCAGTCTGTGGCTTTGTGTGGCACTTTTCAAGGGAGATAGCGAATTTTATAGGTACATAGCACATATTGCAACTGTGTGGTCCAAGTTTAAGCTAAGCAGGTACGATATATCAGATTTTTTTATAAGTAGTTTAATGGTGTTACGGTTAAGTATTATAACTTTAAAATAAAAAAATAAACACCAAAAAATCATGGTAATTTTCGTAGTATTGGTAGGGTAAAATTTCAAATATTATGTCTGGCATGTGAGTGGCTGGTTCGAATGAAGCCTAATCTCTGAATCAAATTGATACCTAGATATCATTGTTTTTATTTCAAGAATATAAAGATGGGACCTAGATTGAATGACGAGATAGTAATGAAAGTGCTATGATTTACTTTGACTTGAAAAACGAACCAAAAGAAAAAAGTCTCACCTTATGCGTGGTGAACAATTAGTGACTTTTCTTGTTTACTCATATAATTCGCATCATCTTCTCACTTACACCATTATCTAACTGTTCGTCTCGTTGCCATGCGGAACAGCCTACAAGAGATTTGTCTCCCGTTTGGAAGACCGGATAGTCTTTATTGATACTTCTTACTCGATTAAAGACCACTCGTTTAAGAATCGATATCGATAATAGTGTTGTTAATTTAACGATTATGTGCCCTCTTTCTAATACGTTCTATTAGTTTTATTGCAGCGAGTCAATGGCTTGATTGACACAGTTATATAAATACATTGTAATTTCTAGACTAACATTCCAGTCTAGATCCGTCTGATCCCAGAAAGCGGTCCACTTATGGACTATCACAGTTACGATGGGATTCAGCAAGTACCCAAGTACTTGCTGAATCCCATCGTAACTGTGACACACCACATTTCTCCAGTACCCAAGTACTGGAGAAATGTGGTGTGTCGTTTAGCTGCAAGTGAATGAGTTCCTTGTAAGGTGTTAATTATTCTGCTATTTACATAATGATTAAAAGATCAGAAAGGGGAAATTCCCATATTTTTAGATATATTCGCATTATAACCTCAGTCTCAATCTGTCAAAAATACCTCAAATTTTTTGACATTGTTTGTCGCTGAGATGAGATTGCGACTAAATTTTGAACGTACCTATTTAGTTACGGGAAGTGACCTTCAGATATCATGAAGAGTTTTGTAACCATTCTGGCTTCGTTCATTTCGACTACATTAGACAAATAATTGGCACAAATCAAATTGGTTTACGGCTACCATTATTATTTTTGGTCAAGTCAAAACCAGAAACTTATGGATACTTTGGGGTTCGGTACAAGTTTTAGTGGTGTCAAAATCCTGTCCTATCCCTGTCTTCAAAAATCCAAATGAATCTATTCTAAAGTAGCGTTACTAAATTATATATATAATTTCATAGTGATAGTATTATTGGTGATGTTCTTCAGAAAGGTCACGCAACCGGCTTGCGTGTATGACCTGCACCCCAATTGCGTAACACAGCATCAATCGGAATCTGAATCATTTTGAAGCAAATTGCTAATCCGTTGCTTCATAAGTTCGAAAATTTGTCTGCTCAACACGTAAATAACGCAATGAATGTTGTTGAACTGTCAAAATGAAACCGATTCCGATTAATCGTGTGTTACGCAATTAGGGTGCAGGACTATATACAACTTTGTTTTGTCAGTTGATCACACTTTTAGGATCATTAATTTGTCAAGTTACTTCAGAAATGTATCGCGTTAGTAAAGTCCAAAATTAGATCCAAGATGTATGAACGTAAATGAAGCAAAAGGAGTATGTAAGCACCGTATAGCAGATTCTGTAGTTCCTGTCAACGCCCATAGGAAAAGGCGTGAATGTACGTATGTGTATGTATAATATGTGCAGGTGTGTATGTAAAGTAAATCATAAACAAAAGTCCGCTTACATCCGCATCAAAGAAAACCAATCTTGTACTTATGTACCTACTTCCTTACAAAGATCCGTAGCTACTTGCTAAGCTCCTACATTATATATTACATAAAGTTTCCTCCACAGCCGGGGGTTACAACATAACCAGTTGATCTAGTATCCGACGGAAGATTGCGCATGCGCATTACCGTGCAGCATTGGATAGGACAGATAATTTCCGACATCGTTAGCTTGACAGACCATTTCCAATTACTAGAAAATGTGGGTAAAAAATAGGGACTGTTAAATGGTCGGATTCTGTACCGCTAGTTGGTTTTGTGGTGGAGAATCTATTGGTATAATCTGGTGGGGTTTATGCTGGTGGTTTTGCATATTAGGATGAGATTTACATGTCTTTTTTTAGGCTCGTTCCATTAACGTAATGGAGTGATTAGGATGGGTTGGCCATATCAGCCGTAGAACCGATGACCGTAGAGGTAAACATGTTCTTGTGTGGATGGTAAGGTAAGATCACGCTAAGTGGAGCTACGATCGTGGCAGGGTGGCTGGCACCACCTTGATGAGAGTTACCGAGAATTGAACTGAATGGTGTGCAATCGGAGAGGCATGTCCAGCAGTGGACTGCTGTATGCTGACAATGGTGATGATGAGTGATTAGGATGAGTAGTTCAATTAAATGTCAGCAAAAATACGTTAACTGTTTAACCTGAATGCGAACGCCACAAACATTCCAAAAGATAAAAAAGTGCCGGAATCTTTTGAATTTTTAAGAAATTATTGAATTACCACACCAATAAAAATACCTATATTAAAAATCCGTAGCATCAAGCATAACATTATTATAATCACACAATCTAACAGTAATTGCTAATAAAGTAATAAATAGCTTCGTTTATACGCCAGTAACAAGTACTGGCGTGTAGTCGGCTGGTGCCTCTCTATAAATCATGGACGCCACCCAGAGAGTGGATGTGGGACGCCAAGTCCAGCCAGTCCGAGGCTAAAGCTCCGCTTACAACATGGGTAATTTTTTCCGCAATTATTTCCAGATGTGATGGAGCGATATGGGGCAATGTTAATTTTATACAACGTGTTTTTTTTTTGATATCCCATAACTCTAGGGGGTCATTGTACTCATCATTATGAACAACTTTTACTATGGGACCAAACATGAAAGCACGGAAAAAAAAATCAGCTGTTCCCTACATTTATGTTCGTCGAAATGTAGGGAACACCAGATTTTGTTTCGCGATATCCCATAACTCTGGGGGTCGTGGGGTTCATAACCTCCCTCAAATCATTCAAGCCGTCGAGAGTCTGCATGATTTACTTGCCTTCTATCTTAAGTTACTAACTTACTACTTGGTGACCTCCCCAAATCTTGGGCTACGACCGCGCCTGATCCTGACCTTGTTGGTGATGTTTTACTGAAACGTCAGGTAAGTACGTAGTACTTGTAACCGGCGTGCGTGTATGACCAAATGTATGCACGTAAACGAAGCAAAAGTAGTAACATGTAAGTATCGTGGCAGGTGGCTCTCTCTGTAGTTTCTGCGTACCTCCATGGGAAAAGGCTTAAGTTTATGTAAGTATGCGGAGCAATATAGAGTAACATGGACCGACAGTGGCAACTTGGAGCTGAACTACGTACTTAATTCCATTGGAAATTAATTTTGGTGACATTTAGCAATACCTCGGAAAAAATACTGCTGAAAATAAGTGCCTGTGTGAGCGCTGTTTATTAAAGCAGACTTCGGAACAAGTCCGGCCTGGTCAAGTATACTATATCCTAGTGCGTCAAGCAGTAGCTACGGATTTGTCACCACTCGATATATATCTATTTAATATCCATCGGTATTAGTGATTAAAGATTCAGATTAGATTATCTTCGGCAATTTATAGATTATCTTGATCTAATCTGAGTAATCTGCCGATCAAATGACGAAGATGAGGCAAAATTATGTTTTAAATGTTAAATTATCAATCTATGATTTATTTATTGCTCATCTAATTAATAAATTATTGGAAATATAGAATTAATCAACGTTTTTTAAATATATTTAAAGCCAATTAATTCAAATAATTTGGATTTTCAAATCTAGATAGAGACTAACTTTTTTTCACAACTAGACACTATTTATTTAACCATTTGCGTGTGCATCACACATATAAACAGACTAGGAGAAAGGAACAGAAATTTTCTAAAGAGATCTCTTCCATATTCCGTCTTCATCTCTTTCCTTCGCATACCTGCGATAGGAAAGAGATGAAGACAACGTGTATACCTACGGAGGTTTTCAACATTTTACTCAATAAAATAACCATGATACTTTTAAAGCGCCGTCTACTATAGGTACAGCTAATTAATCTCCAATGCGGCTATACAGCAATACTGTAGGAGCATCTAACAATGTTTAATAACCTAGAAGACGTTAACAAATCGATGTTATAATTAATTGTGTAGCGGCTATTCTTAATACTAATAACGGTAAAACAGGTGATTATAGATAACAAATAACGTTGATGATAGGCTAAATGATGACGAAGAACGTGAGATTCCTTAATCAGCACAGCTATGCTATGAATCACAATATAATTCAGGCAATCCAACGAATCATTTTGGGATGATAAATATAGAAAACATGGACATAATTAGGAACGGAATGCCGATCGTAATAGAAACAAAACTGAATGCAGATAAAAAAATCGAAGCATAAAAAGTTCATAAAGTTAGGTTAAGACATTTTAAATAAGTGACTGCAACATCAAAACGTTCTAAGATCATAAATAAAATAAAAATAGCTCCGTGACATAAGAATGGTCTCCATTTGAAATATGGATATAGCATTATTATTATACCAAAGATTTCACGCCATAAATTGGCTACTGAATATTAAACTCCATTATCTACTACCTCATATATCGTCTCTCGTCTCAATGAATTTCTATAATAGGAGTATGAAATGATAATGTAGGTATGCGTTCGTTAAATTAACATAAACATTCAGTCTTACATCATTATATGTATGAAAAGAATACCTGTGCCATTAAATCACGCCCACGACTAATCAGCCGGGTTGCAAAAATCAAAATTTGCATGACACTAAACAATAACGTATAGCAATTTGCTATAACAAATATGGCAGGACCGGTACGGTACCACGGTGCGTCGATGATGTATGTGGAAAATCTCGCAATGATTAGAACTAGGATCTGAACTCATTCCATATTGTCTCGATACGACTTGCTTTGGACAAAGGTAGAAAAGAGTAGGCAATGGTGTTCTTGCGTTAGACGATGATGTTGAAACCCTTGAAAGAAGCAGATATGGTAAAAAAGAATTCCCACCATTAGCAACATTTTAAACAAATCACACACCTTAAAACCTTAAACACTCAAAAGCAAGTCATTCAAATTATTAGTCCAAACCAAAATTATAATGATACGGACGATTTCGAAGCGAGTAACAGAAGTATTCGCGAAACATTTGCGAAACCTCAGGCGTTCTCCCACGTTCAGGCACGCGAGTTAGAAACACGTGTAAACCTCAAACCGGTCATTCCATTCCTTTCTAACATCATAATAAGCGTAAGCGACAGGCTGAAACTGCCCCCAGCTAAATCTCAGGCTGTCTGTAAGTACCCACAAATTTTGGAATTCCTCCTTATTAGTTGGTTAGGTAATTGTTTGCTCCCTGAGGGCTTCTTCCAAAGCGTAAAAGGTCCAGTTTCGACTCTAAATAGCGTCCCACGCTTTAATGGTAATAACGTTTTAATAGCTCCTTTAAACAATAAATGCCACCGTCATAATAAAGCAGAATTGGAGCAGTGCACGCGATTTAAATAATCTGGGAATGTGCAAACAGCTTTAGGACCGTGTAAACGTTTTCAAGAATTCAGTTCAGATATTGTATTTGAAAATCCATGTCATATTCTGCATTGGTAATACAATCTGAATGACAAGTGATACCAACAGATTTCATTTCACAATAAATTCAAACTGAGTCTCGGTTACTGGGACATTTGAGCACAATGCAATTTCTTCACTCCTTTAAAAACGCGCGCTTTAAAAGCGTTTCATATCTGATCATGTTAATGAATACCGAAATTCGATATCCCAATCCACCTTATCATTATTTACGACAATAAAACTACCGTTACAGGCGTTGATTTCTAGGTGTCAGATTAACTTTCAATGGTAATACGAAGGCTGTAACACGATAGTAGGCTCCTTTTATTACCATTAGAATAACATGTTAATAAAGAAGGAATGACAATCAGTTGCACGAATGGGCATATTATATTAACTTTTATTGATTTCTTGTTAGACTGGACCTAGTTTTATTAATTTAATAGCTATCATTAAGGCGTCATCAACCCAGTCTTTATCAAGTGTGTTGGGGTCAGCTGCCAGTTCGACCAGCTGCGTTTGGAACCGCTTTTTAGCAATGATCATTAAGTTTATACAAATCAAACTTTAAATAGACACAGATTCATGAATACCGCTATTTTTTACTTTAATTCTAAAAGTCTTTGTGATGGTTTCCATACAAAGGCACGCACACGTGCCAAGCAGATGTTTGGACGCAATCCATCTGCTATTTATGCACCCTCGGGGAATGTCTATGCAATTTGCTGAAGTGTTTTGAAATGCAAGGGGATGTTTTAGAATTTATAGGTATTATTGTTGAATAAAAAAGTACCAATAAAGTTGAATTATCATTAAAAGTGAATGCAGTTACTGATGAAATTGAATGAATAGTGGAGCAGATTAAAATTGTATATTGTTGATACCCATCTACTGATAAGCTTTACAATATAATTGAAAAGACTAGAGGTAGAGAGCAATGCATTTTTAAAATGGGGAACTTATTCCAGTGTATTTTGAACGATAACGATAATCTTTTGTAAAATATTCTACCTTTACAAAACAAACTATTTGTCAACATCATTAAGATAAAATAGCATTCAAGCAAGTCACTGAAACTTGCAACCGACAGTAGATAGAACAAAAATGCAGAAAGCAGCCAACACTCCGACAGTAGCAAAGAGATAACTCAAAAAGGAATATAATTTGATACTTAAACTGAATTCAAAAGCATGTCCTTGCAAAGTAAGCACAAAGCGTTTGCCATTTTATTGCACATTCATACATATAAAGAATGCGGTGGTGATGTAGAATAAGGTAATGCGGGGTGCGGCAGCTATAAAGAGTTGTGACAAACAAACAAACTTTACGACTGCTAATATGTGTTATTTATCAACAATGACATCGAATTTACATAATTAGCCATATGTTTGCAAAAAACTGATGTTGATAAATTTTCCATCATAAATGAATATTATTGCAGTCTCTTCGGATGTGTCTACTACGGTAATAAAATTACCGTTATCTAGCTTTGAAATACAGGAGTTGATTATGACATTTATTAACACAAGTATTTCTTCACGACTCTTTCTTTCTGACATAAATCTTTCGGTATCTCTTCACCCATCAAACTGGCAATCTTCAGTTGCTTTTCACCATCGCCGTAACTGATGCAATCTGTAGGTACTACATGTCAGTCTACTTCGCTTTCTTCCCCCGTACTTTCGGATCGCATATCTTTACCGTCAATCTCAACACTGTACACCAAATGTCTTTTAATTTCAATATTCTCAACAAAAGAAATTTCACTTTTACGACTACAAAACCTTTTATCTTTAGACCTTTGTAACTCCTTTCTCTCAATTACTTGATTGATGTTATGATGTTCAATCAATAGACGAATTATTTCAAGACGATAATGTTGATGAACCTTACCCTTTGATAGACGGATTGACAGTGAAACAACATCCGGTTGTAAAACTTTCATACCTACCTAAGATTTGCACAAAAAACTATACACACAACTACGAAGCTGTTTAACTTGCGAAATATGACATGAACACAATTTGAAACTTTATTTCTTTGACAGTAAAAGTTAATTCAACAGGTGTTCTCGCATCGTGAACGGAATGGTTAAAAAACACTTTTGCTGCATTGAAAACCGATATTAATATCGAGAGCAAAAGTACCAATTAATATTCGACAGAGGTTTGATAGCCATCATAATTACCCAAAGACTTTGATGGAAGTCTGTCGTTTTAAGATACAGTTTTTCGTTCGCATAATTAATATTATCGGCATCTAAATTACAGGTTTGCAAAATAAACTGTTGTTTAACTTAATAGTAGGTTATCGTCTTCGGATATTGAAGAATCGGCAAAAAATCTATTAGATTGGTTGAGAGTCTATTGAGAAAATAATCGAGATTTGATCCATCGATAAAATCAAACACAAATCGATACAACATTGCCTGTAGCGATCGGTGCGTAATGCGAGCCGTGTAGCTGTAGAGGTGTGTATAATTTTACAAGCAGCACAATAACAATCAATAGATGGGCAGAACAGGTCCCACACTTGCGTATCAACTTTTTTTGTAGGCTGGAGAAAGCGAGTCGCCGAAACGAGCCAGCGAGACGCCAACGTATCGGAAAGATTATCGATTAAGATTTATGTCGAATATCGATATCGGAAAAGTCACGATTGGAAATGGAACGACATGAAAGGCGTGTTCGAAAGATGATTTCTGTTGCAATTGTTATCGTGGAGTTAGATTTGATGGACACGATACAGGTCAACAACCGCCTGTTTTTTATTCCAATGAAGTCGTGTCTGTTTGCTGATGAATTTACGTAGATATGGTAGCTGCAAATAGTGATGTATTTGGAAATCCTCACGCACAATTACCTAATCCACGAAATCTAAAACACGCAGACAAAGCCCTGGTACATTACGACGTTCAGTGACATAGTCATAGTCCACATTAGAGAAACACTTGGGACCTTGGCACGAATGTGGTGCAGCTCGTGACGGGAGCACGAAGTAATCCGATTAAATTAACTCACGATGTACGTACATTATGTTACGACTACCGCAAATTGGTAAGAGCCCAAATATATTGCCGTTAAAGTAGGTGGCCTAAATATGAGCATTTTGAAATGAGGTGCTTATGAAGCAAACGGTGGCAATGTGCGAAACGCACTGGTGAATGAACAAAATAAAAATAACTTAATGAAATAAGAGGTTGAGAAAGATGTCATTAACATGAGCTGAACCACCCTAAGCACATCGACTATTGAAATCAGTTTAAATTTCACAAGCATTCACCAAGATGATTGTTATCAAACCATAGGAAACTGCAAAACACTTGAAAAGGAACATACAAGGAGATAAATGGATGGAAATTGGACTAGCGCATTAGCAAGACTTTAACAATAAAACAAAAAAAAGACGACAAAGAGACTGCCCTTCATTTTATGCTAATTTGACTAAATGGTTAGCTAAGTGGACATAAAATACATATATGTACTTGTCAAACAAGAGTGCAAGAGCTCATTACCAATGTCACTATCACTAATTACTGTCATATGACCAGTAGGCGAAGGTTACTAGTTAATAACATAACGAGATGTAATTATTAACACACTAGTTTCTATTAGTAATTGTACATTGGAGCCATGTTTGGCCTCCAACCCTCTACAATTTGGCGAATAGGTGAAGACTTTTACTAGTGAGGCTTTGGATAATTATATCATAATTACGATGTAATGACTTTGTTTCAAGTAATGTTACTACCTACAGTTAGAAGATTTTAATTGCAGTCGTTTCATTTGCTTCGAATTTTTACATAAAATTCAAAATGTGCCAATTGCCTAAAACATATTTCTGGAGTTGTTGACTCGCCCACAAATAAATTAACTTCGTGCGAGTCGCTTATAGATCAGATAAAAGTGTCGATTCACCCGTTTAGGTCGAGTAAATTCGAACGAAACGACTAATAAGCTCGAATTTGTCTGCACAAGCTGAGCATCTGGTATTTTAGCATCTGGACAACGCATGCGATGACCCACAGATGTGATACTTACTCTGGGGAAAAACGTTAGTCAGTTCTACACATGTTGCTTCCAAGTCAGAGTGTTTGATCACATGTAGCACTTTTGTGTGCGTTACTGTTCATAGAATAATAAATAATATGTAAGTTGACACTAGTGATTTCATACTATTTACTTTGATCAATAATTATTTTATTAGTACACGTTCATGCAGAAGCAGCTAATTTCCATAGCTGATATGAAAACTGGTAAGGTTTTACTGAAAAGATTGGTATGAAAGTTACACTAGTATAACTTCGATATCTCTAAAGATATCGAAGTCTCTCTTTTATCACCAACAGGGGTGATGAAATTGTTTGATTCAAATTGGTTAAGAAAATCTTGAGGAAACCGGCATGTCCAAGAACCAAAAATTCTTAGACATGTGACATCTACCAACCCGCGATGGTTGAATGATCCCTCTCACTGATAGGAGGCCTGTGTCCCAGGTATACGCTGATTATGTAGATAATATGTATATGTATGTAAACAAAAGAGACAAAATAAATAACAAAAAAAAAGCATTGACAACTTATTATCATAACATTGGCGCCGATTCCCTTGTTCACAAACTAACGTTCTAAATCATCTTTTTCTTTCTATGTATTTAATTAAGAAAAGGACAGAAGATAAATATAAGTTTAGTCCTGTCAAATTAAGATACTCTATAGACATTTTAGACGTGATTATAAACATGGCGACTAAAATATGTCAATTTACGTCAGGCGCTCACTAATTTGACAGGACTAAACTAACATTTATCTTCTGTCCTTTTCTTAATGAAACAGAAAGAAAAGGATGCACTGAACTTAAATTTAGTTAAGTTGGTGAACAAGGGAATCGGCGCCATTATCAACCATAGAAATCTAAATAGCATCAGCGATAAAGAAGGCATTTAGACAACAAAGACACATATAGTCCTTGATGTTGATGCAAAGATAGCCATAATTTAAGGCTAGTTAAAACGCATACGGATAAAGATTTTCGTAAAATCGATAACCCTTAAGATTTCCAACCCATGAGGGGTTGTGACGTAGGAGGCCTTCCGGACCCCAGGCTATAAGGCCAAGATAGCCATCTATTTGATAGCGTACAGTATCTTTTATTTTCTTTGCTGTGAGCATAGTCTTTGGCTGTGAGGTATAATGGCCTCAAGAAATTCTCATTCAGTGTTATTATTATTGTTTCGAACAGGCTTTTTACTTTGACCTTTTCAATGGTGATTACGTGATCCAATCAGCTATAAGTGAATAATTAAAAATTTGTCGATACTATCTCTTGCGTATCATAATGAGAAAGGGTTTCTTGGGTGAGCAACCTTTTTTTTAATAATTATACGGTTTATTGTTCAACTGAGACTAGATTATATGGCATGGTCATTATATAAAGCACCAGCATAAAGTTCCTTAATATAATCAGTGGGTGCCGTACTGTTCAGCTAGATAGGTTACGACCTGTATTGGTTAACTTGTAGGTTATAATAGCACGTGTTAAATATGTATATAGTAATAATTACAGGAAGCTACATAATGAGAGAAAAATTAAGGTAATGAAACAAAAAAAATAAAAAGTTATGGGGTATTGTTACTAAAATCCTCTTAAATTTAAACGAGAACGATTTCCAGACTAAACTTGATTTCGTATGGGACGCATTTATTTTTGTAAACGAAACTAGGAGAAAACTAGCAAAGCTTAAGTACCCAAGTGTTCATCATCATCAACCACAGCCTGACCATCCACTGCTGGGTAAAGGCCTCTCATTCTTATGCCAATGCCCATGCTCCTGTCCAGCTGCATACTCAAGTATTGATCCGTATAATTTATTCCAGTATAATATCTTCTGAAATAAAGTTAAAAGCACCTTCGATCTTGCAACAGTGCCAATCACTATAATGAATAACTGTCCGTTAAAATTGATTTTACAAACTGCATAGTACTGAAAATGGCTTGTGATTACCGCTTAGCGATCTACTAGCGTTTAGGTGATAATCATTTTGTGCAATAAGCACCTCAGACTGATAATAAGTATAATATTAGCACTAGAAGATCTAACCACATTGTGAAACTGATTCTAAACAGATAAAATATTGCAGTGAACTATGAATATAGTGTCTTGAAGACAACGTTTTCATAAAGAAATTATGGGAATTAAATAGATATACGAGTATATCTGTAGTATTTATTAAATATAAATTAGAGCTACTAGCAAGGGGAAGAAAAGGCAGGAATGTCAACAAATAGATAGTTTTTCATTGATAGTTTTTTTTTTAATTCCTTACTGGATGCTATCACCTCAATCTCGCCTGATGGAACACCATGGACTACGATGGAACGAGCGTGCCTAGAAGATACCTGTTAATCATTCTTTGAAGGCTGACGGGTTATAAGTAGGTGGATAGATAGAGAGAGGTCTCTCTCAACAAATGTAAAGCCGATTTGAAAATATCTATAGAAGTGAGATCAGATTAATCATTCAAATCGAAGAAGCATTAAGGAGGCACCATCATTGCACAAACTGATATTAAAGCCCCAACAGTAAATAAGGCCCTATTAGACAAACATAAACTGATTCAACAATAGCCCGATTCGAAGCTAATGATGGTAACGCAAGCGCAATGTTTTGCACAACGGAGCATCATCCATCACTTATTGTTTAGAAATTGTAGGCGGTTAGCTGATAGTTATCGTATCTTCAGTCAAGGCATCGTGTTGACTCCCACGAGATAATATGGGAAAGTAAACTGCAGATGAATTCAACTTTTAAAAGGATTCGGTATTTGCAGTCAGATTAAAATTAGTCTTTGAACAGTTCTTACAGCATCAAAACTCTCTAAATGATGATATAAAGCATAGTCGACTGGACGTCTGTGTTAACACTTTGAGCTTGAGCTGGCCCAGCGTAGTACGGAGTTTTATTCAAAACTCAAACTCAAAGCATTTATTTCAAATTATAAGCACTTTTGAATTGTCAAGGGGTCGATCAGTTAGAATGATGAAGCTAGTTGCCCATTCCAAAACCTACTACGTTTTGGAATGGGCAACTAGCTTCATCATTCACCTACCTATGGAGAAGACTGGGCAAGAAACTCCACGGACACTGTTTTATTAGAATAAGATGTCAGCTTATACATTACCTACTGATTTTGTTACCACTGACGAGCGGCCTACCGTACAACAATTATTTTACCTAGAGACCTAACAATGCCAAGAGTAGGATGCAATTTCTTAATACACAACTCCAAACGGGTTGATGATGTTTTCCCTTTTCATTAAATTACATGAATTTCGTCCTCAAAATACCTTAATAATATCTTATTTAAAAATCGCTGCCACCCAGAACCCGAATTGTTATGTGATGCAACACCAATGACATCTTTGTAAAAACAACATAAATTTATTTCCATGAAACCGTATACTCAAGGCTCATTCCCTTTTACAGATTTCTTAACAATAATATTGAACATTATTTCCATTCAATTTCGTTACCCGCTTGTAATTTTAGCCGTAGCATCTTCAATTTAACGGATTACGAAGTTAATTGCATTTCATTTAAAACAATAAGGCAAATAGCTGTTAAAGATGATGATGACACAAATACAGTTTGTTTTAAAAACAACAGGACAATGAGTACATTCAAAACAATAATTAACATTATTCCTAGGTACTTTGGACTATAATTACGTGGGTTGTCATCTCTTGTGAATCGTGAAATACAACAGTCATTAACAATGGATCGTTAATTGATTTAAATTAATATACCTAATCTGAACAATAATTGATTACAAACAATAAAGCTAATTAATTAGAAACGTTGAAAAGTTAACGAAGCAAGACGATGCTTGAAATGAATGATTCATAATAACAGTTAAACTTAAGAGTTATCGCACAATTTCAAATCATCCAAATTAAAAATGTACATACAGCATTCGGAAAGCCAACAAATCAACAAAAAGTGGAGCATCGCGTGGTTGCTCAAAATTTCAATTAAGATCCAAACTCGTTAAGCACATACAAAAAATGGTTCGAAAATGTTAATCGGTTATTTCAAATTCGTACTGGCACCAATAAATTCCGAGCCAACAGACGCATTTCATTTGCAATACCATACAAGAAAGATTGAATTGTCAACTCGACTTGCAGTAAGCCCGGGTTCAACCACCACCAATCAAGCTTTACTGCATTATAATCACGAAACGGCCGACAGAATTTTAATGACACAGCCACACAGCCTACGCGCTAGAAAGTGAGAGTGACATACGAACCAATGTAATAAACATTTTTGTTAATGGACTAACTTAGAATGCCAACGTAGAAAACGAAACCTAAAACTTGATCATATACATTTAAACTTTTAAGTCGTGACCAAATTGTGTTTCAAATGTTAATCCCACGCAATAAATGCACCTACTTTCTAGCCATTGATAGAGCATTTTGTAATATCAAATATGAAAATGAGAGCAAAATCGATCACGCTCAAACAACGTTTCTAATCAATGTAAAGAATGTGACTAGAGAGTAGACAAACAATGTACTTCAATTTTAAATCTGCATTGATCATAAAAGCGAATGATATAGTCGGAGACCGTGCTAAAATAATTAACAATGCACTATGCAATGCAGATACGAAGGAACTTACTGCTACGTCAGTGTTACAAGAATAGCCCAGTTCATTTCTAGTTAATCATACGAACAACGCAGCGCCAGTCAAACAAATAGACTTGTCAGCAGATAGTTTCTTAATCTAGGAGGCGTAGGCGATGCAATCTTAGTACGGCCATCAACAGCCTGTCTATCAGACAGGCGTGAATAAACCACCACGTTACACATGTTACCCGACATTCGTTCCTACAGGGCTGCCAGACAACTAGTATTCCTCTCAACACAACATTTAAAACTGATATAAATCTATTTATAAATGTAATACCATTATGAAGTAATCCCCAGCTTTATACTCCTTTGATGGGATAAAAGGATAAGTAACGTCGCTCAAGACAACCCTGCAACAGTTTTGAAAGCTAACGTATCGCAAACGTCTAGATTATTGTTGCTAATGTATAATGTCTTACACAAAGTAAATTACGGACATTTGTCGCGCTGAATGTTGATAAATGTTTGAGCCTAGATGATATTAAGTTGTCACCGCATTTTTCAACGATCATTGAAGCGAGCTCTTTAATGAATGCAATTAAGAAACAATCATAAATATACTTTTGAATGACCACATGTAACGGAAGAGGAAACTATAACTGATATCAACCAACACAATCAAGTTAAGGATATATTCAGAATGGAATTCACTAAGACGTCATTAAAACGGAATGTGAGTGAGCAATCACCAATCATTACATTAGCAGCTTTATTAACTTCTATCCAATTTTAATCTGAATTAGAACTTAGAAATCAAAACTCAATAGCCATTCTTCAACGATACATTGACCGATACAGAAGAACGAGACTAGAATAATGACGAGAGATATTATCTTGAACATGAAGATAGGTAATAATGTTATAGTTACATGTGGTTAAGCTTACGGTGTATCTTCGAGATAATAGGAAACAGAAACATGGATAGTGATTAATGTACCAACTGTACACGTTCTCAAGCAAATCAGGTCGGGAGAAAATTATATTGTAGCCGAGAAATAACCATTGAAATCATACCATACTTTGAAATAATAGGATTTTTTGCAGGAACAGCTATAGTTGCTGTAGCTACTAGATCTATTGGGATTCCCAGTAAAGGTAAGGGAACTTAAGAAGGTATGTCATACAGACGTTAAAGGATCCATAATCGGAACCGGAAAGTTACGCACGGATAAGAAAAGTAATGATTTAAAGGTAAGAGGTCCTACGATTACTAATAATGACGATGCTTCTCCAAATAACGTTTAAGCTTCTCCAAACCCAGCAATTTAGACAAAAAGTGACAAATTTGAAGAACAAGAAAACAATACAGAAACAAAAACACACTCACGAAACTAATTCCAAATCCAGTCAAGACAAGCCGCTAAACAAAAAGCTAGTCTAGGAAAAAAGGACGTGGTAACGGTTAATTAACATAGATACTAGTACGCAGTGTGCAACAGGTTTGCGATGAAGCGAGAGCCGATATGCAAATGTTCTTACCCGGTGGTCCTAGATGCACCGCGCTAGATATTACACAGCCTTATTCTGATTTAGAATTTTTATTCTACATATAGTGTACGCTTTACAGCGTAATTATGTGTAGTTGATGCAATGGTGAAAGGGTTGGGAGATAGAATTTTAAATGACGTTAATCATTTTGCTATTGAAAAAGTTATTGAATTGCCGAATTGTTTAATTAAATTCACTTGATAATCAATGAGCAATGATGGTAGCAAAAGGAAGGTTGAGGGCATTGACAAGTGTGCAAAGCAAAAAAAAAAAATCCAGAAAAGTCCTTGTCACCAAAAAATCTTTTATCAGCATTCTGGTCTCACGAGATTGGTTCAGATACTGATAATACATAGCTATTTCCATTATTGTCTGGTATCCGGTTAAGGTTAAGATTAAAATATTTACTTTGACAATAGAATTCATTTTCCCTGACATTCACAGTGTCCTTTTAAACAACACCAGTGTTTAAACGGATACAGTTACTCGAGTACAGTTATCTACACAACTGTTATTAGAACTTCCTGCACAGAAAGAAATGGGAAGGCAAAAAGAGCAGGAACTATAACCGCGAACAATAATTACATTAATGCACCAATGAAGCGAACGAGTCATATAGCCATATAAACTATATAACTTCTGAGAAACGTCACAAGAATAACTCGACTATCTTTTTTTTCATGAATAGTCAAGTGTGCTGCTGCAAAAGGCTTTACAAAGCAGAGTCCAGACAATGGGGTTGATTAATAAAACATTGTGTACGGTGCCTATCTCGTATTCACTATCGTGTACGATTGGGTCGGCGCGTGCGCTTTCAGCCCGCCAAGCTACAGACCCGACCCGTTTGTGGGTCACACGAACAGCTTTCAGATATTTGCATATTATACACTTGTATGTTGATATCTCATCACAGGCGTATCCGTAAAGAGACAGCGCATCTACGCTTAAAAGGAGAGAAATTATAAACACTCTACGATGAAACAAATTGGAGTCTGTACATGGAAATATGTAGGTAAAAGCTACACGATATACACAACTGTGACGCCAGTTTAAATTGAACAAGCAGCGTGTAAATACCGTGACGAAAGATCATTTCCAATGTTATGGGAGAGTTGACAAAGTACTGTACGTAAAATATTTGCAACAAGAAGAGACGAGAGATTGACTCACACTATGCAATTCCATAAAATCGAAATTAGTTACGGTGAACGGCCGATCATACGCGCAGCGTTCGTGACCGTGGACCACTCAATCGCTCAGAAAACGAAATATTCGGAAAATTTCAACCAAGTGAATTGTGAAGAAATTGTAAGAAATGTCATGAGCTGAACTAATCTTGTGTTGTAATATTATTTCCTAGATAACCTGCTAAACGTTTTTCTTCTTGTTTGTTAACAGATTTCTTTTCTATTGCACCTTTCAATCTACCGTTAATCGAATAAGTGCAACAATAGGTTATGGATATTTTAGATGAAACATTTGGTCACACCGCTGAGTTCAAAGTCAGAACCAATGTTTCAACGCCACTTTATGTTGCCGTAAACTATATCAATAAGGCTCGGTTTAACGAGGCTAACACTACACGGATATTAATACTCAATATCAGTTCTATCACGAGCCTTTTGTGGGGTTGCAGGACAGCAATTATCAAAGATTTAAGTAAGCCTCGAGTGAGTCGTGACCACCGGATCTCAAATCCGTTACCGGTGGCTAACCTTGGACTATTTCCACACACCTTTGTATCTAACTGCAATAAAGGTCAACTGGAAAGTCTGCGGTTAGCTATTGTTGCATACGTTGATAATAATATATCGCCTGATCTAGTTCTATCAGTGATGCAACCTAATGGATACTGAAGGTTATCAATTAACTGTAGCGCATGAGACAAAGCTGTCTCTTCTATTGGAAAGCCGAAGCTGAAAAGTGATTCTATGCAAAGTTGACATTCTACCATGACCAACAAGAGTGATGTAACAAGTCAATGGCGTACAAGGTCAAGTGCAAAGCCAAAGCCACAGAATCGATTATGAACGCCGTATCAAATTACTGACGAACGTAACAGTTTACCACATAAATTCTCAACATCCGTAATAAGCTATTGTTTAATTTATATTGATATTTAGAGATATCAGATGATTCATGAATAAATTAAGGTGTAACCGATCTTATTTGAATGGATACGCGGCGACGGCGACGGACCGTGGCAGAACAAGCCGTTGGCTATCTCAATCGCCTCGCCTCGACCGGCTCCGTTTATGCTAATCATCTGGAATTTCTAAGATCAGAACCGCGCAACAAGTATTATATCGGTATCACCCAACTGTGATTTGTGGGCGTCGGTCGTCCGGAAGAACGATGAGCCCAGAATTTTGTTTTTTAATCAGCGGAGGCGAGGTCAATCGGTCTCGGTTGCCTATAAAATTTCTCGCCTATCAAATAAGGTGATCGAGATTACTTTGTGGGCGAAGTAGGTGCGAAGATGCTCATTGATAATTCATAAAGGAAAACAAATAAACGGCGATACGTTTTTTATCCCAATTTGTCACGTCGACGGTTAAACTGCCGAACTTTCGTACGCCCTAACACTGGTGGCCTTTCTCGCTCAGTTCCCACCCGAACTTCCTCTCAATTAGGCAAACGATGTTCCATTGTTTGCAGGTTGGTTTTTTAAAAGCCGATTGCTTCATGGTGAACAATTCATTAATTTGTTTGTAATCGGTAACATCAGTCAACCGTCAAGAGGGACGCACTCCCACGGTCGATCTTCGCAGACGACACCGTTTGTTCCCAGAAAGGTAAACTTACGTTTCACAATATCTATAATTAAAAAGTCAGGGGCGTAGAGAAGCTTTGCAACAATGTTTTCAATTGGCATTGCGTCAGGTATCTAGTTAAGGTTCGATTGAATGCAAAGACTTCTGATTTCGGTTCAATAGAAATGAGATATGTATCCGAATCAGATCCATAACTTTGTCTGCAACAATACTATTATTATCTGGCTTTCAATGACTCACAGAGTGATCTGCTCGAATTATTTCGCTCTACACTTTTTGTCCTCCGTTTTTTCCTAGGATAATCGCAGCAATCATCGAGCACTTGTTTTGTAAGGCATCAAAATAATTGCTTCAAGAAAAATAATGCGGAAGTCAATACCGAAATTGCAAAAAGCTGCTCAGTCATACATTTCCATTTTGATTGTACGAAATAAGAATAATATAAGTATTATGATGATAGATGGTGCGATTCAGGGGCCTCTCGACCTCGTAGACGCGAATAGCGTGACGAAAGGACATATAAAGGGGCAAAAAATCAAGACAATGTTATGAATTGAAGAGTAGGTACTTGGGAATAGTTGAGAGTCTCACATGTATGAATGGGGAGACAGTTTTGCTTTTGTTCTGTGACATTATTACGGTACACGGTCACGGCCAGCGGAAATAAGTGCGAAACTGCGAGCGCGGCTGAGAGGTGAATCACTAATGAATGCATGGCAACCAAAATAAAGGAGCACGTACGCAAATTTTTCAGTTGCGTCTTTATGGAATGTTGCGTTTTTGGCATAACCACGTGATGACGGTTTATTCCAGTTATTTTTATTCCAATATAATTTATGCAGGATTTTTTTTTTCTGTCTTTCCTAGACGTCTTTGGTTTCATTATTATGTCATATTTCATAGTTATTTTAATATCTATCTATTTTCCGATAGGTGTGCTGAGCCGTAGGTCGATTATCATATAATAAACTTAATTATAGGTGCAAATTATGTTTTTAAGTCCCTGTTATATTATATTTGATTTCTTTTAAAGGATTCTTCCTGGTTGGCTCACTAGATGATCAAGAGATTAACTTTAAATGTTGGCTCATAGGTTTTATAGTGCAAAAGGAAATGTTCTGGTTCCTATCTATCATAAAAGTTACGTGTTATAGATTTGTTGACTCGCTTTTTTACTACTAGAAGATTGGTGATTCGAAACGGTACCTACATATATGCACTTTATTGAAATACTATTTTATAAATCACCAGACACCACTCATGAATGGCGCAGGAAATATTCGTGAAGAAATCTGGATTCAAAGTGCAAAATAGATCTAATACTCCAAAGTATTTAGTCTATTTTACCCCCCCCCCCCCCCCCCCTTACTTATAAACGGTGAATAAAGATAAGTGACGATCAAACGTCAAAAATGTATGGTTAAACAGTCACTAATCACTACTTAGCTTTAGCAACGTTTATAAATACAGGGGTCAGTGGGCAAAAATGATGATCCCATTCTGTCTTCGCACCCACATGGGTCCTTGTCCTACAAAGGGACAATTACAGGCAGAAATATAAAAGTGACTCATACCAACGCCCCTATCCAACTTAATTAACGCCAACAGGGGGAAAGTTTAATTTCCATGACTAAATAGAACACACATTGGATGACTCATTGCCATGGGCCATTGGGCCCAGTTTTCATTTGTAACTAAATCCCACTGACCCCGGCTTTATACGTTATAATCAATGTTACAAAACCGGCTGCGATGCGCTTCCCAAATTGAGGTTTCTAACCCAAACATTATAAAACATTTAAATGCTGTTGAAAGGAATTCTCGTGTAGTTAAAACGTCATAACGAAACTAATGGTTTCCTCTTTACTGGTGTCTGTTGGCTCGTGTTAATTTTAATGATACTTTCATACTATCTATCAGGGTCACTATTGTCACACAAAAAGTTGAATATAATTATATCGTGATGGCCCAGTGGTTGACGCCTCGTTCCTAATGCACGAGGTTATGTGGGGTTCAAATCCAGGTAAGTCCCAATGTGACTTTTTCAGTTCATATGTGTACTTTCTGAGTTTATCTTGGACATTACTGACATCGGTAAAGGAAAACATCATATAAGTCTGAAACTGCCAAAATGTCTTGAGCAATCAATGAACGGAGAAGGCACAAGGCCTTCTCCGTTCTCACACAGAAAAGGTATTGATCCCGAGGTCCAAGGCTTCTTCTCAAAGAGGCTTTTGCCTGCAGTGGGACAATAAGAGGCTGGTATTATACCTTATTTTCTAGCAAAAATACATACATACTTAGTAATTGAAAGTTATCGTCTATTCTCGTCGTAATTTCTGAAGCCCTATTCAGTATCAACCTTGACTTCAAAAATTAATAACGCTGAAAGTAATTACGTGTAATTGTGGAGCTGTACAAAAAATTGGATTTGTAATAGGTATCATACAGATACCTACATTAATAGCTAATGAAAAAGTCTGAACACGCATACAGTACAAAATAATTACCATGAAGTATAACTAAGCTGCATAGATAAGCCAATTTAAAATTGGAAAAAAGAACACGACGCCATTTTGTAATCCGTTTTGTTTTTATCTAATACCGAACTGAAAAAATGACGATGTTCGATTTTTAAAACCAAAAGGAATGGTCTACAAGATTGGTGACTATAATTTAGCCGAAAATTAAGATATCAATAAACCGACCATCCCAAAAAGTATATGAAAATTAATCACTAATCGCGATTGAACCAAATCTGCTATAAATAATCTTTAGTAAGGAGTTTGTGAATGGGAGGCAGACATGGCTGGTCGCAATGACTCACCGATGCAGTGACGTCATTTCAACGGCCACCAACACCATAGTCCTCTGACATGACGACGCTAATATGGACACGCGGGGAATGCTAAACGACGGTTAAGATTTACGGATTAAAATGTAAATAAACAGTGAATAGAAGACGTGTACTTTAAAGACAATAAAAGTTAAATGGCGATTTGAAAGCTTCAATAAAACCTTGAAGCCACCAGCTACACAGCATTTGAGAAAAAAAAAATGAAATGATTGTAGAGAACAGTAAAGAAGCTCCTGATATGATCATATTATTGCTATTGTGTTCATTTATGTTTGGTGATAAAGTTGGCTTATAAAAAATTTCAACAGACAAATTAACCGTAGATTAACTCATCATAAGCTCGATCAGGCTGGCTGAAACTATAGGTTAGTTAACGGTTGGTTAATTTCAAATAATTAATAATAATATTACCTATAATATAATCGTTACGCCTACCTAATTGCTAACGCTGTGTATCTATAATTAATGTAGAATTTCCCTATATTTTAATAGCATATGTATCATGCAAAGCTAATTGATAAAATCTTTAAAAAAATTATAAAAGTAATAAAATATTTTATTATATAAATGTATAATGTGCGTAACGTAACATAAACCTAGGAATAAAACAAATAAAATAATCCATGAGTAACGTTATGATGACTGATGACTTACGATTGCATATCTAATGATATGCACATTTTATTCCTAAGTTCCTGAATCCAAATTAAGAAATATTTAGTACTGCACGCACATTAAACCATATAATAACATTTTTATATGTTAATTTATGTAAATAACTGTCGACTATTGGAGAACAAAAACCCGGTAATGGACGTTTTATATAAAACAAAGTAATTACTTCCATTTGAGGTTAAAATATGTGTTTCTTAAAAGGTAGAAAACGTTTAGAGTCCAGTCCATCGTAAAATATTGCGTCATTAAATCCATTTCGTTTAAAAAAATAAACTCAATTGTAATCATCAATACTTTTTAATTTTTATTACACTTCTGACGCCTTATAACCTAATTCCATCATAAAAACCGAAATGGTTTCTAAAACATGAGTTTTAAATATAAAAAATCGTGAGAAACAATTTAAAACACGTTATCAGGTAGTGTTGTAACGATATCAATAAACATTTCAAATAAAAAGTGCCAAATCTAATCCTAACATCTAAGTTGATAGTGGTCCGTCCGAATATAATTTAGCCTGGGGTCACAGTTCAAATCGTTATTAGCATGATATTTTATATAACCTGTCTAGTTGGTCCAGTGGTCGTAAGGGCTACTGCTGAGCCTGAAGTCCTGTGTTCAATTCCCAGGTCGGGAAAAGTGCTAATAGGTATTTCTATCTGGAATTTCTCAGTAGCAGCTCAGTCTAAGTCTGTACCCGGTTGATAGCCAGGAATGAACCAGGCTCGCGTCCTGTTACGTGGGACTTAACCAGTTGAATGTCGTAATTTCAGAAACAATTTAAAAGCCATTGTTTCGCGTGGATCCACGTTCCGAAGGGTTTAACATAATAGGCAAAATGTGAGAGAAAGAAAACAAAAAAAATTGTTTATTTGTCACAGAAGCACGTGCGTAAAAAAAGATGATAATGAAGATGTGGTGGTAGGTTTCTGTCCTACCTACTATTTATACAGGCGTGATGTTATGTTATTTTACATAATACCGATATCATCTAAAGAGAAATTTAAAGATGGTGGATCTTTGTGCTGTCGAGGCTTCTGATACGAAAATAATGGTCAAAACAATGATGATAGCAGTGAAAGCGACAAAGTACCCATGAACTATGTAATGACGGGTATAGCACACATTATCACTGTTTTGAAAGTGGTCATTCGGTGAAAGTTATCTAAATACTGTTATTCGGCGGTTAAGTTCGTTGATTCATCATCATCATCTGCCTAACCTTTTCCCAACTATGTTGGGGTCGGCTTCCAGTCTTACCGGATGCAGCTGAATACCAGTATTTTACATGGAGCGACTGCTTAGCTAACCTCCACAACCCAGTTACTGGGTATTACGATACCCCTTGGTAAAACCTACGTTGATTATATCTCCAAATATTTTATTAATTTGTTTTTCTCTTGATGTGATAACACTTGCAGGGCCAACATGACCAGAGATCGCACAAGACAGGGATGCTTAGAAGTATGGAAGCCTTTGTGGCCCACAACATAGGCTAACAAAAAAAAAAATATATATCTCTCCCTCTTATAATTCTCTTTAGATGTAAAATACTGGTATTCAGTTGCACCCGGTTAGACTGGAAGCCCACCCTAACTTAGTTGGGAAATGATGCTGATGATGCTCGGCAGATGATGATCTTTCCCTTATAACTATCATTACAGGTATATTCCCTAATGAGATAATGCGGTGTATATTAAAGTTTAGACAGTTATGCTAGACTAACTTCCGCCCGCGACTTCGTCCCCGTGAAATTTCTTGAACCTTCCTCAAGAATTGGGTTATGAAATGCTAAAATCATTTTTTAAATCCAACTGGTAATTCCAGAGATTAGTGCGTTGGATTTTTTAATCCTACTTTTTCACGGAAACATTTTCTATTGTTGTAAGTATAAAAGTGTTTGTAAAAACCTACTTTACAGAAAATAAATCATTCATCATTTATAGAGTATGAACCATAGATATAATATTTCTATGGCAGAAACACACGTTCATAGAATAATATTTTGAAAGCTAGTCCGTTAGTTTCAATGAAGCCAAACGTAGTCGATAAGCAAAGCTAATATTTTATTAGAAACGGTCGAAAGATTGCCTACTGATAAGATAACAAAAACAAACCGTAACAATTCACATAAAATCGACAGTGCGCAAAAAAATAAAAATTATGTAAAATTAATTAGGAGTTTATTGCTAAATAAATGATTAATATAGCAATAACCACTCATTTCAGAGTAGAAACTGGAAATTGCTCTAAAAAAAAGTAATTATGTACATACTTATTCTATCTCGTGGACAAGAGCGTCACATAATATATCTTTAACGAATCTAGCCATTAGGACTTGCTTTGTCTGCGATTCAAACCCTTTTAAGATCCTGAAAACCAAGCTTGGATCCATAAGAAATCATAAACAAATAATCAGCCTATAATATTATCACTGCTGGCACACATGCCTCCTCTCTGTAAGAGGGACTGGGCCGTAATCCATCACGCGGGACCAGTGCGGGCTGGTAGATGTCACATGTCTTCGAATTTTGGGTTAACATAAACATTCTGACACTATTATGAAATACATGACAAAAAGAGGACAAAAACAAAACCCAACCACACACTAATTGGCTTGGCAGCTGCCACAGATAAGTTAACAGTCTCAAAAAAGACTCCAACAGACCATAGATGGAAATCTCAAAGAGTTTCGAGCGATTGTAAACAAACTGCATAAAGTAAACATCAAACACGCTAGGCTATAGCACGTTGCGTTGCTTGCTTTCCGTTGCTAAGCAAACAGATCAGCATCGATAATGAATTGTGTAAACATTCACAATAAAGTGTACATGTAACATGGTAATTATGTTAGAAGATGGAAAAATTTAAAAATGCGTTGGTCTAGTGGTCGTATGCGCGACTGTTGACGCTGAGCATAGACTACCAGGTTTGTATGGACAAAGTGTCATTGGGCTTTCATTAGTAGCTGTCCGAAGCCTGGATTTGTGCTTACTCGTAGCATAATCAGCCTACAATGTTCCCACTGCTGGGACACAGGCCTCCTCTCTGTAAGAGGGAGTGGGCCTTAATCCGCAACGCGGGCCCAGTGCGGGTTGGTGGATGTCACATGTCTTCGAATGTTTGGTTCTAGGACATGCAGGTTTCTTCATGATGTTTTCCTTCAAAGTTTTTAGAGCAGTGGGGATGAAATAATTTACACAAAGGAAAGTGCCTGTCTGGGTCCCACACCAACGATCTACAACTCAGTAAGTCACAGTTTCCAATGAGCCATTACTGCTCTGGATTTGTGCTAAGTCTGAAAAAAAAAATAGTTTCAACCTATTATGTATGCCTACATGGTGTAACTGATTTTTCTTTATTCATGGTGCAATTTATTCCATGAACAAGTGGGGAAAACATAACTGTTAACATAACATAAATGTAGGAGAAGTGAACTACTTATAAGCCTAAGCCTCTGCCTTCCCCTTAGGGGAATAAGGTCGTGATGTTATGTTTACCGAAAAGAGTAACGCGTCTCACAGCAGGCCTGTTTTACGTTTAAATTGGATAAACAAACTGCGTTTATGAACCTTTCCGCTTCCCAATTAGATCCTCCATGCTTTTGGAAGTCATAAGATATGCTTGTATGCACCAGGAACTGTTTACGTGTAGGATGCTTTAATGGCCGTGTAACACAACCTTCTGAATGTGATATGACGTGGATGATAAACATTCTGGTTAAAATCGTGTTACAAAAAGGTCGGAGACGTGTCTAGTGTTCTGCGAATGTCATCGGATGCAAGTGTAACGTTGCCCTTTTAGATAAGAATGGGGGTCAGAATGATGTGGGAATTTCGGTGTGATAATTTTTTTGAATTTATTTGATCTGCTTTCTGGGCTGAAAATTCAATAAATTCCGCAAGTTATAAGTAGGTACTTATCTATATGTAAACTTTTTCTTACTTAGGTATATCCTATCAGAATTCTAATGAATTCAATAAATTATTTACGCACACACATAATGTGTACCTACACTGTACTTAAGCTAAATAATTTTGAACTTGTCGCCTGCCGTGGGTGCAGTGTCTAACTAAACCAATATTTAGTCTGTCACATTCACACTGTGACAACGCATACGCAACGACATAATTTGTCACACAAAAAAACACATTTGAATAACACCATATGTGTTCAAAAATATTGATCGAATAATCTTAAACGGTTCTTTATTACGACGAACTTAAAATATGAATATTTAATTAGGCCTGAATAGTAACGACTTTCGCCTATTTAAATTATGCTCGGCCATGAACTTGAACTTGCGTGTTTAAACACTAAAGAAAAACAGAAAAATTCTCGCTTTTACAAATTCCTATAACATGCCTTGCAATTTGGGCTCACAACGTTTAATTATCTAAATAATAAGAAAAAAAAAATTAAAGGTTAACAACGGTGGAGTCCAGTTTACGAAGACAATTACTCAACAAAAACAACTAAATGCCAAGTGGAAAATGTCGTGCACTCACCTCATGGTACACAGACGTCATCATCTTGAAACACTTTGTTTTGTTTTGCAAAATTATAGCTTCACAATCAAACACTCATTTCACTATACAATAATTCGTACAATATGGCTGCCACTTTTTATGAGTTCAATAAAAAAAATTCTATCTGTCAAACTTCCCGCCAAGCGCGCGTAAAAAAAATAAAAAGCAAAGGCACACTGTTACGCAGCCTACGTTGCTGGCGCGTGTGACGCGTTCCGTGTTTAGGATCGGCACTGAGCGACGGGCGATAGCGGCGGCTGAATGGATGACGATGCCGCTCAGCTGCTATACTCAATGAACCATTCGAGTTCGGAGGTCACCGATCAACACGACCCCATCGTTTCTGCTCAAAGTTTCTCTATTACCCTATAAACCCCAAATTCTGTATGCGATGAAGTTATTCGGTGATATTTTAACGCAGCATGGTTAACGTTCGGTTATTTACATAACAAATACTGACCTACATTTATTGTAAACTATAGCTTTATGATTGGATTGTTGCAATAATAGTGTCAGTTTTAATTACATGTCGATTATATTGAAGTTCGTAAAAGTCTTTAGTATAAAACCTGTGTATCATTGGCGAGTCTCGTAGCAAAAAGTCGGAGGTATCGACCCGTTACTCTCGTGTTTAGCGTGGCCAGTCGAAATGTTTTTACCGATGACAGGCTGCCATCGGAGTTCGTCGACAGTGATCATTCAGATTATTTTGTCATGGAAGTTGATGGAACCGGTATTATCGCCTGAGTCTAAAGCTAATGCGGTGTAAAACACGAACACTTAGGTTATGAATAACCTAAGGTTAAGGTTATGTTTTGGTTATGGTGGTTATGGTGGTGGTTATTACGTTAGTTCTTCATACTCAATTTGCTAATTTGTTGGAAAAATAATCAGTGTCAAAAATGCGGTCTTTGTCCAGTTTTGTGCACTATAAATGAATTTTCTACACGATTTCGTTCGGTTCCCTGCGATACTGGTTGCACACAACAAAATTGATTCCCAAAATTATAGACTATGTGTAAATTGCCAATAGATCTACCAACGGGATTTTGATGGGAAATAAATTGGTTTTCGGACGTTTCGGCCGACGCGTAACCGTACCTTCGATACGAAACAATATTTCCCATTTCAAAAGCTCTTATCTGGCATCCAAAAATTACAACATCCATCATTCCTTCCTTAGAAAAAGTTTTACATTTAAGCATTGAAAGCGATTGAACGCCCAAATATAATGTCACCCCATCACCATAATAGAAAAGGGTCACCGAATTGTCCATCAATTCTAAAGAAACCAGTTTCAATCAACTTCCTACTTAACACATTAATCAAGCAACACGCTTCAAAGCTTCACACCGGAAAAAAGACATTAAGAAACATGATCCTACTCAGGAAAAGTATATTAAGATCTGTTATCATTCCGCCAAAAACAATGCATATATCTCACATCACACCGTTAAAACTGTTGCCATTATAACAGTTGCAATAACGTTTAACGAGTCTACGTTACGTGTAGGTTACCACCATTGTTTAAAGCAAAAACATAATGTCAGCGGTTTGTTTATGTTATTTAAAGTGTAACATAACAACCGTTGAGGAAAAGGCAGGTGAGAGATGCAATAAAAAATGTTTTTGTAAAGTAAGACCCGTTGACAGTTTAGCAGAATGTGTAGTTTAGCGATATAGTAGGAAATAAATGACTCAAGGTTGAGCTTATTTAGGTCTAAGTGTTAGGTACAAAAAAGTGCGCTGACTAACTTAGTTTCCAAGAAGATAGAGGTTTTTTAAAAGTTGCAACTACCCAACCATAAAAATAACGTGAGATGACAGCTACTACTGCAAAATCATGCAAGCTAGCGAGAAGCCTAAGGAAAGCAACGTATGTTTTTAGGAATCCAAAAATAAACGTGGCTCGGTCTAAAATACAAGTACAGAGATCAAGACCACAAACTAAAAAGTTTTTGGTTCATAGAGCAAACATACAATTAATACGATACCACTGGTGAAAACAAAAGAACATAGGTATATACAAGCTGTTGTTTTGCATCCTTGTCAAATTTCAGGAGGCTGTTATATAATCAAATAAAATTACGATCCCTGGTAAATAATGAATACATACTTGTTTTTTTAGTTATTTAAGTTTGACAGTAGGTATATCAGAATACACCACTTTCAAAGAACAGAATCGCGTTGGTATCGTATAAAGCGGCTGCGTTTTTATGTGTGTAAAATGGCAGTTACAGTGCGGTCTCACATAGATAGGCCGCGTTTTAAAATGCGTGTCCCACACATGCCGATTTCCGAAAATTTGAAAAAAAATACCTACTTATTATATTATTGATTCGTATCGAGAATCAGTAGCATTATTACCTCCTTGAATTTGACGAGGATGCAAAACGAAACCTTGTATTATAAGACTGTAATCCAGTAGCAGCACTACTTCTTTAAATAACTTTAAACTACATGAAACCCTAAACAACTAACTAAAAAATTAAACAAATAAGTAAGAATAAAGTTCAATCGATTCTTATATCGCAGACGTGGGAACCAAGTACAAAGACGACCGCTAGTTTATAGTCGATGTCCTCGAGTATCCATATAAATTGTACGGGGAAATTCAACGGCCATCTGAATCTGATAGCCATCTTGATGGATAGATTATAATGGCGCTCGCACTTAGACTTGTGGCTGAATCGAACGAACAATCGATGTGAACGAATTGTTTGTTTGATGGTAGCTAATTGAATGTGCGAAGTTGCGTTTGTAACGGTCGTGGAGAGAGAGAAATGGGGTCGGCTTAATGAAGAGTGAAAATATATTCTAGTATCCATAAATTTAGATATCCCCCTGAAAGTAATAAACAAGAAACTGAGTAAGACAAAAATAATAATGAATGTTGCCTAAGACCCAAACTATGGATGAGATCTGGCAAAAGTCAACAAGCAAAAAAATAAAACGATATTGGCTTGCTAACACAGAAATTAGTCGGCATCTTTTGACCAAGAACAAATGTCACGAAAGAATTACAAAATTGTACTGTCAAAGATTCTAACATCCATCGGACAACAACAAAAGCTCCGCCGCGGCTGCGCGTGCGACTATCTACGATCTCCGAGCAATATGGCGCCACGGCGCCGATTCTAAATCACCGTTTTAGACAAAAAACAACTCATTATCTATAGCAATTCATTATTAAGAATCGATCGGGTTCGGAAACTTGTTGAGAGACCGGGATGCTGTATTTCATTAGACGTCCATTTGAGGACGAAAATGAATTTATCAATATTACAAGATTTAGGCATGTCATAAAGAATTTTGGAGTTTTTGCAGATTTTTATAATATGCAGTAATATTTATTGGAGTTCGGCGTTCTAAAATAAGACGTTGTGACTAATAAATAACGAATTACATAAAATATTAGAATTAAAAAAAAATACGACGTGACGATTTTTACAGTAACAATCAATTAACTTTGTCAACTGCAGCTACCGAATAACCGTTACACAGCATAAAAATAATAATAAGTGCCCAATAATATAATACACATTAGCACTTCTAAGGGAACTTAACACGGTGGGAATCTCTAGAAAGTTGTCACGAAAACCGGCTTAAACCAGAGTCGAATTTGCGAGAGAAACCCCGCAGGCCCGCACGTGTGCAAGTGTCCTTAATTATAGGTATGTGCGTCAAATATATTATGTAGGTAAAGGTACTCGTATTACCGTCACGCAAGGAATCCCAGGGGCAGGCCGATGTGGCTTACTTGAAGTACTAGAACTTGGCTTGAACGTTGAAAATGTTGGACCACACGACATGGAAATACTAGAAGTCTCCTCCTGACCATTTAAAAGGTCGGTAGAAGAAGACTCAATGATAGTCTGAAGAATTTTGACAAACATGACTCGATTTTGGATACGCACAGACAACCAATAAATGATAATCACTGTTGCCGTGAACAGATCAAGATGGAAACTAATGTATAATAAGATTCCTAAAAATGTTTAAGCCTAGTAATTTACCTTTCTTAAGTGATGACGTCAGAGCCAATGATGTGTAGAATACACAATAGATTGACTATAGAAGACAATAGTTAATTGTTAGTCGAATTTCAACGACTATTGATAGATTCAAAACCGTTCATGACCCTCTGTGTTACGAATGATACCTACAACTGACGTCATTATACCATTATGTAAAAAATCAAAGGCATTAACATTATCGACATTCAATCTACAATTTGCTAAGGTAAAAGTTGATAGTTCAACAAAGATTTATAATGACCTTTATGCACATTATGTAATTCCTTTAAAAATAAATACAAAAGAAACCATTGTACAAAGATAATAATGAGAACATTCTCTAGCAGTAATTTCAAATACCACGATCTGTCGGCTTATCGCTATAAACCCATCAGGTAATAAGGGACTCTAATGTCCTACTACTTTGTAAGTATTTTGATGCTATTTTACAAGACGTTACAAAGACTGATTCTCTTAGCAAAGTGCTTGGTTGCAGTGCTTGCTATACTGTTTTGCACGAAGTACAATTATAAATTATCGTTGAGGGAACTTTGAAACAACGTTAACACAAACAGCAATGTGAAATAGAATTGTGTCTATATTCTCGTCTTCGTCAATGAATCAGATTCGCGTTATGGAAAATGGAAACCTGGGAGAATCTTTAAGGGTAAGCGCCAGGTTAGCCCGCGAAATTCAAGTTTTCTTCCATGTTTCTTACCCATTTCATGAAAATATCAATCAATAAGATTATATGAACTTAGAGGATTGTATTGATGATTTTATTGATTATAATTCTGTAAATACATACTGGATAAGCCCGCGAATCATATTTTGTTCAACAGAGAAAGAAGAAAGAAGAAAATTTGAATTTCGTGGGCTACCTAACGCATCCTTCCTTAAGGGATGATAAAAGATTCATCACAAACTAGAAAAAACGTATGTATTTTGATGACGAATGCATTTTGTCACAGAAGCCATTGTTCTATTTTTCAACACGTAAATCTCAGAAGGATATAGGCACGATGATCCGGATGTGTAAGTATATATATATACATATATCTACACCCGTTTGGTTTTCCCAAACAATATAGGTGTAAGATACCCACGCAGTCTTGAATAGGACACAAATGGAAGATCTATGTAGGTTGATGTCGTTTGTCATACGATTAGACAAGCCTATTGTTACGTGATCATTGTTATTGGATCATTCCTCTTTTCTGTTTTCTGAATACTATTCTCTTATATTAATACTGTGGTTTCTATTGGATATGGTGAGTTAAACTGCAGAATAATAGGTATTTTTTATAATCTCTTCGAAGTCTAATCAAATTAATATCGTATCAAAATAATTATAATAACAATACATATTTCCTCAATTCACTTAAGCCCCTTCCTTTCCTACGTGTTTTAATATACTTCTTCTTTTAATGTTTTGCAAGATCTAATTCTAATACGTTCACTACAGTAGCCATTTGATCAATATCTTCTCATTCTTCCTCTTTGTAGGCGTTATAAACTGATTGATTTTTTTCCGGTTTTCAGAAATGGTTAAAGTTAGAATTCTCAGGATGTAAATGTTTAGTACGTACTTGAACTCTGCTATTGACCAACTCTGCACGACTCATACGCTATTAAAAGAAAAGTAATTCAATCCAGTTACTACCACTTTATGTAAAGAAACCAGATCTGTGTCCAAATTAATCTCAATAAACAGCCTCGCATGCTGGCTGTCTAATAAATAACGTCAGTGGGCCACTCGGGCCATACATCGTGTAAGTGGGCCACCAACAATCGCCCAATTTTGGCCAAAGTGTCACACAACAGCTGATCACAACGTGCCGTGAGCTTGTGCTAAAAATTCGTGACTCCACCTCACGATGTGAACGGAACCTGTCAACTGACATGTATTGTTCGTTCACCCTTACATTGTCGCCATTGATCTGCGAATGTCGATCTTATCGTTTAACAATCGAAGGGAAATTAAGACCAGATTTGTGTGAATCTGCGTAGTCTTGACTCTTACATCGTGTCGTGGTTTCAGCTTATAAGGTAAGCTCTGACGATACATATGTAGGTACTAATTTGCAGTTTGTTGGCGGTGCGAAGCTTTGTTCGCTTTTAAGTCCAAAATGGTAAGTACTTGTACATTGTAATTGTTAGGCCATAGAACTATAAACTGGGGTTTATCATTCTACAGCACTGCTTTGTAAAGCTCCTATACTAAACTTAAGGATTTATGAGCTTTGAAACATTGTCTTTATATATTTTCCAGGAATACTTCCAATCGGTATAAATGTGAACAGGTATAAAGATGAAGCCAAGTATTGTATTATGAATTCAGTTAATCGGGTTGCATTGTATAGTTTAATGAAAAATTGGTTTTAAGAACAACACTTAAATGCTAATCCTTCCATCTATTACCCGTTACAAGATATCAAAATAAACGTAAACCAAATTGTCTGATTGCGCATAGGCACATTTATTTCTAAGATAATGGCTTATAAACAAATGGATCGAGATATCGCTTTGCTAGCCTGGCTACACACCCTCCTTTTACAAGATGTAATCTTAGAAACAAATTGCATTTGTGCATGCCATCATCAATTATTTTTATCATTTTACTCACGATTAATTGTGGTCATTGGATAATCTTATCGATATATTTTTCTGCTACAATCTTAGCCTTGGACACCCTTGAGGATCCTAAAAACTGAAAATCTTAGATCTGAAGGCTCTATCGGCAGAATGAAATATTTCTTTTGCTCTATCAGTTGCTAATGATTGCCTTCACCTTGACAGTTCAAAAGTGCCTGTAAATGGTTTATTAGAAAAAATTGGAGTATTTTTTTTTGTATTTTTATATAAGAATTTCTTACAATACTAGATACGACTATCTAGTACAGTCACGAGCACTAATATGTCAACACTTGGAAACTTTCAATAGTGATTTTTGCGTGAAATAACGAAAACAACAATGAAATACGACACCTATGGGTTCGAAAAATATTATGTTCGTAGCAACATAACATTTCGTTAAAAAAGGAGTAAATCGCTTTCGAATAAAGCCAAGTGTATTCATACTTATGACCGTACTAGCTGCACCCCGCGGTTTCACCTGCATAAGTTTCGATCCCGTGGGAATATCGGGATAAATATCTTCTGTTTCATAGAAAAGTGCAATACCTACGCATTCAAAATGTATGGAACAGCAATATTTTTTTTTAATAACCGACGGAAAGTTTCGACGCTATGGGGTCTAAACTCATGTGCTGAATCCATGGTTACAGTTTGCGCGTCGATGTCCCTGCCACCCTGTATAAATAGGATTCAAAAGAGTATTATTAGTCCCAAGTCTTAAAAATCTACTTAATTCTCAAAATGAAGACTAAAAGACAAGTCTTTTACAACACTATAAATAGTTAAATCTGTGGTTGCATGCAAATTGAAATGCAAAAACAATCCAGAAATAGCCATTTCACAACATCAGTTAATTCGTCACACAATTTTTTATCATTCAAAAAATCCATTTTTTGACACAAAAACTGCAAACCCGTGAAATATAATTTGCCGGATCGAATGTCGCTATTCTATGAAAAAGACAAGTTATTACAATTGTCGTTTTTTTTTTATAAACGGCTATAAACTTTTTTAGTTTATCTTTTCGTAATTGAAAATTGCCGAGAACCGTGGCATTATTTTTTCTTGTCATGAAGTAATTTGGAAATTGATAGACAGTTTACCCAATAGCATTTAAAATAAGCGCATCAAAATATCAGTATTGTAAAGGAGATAGTCCAAATCATTTTGGAGAATATAAAAATTACGGTAAATAAACCGCTATTTCTGTCTATTCTACTGTTGTCCTCATCTAAAGAAAATCTATATTTATACTACCAATACTAATAATAAAAAGAGGTAAAATTTGTTTGTTTGTTTGTATGCAGGGGTAATCTCCGAAACTACCAGTCGGATTTGAAAACATTTGATAACCCAATTCACGAGGAAGGTTATAGGCTATAACATCACGCTACAACTCTTAGGAGCCGAGCAAAAGGAAAAAATGCTAAGCGAAAACGAAATAGTAGCGCGGGCGAGCGTTGGGATGCGACGCGATGGGTTGGAGCCCGAAATTTCACGTGGACGAAGTCACGGGCAGAAGCTGTACAATATAAAATGATGTGCCTACAGTAGTATCAAAGTCTAGACACATAAAAATCTCTTTAATGAGATAAATTTGTTTCTAATTTATTGTTATTATATATTAGTTTAAAAAATCGATCTCATAACCAGTGGGTGGCCTAGCATGAATATATTTGAAGCGATTTAAATTTTAATTAGATCATTATTTCTATTTATGATATGCGTCCATTAAAAATTAGACACAACTTCTCCAACAATCGTAATTCACACAAAGATTATTATTTAAACACGTAATCTTTTAATTTGTTAATTCGATCGATTAGTTTTTATTGCATAGACTGGTATAATAAACACAGCCACACGCGCTTTCCAATGGCTTTCCTATTTGTCTTATTATACGATGAATTGTATTAAAACGCAGATCTATTCTCATAACATCGTGCGCAAAAAGATTGTATCTCTTCTTACCAGCAATAGCTTTTAAAATAAGTAACACATTATCAATCACAACCTTAATCATTTTGAAGGATATTGCTAATCCATTGCTTCATATGTTTTAGAAATGTGTCACCTCGACAACGTAAACAACGCAATGAATGTTGTTGAACTGTCAACTGAAAGCTATTGTCAATGATAGTGTGTTAAACAATTAGCCGCAGATTGCCAGACAGTAGCAACAGCCTCTTGGAAATTATTGCTGACAGGAATGACGAAAAACCTAGTTAGGCATCTTATAAACATCACCCTGTCTCTAGTAAAATTTAAGTTTTTTTTTTACTGCAGATTGGGCCTGTTCTTGAACCCGATCACGCCTGGTGGAAAGCGATGAATGAGGTCTATGATGGAACGAGCGTGCCCAGAAAATGCCTGTTCACTCTTGCTTTGAAAGCAGACGGGTTATATGTGGAAAAGAACGCAGACGCTGGCAGAGAGTTAGACTGTGCACATAATAAATGTGGAGGTTGACTGAACGAGAAACAGTAGAAGTTTTATTATTATTACGGGTTGGGGGAAACTGGCCTCTGGTCCGCGGCCCACTACGCCCATTTAAAGCGTTTAGTGTCCTTCAAAGTGGTAAAACTTTACTAACATCTAGAATTGTTAGTATTTTTGTAATTGGATCCATAATTTGTCTAATAAATAAATACATTATTATAACGATTCCTAGGGCTCTCTTTCTAAGCTCTGCAATCACTAGTATCCTTCACTTGAGTAGCACACCCTTCTGACCTGACTTTCCTCGTAAATAATTCTTGCAACCTTCGCTTCTGGTTCCAATATTAATAAAGACCATATTTGATTCGTCACTACTTTTAAAACATGATTTATTTCTTTAGAACGGTCAAGTACATTATAATTTTACGCCACGCCCGAGACATGGCGTTGGCGCCAAGTAATAGCTTAGCACCAGTAATAAGCTCATTCAATTGTTTATGGTTTACTGTGATTATAGCTTGTATAACTAAAGCATTTTGTTTATGCTTTGTTGATTTTGCCCATAGTATTAAATTATGTATAATTTTGGCCAACACTGTTCACCATATTATTAGATTTTTAGCTAGAGTCGCTACCATAAATTGCTATTGATTCGATGGAGACTGCTCAGCGGCACATTGCAAGTCTAAACCAATGTAATTGGACAAGTATATATATAACAACCTCTACACAAGAAACTTCAATAAATCGAAGACGATCAAACAAAATGATTTAAACACTACAATTTATTATTATATTGTCAGCGTCTTCTCGAGTGCTGGCACTTGACATACGATCCCATCGAGATTCAAACGAGCGAATAGCTTGGAGCAATGATAGGAATCGTACAAACGTCCGTGAGAATAATATCGATGTCAGTAGCATAAAACTACGTTTACAAATGTAGGTCCAAAAACAGAACATAAAAAACTGGGTTATTCTCGTTAACTTTATACCTTTAAAAGCGCTAGCAATTTCCACGCGCTACGATTTAACAACCACTAAACGATCTGATTTCACCAATCAATTGATTTTATTATTTCAAATTGCGTTCGTTATTAAAGAATAACCCAATTGGAGCTTCTTTTAACGTGTAGTTTAAGTGTTTTCATAATTAAAATTACGGAAGTATGTTATGTAAAAAATACTTAGTTTATGCATTACGCTTCGAAAATTATGTGTGCCATGTTAAATGAGGTTTGAATTTAGAACGCTATAAGATCCTGATGAGTGCCAGTAGTAAATTTTGAGCAACCAAAGACATCAACATCATAACCTAAAAATGCCAACACAACAACAATACACAAACGAAACCATGGAATCAGTAAGTACTGTTTGGAGTAATGCCATCTTTAAAAAGAACTGACAGTCGTCAGAATGACAACCAGACAACAAACCGTATCTAACCTCGTCAAGATAATGCCGTGAAGAAGGGTTCTCTCAAGTAGGTCCCAATCACGGAGATTGCGCCCTGCAGGCCGTTCCCATGACCCATGGTGTTCTGCTGATTGGACCAAAAGCTCTTATTTATGGGAAACCATCATGGCTTCGCGTGGTATTAGCGTTTTACGACAAACAATTTCTGGGGTAATAATAACAAATCATGGGATTTGTTCTATTAGATGGAATATTGCGAAATTGTCAAATCAAGAATAGGTTTATTGAAATGTCTTCAAAAGAGGTTTAAGTAGTTGCCTACGGTAAATTTGTGCTCAATACGACACTGCCATTTTCGCGACCTATGTATTTGTTGAAGGCATTTTAAATTACATCTCTTTTGTAAACATCTTTTCACGTAAAATACGTTTAAAAAGACAAGACAAAGACATCAAATCATTTATTTTTTAATTTAATTGTCTTTGGATATCGACCCGTCTGCAGAGCAAGCTAATTTAATTTTATATTGTATGTATCTTTTTTCTTCATCTAAGTTTCTTTTAAGTACACATGTTTTCCTCAGCAGCATCTCATTTCAATAGTTCTCATCACATCAATGCCTTTAGGCCATTCACAGTTAAAACCAAATCCCATTCTCGATTAATCGAAACTGTTAGAAACTAATTTAATTAACGGTTCATTAATAACTTGCGTCCGCGTAACTTGCGTCCATATAGTATAAATAGTTGTATTTCCTTTAGAAACATATGGCGATACCAAATTCGCATTGGGGACTAATTCAAATTTGTTTTTTGCTTCTCTAAAGTTAAAATACGAAAGACCCTCAAGATACGAAAAATGCGTTTTTGCAACCCTAAATAATCACTAATGGATTTTTAGTGTTTCAATATTTGTAGAGGACGCAGGATCTTCCATCAATGTCTCGTTTAGCTCATTAATTATAGGGAAAAGTTGTTTTTAACTTATTTCTATCGTTTTCTTCGCTTGCCGTAATTATGGTTGAGTCATAACAACATAATTACTGCAGAGTTTAATGTGTAACTACCATTTAATTAGAAAATAACAGCAGAGGATCGAAGATTGATGACTTGAGGAGTGGAGTTATGTGAGTGGTTGTTTGAAGTACTTGTTGTTAGCTGTTAGGTAGTTTATTTTTTTTAGATTATGTTGTTCCACTGCAGGGCTCAGGCCACTCTTCCTCCTTTCCACTCCTCTCTGTCTTGAGCTAATGAGTCCCAATCTTGTCTGTAGGCGTCAACCTTGTCCCGTCATCTTCTACTGGGTCTGCCTCGATGTCGCCGGACGTGTTCTGAGACCCACATTATAGTAGCTTTAAGCTCTATTTACACGATGCAAGTTTCTTGCCTAAAGCATACAATAAAATTCAAGCAACAAATGACTCGCAACGTCTAAACACTGTTACAACGATGCAACTTTTTCTGTTGCTACAACTTATGAATGAAATCGCACCGTAAATCAGGCTTTATCAATGGAAACTCTCAAATGGCTTTAAGTTATTTTTGGCAGGATTACTATGAAGAGAAATTCATCGGGCATCTGAATTTAGTCAGATTGGCGATCTGAATCTGTCAAAAAAGATTTAAATTTAAAAGAGTGTCCGTGGAGTTTCTTGGGCGCACTTCTCCATAGGAACCTATAACTACGCTTTGGAATAGACAACTATTGTATGTTTCACCTTTGTGGCAGATCGACTACTTGATATTGATAATACAAAAGTGCCTGTGACTCATTTAATTTAAATACTCTAAGTATTGAGTTAGTTTTGGTATATCTGTGAAAAGTTTCCTAAATGATCTTCTGGCTACGTGTAAGTACTTCACATCTCCCTAGTGTATAACTTGTTTTCTTGAGTGTCTTACTTAGCTTAAACAGTTTAGCAAGTTAGACTACCACAGTCCAATATAACGGCAGTACAAGTGTGGCACAGCCACAGCTGCTAAGTACTGCACTCTCTTACTTTATTGATATTACTACGTATCCCGTTACTATGGTGGCTTCAGTAATTTAAAGTTTGTTAAATACTCGTAGGTAATACATGAAGTTTTGCTAAAATCTTTTTTTGTAGTAATCGATAAATTTTCGTTGTACGTTTATAAGTTCTAAAACTTAAGTAACTTAAATTTTGAACTTCTGTCTTTGCAAGAATGGAGGAGTTTGAATAAAGTTAAGAAGTGACATGAATTTGCGATCTTAAAGAAAAAGAAATGAAGACAGATATAGCGATTCTCCTTGAAACTTATGACTCCTATTCACATCGAGAACGATAAATGAGTGCAATTTACAAGAATGTGGTAACACACCGTGGTGGTGGTGTGGTGGAATGTGGTGTGGTGGTGTGTGGTCTTGTGAATTGCACCCATTTCAAAAATTTCAGAATAACAATGAAAAGTAACCTTGTCTTAAAGTACAAAATTAATTACGTCTATTTTTACACGTTAATTGTTTTAGACAGGAAATATGATTTCCGTTATTTACACAAAAACATAGACGCCTTACTATAAGGAAATACTGTTTCATAGACAAATAATTAATTGGGCAAACTGTAGTTATTATTTGAATACAAAAGAAACAATCGCGGATTGGACAAATTGATTTTCTCACGAAAACAATATATCTATGGGAATTATAGATAACATCACAATTATTTGTAACGGATAGTATATGTAGGTTAAAACCAAAACCTCTTATTCGGCCTATTGTTTCATGGAACCCATTTTGTAGATCATATCAGGTACTAAAATCATGATTGACGACAATACTAACGCCTTGGAAACGCTTGGTGAAACTACATACAAGCTAACAAAACGTAGTCCATGGACGTCCCATTACATAAACACTCTTTTAACATCAGCCCATAGAATGATGTCCGCAGATGGACATGGGCCCGACCTACAAAAGACAATCAAGTCTCTATTGTTAGATAGCCAGAAAATATGATCATCATTTAAAAAAAAAATCATAACATTATATCGTAAAGAAAAAAGTTGAGTTTGAATATGGATGGCTAAAACAGTTGGTATCGGAAGGAAGATTTCAAAAATGATGAATAAGTAGATTGTGTGAAAGCTGATGTGGTTAGAAAGAGGGTGAATACTAAGATGAATGCTGATATAAATGTTTGGAAGAAGAAACCATGCTGCGTCGACCCCAAATATATTAGGTCTATAAGGGAAGGAGAAAGATCAGTAAAGAAAAATAAATATGGTTAACCAACAAACCATTTGAATTAAGAACTTATCGAAACGATCGATAAACATAACGTACTTTACACAAAGCCGTAACAGAACACTATCAAGCGTGAAGACCAATCCTTTTCCCAGACAAAGACAAATCTAACCTGGAATCGCTCTATTTCTAAAACACGCATCACGGAAATGCGGTCGTCCTCTTAAGGATATAAACGATCCTATCTCCGCAGTAAACGGAACAGTTTAATGTTCCCAAAGCCGTTAGTTCAAGTGCCTATAAAGAAGAGCCTATGTTCACGTCTAGGAGGGAACGTGTGGCCGTATGTTGTGGTAAATTAGCGCCAATTTATGTTGAGGTGACCATTTGGTGTTGGTGTTGGTGGGAAAATTTAATTGGGGCGAGGATTTTAACTGGTATTAAGGTTTCGGCATAGAGGAACTATGTCGACGGTGGAAATAAATATCGTAAGGGACATGGTTTTAATTGTCCCTTACAACATTTGAAATTTCCACCGTCGAAAAATGTTGCGGTAGAAAATAAAACCTTAGAGGTTAACCTATTGGAGGTTTGCGGCTGTTTAGACGAACATTATCATTCTAGCCAAATACACAAAGATACACAAATGCATACTGTTGAAATTGACCTCTTTTTGGTTCACCTTGGTCAGGTTTAAAAGCCATGTTACACCAGTATAGTAGAAAGTGAATCAGACGGGTCATGCCCGGTTGTGCAAGACCTTTTTCTCTTTTTCTTTTCCGTGTTCTATCAAGGTACACCTTAAGCCCTGGATGGAGGCTTTAAGTTCTCTTAAGGGAACCACAGGAAAGTTTGGTTAAGTAGTCACGGCCTCTCAAGGCCAACTACGAGATGCCATATACAAAAAAAAAAAAAATCAAGGTACACCAACAATTGTTTATATTCCTTTGGATTTCAACTTCAATGTCTTCAACTAAAGTGATTCTATATACAGGGAATCTTCGCATATTATCGAACATACTCATCTTCTTTATATTCATAGCATACACTGTCTAGTCAAGCCAGCAAGTTGCATTCAAGATAATTGTAATCTCCGCTAATTGATACTGCAATATTAATTGCATACAACTTCATTATACAGTTTTTTGCACGCAAGATTGTAAAAATGAATCTGCCGATTAATAAATACGCCCCGGAATCTTTATTTCACGACACTATCGCTATTAATTAGCAATAATTGCTTCTACATACATAATATTAATTGCAAACGACTTTGTATAGCTGCCTGTGCCGTTTTTTGCGCTATATTGTATGCATATCACAACTCATTTAAATTACGTACACGCGGGATCTTCTCCACAATGTAAAATGGAGTTTACATACTTCGTTTACACGGTTTTTAAACCTTTTGTAAACAATAACAGTATGCCAAGTGTTACAAAACATTGCATAATGTTAATGTATCGTTCGATAGCGGCAAGAATTCTTGTTTTTCTTGTAACATGTTAGATTCTTGTCACACCCACAGATGTGTCGTCGTGCGGAAGGCGGAAGACACACGTTCAAGATCGCTTCTTCGACTGACGGGGATGTTGGAGTACTGGATGTGATGTGTGATGTGCCGAAGGAATTGCGCGCACTTGTGGTAATGCCTAAAAAAACTTGTTTGCATGATTTCTGATCGGATTTACTTCTAAATTACCCAAACAGAAGTTTAGTTAGACTCATAGACTCATACACACTCAAAAGCTCGATAACTGTGGGTATAATTATTGTTTTATTTTTAAGTCTACAAAAAGACCCGAATATTAGGTTCTGAAAGACGCGAGACGATTGCATATAATCTTTCTTCATTGTAGAGAAAAAATGAAGCTGAATCCAATATAATTTTTCCCAACTTGAACTGTTAATTAAATGATATTCGTTCTAAGTACGTTCATGTGCACTCATAATCTGCCGATGGCAAATCCAGCAACTCCACCTCCACAATTCCACACTCTAAACAATACACATTGTTATTTTTTTTGCACCTGTGCAATTTATACGCTGTTGTTTACACGTATGAAGCTGAAAGGTCGTGGGACTTTGTCTAAATAGATATATCTGCGGTAAACGGCACAATAAGAAGAGGTGATTAATAGATAAACATGTTTGTTTATTTAAGTGCTGTAATTTTATTGTTTTGTTTAAGTTCTTCAGTTAACGGGTACTTACGTTGTTGATGACGCGTTAATTTGAGGTTAACAGGGTGCAATGGAGTTCTTCTCTATTTAACGACACCGGTAAGTGGATTTTGAAGGGTCACTTTTATAATAGAGCTAAAGATCTGCGGTTCATACTGTATATGAATCTAATATATGTACGTAGACACAAATTTTCTTGATCTCGGTGTAATTACCAGTCGGATTAAAAAAAAAAACCACTGATAAAATTTTCATTTGATAGTCCAATTTTTGAGTAAATAAATAAAAAAAAGTAAAAGAGTCGGAAATAACCGACTCTTTTACTTTTTTTTAATTTATTTTAATTTTTCCTCAACTCCTAAGGAGTGTGATGTTAATCCTCAAAAATTGGGCTATCAAATGAAAATTTTATCAGTGGTTTTTTTTTAAATCCGACAGGTAGTTTCCGAGATTAGCGCATACAAACAAACAAAGATAATTATACAAGATAAGGCTTGAGATTTTCTCGTAAAGCTGACCGCCCACACGTATAAACAAGAAGATGGATGTCTTTCCACAATTTTCGTCTCTCTATGCAAATAATCATTATAATATTCACAATAAATGTAATCCAATCTACTTGTTTATGCTTACACCCTTACAAAGTAATTCAACAACAATCCATGTCTATGCGTCATAGAACGAGACCTTTGTCTGTCTGTCATCAATATTTACTATCGATCCTAGTTCATTTGGTCGATGTTGTCGTAATAGAACAACAATGTTGTTGACAAGGCGGATTTACTCGTCTAGGTCAGCATAATAAAGACCACTTAAAAACGCGGGTCCTAAATCAATGGCCATATTGCCATCGTATAATCAGCCTATAATGTTCCCACTGCTGGGACACAGGCCACCTCTCGGTGACAGGGAGTGACCCGTAATCTACCACGCGGGCCCAGTGCGGCTTGGCAGATGTCACATGTCTTCGAATTTGTGGTTTCCTCACGATGTTTCCCTTCACCGTTTTTGAGAGCAATGGTGATGAAATAACTTACACAAAGTAAAGTGCCTGCTTGTATTCGAACCCACGATCTACAACTCGTAAGTCGGGGGCGTTACCACTGGTCCAACGCTCAAAATAATTCCATAGTGTTTGATTATTGATTCCCATAAGCCGTACAGTGTCAATGTACCTCATCATTCATCATTCCTAGTTGTTCCTAGTCCTTATCCCAATTTATTTGGGGTCGGCGCAACTTTCTTTTTCTTCCATACTCCTCTATTAGCCGCCATCTCGACAGCCACCCCCTTTCTAACCATATCATGATTCACACAGTCCATCCATCGTTTATTTGGTCTTCCCCTACTCTTATAGCCAACGACATTCATACTCAAAACTTTCCTCACGACATTTTCCTCACATGTACAAATTAAAAATGCTGACTGTTGAAACTTGAAAAAACACGCATTATGCAGTTGCCAGCATGTCAAGCTACTCGAAACTGTCAAATTTTCCCAATCAACCTTTAACCTAATGCTTTAGCGATAAAGTTGAAAATCTATTAAAGAAATTTCACAGATTGTAGTACCTTGATGTGCTGGCGTCTGAACATCCAACTTGATACTTGATGCCACACAAAACGTCGTAAACAAAGCCATAGTTATAAACAACAATAAAGAAACCAGTAAAGTGTAAATCACGGAGGACGGTTCCAATTAAACCAATTAAATCGAATTATACAATTATGGGAATCGTCTACGGACAGCTTATTGAAGTAAAAATGGACAAAGGAAAGCTGATTGAGGTGACAACCTTGATTCGGACTTAGGGATGTCACTGTCACAATAAATAGTAGACCTAGGGATATCAGTATGGTCACTTGAAGTCACTTCAGTTGTAACCTTGCCTTGGAACGCCGTCTGTGATGTATCAATGCATGTCATTATATTGATTGGCAGTTCTATTTGTAGATAGGAGTTTGTTTTGTGGTATTAAAATAAAAAGGATTTTTATATACTTAAATTGTATGTAAATTCTGATTATACCAGCACTATTAATAACTGCTGGGGAGTTTATTGCGCCACTTCTTCTTTCCAGCAATAGCACTAGGAAGTGGTGAAGGGCGGGCGTTTTTGGGGGACTGTCTTTAGTAATTTTGACGTTCGAAAAGTGCTGATTCTCAGCCTAATTTGAATAAATGACTTTTGATTTTTTTAAGGGGATTACTGGATTGTTCGGATTACCTACTGGATTGTATGTAGAAAAAATCATAATAAATAAAATAAATCATTTCATAAACGGAATTTATTTGTTCACACGTTTTTTACGTGTAAACAAATAAACACGAATTTTGAACTGTACGTGATTTTTTTTTAGTCTTAAAATAATCCTTAATTGAGGTCGTTTTGCAACTTATTGTCCTTGTTTAGTTTTTTTTTTCTCGCAATGAGGGACACAAGGGCAGAGGGTGCCGGATAAGTGAGACTATCTATCTATCTTAATATACGAGTATATCATTCTTCTGTACGTGTGTTTGTCACCCACGCTGTCACCTACCTCCTCCTAAACGGCGGGACCGATTTTGATGAAATTTTGTTGTATATTTCAATGGGTTCCTGGATATTTTGAACACACAAACGGACCCGGTAGGTGGCGCTGTTTTTCCGGACAGGACGACGTCTGCCGGGTCCGCTAATATAGGTATAAAAATATACTTATACTAGCATACTTATTGAGATAGTAAAAGCTATAATATAGCCTAGTTTGGACATACTACATCTACACCATCATCAAAGATATTGGTTAGTGCTTACTAGGTAGGTACCCCAAAAATATATTTTTGAAAAATCTTGTGCTTAAAAACATTCTACGGAAATGTTATTGGAATCGAGCTAAGTATCACCTTTCAGTGCTCCTGAAAGGCTTCTGTTCCGTGCCCACAACATTGACCGAGAGACTGATGAAGACTTACTACTTAAGACATCAAGGTTGGCAGGCAGGATTGAATGTCATACACAATTAGCACCTTGCCACTGCTTATTCAATCGTATGGCAACATAGCTTGCCACTAAATTACCCATAAAAACTTTTAACCCCTTTAGAGGACGTTTTCTCAAGAATCCTTCCTTATTGCTCACTTTTATAATAAAATGATGATAGCTACCTTTGAGGTAGACGTGTTCTTGACTGGAGACCGCAAATCGGCAAACGGAAGGTAGGACGACCTTGCTCATCAAGCTGGTATCAAAGATGACTAAAATTAGGAAAATTAAAAAGAAGCAGATATCCAATTGTATTAAAATTTTCTTTGTCTCGTCCTCTTATCACAAATCGGAGTAGAAATACCAAAGTAGCCAGCCCTAGTGGCGCGATTCTTTGAATGCATTGTAAACATCTCAGGGGACGCTCGTGAAAGCTCAGCACACAAAAAACTGTAGTTGTAGCTACGAAGAGAATGTGTCGCTTCACTTGTACTTGTTTACTAAAGCCGTGTGTACACTTGGGAACTTATTACTGGCCGGCAACATCGCGCTATGCTGTTACACTGCGCATGCTAAGATTTAAAAAGAAACAAATGCCAACGCAGTGTGGCTGTCAAAAATGACAGTAATTTATTGTCAGCTGGGGCCTGAGGACGCTGTGTCAAAGATAGATTCTTTGGTTACTTGTCTTGTAAACTTATTTAGAGTGTCTATATCTATAACAAGGAATCACAATAATGGACAAACAAAGAGGTGATCGTTGGTGATGTCAAAATTGAAATATAGAGCAACTTTTGTTGCCAAGTAAGAACGCAGCCTTAGCGATATTAATTGCTCTTTCCACGAAAGAAATTATCGCCATTAATTTGTTAGCCGATCTGAGAAGTAAATACATACATATAAACTTAGTCTTATCTTAGTAAGAGTTACTCTAATGGAAATGAATTGCTCTGGCCTTGTAACTTGTTACTGCAAGTGATTGCGAACTTTCCTGATTGATATTAATTGCTACAGATTTTAAACTGGAGTGGAGGAAAAGTTAATGGATGAAACATACCGCCACAGGTTACATACCACTAACTTGTAGTTGGCGATATGTAACATAGTAGCTGTGCCCCGCGTTTCACCCGCATAAGTTTTGATACCGTGGGAATCTCGGGATAAAAAGTATCCTATATGTTAATTCTGGTTATAAAGCATCTGTGTGCCAAATTTCATCCTAATCCGTTCAGTAGTTTTTGCGTGAAAGAGTAATAAACATCCATCCATCCATACAAACTTTCGCGTTTATAATATTAGTAGGATAGTGTGATTAGGTAGGTAAAAGGTAATACGGGCTAGTGTCCGTAACTCCACGTCTGTCACGATGGGTGATTCGATTATTCGATCCACCCCAGCTCCTCAAGGAAGGCCAGTAACATCTTGGTGTTTCTGGCAATCTCACGGAGGGTCCCTACGTTATCGAAGTACCCTATATGGCAACCAGTAGGAAGCTTAGAAGCACAATGAGCTGTTGTAACATATACTAAAAAAAACTAGGGAAAACTAGGGAGTTTTACCTAAGCCAACAATTATTCAAAGAAAAAATTCGCACCTTAATTTGTAAGATGTCACATCACAGATAGTTGCCGAAATCCTAAATCAAGGACAGATTCCTTTAAGAAATGTGTAAACAAAATAACTGCTAGCCTAAACAATTTAGGTTCCCAGATAACATACATATTTCAAGAATTTACACTAGTATCTTAATTCAATTCCAAGTAAATACAGGCGCAAAAACTTATAGGAACAAATCAATTAAGATGCCAAATACCTTGCATTCCTAGTCTGTTGAGCTAAAATTATCACTTTGGGACTGTAGACTTATAAGGCCTGCTTATACGCCCACTGTAAGAACGTTATAGGAATGTGCTAATCTTGAAAAATGATTTGTTCGATATTAAGTTCCCAATTTGTAGTTTGACGTGTCAATTAATTCAATAAATCAAATTAATGAACTGATTTTGGAGTTTGTGAATGAGGTTGTTTTTATTTTTATGTTAATGGATGTTCGTGTGCGTAGGATAAGTATGTGAGGTTTAATGATCTTTTGCGTACGATAGGCGAAATTTACCTACATCGAATTATTCTCTTGTTCAAGTAACACTACCAGCGGGGTATTTGCGTAATACACGAACATTAGCAACAATATTCATTGCGTTATTTACGGTATTGAGCAGACTATTTTTTCTAACATATGGAGCAATGGATTAGCAATACCCTTCAAAATTATTCAGATTGACTACATAACATGGTCATTAAGGACTTTTGAGATCAATAGAAGCTTTTTATCTACACATAACATAGTAACATTACGCCTGTAATCCCCGAAGGGTTATACAGAGGTGGACCTATAGTACACCTACATTTCGTCAGAGCAGGTTTTTATTTTATGCCGTGTGCACTAAAGCCACAGACCACAACAAAAGAAAAAAAAAATCCAACGACACCCGCAAGTGCCCATTCAATTGTTCAATGCCATAGATACATTACAGATCATGAACAAACCGATAAAGCTCAAAGCTCGTCCATACTTTCCTTGCACTTGACCGTCTCAACAATTATACCATAAACTTTCGCTGGTAGCGAGGTATGCAACTGACCTTCATCGGCCCAATGTGCTACAGCCCGCGGCTGCGACTTTCACGACAAATCCGACGATCAATCGCAAAACAAATCGATATAATATCGATTCTAGAATATCGATTCTAGAATATCGATACCACAAGGTGCTGCACTATCTATTGTTTCACGAATTCACTCGATCATTTTTGTGTGCCATTCGATTTTACAGTTGGAACTGTAACAAATTCGTCTTAGTGTTGATTTGTTCAAACAAATCGATTTTTCTTGTTTAGTACTTCCGTGTGAGAATTGGTTGTTAACCTTTTTTTCTTGTTTTGCTACGGTGCATATCTATTGTGTCTTTAATGCGTAAATTCTTCCGTCTTACTATTTTTAGGTTCAGACAAAATGCCACGATGACATAACATAACATCGCGCCTGTATTACCCGAAAGGTTAGACAGAGGTGTACCTACAGTACACCCTTTCGCCAGTTATGTTTTAAATCCCATGTAATAGGAATGACCCTATTACCATCGCCTAGCACCAATCCAGACTTCAGGCTGCTATTAAGAAATTCCAGATGAAAAACCTAATAACACTGTCCGACCTGAGAATCAAACCCAGGACCTTACACTCAGCAGTAGCGCTTGCGACTAGAGCAACGAGGCAGTCACGATGATTAGGCAAGATTTGACATCGTGGCCATGTGGCCACGACGTCAAATCTTCAGAGTTCATATTGACATTGTTGTAATTGAGATTGACATGTGTCAATCTCAATTACGACAATGTCAATATGAACTCTAGACATGCGACAAAAGAAAGCAGGATATTCTAAGCACGTGGAGATCAAATTACATATTATTAATCAGATGATGAATTGCAAAGTGTATACGTGCATAAATTCACGAGGTAGGTAGGTAAATATTACTTGTTCTTTTTTTGCTTATTGAAGAATGTTACCTACTTTCTTCTTGTCAAAGCTTCGTTACATAAAATGGTTGGAGTCTGTTGCATGAAATCTATCATGATCAATGATCTGTACCAAGGATAAAGATAAAATGTCTCATTCGCCTCTAAGGTGCTTCAGGATCATTCTTTAACCCACAACATAGCTTAGTTTTTCTAACTGAACAGACAGCTGTGCTGCTGGGAGTTTGTTGCGCCACTTGTTCTTCTCAGCGAAAGCACTAGGAAGTGGTGACGGGCGGGCGTTTTGAGGGACTGTCTTATGCAATTTTGACGTTCGAAAAATGCTGATTCTCAGCCTCATCATCATCATCCACAGACAGACTTCACCCACGGCTGAGCATAGGCTTCTCTTTTCAAGTGCCTTGCCCCACGCCAAGTTCTAACAATTTGAATAAATTACTTTTGATTTTGACGCCAGAAATAGGGATGGATACATTTCCGAACGAGCTCCTTCACAAAAAGAATCTACTGAAGAGCATTTTCAGCAAAATTGGCTGCCGCTGAAACTTTTCTTTCTCCGAGAGCTATCACGTCGGCTTCAACACAACTCCGGTCTGAATGCTATACACAGTTTACACCTCCAGTTTCCTCCATGCCAATTAATTTGTTGTTGTGCGCAACCCACTCTCACTGATCAACAACAAAGCTAGTCAGGTGTAAACCCAAATGTAGAGATAACTCGACCACTTTCATTGGCACAATGGACTCGCCCACTGCTTTCACTGCTCGATTGATTGCACGTCGATACCTGGCTATCTTGTAGACATTACATTAACATTTTGGGTACATGCGTGGGTTCTAAGTTTCGAACTTGAACGATGGAGAATGGGTCACCTCATTTTCTCAGTTAGAGATGGTAATGGTCCACTCTAGGAGGTACTTTCATGAAATTTATGCAAAAGTGATACTCGTGTTTATGAGGAGTGGCTCAGTGGAAACGGCCGCGGCTTACGAGTTGTAGGTCGTGGGTTCGAACCCAGGCAGGCGCTTCACTTTGTGTAAATTATTTCATCACCACTGCTCTCAAAACGGTGAAGGAAAACATCGTGAGGAAACCGGCATATCCCAGAACCGAAAATTAGGAAGACATGTGACATCAAAATCAAAATCAAAATCAAAAGTCATTTATTCAAATTAGGCTGAGAATCAGCACTTTTTGAACGTCAAAATTACAAAAGACAGTCCCCCAAAAACGCCCACCCTTCACCACTTCCTAGTGCTATCGCTGGGAAGAAGAAGTGGCGCAACAAACTCCCCAGCAGCACAGCTGTCTGTTCAATTTAAAAAAAATACTTGCTTCTATACAATACTAGGTGCTTATGTTCGGTAATTAACATTACAAAGCCAGAACATAAAATTTAATTATTTGCCATAATATGTCAGCTAGCCACGCCAATATACCAACAAATATAATAAAAACTATATTACGTACTCAAGCTAAAATATAATTAATTAAAATGTAAATAAAAAAACTTACTAGCCAAATAAAAGCCTCCAGGCATAAAGGGCGTGACAGCTTACACACTTATGCATTGCTGGGTTCTAAGACCTGGCAGTAAGCTAATTCTGGAGAAGGAACATAAACATTGTCTTGCGTTAAACTAGGGTGACCAACTATTCTTATCGTCTAAGTAGTCGTTGATGGAATAGTATGCCTTTGAACAAAGGTTGGATTTTAGTTGAGCTTTAAACGCATTAAAAGGCAAGTCTAGAAAAGAAGAGGGTATCTTGTTATAAAAGGTTATACCAAGCCCAACAAATGAGTTATGAACCTTATGAAGCCGGTGAAAGGGGGCACGTAGTTTGTCCTTATTTCTAGTGTTAACACTGTGAATATCACTATTTTTAGTGTACAAGTGTAAATTTTGCCTAATATATAAAATGTTGGCAAGGATGAATTGTGATGCAACCGTGAGAATACCAATATCTTTAAAGAAATCTCTTAGAGAAACTCTGGCACCTAACTGGTAAATTGCTCGAACAGCTCGCTTTTGAAGGACAAATATATTTTGTATATCAGCGGCTTTGCCCCACAGCAGAATACCGTAGGACATAACGCTGTGAAAATAACTAAAATAGACTAAACGAGCTGTATCAACGTCAGTGTATTGTCTTACTTTCCTGACGGCGTAGGCAGCCGAACTGAGCCTTCCTGCTAGACTTGATATATGAGGTCCCCACTGAAGTTTGGCATCTACTGTTAGAACTAGAAAAATTGCCGAGCCTACAGTTTCAAGCACCTCTTTATCTAAGACGATGTTGGGTCCTAGGTTTCTAACATTCGGTAAGGCGAACTTTACACATTTGGTTTTCTTGGCATTGAGAACCAAGTTATTTGACGTAAACCAATCTGTAACTATTGAGAGTGCACTGTTTACGTCGTCAAAATCTTGTCTATTCCTGTCTACTTTAAAAATAAGAGAGGTATCATCTGCAAACAGTACAACATCACAGATGCCCGTCAAATGGAATGGTAAATCATCAATGTAAACTAAGAACAAGAATGGACCCAGTATTGAGCCTTGCGGAACACCTAACTGAACTGGTAGCCCGGATGATTTCACACCATTACACATCTGCATTGGGCCCGCGTGGTCGATTACGGCCTTGTCCCTCTTACATAGAGGTGGCCTGTGTCCCAGCAGTGGGAACGTTATAGGCTGATTATGCTCCTAAAATATTAACATAGAACACTCTAATAAAATAACTGGGCGTCTTTTTGAACTGCCTCTTTTGAACCTTAAATAATTCCTATTTTAAGGTTCTAAAAATACTAAATGGCCAAGTTACATACTTGGCTATTCAGTATTTTCGACCAACTAATCACAGGTCCAACCACCTAACCATCGGAGTACCCTCGCTTAGTTACGGCGACAAACTGTGAGATATCCCCAGAAAGTTAAAAAGAAGCTCATTTATTCTAAAAAAAGTTCATCCAGTCCATCATTAGAAGCGCTAAAAGTTTTTAGAGGTACATTAATTTAAAAAAGTGTCCATCGTTAAATAAGTTTTTAGAGGGTACGTTAAATATTTCCCTTTTTATAAAATTAATGTGAAAATGACACTGGTGACAGTTCGCATTGCATCTTCAGAGCCTACTCTACCTAAGCGCCTGACTTCATTTTGACGCTAATGACTTTCTTAGTTCTTTTTTTTATTTATTTTTTATTACCCATTAATGTCTAACTGCTGGGCAAGGCCTACTCTCCTTCCACCTCTCTCTGCCCAGTTCTTTTATTTGGCGTGAGAAAATTGAATTGACGAGACTATAGCTAAGGATTTCTACCAATATTCGTGTAAACATATTCCGCTTTATTCATAAACGTTGCTTAAAGTTAAGCAGTGATTAGCGACTGTTTAACCATACATTTTTGACGTTTAAGCGTTACTTAACTTTAGTCATCGTTTATGAATAAACCCCAACATGTTTTATTGGTGAATGTTATGTTTTTATATAATGTTATGTAGGCTAAGTGTATTTCTCAAAATATTACACAATTTTAAGGATCCATAACTTTAAGTTAGTATGGCGCTTGTAGGCGATGCTTAAGTAAGTTGTCACTGCTTATGGCATACAGAGCCTATTCAAGTTACTTTACATAAAGCCTACCCAATATCGGTAAACTTTATAGATTTGGTGTCGATTGATCAATAGTTTGAACAACCAAGAGAATGTGTTGGCTGCTATTATATCAAACTTTTGCAAGTAAGTAACTACAAGCATTGAACTAATTGAATACTCCATTTCTCCGCAGTAGCTACTTTCAAACCACAACAACTTTTGATTAATATTTATTAAAGTTACATAACATACATATTCACATTACAAAGTCATCGGTTTCTCTGCTGCCTATCGAAACAAAAGAAATATGATTTCAGAAAGCAAAAAGTTTGCAACAAAATTATGTCATAGGCAAAAAAAAAAACATCATTCATTTAGCGTGTCCACACTTCATATTTTAAACGTCAATTCGAACATGACGTTTTCATTTTTTTTAAACCATTTTTCAAATGACAAAGGAAAGCGAAAGTGTTGCTCCACAATAGAGCTTTTTGAAGCAAAGGTCATAAGTTGAAATGTCTCTTCGTGAACGATTTTTCATTTGGATATCGCATTCAATTTGTGAAACCAACCGTGGCCCATTATTAATACCTTTTTGCAGCCAAGGAGATAGATATTAGAGATATTGTCCGTTTACATTTCACCTTTTTTATGGAATGATTTTTAACGCTTTGACAGATGGTTAAGTTGTCATGGCCTAAATTTATTGACAATTGACGATCGCCTTTTATAGTTAAAACTGGACACTTTTTTACATTGCCTGATTTCTCTGAAAGTTACCTTATCTTTACTACATACAGTACGTCCGTCGAGAGAAAGCGTTCCTGACACCTGTCAGTGCGACAATTCTAGTAACTTAGAAACATCAAATTCGCAAAACACGTATTCGTTTGTATGAAATTGACAGGTGTCTAGAACGCATTCTCTCGTCAGCCGCACTGAAGCTGATGATGACCACAAACTAAAGTTCATCGAGGAACTGCGGACAATTGAAAAGAGATTGATTTTTCTTAAAAGAAAACATCTATGTGTTGATTAGGAAGATTTGACAGTTTCGGGTAGCTTGACCTGCTGGCGTCTGTACCTACTAACTACCCATATTTGCAGCCGAATATAAATTATTTAATTTGAAATCTTCTGAGCGTATCGAAAGCAAAAAGTTTAAATATTTTTGGCCCAAAATTCAGCTGCGCGAACTCCGCTCACTGACGCAGTCATAACACCATCAAGTGCACAGGTGACAGGGCATTGATTTGATTTGATTTAAAAGTTAAAAACTCAACACATAACAAAAATGGTTAGGCCAATCAATCTTCAGTCCAGTCTAGCTGCTAGAGTGCTAGACCAGTGTCCGCATTTGAATCGCTCATTGTATAAAGAACAAGTATTGCTAGAAAGGTCAGCGTGTTGATAACACTATTATGTGGAAAATTGACGGCTGCAGTGCTACAACCTTCACCTACGTACGGATTTACTGCACGTAGGGTCATCGAGCCATGGCTATAAGAGTAGGGGAAGACCAAATAAACTATGGATGGACTGTGTGAATGATGATATGGTTAGAAAGAGGGTGACTGCCGAGATGACGACTAATAGAGAAGTATGGAAGAAAAAGAAATGTTGCGCCGACCCCGAATAAATTGGGATGACGGAGTTCCCTTCAATAACTTATAAAAACAAGAAGATATTTAGCAGTTTGCAGACTGATACCTCGAAAAGATAGTTTAAGTCCGTTGGTAGACGAGAATTCGGTACAAACTTACCGTTATGGGAATTTGGAATACGCTACTTTGTAGTGACTAAGATGGGCTTATGGTGATTCAGGAAATAGTCATAAAATTAAGTTTATTCTTTATTCAAAGAACATAAACTTCATCTTTTATCGGCACCCTTTATTTATTAACTAGCTTCTGCTCGTGATTTCGCCCGCGTCTTTCTTGTTGCCCCGACCCACCGCGTCGCATCGCATCACATACCCATGCTATCACTTCGTTTTCGCTTAGCGTTCTTTCTTACATTTTGCTCGGCTCCTCAGGGTCCTAGTGTGATGTTAAATAATAAGCCTTTAGCCTTCCTCACGAATTAGGCTATCAAATGCAAAAAGAATTTTCCAAATCCGAGTGGGAGTTCAAGAGATTAGCGCGTTCAAACAAACAAATTTTATATAAAGTATCAAGATTATCAGTTATCACTTCTTACGCAGCACTAAAAGTCCTATTATACTATTTATACGACAGCTAAAAAAATTATAAGCTTGAAGTTTGTCCGGGATTTTGACACGTGGCAACCCTACCAGGAAGTGTGCCAACAGGTTCGAGCGGACAGTCGACCTACTTCGAAAGAGGCTATCTTACACCAAACCTACATACATACACATACAGCCTTTATATCACCAGCTATATACTACTTTACATTTCGTTTCTGGGACGGCAAGTTGCCCTGAAACCGATTAAATGCAGATTTGTAGGGCGCAGAGATAAGAATACGGTGTTTCATTAAGAAGTTTTGATGGTAGATATGGAAGGAACTGGCCACTGCGCGCTGCAACTGGAGCTATCGGAATCACCTGCGATTCGAAGAAAAAACAAAGGTCTGTGCCCATTTTAGCCGCGCCATTTTGGTTTCAGTGTTTTGATTTTGGAATTCAAATAAAGAAGCAAAGGCCTTTTGTACACATACGTTTATCTTGCCGTGAAAAACTACGGTTTATTCGGCGTCTGTATATCGCCACGGTCGTCAGAGTTGTATGGATCAATATGAAAGCTTGTTGACAGACGCGTTTTTTCTACGCCGCGGTTTATAAGCCGTACCGTAAATAAACCGTGCCGTGTAGAAAGGGCTTTATAGTTTTTCCTGTTTGCTTGCTTTTTGTTTTTGACTAAATGATTTACTGTTTATCATAAAATGTAATAACTGTAACATAGGTAGGTACTCATTGCACGCAGTTAAATTTCTTTCTTTCCCCGATAAGAGATATTGGTTATGGGGTTTACGTACAGTCAAACAAAGTAAACAATCATACAAATGAGCAAACACTAAACCATTAAAAAAATAATGAACAAAGTCAAAAAGCGCATATTCTTATATTGTATTGTAAGCATTACTTACAAAAACATAAAAAAAACCAGTCGTATTAACCCTACCACCGCCAATTAAAGTTGCAAAACTCACATTGATGCGCACAAAGTAATAAAAAGTAAAAACGTATGGAACCCGTCCGCAGTCAGCACAATGAGTTGCAAACGTTGGAAATCAACGCTTTAATGACGTCACATGGACGCGGGATTGACAAGTGGTGGCAGACGATAGGCGTATGCGCATCTTACAGGGTTGAACGGTTAAGTTTAAAAAATTGTTTTTTGTTTCAGATTTTTGCAACATTTCTACAATTTTAGAGCTCTTGGAATTTAGATGGACAGGCTCTCGGGAAAAACTCTCGTGGACTGCTGAAAACAGCTATGGCTATGTTAATAGAATTATTCTATATGTGTAATATATCACTGAACTAAATGGTTCAGATTCACAATTGGAACCGGTAGGTGGCGCTGCATTCGGGCAGGACAACGTCTGGCGGGACCGCTAGTTTATGAAGGTATATTTTTAGAATTATGCACCGTAAAAATGCTTAAGTAAGTATGTCAGTTTTCGCGCTATTGAACAAAAGACAGCCCTTTGCAACCGGAACTACGCGTTATTCTACACTACACGCTCATTAAGGACAATTATATCTTCAGGCTTTAAGTAGGCAATGCTCCCCGTAAGTTGTTTTGTATTTATTAGATTGTTATTGAACCTATTTACAGATTAAAAAGTCCACAAAACCTCCAGAAAAATTCCATAGACTACCTACTATAGACGACAAAAAAACTTCAATCCACAACCCTAACCTACTACAGAAAAGCAACAAATGATCGACATTGATGGATGGCCGCTCCGGTGGATAGGTACTAATTGGAGATTTGCATACCCCCCCCTCACAACTCTTCGACCCTCCCGGCTCCGCTTAATTAATACCTGCATGGAATCAGTTCCTATTGAGGAGTTACTGTTAGATCTCTTGTGTGTGGTCCGATGTTGAGATAGAGGCTGCGATAGTAACGGGCCCTTTGGGATGTACTATGTTACCAACATACAGTACAGATTATAGCCTATTTGGTGCAACCTTTATGAATACTTTGAAAAGTAGATGGCAGAAAATAACAGACACACATTGGTTTATAAAACTAACAATTGTAACGGCTTGCATTTTGACAGTTCAACAACATTCATTGCGTCATTTACGTTGTTGAGCAGACAATTTTTTCTAACATATAAAGCAATGGATAAGCAATATCCTTCAAAGTCATTCAGATTGTGGTTGAAAGTGTGTTATGCAATTAGGGTGGGGTCCATCTAACTCTAAATTAAGCGCTCTGGAATCCCAACCCAGACCCCCAAAACTCTAAGCCAAGTCAAGTTTTGGTTCTTCTACAAGTTCAAGCTTCGTATTTCTACGAAACACAAAACGGTAGCTGGTAAGGGCACATAGATGCAAGTGCAAACACCATCTATTTGGGAGCAGCAGGACCACTCCGAACAAAATAAGGGCCATTTGATTAAAAAGTTCAAATAGGCAGCAGATACACAGAGGACTCAAGTAGACATGTGCTCAGCTTTATATTTAACAAGCGAGTTTCCAAAAAAGCTTCTAAGCCATTCTCGAGGTTTGAAAGGAGAGAGATTAAAATCGAGATGAAGATTTACTTCATCATCATCCGCAGCTCGAGTTCACCAACTATACTGGGCATAGGCCTATCTTTTCTTGTGCCAATCCCCATGCTCCTGCGCCAAACTCATCCAGGGTTTGCCCGTGATGGCAACAATGAGATCTACTTAGTTCTGCCAAATTAGTAATAATATTTTAGGAAAATAAGCAATAAAAAAATGTTTTTTGGGTAGTTCTGGCGTTGTCTTAGTTTTTAGTTCCTTGGTACGGCTCTTTATTAGCCCGTCTAATAATTTAGCCCCACACATATTTAGCTTATCACATACATTAATTATCTGCATAGTGTCATCAGCGGTCACATTCGCAGACCCACTGTGTCTTACTTCATGGCTGACAGACCACAAAGTGGCGACCATCACTGCCCACGCGCATGTCGTGTCGTGAATTATTGCCACCCCCCGCGTCCCCCGCTCCACATTCGAACAAAGTGGAACGAAAGCTTTCCTGAACTACAGATACAGTTTAACGGTTCAATATTGCATACAAACAACTTGATTTACAGCTGACACTCCGTGAAGAGCAAATAGAGAGGTTTAAGGTTGTGAGACTTGTATTCAAAGTTTTCAGATTTATTTTCAAGCAAATGACGAAATTCCTTCAAAAAGAACCGCACCCTAATTGCGTAACACACGATCAATCGGAATCGGTTTCATTTTGACAGTTCAACAACATTTTTTGCGTTATTTACGTTGTTGAGCAGACACATGACACATTTTTTGAACATATGAAGCAATGGATTAGCAATATCCTTCAAAATGATTCAGATTGAGACTGATTGTGTGTAACGCAATAAGGGTGCTAGTCCTTAACAGCTTTAAACCGAGAGATGTGGAAAGAGAGTAGGGAGCCCTTTGTCCTGCAGTGGGACATCACAGGCTTTTAATAATAATAATAAATGACGAAATATTGTTATGGTCCTGGTCGGCCGGTCCTCTGTCGATGCATAGCCCTGGATCGACAGAGCTGGATGTCATGGGGACACACCTTTGCCCAGAAGTGGGATGCAACAGACTAACAGTAACAGTAAGTGGGATGCGTTAAGGTAGCCCGCGAAATTAAATTTTACTTGACTATTTTTTATAGGTCATTATCAGTAGTGGCTATTCTGTTACCATCTCACCGTGAAAACTTAGGTGAAGTGAGTGTGGAGTGAGCTGTGTGCTATACCAACTAATGTTAGGGATTCACACTATTGACAGCTCACTCTAAGCTCACTTCACCTAACTTTTCACGGTGAGATTTTAACAGAATCGAGCGGCAGGTTGTACTCGTATGTTGGTCTAAATATGACCACAATCGTAACAAATATGGCTTTACAGAATTATAATAATTAGAATAAGCAATATAACTCCTTAAGTTAGAATTGGCCTCAAATGTCATGATTTCATTAAATAGTCATTCAATAGGGTAATATGAACTTTATGATTACAATTCTATAAATAAATATTTGTTACGGTCACGCATCATATTTAGATCAACATACAACCTGATTACTAATTATTACCAATTCTCGTAATTCAAAATCTAGTCGCAGTCTCATCTCGGCGTCAAACAAATGTCAAAAACTTGTCAAAATGTAGGGAAATTAGAGCTATTTTTGACAGATTGACACTGAGATCAGACTGAACGTTCTTAAAATTACGAGAATTACGCCTCTGATACTGACTAGCAAATTCCAAAAAACCTAAAGAAAACATATTTCACGGGCTACCCTGACGCTTTCGTCTTCAGTTCACGAATCAGTCAAGCTTTTGAGGAAGATATAAGTGCACTTCTTCACATCCATACTAATATTATAAATGCGAAAGTAATTCTGTCTGTCTGTGTGTTCCGGTTTAACGGATTTCGAAGACATTTGGCAAACAGGTAGGCAATTAATCAGCACCCTAATTGAGTAACACACTATCATCCACAATCTGAATCATTTTGAAGGATATTGCTAATCCATTGCATGATATGTTTGAAAAATGTGTCTGCTCTACAACGTAAATAACGCAATGAATGTTGTTGAACTTGAAATGGCTGCTGATAGTGTGTTACACGATTACCTCTCTAGTTAGGACATAGGATACTTTATCCCGGTAGTACATTCCCGTGGTATAATTTCAAACCCCCACAAGATTTAAAGCTAGAAATCCAAACTCTAATTGCAAAACGTGTAAATTGCAATACTTGACTGCTTCCACACAGGCTTCCAGGTCTAAATTGCACAGATATTCCACCATAAAAAGTGCTAATATTAATACATCCGGCTATTCCGCGCAAAAAGGTACAACGTGTCTAGATACTCGCATATTTCTTGTTGCTCCAACATCCTGGCTTGCGAGCCATTTTCTATAAAATAAAAGGCAAATAAGTATAATCTTGCTTGTCGAGAGGTCAGCCGTGCAGTGCCCTTCATTGTCTTTCTATATTACAGGCCATAATGCCCTTTCTTAGCCTTTAACATTGAGGAGGAACAAAGCCGAGGGGAGGCACACTAAAATTGACAATACGAGAGTAACAACATATATACCTACTAAGCTATTGTATGCAACCTTGTAAGGAAGATGGCGGTGCAGTAAAAATAAATTTAAGGTTATTTTTGTTGGGAATTGCCTTTGTTTATAAAATACTAGCTTCTGCTCGCGACTTCGTCCGCGTAAAATTTCGTTACCCCGACCCTCTACTACCTCCGACGCGACGGCGACCTACTTCGTTTTCTCGTTCTTTCTTACTTTTTATGTTTTTTTTTGGCTCCTTAGAGTCCTAGCGTAATGTTAAATAGTTTATAGCCTTCCTCAAGAATTGAGCTATCAAATGAAAAAATATTTTTTCAAATCCGACTGGTAGTTACAGAGATTAGCGCGTTTAAACAAACAAACAAACTCTTCAGCTTTATTATTAGTAAAGATGTACTGAAAAATTATTCAGGCATATGATCATGAATGGTTTTTTCAGTAAATTGAAATGCTACTGCTATTGAACTGACTCGTCTGTCTAGTGGTCGGAAGCGCTACTGCTGAGCATGAGGTCCTGGGTTCGATTCCCGGGTTGGGAAAAGTTTTATTTGGTTTTTCTATCGGGAATTTCTCAGTGGCAGCCCGGAGTCTGGATTGGTGCCCACAATAGACTCACCCCCAATTAAGTCAAACTCAAACTCAAATCATTTATTTCAATTAAACCATTTACAGGCACTTTTGAATCGTCAAAATTAAATAGACTTAAACAAAACTTGCGAAATGTGGGTGTACTATGGATGCAACTCTGCCTGACCCTTCAAGGAGTACAAGCATGATGTTATTATGAATTGATACAGCTACCTTTCTTGTTCGTTGACCCCTCGTGATCCATATCTGTCTTTAGGGTTGACACACAAGATTATTTAAAGATTTAATTACTCCGTGAAGAAAAAATCCGTCGATTTGTTTACTTTTAAAAACTGATAAAGGTCGCCACAAGTAGAAAGTTAAGGAAGTTAATGGCTACAAAAATAAACATTTAGGCGCTTTGGATGTCGGTCACGCCGGGTGCATCGCGAATCGACGCAAGAGTCGAGTAACGGTGGTACAGTGGCCAATTAGCGACGCAGACGCAATGCCTCCTTATGTGCAAACTTGATTAAGTAACGTGGTTATGAAAAGCACAATGGTATGGTATAAAGTGTAACAATAGAATGGAGTATTTGAAGGATTAGTTCATCTGGGTGTTGGTTGTAATATCAAGGTATGTTGGTGTTAAAATACAGGCTGTTTACAGCTCTTGAGCAGGCAGGTAAGTAGACCGAAACTTTTTAGAAGTTTGGCATTTGATGTGCAAGCATGCTTTGCTTAACACCTCCTTGCATAATATTCTCAGCCTATAAAATCTACTGCTGGGACACATGCCTCCTCTAGGTGAGAGGGACTGGGCTATTATTGTTATTATATCAAGACTTCTAATGTTAAATGTTGTTAAGAATTTTATTGTCCTACAATTACCATAAAGTATGCTCATGTCGCCTGTGATACAGGTTTATCCTAGTACAGGCATCTAACATTATTATACCTTTGTAAGTTATTTCTAAGACTTGACGTTAATATTTTACCAATTGAATACTGAATAAAATATTATTATTATTTATTATCCACCACGCGGGCCAAGTGCGGCTTGATAGATGTCACCTTTGTCTTCGAATTTTCGGTTCTACGACATGCCGGTTTCCTCACGCTGTTTTCCTTCATCGTTTTAAGAGCAGTGGAGATGAAATATTTACAGAAAGTAAAACGCCTGTCTGGGTTCGAACCTAATACCTACCTACCTACAACTCGTAAGTCACGGACGTTACCACTGGGCCACCATTGAGCCTCCATATAGACTAATTCTGAAATGTATATATAGGAATTTTTGTTGCAAAACATTGGATATTTAGTTATTCCGTTTTTAGACTTATTGGGGTTTATTCATAAACGATAACTAAAGTTAAGTAACGTTTAAACGTCAAAAATGTATGGTTAAACAGTCGCTAATCACTGCTTAACTTTAAGCAACGTTTATGAATAAAGGGGAATGTTTCCACCATTTAGTAATAACTAGCTTGGACAAACGTTGTTTTGCCATATAAATTATTTCTATCTGCCCGGCGCTACTTCGTTCGCGTGGTGTCCTACCCCCTACCCTACTCTACCCTACTCCTACCCTACTTCTACCCTACTCCTGTAAGTAAATAAAAGTATTAAATTTAAACTAAATTAAAAAAAGTATTCTATGTCCGTCTCCTGATTTTAAGCTACCTCCCCACCAATTTTCAGCCAAATCGGTTCAGCCGTTCTTGAGTTATAAATAGTGTAACTAACACGACTTTCTTTTATATATATAGATTAATCTAAATTAGATATTTCATGGCACTAATTGGTGCTTAGCAAAAATAATGGTCTGGAGTTGATGAAAAATTATCTACGTCAAATTGATTTATACAATCAGCACTAAGCATATGGACCTTTGCTAGAAACGGAAGCAATAAATATTTATTTTAATGTAACATTCAAGATATCAAACCATTATGATCGTATTTCTTTCAATCGCTGCAGGCAAACCAGCGCGGCAGCGTAATGCAAGGGGTTAATAACACATATAGAGAGTGAACCACGCATCCGAGCTGGTAGTAAAAGCTCATTAAAGCTCTGCAGTGCGTTTATTAGTTGCCAGATCGTGAGATAAATCAATGGAAAAAATACAGACGATATACAAACCGCATTAATATAACTCTATACTTCGTTCCAAAACACAAATAGCGGACGCTGGCCGCACAGCTGTTGGACTAAAGTGGAACTGGGCTGGCCATATCTGTCGCATGTTGGAGCAGCAATATGCAAAAGCCACCACTCAGAGGATCACCAATGGCAGGAAACGCCATTCGATCTTTGACAGTCGTTACGGGTCGTCAGAAGCCCGAAAGTCTGACCACCAGTCTTACCAAGGAGTTTCGTGTTACCCAGTAACTGGGTTGTGGAGGTCAGATAGGCAGTCGCTCCATGTAAAATACAGGTACTCAGCTGCATCAGGTTAGACTGGAAGCCGACCCCAACATAGTTGGGAAAAGGCTAGGCAGATGACGACTTATACATACATAATTAGGTAATTTCTATGTGACGGCACGGTTGGCGCAGTGGTTAAGCGATTGACTGCTGCGCTACGTGTCGCGGGTTCGATTCCCGCACGGAACAAATATTTGTATGACCTACATGTATTTGTTCCGAGTCTGGGTGTTTTTCTATCTATAATATGTATGTATTTACAAAAAAAAAAAAAATGTATATAAGTAGTTTATCAGCCATCTTGTTACCATAACACAAGCATTAGGTTGCTTAGCTTGGGACAAATGGTGCTGTGTGAAATGTCCAGGGATATTATTATTATTATTATTATGTATCTGTTGGTCGTCATAGTCTGAACTATGACGAAAGTTCGATTCTCCGTTCGAAATGGGTAATTCCGACCGCTTTACAACGCCTTTTGACGGATAGATAGAGCATTGCGTGTGCTACAAACGTCTAGCTTAAAAGTGTTGTATATGCTACGTCTGACTGCCTGACCTTACAGATATTAAGAGAGTAAAGAAATGAGAATGTTCTCTTGCAAAATCGAAAAGAAGAAATATATTAACCACAGGTAAATTAGATAAACCGACAAGCCAGGCCGAGGAAACAAGCTAGGTTTGTTTTAAATTGTTTTCATGAAGAGAATAGACTCAAACGCAACGGTAACTTACATAGTCTGCATTCGCGATTTTTTTGCCAAACATTTAAACTAATATGAGTTTATGGAAAAATAACTTTAATGTAAGAACCATGGATCCGTTTTTTATGATATTTTGATGTTGACTTGAAAGAGCATGGCAGTTGAGAATATGTCATGCTCACTTAAATGTCTCACTGATGGTGGCGCGTGTGTTGGATCATTCGGTTCCCTACAAAATGGTTGAGCTGGGTGGTGCTGATCCACGCGTCATGTTCGTGAACGGGCGCCATTGGTTGAGACTGGTCATCTCTTAACTGCCAGGGCTTATTTTTAATGTTATATTTTAAATTGTTTCTTTTTTTACATTGTTCTCACATATAGAAGCAACTAGCTTCTGCCCGCGGCTTCGCCCGCGTGGATGTCGGAAATTATCCCACGGGAACGTGCTACCAGGATAAAAAGTATGTGCTTCCCCAGGATGCCATCTATCTCTTTACCAAATCAGAAGTTCAGTGGTTTAGGCGTGAAAATGTTACATACAGTTTCAAGTACAAATCCGCCCTAAGAAACCGAATTACCCCTTTTTGCCCCGTCAGGGGTCAATTTTCGACAACTTTACATACTTATTATTAATTATTTTTTGTCAAAAGTATCAATACTGAGTTTCAAGTTAATCGGACCGCGCATTCAATTTCTTCCATACAAACTCCAACACCCCTTTGAGGGGTAGTTTTGAAAAACTTATAATGATAAACTTTATTACTTACTTAGCCAAGTATTCTTGCCAAGTTTCAAGTTTATTAACTAAATGAATAAGATTTTTCATATAAACTGTATCCCCGCTTTTCACCCCCATATGGGCGGAATTTAAAAAAATCGTTTGGGATGTATTCATAACTTGACTCAAAGATTATTTATACTAATTTTCGAATTCATCAAGCCAAGCATCATCATCCTCCCGTGTAAAATTAACTTCCCCTTTACAACCCGTTAGGGAAAGATTTTCGAAAAACCCTGATAGATTTATTCTTTATTTTTGGCCTTAGTATAAACACTGAGTTTCGAGTTAATCGGACCGCGCGTTCAAATTCTTCCACACAAACTTTAGCACCCCTATATCCCCTTTGAGGGGTAGTTTTGAAAAACTAATAATGATAAACTTTATTGTATTCATTAGTAGAGTATTCATGCCAATTTTAAAGATTATTAACCTAACGAATAAGATTTTTCATATAAACTTTATCCCCGCTTTTCACCCCCACAGGGGTGGAATTTTGAAAAATCATTTGGGATGTGTTCATAACTTGACTCAAAGATTATTTATACCAATTTTCGAGTTAATCCAGTCACGCTGTAAAATCCTCTCCTGTAAAATTGACTACCCCTTTTCAGGCCGTCAGGGGTAGATTTTCGAAAAACACATTATTCTTTCCTTTCAATTTTAGGTATAAATACTGAGTTTCCATTAAATCGGACCGCGCGCTAAAATTCTTCCATACAAACTTTGAAACCCCCCAATCCCCTTTTAGGGGGTAGTTTATAAAAACAAAAAATGCCCAACTTCATAATTTACTTAGATAAGTATTCGTGCCAAGTTTCAAGTTTATTAACTCAAGCAATAAGATTTTTCATACAAACAAAATCCCCCCCTTTCACCCTTTTAGGGGTGGAATTTCGAAAAACCCTTTCTTAGTGGATACCTACTCTTCACGAAGAATACACCCTCCAAATTTCATGTCTCTAGGACCAGCGGTTTAGGCTGTGCGTTGATGTCTCAGTCAGTCATTCAGTCAGTCAGTCAGTCAGTCAGTCAGGACTTTGAATTTTATATATATAGATAAGAATAATGTACCCAGGATTTTGTAATAATATCTTGATTTAAAAGAGTGTCCCTGGAGTTTCTTGCCCGTTCTTCTCCATAGAGATCTACGTTTTTGGAATGGGCGACTAGCTTCAACTTTCTGACTAACTGACCGACTATTTAATTTTGACAATTCAAAAGTGCCTGTAAATGGTTTAATTGAAATAAATTATTTGAGTTTGAGTTTAATTCCTACCAATAAAGTTCAGTTTACGCTACAACTTTAAACATTTTTGTAACTTTTTCAATAGTGCTACTTTACTCTGAAATCAATTTAACCACCATTAAAATAAAGTTGATATTTGTTTAACTAGAAATAACGTCAATTTGAAACATAAATAAAATTTGAATATAAATGTAGGTATACTGTATCGTTACCTAGATACCTACCAGCCACTCACCCTTTGTTTATGTTTGCATGCCCTACGGTCCGTGTCAGCAGTAGGTTGGCTAGGAAAATGGCTACAGTCGGACATAATGCTTGTAATTTGTGTGTGTTACCGGAAATGAGGAGGTCGTTGGTGTGTTAAAGAAACTGAGAATATTATGTGTTGGATGCTATTTTATAAAGACTAGCTGTGCCCGTGGGTCCGCTCACGAAACCATGTGTTCTATTGGCGTTAGGTATAAGGTAATGGGGACGTGAAATTAAAACATGAATATTCGTAGTTTTGTAAAAGACTACATATTCGGTAGGTACATAGTACCATACCTACAACCGATGTTCATCGTGATAATATCATCAAAAAGGTTTACGTGAGCCTTCAAGATATTGAAAATTAGGACAAGATAATCTTATATCATTTGACAGTTCAACAACATCCATTGCGTTATTTGCGTGTTTGAACAGACAATTTTTTCGAACATATGAAGCAATGGATTGGCAGTATCCTTCAAAATGATACAGATTGTGGTTAAAAGTGTATTACACGATTAGGGTGCTGATTTATGAACGAAAATGACGCAAAAGGTGTATGTAAGGATCGTTGCAAGTGGCGGTCTTTAGTTTCTGTCTCCCCCACGGAAAAGGCGTGAATTTTCCTATGTATATCTGTGTAAAAAACCTAAATAAAAACATATGGAAATCCAACCTTCTCCCAAGTACTTAACGTTTGTACTGTGGCGGCTTCTACACCGTCACATGCGAAATACGCATCATACTGACGTCACGCAAAATCCTGCATCGCACTAATAGAATTTACCACGAAACTGGGATATAGACAACGTCCTGACATCAATCGTCGGGCAGTTGTCCACCAGACATAACACCCGTCTGTTCAGAGGATCCTCCCTTTTCTATAGAGGATGAGTAAACTTTACACCCTGTTCCTCATATCCCTGTAGAACCACAGTTTCCTTCAAAACCCTTCAGCATGGCGAACCTACTTACCGTTTCCAATAAGACCTATAAGTTCATTGAAGGTAACTCAAGCAATTTATGTCTGGACGAGATTGCTTTGTATAATCTGTTACATAGGGGCCCGGGGGCCTCGTCATCATAAACAGGGACCTGTAACAACCATGGGGGCTTATCCGATGCTTACAGCCTTATAGTGATGCCCTATTATGAGTTTATGAGCGAAGTTCTGTTAATACGATAGTGTTTTGTTTCTTAAACGTTCTGTCTGAAGATTTTTAAGAAATGTAAAGTTGTTTTCCTCAATGTCTTTCTAATGTAGCAAGCCATCATAAGGCAAGCCATCATAAGCTCAGCCAATCTATTCTGTAAAAATCTTAGCGTGAAAATTTAGTTGAAGTGAGCTGTCATCATATGTCATCCCCTTGCATCAGGTGAAATGACAGCTTACTTCACCCAAGTTTTCTTGGTGTGATTTTTACAGAATAGTCGGGTTAATCTCTTTTTCGAACAGAAGCTTAAGCTTAACGTCATGGAAATTCTATATTTTTTATATAAATTAAATAGATTGAAGCCCTTTCTTCTTGATAGAGCCGAAAACATGATTTTTAAACCGAATATCAGAAGTAAATTAACAGTACTAAGTTACCAAGCAAAAAAGTACCCTACACTTAACACCAATACATCATCTGGTAACTAGTTCAATTTCCACATAATTTCCAGCTCGACACGATAAATTGTCGCCGACCATCCATCATGCGCTTACGCACACTGAAAGCGACAAGGCCGAGTAGCTACGTTTTGATTTACGCATCACTTTCATCCCGATACCGTTAAAGCTTTTAAACCGGCTGATATCGAGGAAAGTCGGTAAAGTAAGACGGATGGTCCGCTCTTGCTTAATTTTATGCTAATGGGCGCAAAGCGCGTGTGAAACGGAACGACGCGGCGCGGGCGCATTGTCGCTACGGATTTGTAGCGTAGCGCTTTCGTAACAATCGGTGTTATGATAAATGGTAAGGAAATGCGTGCGTTTTGGTTTATTTAATGCAAACGTTAAGTGGGTACTTAAGTTGGTTTATTTATTGTATTCAGTATAATAGTGCGCTCTGAGAGCTCAGCGGTTTGACTTGAGTATATTGTTAAGAACAGTTTATTGTTAATGGAGTTTTAAGTACTTAGAGGCTTTTCCGTCACGACTATAGACCCGGAAAATGGCTTTTATTTTTTCATAGCCCAGTTTTTAAAGCTTTCCGCTTATTTGGACATTCAAATCCTTAACATTTGTCATTTTCTGAAACACCTGAAATGTCAAACCTGAATAAGTCACTGAAAAATCTTAGCAACACAATAGTTCCTGAAAGGTGGACATTGGCAAATCTCCTACCAGAAATCACACATATTTCATAGTTTTTCCGTCTTTTTCAGGAGCTACAAGCTGTCTAAGGTGTGCTACAAACATGTCCGATCGATATTTCATTCAGCACCGGCCAGGCGAAAAAATCAATACAATCACATATACGAACAATACAGATACCTGCACATCAAGCTACTACAATCTGTCAAATGTCTTTAATAGATTTTCAACTTTATCGCTGAAGCATTAAGGTTGAAGGTTAATTGGGAAAATTTGTCAGTTTCGGGTAGCTTGACCTGCTGGCGTCTGTACATAACACGTCTAACGTAAAGGCTAGTACTCACGTTGCCGAGGAAGCCGCTGCAGGGCTGTATCTGTGGCGGCAGCGGGGGCAGGTCTGGGGAGCGTCGTGCCCGAGGGCTCGCTCGTGTGTTCCGCGCCTGCTCCGACTGACCCATGGCTTAGTTGATGTGCATCGCTGGAAGGAAAGAAGAAGAATGCTTAATGGGAGACCTTTCTTCTAAAATTAAACTACGATTTAAATATGAGTTTATGGAAAAATAACTTTAATTCCTACACAGTAAAGTTCAGTTTACGCAACAAATTCAAACATTTTCATAACTTTTTCAATAGTACGTCACTCTGAAATCAACTTAATAACCATTCAAATAAAGTTGATATTTGTTTAACTAGAAATAACATCAATTTCAAACATTAGTCGGTCCTCGGTCCCAAATGGTTGTTTCCTTTGGAGAAGAGCCGACAAGAAACTCGACGGTTACTCTTTTAAAAATAATTGGCTTTTACAATATTTTCGAATTATTACAGTGTTAATAGGTATGGTAGGACTGTATGCGGAGGGGGTGTTGTGGTGCAGTCTGGGAGAGGCCTATGTCCAGCAGTGGACTACGATAGGCTGAGGTGATTGAGGTATGGTGGACCGTGTAAGCCGTCAACAAGTACATTAGCTGTATTAGTGGCGTTCTTTTATATCGTCAATAGTGCTGATATACGGATACTTGGTGGTACACTCTAGCAAGCGAAACATGGCAGAAAGAGTGTTAGGGTAACCATTTCGAATTGTCAAACGTCCTGGCAAAAAGACAGACGATTGCAAAACAGACATTCTGCTCTTTAATCTCTCTTTTTTCAGTAAGCTACTGGGTACTACCTACCTAATTCATCCTTAAAATATTTTTATTTTCTAACCAAATACTTTTTTTACAAAAACTTCGTTCGAAAATTCCGGACAAAGGACAAGACCGGACATAACTGGACGAATGGTAACCTTGTGTGTTGTGCTCCTGATCAGAATCAGCGCACTCTCATTGGGTGTTGGTGTGGGATTGTGACAGATTCATGATTTCTCAGTTCGCCCAATGGGTGTGTTTGTTTTCTGCGACCAACTTGGGTACGCAATCGATCAAGTACTTTCCATATAGGTCATTGCAATAGGTACCAACACGTCTGACTGGAGAATGTTCCTGAACTTTGATAATATCTGTTTAACTGTCTGAATGGATACGGTAATATTAATACTTTTCGACATCATATTCACAGGATTTTAATTCGCCTATAAAATTTATATTTCCACTTAGGTTAAAAGGTCTTTCATTTCATCTTCTATTAGACTGACATTTGATACTTATGTATAGGTTCAATTTAATTAACCTTTGTGGTCGTAAATCATATTTACCTCATTTACGATAAATAAAACGGTCTCTAAAATTTCAGAATCTCATAAAAATTGCAAGCTACTAAGATTTTATTGGGCATTTATATAAACTTTTAGAAGATCTTTTTTCAAGACTTACGGCTGATTTTTCCAACGACAGATAATTTAATCGGAGGAATAATTTTGAATTTTTGACAGTTCTTCCATACAAAAACTGTCAGCCATCAATTTTATTACACAAATAAAAATTATATGTCGATTGAAAAATTTGCCCTAAGAATAATATATTAAAGTTACAGAAAATATATTTTTAAGATGGAATTTTATGTCACATCCCCTTCGCCTCGACGGCGATGTCCTGCATCAGCCGATCGATTCTGTAAAAATCTCATCGTGAAAAGTTAGGTGGAAGTGAGCTTAGAGTGAGCTGTCAATAGTGTCAATCCCTAGAATTAGTTGGAATGACAGCTCACTCCACGCTCACTTCACCTAAGTTTTCACGGAGAGATGGTTACATAATCGCACTGCTGGACTGTCATAGGTACTTCCCTATGACAGTCCAGCGTGCGTTTCTTAATACTCTTATTTGATATACTTATATCAAATAAGAGTATTAAGAAACGCACACTCTTCACCGCTTTCGGATCCTACCATCATCATCTGCCTACCCCTTGGTAAGACTAGTTGTCAGACATTTGAACTTCTGACACCCCGTGACGACTGTGAACGATCTACGAAAGACAGCTGGGACCAACTTACGGCTTAACGTGCTTTCCGAAGTATGTTGGGGTGTCGATATGTAATGGATAGTCACCCATCCACCGACTGACCGATTTGGAGTATCAGTTTATGTTTTTCTTTCAGTATAATGGGAAATTGCGCAACAAACACCCTAGCAACACGTCTATTTCTCATTAGATAAAGATCCTTATCTAGGTAGGTATACTCTTATCAAAGCCGGTTCACTACAAATTAATTTAAAGTGTTAAGTTTAAGTGGCTGTTATCTTATCAAACTATCAATCAGTTATCACAGTACAATCTATTTTTATAGCAAAGTTCAGTAATTTTGACGATAATTTTGGCTAATTTAAGGTGCTTTAAATGTACCCATTTGTGTCATCCAATTTTGTCTATCTAAATTTTGTAGATAAATAAAAGTTCTGTTATCTGATTTGATTTATAATTATGCGAGTTGATAATAGTTTTCGGATGTGATAAGAATAAGATAACATCATTTAGCGGTTTGCCAAATAAACATTAATATTGACCTTTTGAAATATAAAATAACCTAAAAATTTCCAGAAATGTTCATCGTCTTAGTGGTTCGGCAGCTTCAATATCGTCAGGATTTTGCCGGAATATAGCTGTTCGTCGTGGACGTGGTACGACAGCGGCTCCCCTGACACCCTTGCTGTCATCAGAAGACAGCCGCCATGCAACCATAGATGCGACGCTCTGCTAGAGTGACAGTCACCAGCCAGTGTCATTCTCCTAACTGACCTTTTCGGTGATTCCAGTAACTTTGTAAACAAAACTAGATGGCGCTACTTGCTTCGCCGTCATATATTTTATTTGAAGTATTATATACCATGCGAAATATATTGTGATGATCGTGTCATCTGATCATCATCACACATACGGACACTACCAAAAGTTATACACTGGTATATTCACCTACTCTAGATACTTGCCAGATATTCACCTACTCTACATGTCGTGATTCGTGACTTCACTTTACACGACATTAATCATTTCACATCCAATTCGATTTTTAAAAACTCAATTAAAAATGATACTGTGTCAAATTGGTTCTATATCTAGCGTAGAACAGGAGGTCATCTAGAGAAAGTGGCAAAACAATTAATTAAGAACTTTAAGTTTTATGGCATAAAGTACATAATCCTTTGTTCTTTTTATAGGTTTTAGAATGAACGTGCTTGATAATCTAACGTTATTTTTGTTTGAAAACAAGAAAAACATGATTTAGTCAATAGGATTGCGGATGTCTGCCGTGTATTGTGGTGTATGGTGATTGGGAACCAACGGTTGCTGTTCGAGGTCGTTTGTTCACCTCTGATTATAAGCTACTATCATTTATTATCTCGACTGATACTCGATCGTAAGTTCGAGGGGTTGTTAAAATCAAAATGGTGTTACAAAGGTTGGCTTTTGTTTTAACCGTAAATTATATTTAAATGTTCTTTAACAAAACATTCTAGGCTGGTTTAAGGTATAAGAACTAATTTCAAAGCTTTTGAACTATGCAAATCTGTATTGCCTGTTGGACAAAATATATGTGTTGTCTTTGGTCTCTGGCCCTGACATCAAGCAATGGACAAAATAGACAACATTTTATACGCTTGAGTACGAGGCTTTTGACTACGTTGTATGTGTATATTTTGTCTTTTTTTAATTTGTAATGTGCGTTTTGTTTGTGCAGAGTAAACAATTTTTCGTTCTTCTTTTCTAAATATTATCGTCGAAAATAAATGGGATATTTAAGCGTGTTATTGTTATCAAAGTAAAGATAACCTTAGTAACGCTTTTCATAATTGATACAAATTGAATTATAACAAGAATATGATAAGCTATTTATTTTCATTTACAAATTATCATACATAATTAATAAATTATCTTCTGTTTTAAAACTTGCTTATTTTTTTTATATAAGTTTTAAGAACATGACCATAATGTATGAGTCATTGGTCGCGACAAAACAGTAGTATGATGTAGGTACTATCGCCAAAACCTATATCTGACCATTTTAAAAACAAAATCCCGTGCACACGATGGCCACAGCTGCGTCCGTAAGTAAAACAAAAGAGGATCCAGCGATAGTGCCTAAGTAGGTACCTACATCTAATATTAAAATACATACTTATAAAGGAAAATGTCTTGGGAAATGGTGTGAAATTTTAAACAGGCAGTTCGTTCTCTCTATGAATAGGCCTTTGTCCTGCATTCGAGCAAAAACAGGCTAGCTGGAACACCTGACTGGAAAGAAAACTTACAAAGCCACGCGCTAGCTGAACAACCCTTTTCTATATACTTTTAACTGAACAGAACAGCGTGGTAGTTACATAACACACTATCAGTACCAATGGGTTTAATTTTGACAGTTCAACAACATACATTGCGTTATTTACGTTGCTGAGTAGACAGATTTTTCAAGCATATGAAGCAATGGATTAGCAATATCCTTCAAAATGATTCAGATTGAGTTATAAGCAATTGGGGTGCTGACAGCTGTGCTGCTTGTTAGTTGGTTGCGCCACTTCTTCCCAGCTAAAGCACTAGGAAGGGGTGAAGGGCGAGTGTGTGGGGGACTGTCTCATGTAAGTTTGACGTTCAATAAGTGCTGATTCTCAGTCTAGTTTGAATAAATGAGTTGTGATATGATTTTGACTTGATTTCTGTGAATAAGATCGAATCATAAACCCACCAGCATATTTTTTCGAAGAACTTACTTGTTAAGGTTAGCCCACAATTGTTAACACAATACATTTCTTATAATTTCCTTAATAGTACGTTTATAAGTGCAACAATTATTAGAGGCTAACACAACATGCACCATTTATGGTTTTACATATATTATTATTATAACAAAGGCAAAATATATTTTTACAATTATTATATATTTTTGGTAAGCCATGCGTAACAAATGCAACAATAACAACAGTATAAACTAGTAGGTAATGGTAACAGAGGTCTGCTAAATATTTCTTGCAGTCTTCACATTATGCGTGGTTCCACTTACAATTTCATCCGATTACTTGAGTTAACGAACCCAAACCGACGATTTCTTTTATTCATAAGCTGATTAATGGATACAGAATAAGAGTAATTACTTTTGTTTTGTTTTTTGTGGAATTTGGGGTACTTACTTACCTATAAGTAGAGGCATTAAAAGCCTGCACTAGTACCGATACTATGCCTATGTCCGTCCGGCACAATAAGTCCGATTATAATCTTTAGGTCTAGATTTGAGAAAAAAAAGAGAGGCTATATACTGTGTATGTTTCAAATTGACGTTATTTCAAGTTAAACAAATATCAACTTTATTTTAATGGTAAAAAAAATTTGAAGTTGTAGCGTAAACTGAACTTTACTGTGTAGGAATTAAAGTTACTTTTCCATAAACTCATATTTGTTTACATTTTTTGGTGAATATGTCGCGAATACAGATTAGGGACCTACATTACCTAACCCACCTTAGCCACACGCTAACATTGTGAAACTCAAACCATTTATTTCAATTAAACCATTTACAGGCACTTTCCGACCGACTTCAAAAAAGGAGGAGGTTTTCAATTCGACTGTACCTATCTTTTTTTATGTTTCTTACCTCAGAACTCCGTTATTTATTAGCCGATTTGCAAAATTATTGTTTATTTGTAAAGATATACTTTCGGATTGGTCCCATAGAAATTTCATCAAAAACGGTTGAGTAATAATAATAATAATAAGAGCCTGAGCGCCGGTAGCTTGGACCCTGTTCCCGATACCGGTGGGCTACTATTTTTTATATTTTTAAATGTTTTTATACTTTTTATATTCTAATATTTAAAAATATAATTCATATGTATACACTGAAATAAAGGAAATAATAATAAATAATATCCCTTGGACATTTCACACAGCACCATTTGTCCCAAGCTAAGCAACCTAATGCTTGTGTTATGGTAACAAGATGGCTGATAAACTACTTATATACATTTTTTTTTTGTAAATACATACATATTATTTATATAGAAAAACACCCAGACTCGGAACAAATACATGTAGGTCATACAAATATTTGTTCCGTGCGGGAATCGAACCCGCGACTCGCAGCGCAGCAGTCAATCGCTTAACCACTGCGCCAACCGTGCCGTCAAGCCGTGCCGTGAGTAGTTTGGTTTTTAAACCAAAATAACTGGTAAAACTTAAAAGTGAAAAATAAAAACTTTTTTGCAAAAAAAAGACACCACAAGTGAAAAATAACTTTAATTTCGGAAGTCGGTGGCAAAAAAATTGAATTGTCAACATTATATAGTCGCTCAGTTAGTCAGAGAAGTTGAAGTTATTTGTGGTTGTATATTTGGACCAGCCTAAAAAAGGTTTTCAGGAGGCATATCCATGGAAAAAAACAACACATCCCCAATAGAGAAGTTTGCTAAAGAAAAACAGCACACACTACCCCCCTACAATTTTAATTATTCCAGCACAACCTCATCTTCACGTTATAAGAAATATCTCCGATCAACATCTTCATCATCTGCATTTCCCAACTATGTTGGAGTCGGCTTCCAGTCTAACCGGATGCAGATAAATACCAGTATTTTACATAGAGCGACTGCCTACCTGACCGGCACAACCCATTGCAGTTACTAGGTAACACGATATCCCTTAGCAAGACGTGTGGTCAGACTTTCAGGCTACCGTACCGAACGTCAAAGATCTACAAATGACAGCCGGGACCAACGGCTTAACATACTTTCATGCTTTCCGAGGCGGACAGGTCTCGGTATGTAGATAATGGATGGTTTAAAACTATCAACGAACCAGCCTCGGCAAGCGTTGCCTTACCTTGAAGATTTATTTATTTATTTACTATTACCACTTACTTTTGTTTTTACAGGTGGGAACCCAAACAAAAATATTCACAATCACAATTTCCACGTCACCCAAAAACCAATTAGATACCACCACCAACAAAAGTGAAATGTTTTTAAACTGTCCTATTTTGACTGACAGGGTTAAAATTTATAGCTGTCGATTATCGTGGATACCAAAATCGTCCCGTGCGGCTGTTATTATTAGGCACGACTCCTCCATATATATCTAAATATCTCAGATCAACAGTCGTCCTATTTACCCTTTAAACGAGAAAGATGCCATAAAAGTCCTAACACATAGATATTTTATATCTCTCCAAGCCATTTGTGGTTCAAGTGAAACTGGTCAGTTTCTACCTAGTTTCTGCGTTTAATATCTAATTATTAGTTCGTTTACATGCTAAGTATCTTGTTCGTCAGTGTTGCAAAACGTCGGAATGAAGACTCGATGGTTCTGAATAATTATGCGAGGTTACCCATTTATTTACTAGCATTTACCCGTTCTCTACTAACTTGAGTTGTGCAAGGGAAGGTCTTTAAGGTTTTCTTTGTTGTTTTTCATATTAATTTTACTTAGTGTTATTGTTCATGATGCATGACAAGTAAGTATAGTGTATAGTTCTTTAATTCAATTGCCAGCACCAGAAATAGCGACATTTTTCCACTTTTTTCTCCAATAGGTACAACTAGATATCATAATTTTACATAGGTGCACCTTCCACTGTGATCCACTTAGAAGTCTTTGAACTGTCTCTGGACACAAGTGGGAAGATGTAAGTCCAACCTGGTAAAGTACTACCTTGACGGAACGGCAGTAGGTTGTGATTGTGGAGTTATGTTAAAGACCATGCTCCAACTCCTATCCTGCCCTCTATGTCCAAAACATGCAGTCAAAGTGACCTCTGCGCTGCCACCGACAACGCCGTGGAAATGGCAAAGTTTTGGGAAAACAAGATTTAAAATACAGTCGTGCCAGCGACACAAAGGAGACAGGTGCATGATCTGATTTAAGAAGGTTTATTACTAGACGACCAAAAGTCGAGTCGCCATATCGGCCGCTCCTGGTGCTGCTCGTATACTTATAGCGAATTTCCGCTACCATACCAGCGAGGTAATCGTAACACGTTATCGGTAGGAATGGCATTCTGACAGTTCAACAACATTCATTGCGTTATTTAGGTACATACGATGCCGAGTTGTATTTTTCGATCAAATGAAGTAACGGTTTCGCAATACTTATCCTTCAAATTGATTCGATTATAATTGATAGTGTGTTACGCAGTTAGGGTGCCGGTCATCGGTCCACCTTTGTTAATCTGTTGTAAGTATGTATCTAGTTTTTCAAAAAGTTCCGAAGGAGAAGATAAAATGATTGTATTTGCTCATGTATTATATTTATCTTTCAGCACTTGTGAAGTCTTGAAGACTTCACAAGTGCTGAATAAGCTTGTGAAGTCTTGCAGACTTCACAAGCTTATTTGTTGCGTTCATTTAGACAAGATGTTTATTTCTCAGATAGGTTTTGTTGGCCGACCCTAATTAATGATAACAACTTAATTCCCAAACCATCATCTTTCTATCAAAATGCCTAAAAAATGATAATTTATTAAAAATACCTCCATATTAATTAAATATACGACCTTGTATCGTTAGCATAATGGGTATCTATCGGTTGATTAGGTTTCCTTTAATTCTATACCGGTCTAACGGTCGTCCATCAATCAATATCTTTCCGACCATTATGTGGAAAACAGACCAATAAATTGAATTTCAAAAGAAGCCTTTGATTCTAAAAGAGGCCGTTACAGAAATTTATTGAGCTGGTTATTTGTTTAATAAACTACTCATCCGTGCACTTACCTACTTATGTAGGTAAGCTTCGTTAGTTTCCGATGAGATCCACCCATCACACAGTGCGACTGCACTGCTACTTAGCAGACCATGCCCCGTCTGACGGAGTGTCTAAAATTATGTCCGTTAACCTGCACTTTTGATTATGTAAGCAACGCCTGACATCGTAATAAACCTGCCCACCTACAGGGCCCAAATAGCATAATATCGAAACGAAAAAAATAAATAAATATGAAGATAATAATTTTCGACTTTCTTTAAAAAAAAAATGAATTTACAAAGAAACGTTACAAGTAAAATCTCACTCGAATTATTCTGTAAATAAATGTTGTGCCTAGAAACGCCGACACCGAATTCCAATCCTTTATTTATAAAAGGCCCGTTGCGCTAGCGCATCGGCTTAAATTATAGAGGGTGAATCGTCTGCAGTTAAACGAACCACGACTCATGAAGTTGTTGGAGCTTTTTGTACTTTTTACTGGCAGGCATTAGATCGCAACGTCTCGTCGGCCATTATTAATGCGCCGATAAAGACCGAACGGCTTCGGCTGCGCTCGGTCAATTGCGCGGGCGTCGATCCATAGACAGACGCGTCTCTCGCCATTATAAATTTATTGATATATACCACTACTCTGGTTGTCTCCAATAGATACCTATTTTTATTAAATGACAAAATTATCAACGTTCTGCATAGGTATTTCTACTCTGCCCACGCAGCCGGAAATGGCTTTGTCAAAATTAATTTACAAGATCTGATTCTGGTCCATATGGCCTTTGTGGGATAACTAGTTCCATTTCTAATTGCTTACTTAAAATTCTGACTGCCGAATATTTATTCGCTGGTCATTCGTTTACCCGTGCCATCTGTTCGTCCATAAAAAGTTGTTTAAGTAGGTACTTATTTCAATGGTCGTTTTACGAGTGACTCCTGCAAGTCACGGCGGCTTGCCAATAAATAGACGTAATGTAGCAGGAACTTCAGTACTTAGTGCGAGCCCAGATGTTCATGGAGCGTCATTACCTACCTCGGTGGTCGCGCCGTCGTATAGGTGATAAATAAATGGTTATCTGACCGGATCGACGCATGCGCCGCCCGCCGCGTGGGAACTACGGCTTGGTTTCAAAACAACACGCCGCACTTATGTTACAAGCCGTATAATTGTTACAAGTGATACTAACTTTCTAAAAAGTTGTATAGTTACTTGTTTTATGATAAAACTTATAGGTTTCTCCTGTCGATACTCGTATGTTTACCGAGTTTATTTCCCGTTGGGAGAGTGGAAGCGTTAGAGATCGAATGAAGGTATGTCAGCGTGGAGCCGTGGATGGTTATTGGAAAGTTGATACTGGCCAAGACAAGTGCAGCACAAGGAAAAAGCTTTACGACCAGTCATCGAAGGTTCCATTAAATCCTGAACAGGTACAAATCTAATCCTTTATGACTAACGAGAATTAGCGTCATGGCATTGACATTTGACGCAGCATATTTCATGATCCAAATATAGACGCTGAACTATTCTAACAAAATTCTCAAGTTCGCTTCTCAGAAAACTCGCGCACGAAATGTTTTCAAAGTTTTTGTTATATTTCGCAAGAGAACGCCGTGAAATGCTTCGGATTCTGTACCGCACGAGTTTTGACGGCGCCCGCGCCGCTGAGACGAATAAAGCTTTTTGCCGGTTGACCGACCACCAACCACTGCAAGCTTCTTTCGACTACCATAACCCTTATTAATAGGATCTTAAGATCGAAAATCGAAAGGATTAGTGGACATCTGTGTTGATAGAGATCAAGTTAGAGTGGTACCGTAAGCGAGCGGTTTGACAAAGGGAGTCAATTTGAACGTAGATATCTGAGGATCGTTCGTGACTCATCTGTCTATGGTGATTATCTCGAAACAATATGGCGGCGAACTCGTGAGGTTTGCTATTCCGTCGTGGAAAGAAAATTGGGAATAACTAGATGAGGTTTTTGATATTTATTGATATGCTTATCAAGTTAATTATTTCGTAAGCTCGAGACTGCCGCGCGTTGCAGTCTTTTCTTCTTGATTTCTAAAAAAGGCGATTGCTTAAGCTTTACGAAAGCTAAGAAGGGATAAAGTAGGAAGGTATGGTAAATGATGACTCTTATTATTAGGTACTTATATCTTACTTATTAGAATCGATGATTCGAGAGTTTTTATCTTCGTTAGCCTACTGTCAGGTAGGTACCTACCTATTGTAGGAACCTAGACAGGTACACAGCATATTACAGCACCCTAATTGCGTAACACTCTATCAATCTCAATCTCAATTATTTTGAAGGATATTGCTAATCCATTGCTTCATATGTTCGAAAAATGAGTCTGTTCAACAAAGTAAATAACGCAATGAATGTTGTTGAACTGTCAAAATTAAACCCGTTGCTACTGATAGTGTGTTACGCATTGCCCCGCTGGTATGTTTCTACTTCTACGAAACAGACAAAATATGAAACAATCACTGGACGTGGTCACAAAAAGGTATAGTTAGGTAACCACATATTTCCCTAGGATAGTAGACATTTTCTTGCTCGAGAACATGAAAAAATATGAACATAGATCAAGATATTTTTTCTACGGCCCGCTAGCGCATGGGAACATTTGCGACACATTCAATCAAGATACCCGACACCTACTGGAAATATTATATCAGTGTCAGAAGATGATTTCTGGTGAAACTGTATCACATAAATATTCATTGATAGGTAGGTATCAATTTAAGAATAAGTGATGCAATTTTGATGATCAAGCTGAAATAGACCACATTCTCGAAGATATTGGCCGAATAGGATGGGAAATAAGTAGGTAAGTACCAACTGAATATCTAGCATTGTTTCATGAGGAGCTGCTGATAGTGGCAACTTAAAGAGAGAGAGACAATAATTGGACAAGACAAGAAAAACTGTAGTAGGTGGTTATACCTAACTGTCAATGCCGCCGATCCCACCACCACACCATGTAACTGTTCCTGCTACTGATTTTATGACGATTCCTAATAATTAGGTAGGAATTTTAAGGTAAATTAAAACCGGTTTAACTATAAGTAGTAAGAACGATATCTAGGTTTGCGATTTCTTCATATCGCAATCGATATTTTCCATCCGTTTGAAAACAACGCTGAATAATTAAATATCAATTCCAATTAATTATACAAACTAGGCGGATTTGGAAAACGTTTAAACGGTAGGTTCCTTTACATTACTGTCCCACTATTGGGCTAAAGCCCCCCCCCCCCCCCCTACTCTCCTTCCACCTCTCTGTAAAGCCATGGACCAATCTTTGTTCCTTGGCAGCTCTGGAGTCCACCTCATCCAATCAGGGCTGATTTTATTGTAAATTTTTTTCATATACTTTGCAAACGTATTCAAGGACACACTAGTAGGTACTATTGATACTAATACCTAATTGTCTTTAACGCATAATCATAATTATTTTAATTTTGACTAATGAAATGATGACTATAATGCTTTATGAGAGGATATTATGCGCGTGTTAAATATTAGTAGGTAGATGGTGTGACAGTAATTATTGGTACTTACTTAATAAGTAGGCAGGCAGTTATCTAGGTGCCTATTAAAATGGATGATCTTGTAAACCACAAAATGACCACAAACCTCTCCTCAAAACATCGTAGAACAACAACACAGATCATAAATATTTAAAAAGTTTTACCACAAGTTGGGTTCAGGCACATTGGTAATCTGATAGCTTACTGTTTTTGACAAAGAGCTTACGAAATAAGCAGAACATCGTGAAATACAATCCGTCAATATTTATTGGCCCCTACAGCTGGATGTTAAGCTATTTAACACTCATAAAGTCGTTACAAAGAACCAATTACCTAAACCTCTTAAGGAGTATTAGTACCGTGAAACATGATCATAAATCTGGTCCCTCAAGTGACGTAACCGGCTAATCCCAGTAGTGAAAGGATACCTTGGAGGTCGAGAAGAACGCATAATGCCCAAAACACGATCGTCTTACCGGTCTTACACAAGTAGATCTTTTGTTCGACTAGAGATGTTTAGATAACCATCTAAACAAAGGAGTTTCGCTACAAAGTTGATAGCAGATAGTTACATTGTCATGAAAATGGATCGCGCTTATGAAATTACTGTTTGTATGCAAAATTGTTTTGCTTACGGTTGCAGCAAGTTGCAGTTATGCAAAAGTAATCTATACTTATAATAAGAATGTAAAAAAGTTGTGTCTGTACATTGAATATATTTAAAAAAGAATAATTGAGGGGGGTTAAGAAACAGTAATAGAACACGAATCTAATAAAAAAAGTCTGTCTGTTTGTCTGTTTGTCTGTTTGTCTGTTTATCTGTTTGTCTGTTTGTCTGTTTATACACGCTAATCTCCGGAACTACTGGACGGATTTGAATGAAACTTTTTTTGTTATCTAGCTACTAAACCTGGGCAACATATAGGCTATAATTGATTTTGGAAACTGGAACACCTGATGCAGAACCGCAACAGACCAGCTAAACTATAAGAGTTAGAAAAACGGCGCCTTAAAAAAAAATTGCGTCTGATGAGCATTTTCTGCTGCGAGAATAAAATTGAAGATCCGGAACACCTGATGTGGAACTCTTAGAGCACAGCTAAACTATAATATATATAGGTTTGACTTCTTAGCAAAAGTTATTCAGTCTGATGAGCATTTTCTGCTGGGAGAATAAATCTCGAAGATTGGAACATCTGATGTGGAACTTGGAGAGCACAGCTAAACTATGGCATATACAAACATGACATTTTAACAAAATTTGTTTGGTCTGATGAGTATTTTCCGCCGAGATAATAAAAATCAAGGATCAGGAACATGATGTGAAAATCACTTTTTACAGATGAGATTAACGCCTCATTATAACATTCGTATCTATGGCCTCACATACAAAAGCTAAGATTAACAATAAAAATGAGAATAAGCCCAGCTTGGTGGTAATTCACATGCCCAAGAGTTTTCAGAAATATTATTAAAAGTTGGAGAAGGTCTCCTTCCTGCTCAGGTCTGGTGACTGTTCCTGATATACTTGGAAAAGTTGTTGCCTCCGAAGAGGAACTTATACAATCAGTATTTGGGGAGATTCAGAGCATAAGAAACCATGAAAATTCGTGGTTATGTGAACGCGTTATATCGACCCCAAAAAACGAACAAGCTGCATCAATAAATGAAAAAAAATTGGGGGAATTTTTTGGAGATGAAGTCGTTTACACTTCTTTTGATAACGTAGTCAATCAGGACGACGCCACCAATTATCCAGTTGAGTTCCTCAATTCACTCACAGCGAGTGGTCTCCCTGCTCATAAAATAAGACTCAAAGTTGGTGTTCCGATAATGCTGATGCGAAATTTGACACCGCCGAAACTGTGTAATGGAACCCGACTTATAGTTGAGGTTTTACAACGCAATATTATTGTAGCTGTAATCCTCACTGGGAGTGGTGCCGGTGAGACTGTGTTCTTACCACGCATACCACTCATCGCCAAGAATTTCCCCTTTCAATTTAAACGCACACAGTTTCCTGTGACTACATGCTTTGCCATGACAATAAACAAGTCACAGGGACAGAAACTGAAAGCTGCTGGGGCTGATTTGAGAACCAGCTGTTTTTCTGATGGCCAACTTTATGTTGCTTTCTCAAGGGTTAGCAACGCTTCCGGGATTTATATTCTGGCACCCGACGGAAAAACCAAAAGTATAGTTTATAAAGATATTTTTTAGAATAGTAATGTTAACTAATTGATATTAATTTCGCTTCATAATTTCGGAATGAAAATAATTCTACCTTTGTATTTTAATGAAGTTATAACCTACCCAGTCTACAACACTCAATCTAAGTTATACCAAACTTAATCGAAATCCTTCATCGGTTTTGATTGATTTATTGTCTGACATATCGACGCACAGTTCAAACTCTTGCCGAAATTCCTATCGGAACGAGAAAGGGACTGGATCCGCGTACGAAGTCGCGGGCAGAAGCTAGTCGTAATAATATTAATATTGTTGACGTATATTTCACACACGTTTCGTTTATTAAATTTTAATAAGCTCATGAATGGGCAGGTAATGCGATATCTATGATTCGAAAACAAAACAAAAGCAACTCGGCTACATGTATTTGTTCCGAGTCTGGGTGTTTTTCTATCTATAATATGTATGTATTTACAAAAAAAAAAATTGTATATAAGTAGTTTATCAGCCATCTTGTTACCATAACACAAGCATTGGTTGCTTAGCTTGGGACAAATGGTGCTGTGTGAAATGTCCAGGGATATTATTATTATTAAATAACGAAACTTGGGTAGGTACCTACCAACTTAGGCAAAATTCCGTAGGTAGGCCTGTATATAATTAAACATAATTATGAGTTTTTTTTTCATTTAGATACCAACATAGTTTCAATAAATAAACCGGCATTGTTATCAATATACACACGAATACATGTACATTCCCAAAGGCCGGTCGCCCTCGCATCGGCTCGTCTATCGAGAATCGAAAGAAAAACCTCGACCATCGATATCATATCTCGGATCTTAAATAACATGTGGGGAGGTTATACCTACCGCTGTTTATGGTATAGCGTGGACAATGGGCTGGTGGCCCGGTAATTACCCGGCACAGGGCGTGGGCAGACGATAGCGCCTTCAGGACTATTGTGGCTATCTCGCAATCTCACTCTGCTAATAAGACTGGCTGATTTGTGCCTCTTCTCAAGCGTGCATTAACAAGCTTTGTTTGTTCATATAGCGTGACCACGGAAGATTTGGTAGGACAGGAAGTAAGAAACGTTGGTCAAAGATAGGAGAGGGTTTCCTTTAGTTAGATAGGTAGGTACCTACTAAGATAGAGAATAAGATATTTTTCATACCACTTGCTCAAAAAAGTGACATTCTATGCCACAACAAGCGAACATAACAATAGTCATTTTTAATCTGTTAAAAACAGGGTTGTACTGAATTTCATTCATCCTCTAGGGCAGTGGTTCTCAAACTTTTTTGGTGACGGAACCCTTTTGGGAAGCAAAATACTTGATGGAACCCTACAATAAAACAATAGTTTTTAAAAGTGTATTCTTTATTAATAAGCATAATAAAATTACAATGTAACAGTTACTAATTATTACTTACTTTACCACATGGCAAGTACAATAATAGAAGATATTAAAAAAGAAAAAAATCTAACTAATGGGAGGTATGAAACTGTTTTTTATTTTTCATCAATTGGTTGATATCAGGTTTGATAGAAGACAGTTGAAGTCTCATATCAGGGTCGGCGTCCAGTCTATTGCGATATTTTGTTTTCGTGGCTGCATAGGTTGAGAATCCTGTTTCGCACAAATATGTTGTTGGGAACGGGAGAAGAATATTCAGAGCCATTTTGCCAAGCATTGGATATTCATCACGGATTCTGCACCAAAAATCGTTGAGAGGCGTCGTTTTGAACAGTGACTCCATACTTGTGTCTGATGACATTTCTAAAAGAGATTCATATATCTCGTTTGACATACTTTCGGGCTTTTCCAAGTTAGGTAAAAAAGGATTATGAATCCATGAATTCAGTTTCATTTTTGTATTCTGTTCTTCGGGAAAATACTTTTCAAAAGATGCGCGCATCGATCTGAGATATTGGACCAATTCTCCAAACACATCATTTTGAAACATTTCTGAGTCGTTATCGCTAACAAACTCACTGAGTGACGTAAAGCTTTCTATTTCTTTCTTACCAACGCAAATAATCCAAAAATCTAATTTTCTTTTGAAGGCAGTTATTTTGTTATAGGCCTGAAACACTGTTGTCTGTTTACCTTGCAATGATAAATTCAATTCGTTCAGTTTTTGAAAGATATCCGCCATAAAAGACAATCGGAACAACCAAGTTTTATCATACAAACGGTCCTTCAAATTAAAAGAAGTATCTGCTGAAAGAAACATTTGTAACTCGGCTCTAAGTTCAAATAGCCTTGTTAAAGTTTTACCTCGAGACAGCCATCGCACTTCTGTATGGAGCAGCAGTGTTTTATGTTTGCTGCCATAATCTTCACACAATAATGAGAACAATCGGGATTGTAGTGGTCGTGATTTGATAAAATTAATTATTTTTACCGCTTCATCCATAACTAATTTTAGATTTGACGGCATTTGCTTCATCGCAAGTGCTTGTCTATGCAGAATACAATGGCTGGAACTACAATTAGGCGCTTTATTTTTTATTCGTGACACTGCTCCTGCTGTTTTACCTGTCATCGCCTTGGCCCCATCTGTACAAATGTCAATGCAATTGTTCCAACTGATATTATTTTCTTCAAAAAATATATTTATTGTATTAAAAATTTCTTCCCCGGTAGTGTTTGTGAGCAGCGGTGAACACATAAGCATGTCTTCTTTAAAAGAACTTTCATATGGATATCTCACGATAACCAGCAAGATAGCCAAACCAGCGACATCAGTTGACTCGTCCATTTGCAAGGCGAATCGTGTTTTTTGTAGACGTGTAACTAGTTCTTGTTTGACGTAGCTTGCCAGATCATGGATTCGCCGTGAAACAGTATCGTTTGATAGCGGCACAGTAGAAAGATGCTTTGCAGATTTTTCATCGAGCATACATTTTGTTATGTCTAATACACATGGCTTTATTAAATTCTCAGCGATAGTGTGCGCTTCACCTGCTTGTGCAATGCGATAGCTAACTAAATATGATGCCTCCGTGGCCTTTTCGTTGATAGTTTGTGTTACATGCATCATATTTTTTTGACTTTCCAATAACTGATCTTTTTTACGAACAAAAAATTCTTTATTCTTGTCTTTAGACTCGGGGTGCACAGTTTCTAAATGTCGGCGCAATTTGGCAGGTGCCATGGAACTATTAGGAAGCAGTTTACTACATAGCATGCAGAGAGGTGAGCCGTTGGAATCAACAAATCCGAAACTGATATATGATTCATCATACTTCCTTTTTTTCGTCTTTGAAACCGTCGAGCTTGACGTCGCGGCATCATCGTCTGGATCGGTGATTGCTATATTCTCCGTGCGTACTGCTTTTGAACATTCAGCGTCATTAGAAGATGTTGTTGCAACACGTTTAACACCTTTAAGCCAACGTTCCATTCTTTTTTATTTATAATGTTACACGTCAGGATAGTGGGGTCTAAATAATGCACAATCGTTACTGCGTATAAGAGACTAAGTTTAGTACAATGAAGAAATGTATAAAACTGAGACAACGAATACAGCAGGCAGTAGAACAATGAACACTAGTTTCTCGCTAGCAAGCTTATAAGTAGGTAGGCAGGAACTTATCGCTCCGAACGCTAATTGTCAACTGACTGACGAGGCGCGACACGCGATCGCCGCTTTTATACTTAGTCCTAGACTCGATCTCGAATATTCTCGAAAATACTCGAGTCGGCGCCTTTGATAAACAAAAAGCAAAAATAAAAAGAGAAATATAAAAATTACGTTGTAAACAATCTCGACTTTATTTTTTTAAGTTAGAGTCGAAAGTCGCTTGTTGACAACTATAGCGTCTAATACAGAGGCGGCTTTTATCAAAGGGACTGCGCGCTCACAAGTATACCTACAAGTATACATGTTGATACCAAAGTTATGAGATATTGTACCAGTTATTGTAACACATGTTTATACAAATACAAATAAATAAATAAATATACATACGCGCGGCCGCGGTGTCAAAACGTTCGACCAGAGAGAGGTGTTTTGATTTTTTTTCTAAATTCTTGAGGAACCCCTACAGAGGTATCGCGGAACCCTAGGGTTCCGCGGAACACACTTAGAGTATAGCTGCTCTAGGGGGAGAATGTGATTATTTGGAATACTTACCGAAATTTATACTGCACTACATCTGTGTTTACACCATTGAGTTTGTATATAAAGCATTATACATCTTTTTGAAAAAGGAATACGCATTTATTATGCAGTTATGATTATTAAATAAAATTACGAAAACCGACGAGGCCGTATGAACTTGATGCCTTTGCTTTTCCGACAAAAAAATATTAGTCTAGGAATTTGCCGCGTTTTTGTTTTCTTCAAATACATAAACGTTAAGTTTATTTTTTCGCAAATGGTACGAAAAGTAGAGTATTTTCCTCGGTGATAAAGCCTCGCTACACTCAGGACTCGTCTTAAATCCCTCGCTTCGCTCGTGATTTAAGTTTTTAACACCCTCGCTACGCTCGGGAGTAAACCTCGAGTCCTTCGTTACGCTAGCGATTTAAGTTCACCCAAGACTAAGACAGCTTTATCACCGAGGAAAATACTCTACTTTTCGTACCATTTGCGAAAAAATAAACTTAACGTTTATGTATTTGAAGAAAACCAAAACGCGGCAAATTCCTAGACTAATATTTTTTCTAAATCGTCACCCGCGACAGAAGTCACTGCTTTATCCCCTTGGTTAATAATCTACTATTTTATGTCCGGGCTTTTTTTAATGATACAAGAGAAGAAACAAGATGTCAGAAAAACAAACAAATCTAAGTTGTGGCTTTGAGAGACGGACAGCGTGGAACAGCTTCGTCTGGCTCACCTAGAGAGCGAAGAAAACTGGACTTTCAAAGTGGAAAGGAACGAGGAACCACAAAAACAAGAATACCTAAGAGTTTTTATGTCGCATTGCGTGGTTTTCATTAAACGCGCCACCCACCCGCATGAGCTTTGCATTTTCAGATATACATACCTACTTGTATGATCCCTTGCTAGACCATACATTACTTTTAGATGAGAGATGAATGGAATAAAAGAAAGTAATTGTATTAAAACACCAGATACTGTATTGTCCCAAAGGTACTTAAAGGTAAAATGAGCTTAATGGACTGATGGTGTGGAAATGAAGTGAGTGACGCGGCCCTTGTTGGCTGTAACGAACGAGAACGCCTGGCTGACTTGATAGCCCACCGTACAATACTAGGTATATATAATGTAGGTATAGGTAATCCATTTTTGGTATCAATATTTCGACATTCAAACTATGAAACACATTGTATTCAATCCCAACTTGGTTGGCAACAAAATGTCATACAAACAAAATTGTGAAGTTGCGAACAAGTTAATTAGCAAATCACTCCAATTAGGTACATGTTATTGGTAATAACAGTAAAATAGAAACAATGTGAGATACCAGCTATCTACATAAATCACGCAGCAATGCCAATATGTCCGTTATAATAACACTGATTTGCGAACAATAGGGTAAGCATATCCCTTGAGTGGCATAAATCCATCAGACATTAAGGTCTGTGAATGACATGTCCTGTAACGCTGTTTATCACCCTCGATTAAGAAAGAAAAAAACATTTAATAAAAAGGATCATTCCATAATTTAACCATCTTGGGCTAATCTGTTACGTTAAGCTGATGAATTTTTATACCCACATATAAAGTTTTTTTTGCCACTGTAATTGTAGATTTGTAGATAAGCTCTCGCTCAAGTGAAACAATCTCCTTGGTTCAACTCTTCACGTTGCGTCTCAAAGATTTATAACAATTTAATAGCCAGCTATTAAATTGTTATAATTCGAGAATCTAGTTAGATAGTTCTAATTTGCAAGGCTTGGATACATAAGTAGGTACTCTTGGGAGGAGATATACTCTGTTGGCTCTGCGACCCTCAAAACCATCTTGGCCTCTGATATGAGCCCGTCATTTTTCGTGGTGGACAAAGAATATTTCTGGCTGTACCATCACTTATTGAAAAGGTGGTGGTGTATTGTCTGTGGGGGTAAAGTTGGACTCCTAGCATTAGCCTTAAATAAGTCAGAGTGTAGTTACCGTATCTACCTATAGCAAGCTGCTGCTGAGAACTTTTTTCCTATTGCTATCAAATGAACTCAATAGGTAATGTCCATCCTGGAAATCGTATTCTGAACCTCATGCTCAGCTGACATGCTCTTACCACATTAATAAAAAACAAACAGAAATTGCTAAACCCTGAATTAAAAGTCCGAGTCAATCTGTTCGTAAGTTTAAGTACTGTCATTAGTAACATGGATTTTACTTTTTAGCACTGTCATAGCCACTCCAAATTTAGTTAATCTTATAGCACGCAAAACTGATTAGATTCGTGTAACTGCAATTTTCAGTTCAGGATTCCTTTTAAGGAATATGAGGACGTCTCGAGTAGTAAGTAGGTAAGCTTGTAAGCTCAGCCGTAAATGGTGTTTTATGACCAGACTTTCTTGTTACTATGTTGCAAAAAATATTCATCACGGACACCTAACGGTTTGGTACAGATTTCTTGTATTAATTTTATAAATCCTTGCCAACCCATTAGAATCCAATATCTAAAATTAGAAAAAACCTACTTTTTGCTTACAACGGTAGATAGGTTCATTAAAAAGTTAGTTAGAAAGGGCCTACCCCTTTCTAACTAACTTTTTAATGAACCTATCTTCTCTTCTCTCTCAAAAGTTTTACTTATTTTAGGTAGGCGTAATCTAAAACAAACAAATGTTTTTCAAACATTTCTAAGTACGATCTCTATGAACGAAGTTTGTACGTGAACGAGAAGCTACTGATCCATTCAAGTTTACTGGAAAAATAAATAAAAAGACTTACCTTTCTCCGAAAAACAAAGAATAACAGACGTTGATTACAACAGTTCAAACACTAACAGCGTCCAAAACACAATATCACACGTGAAATCAGTTCGTATCACTGCAACGTCCGTTTACTTTGAGTTATATTATTTTAGTTCGATAAGACCGGACGGTTCACTGTTATTTTGAACCGGCGTCTCGCTCGCAACGAAGCACCGCGTGCATTTCAATGGATGAAAGTGTAAACCGTGGTTTTTGTATAGCGCCCTCTCGTTTGCGCTAGCGAGCGCGAAAAAGACAGAGACAAGCTATACTCAAGTTTGGCTTTTTGAGTGGAGCGACAACTTCGCCCACTATTTTATTGTTATTCTAATTTTTACATCTCGAGACTTCTTACCGGCTGCGGTAACATGTTTACAGAACACCCAAAAAGTTGAGTTTCGAATTTATTTTCTTCTAGTGTTTAAAATACAGGGCTTATTTAGAAGAATAAATAAAAAACTCAAATGTGGATCGATCGTTTATTTTTATTTTCTTCCCACAGGTGGCAAGAACCAGAGTAGCGAGCACAACCTAACATAATTATGAAAATGGTAACTATTTTCAGGGATAACCACTTCTAAATGAATTAACAATTTTCAAATAGGTACAATTTGGTACAATCTAATTCAAAAGCTCATACATGTATGCTATCGCCGTTTATTTTTGCTATACTTAATTGCAAAAGAAAGGTGCCAATTTTCGCAATAAGTTACAGTTAGTAAATATCGAAAATCCTTATCCGTGAGAAAAACAGTAAAGTGTTATTAAGTTATCGAGTTGTGTAAAATTTTAATTGGTATTCTTTATGCGGTGCAGTTAAGTTTGGCGCCCAAAATATAAGATGTGAAATCCCTTGTATACTGCTCCTACCCCGGCCTATAAGATATATTTTTTAAATCTCTAATGATTTTACGAAACTTCAAGAGAAAATAAAATGATATAAATTGATATGAAACGTAAACAAATATGCATGTAACCAAGGCCACTCATTAGCAATCGGTTACAAGCTCACTTGTCCCTGGTGAGAGAGCATTATATAAGATTTGGAATTTTTGTCTACATTGCAAAATTATTTGTATATTTTCTTTTCAATATGTGCTGATTTGCTACGTGGCCAAAATACATTTACACAGGAAAAACAAGGTTGCTCTCAATAAGAAATAGTATTGCGTAGAACAAATATTTGTTATTTGCTGACAATAAAAAAGTTGAAACACCAATAGTTACATATTATTATAACGACGAAGTTCAAGCCACTTACAAATGATCACGTGGCGCGTTTATAAAGAGTAGTGATTTTCGGGGACCGGTAAACCACCTATAGATCTACTTGCGCCAGCTTCTCATTGGCACAGCAACTTAATAACGTGAAAAGTTTCCACGTAAGCTGACGCAAGTGACTAAGGGCTCGGTAATAAAATAGGACGTTGATAAACCCATCAGACAAGGGAGCAAAGGACAGGTGTCATAATGATTGTGGTCTCGATAGTTTTACTCACGTCCCATTTTATCTAAGGAGTTTGCATGGTCTGGCATAACTTTATTGATTGTAATAAGTCCCCGAAACCGAATACCGTAGCAAACTCCTTTTGTTTTCCATCAAATGTTCAAACAGTCCTTCAACATTTGTTGAAAAACACTATTATCCACTGCTGTTCTGGACAATTAGACGATCAAGTGCATAGGCACATTACATTAGATTATTATCTAATCAAACATAATATTATATGCGATCTTGAATCTAATACATTTTTTTTTTTGCTTTTTCTAATATTTTTTTATCGAGGTATCCTTTAGCGAATATCGTTAATGGAATAAGTACAATATAATATGAACTTATGACAGAAAAAATGAAATACATTACGTGACACGAGAAAATGAATGTGAATTAATTAGTTGAATGAGTTTAAAAATACCCAACCGCTCTAATAACGTAGCTTTAGATAGTACGTGAACATTTCAATATCTGAAACATTGTAAAAGTCGTAAACTGATGTACTTGTCTACCCGCATGAACATAAACATCAAATATTTCAGATAAGGAAATTGACAAAAGAATTAGCGAACATATAATGAAACATCATTTAAAAGAACTGAAAATGACTATACATTAAATTCACAATATACTAAATATATACAAGGATAGCCTTCCTGGTGTAAATTTTGCAATGAATTTTTTTTTTTACATTTTCCGTTTTCAGTTATTACAAACAGAAGTAAATCACACTACATAAAAATAAATATATAAAACACGACACATAAAATAGAAAAGTATGCACGAATATTAAAGTTTTATATGAAATTGTAACTAGGCAAGGCTTTCAAATGAAATAAATACAAAGTTGTGGGGCAGTGTACAGGGCGAGCGTGGAAGGTCGACGCTAGATGGCGCTGCGACTGTCCGACTGCGCTGTACACGCGACGCGACGTCTAACACGCCGGCGCCAATACCCCGTGTAAAATGAAAATATACGAAAATATAACATATACAATTCTTATGTTTATGAACTATAATAACAGTTACGCCTATATGAACTGTTACAATCCATACTTGGAGCTGTAAATTATGTTACAATTGATGGTCATCGCTGCTCACCGTTTCGTCGTGCCGCCATCATGTAACGCAAGGCATGCCGATACATCTTATAAAAATTTAACCAACCATTTTCTGAACGAAAAAGTGCGTCCGTAAACGGTGAACAGCGTCGGCCGGCATATATCAAAGAAGAGCACGACACAGAGTTCATCGTAGCCGACGACACTAGGGGACCTCGGCCCCCCACTAACATTGTCCAGCTTCATACAAAACTGCTAACACCTCGAATAACCACTATCCGGCAGAACGCAGCGGGCCATCGCGGTATCAAGAATGAACACTAACCCGCGACGCGTTCGCCACCCTACATTATATAATGCGGCAAATCAATAAAATCGCCGCGTGTAAAACTTATTCAACATGGACAAACCATAGTGTCCGCTTCCGATATCGATCGAACCTCGGACATAAAGCCGCATCTCGACATGTTCGGCTTGGAAACAGTATCAACTGTGGGTACATCTTTCGCGAACAACGGCCGAAAGGCGTACCCACTGCTGGATTTCGGGAGATGCGTCTAATCACCTCCTTACATTAATGTTCGCGTTCAAAAATGTTGCAAAAGAAAACAGAACAATTTAATTTACGATATAAAATTTTGAATGAATTTAGATCGCCTGGAAACGTAAACGAAAAATACTAACAAAAATAAAATACCTGTTCTACTTATATTTTATATTAACAAATTATTAAACAAGTCGGGACGATATTATTGTAAGAATTATATTAGAATCGTCCTATCATGTTTGCTATGGAATGCTGTCGTCTCTTTTTGCGTTAATATGTAATTTTGAACTAAATCAAATAAAATATAATATATATTTTCTCAACAGAACATTTTAAAATAAATAAGTATATAACGATGCAGAAATGCTGCTTATTACTTCAAGGCCATTATTTAACAATAACGCACAATACCGAACACTTTCGCACATTAATCAATTTTCGTCGAGTATCGACTATGAAGCGAGAGCATTCCATCAAACATTCCTACATCAATATGAAATCTCTACAAAGAAAACATTGAACTAAAATTAACGTTACATTATAACTCCTTCCTTCCCATCAATATCTACAATCATAAGATATGTTAGCACTTCTAGCCTTCCACTTTGTACCTCGACAACCCTACACACTCGGAGAAAGTAACGTTTTAAGGCTTCGCTAATTAATCCTATTATTATTGCTAACTTTTTCATTCTAATGCCACTTGAAAGAGCAATCGAGCCACTAAGGACATCTTCTCGAGACCGATCACGGCGGCACGTCGTTTTCGAATTTGAAAAGCTGCGATTTCTCACTTTCGACATACAAACAATAACACGCTCGAAGAAAAAAGGGGGCAATATATACAGATCGGGCGATGGATCAGGAAAGGAAACGGTCAACACTGAGACCTCCCGCCGCAGAGGCCGCGCGGTGCTCCGAGCTGCGGTAGTGGGCGCTCTCTGTGCCGAGTGCAGCCCGAGCTGCGCAGCCGTCGGCTGCAGTCGGGCTGCAGTCGGGCTGCAGTCGGGCTGCAGTCGGGCTGCACGCGGCACCTGCGGGTGAGCCGCGGCCACTGCGGCGGGCGGCGCGGGGCGGCGCGGCTAGCGCGTGAGCGGCCGGTCGAGCGCCAGCGTGCAGCACGGCAGGAAGCGCGCGTGCGGGTGCGTGCACTGCGCCGCGCAGCGCAGCGCCGCGCTGTGCCGCCGCTTGCGGTCGCCGCGGCCCTCGTCCGCCTCGCCGCCCGCGTACTGCGCGTGCGCCGCGCTGATGTCCGACAGCAGCTCCTCCCACTCGCGCGACAGCTCGTCGGGCGGCGGCGCGGCGGCGGCGGGCGCGGGCGGGCCGGGCGCGCAGGCGCGGCAGGCCGGCTCGCTCCAGATGGAGCGCGCGGCGCTGGGCCGCATCTTCTTGGCGGCGCGGCCGCACTCCTCGCAGGACGCCCAGGCGCTGGCGGGCGGCGCGGCGGGCGGCGCGTCGGTCTGCGCGCCCGCGTCGCACTGGCGCAGCGGGAAGTGCAGGCGCAGGCCCAGCTCGTCGAGGTCGGGGCAGCGCTGCGCCGGGGTGAGGTTGAGGCGCCCGTAGTCGATGCTGCCGACCGAGCGGTACTCGAGGTACCGCTCTGTCCCCGCGCCCAGGTACAGCCCGCCCGAGTCGCTGCGGCGGAACTCGACGATGTCGTGGTCGCCGCAGATGTCGAAGGTGTCGCCGTCGGCGTAGCGCGGCGGCTCGGCGTCGGTGTCGCGGCGGATGGGGCGGAAGTGCGTGCGCGCGGCGGTGAGGAGGTCCTCGCGCGGGCTGCCGGGCGCGCGCGGGGCCGGCTCGCGGGCGGGCGCGGGGCGGGCGGGGCAGGCGCGGCCGCGGCGCGGAGGCACCTCGGCGAAGCCACTGCGGTCGCGGCTGTGATTGATTGCCGTGAAGGAGCGCATCGAGTTGGCGACTGTGGACAGGGCGTCGTAGATCTCATCGCCTTCGTACAGAGCGAACGACTCGAGTTCGCGCGGCTCTGGCTCGACCACGTCGGCCAGGTTGAGCGGCCGGAAGCGGTCATGCAGAGCATCAGCAATGCGCGAGGGCGAGTCTCCGCGGTCGAGCGGAGGCGGGAAGTCTGCTGCTTCGGTGGACCATATGCTCTCGGTGAGGGATATAAGACTGCACTTCTCGGCGGACGGATCGGCAAACAGACGGTCGGAGGGAGATGACAGCAGATCTTGGAAGTCTATTGGAAGGTCCTGGTACTCGTCGTCAGGTGTGTTCTGGTCTTTAGACCACAGAGCTTCGATGCTACGATCGAACTTTGCCTCGAACTTAGCGTACAGTTCCTCTTCCGTAGGCGTGCGCACGCGCGGGTTGAGGTCCTCGGTGATGACCCACCCGCCGTCGAGGTCGAGGCTATCGTCCCAGTCAGGCACCATGATTTCGTTAATTCCAATAGTCCCGTCTGTTATTTCTTTGATCTCGTCTGTGACGGTGTTCTCGCACGTGCCGTAACCCTCGTCTAATGCTATGGCTCTGATGAACTCCTTCACTGGATCTTGTGTTTCCATATCCCAGACACCCTCGTGTGTTACCCACTCAGGCAGAATCTCTTTGCTATCGAAGGATTTACTGTAGCTGTTGCAACGCTTCTTGTTGTTCTTCTTCTGACCGTGGTACGAATTACGTCGCTCTTTCCCTGAAGTTAGTTTCTTGTTTTTAGTATTCCAATCTTTAGACACTGATAATTCACTTTGCATTTTGATCTTGGAATCTGGCGCTGATTTGCGACACCACGCCGGCGGTGGGAGATAATACGGTAGCGGCGACTCTCGACCTTTCTTTAAAGCCGGAAACGCAGCGTAATATCGACGAACAGCCTCAGTTTCTTCTATAGAGCACGTGGGCATACCTACTCGTGACGCACCTTCTTGATCTTTGATGTCCTGGAGTCGTGTGCACAGCTCATCAACAATGTTGTCAAGATTAGGTTCCTGAAAGTAATCAATACAATATTGTCACAAAATCATCCAAATTATAATGTACTATTTTTCTACCAACATAATACTACCAGATAATGATGATAATAATATCTAGTGTACAATAGCGGTGTAGCTGCTTCACATGCATTTATGTGGTCTCTTAACTAGGAGTCTGTAAGTCCTGCTGTTTATACTATGTAAGAAATAGCTATAGCTTAATTTTGTGCTTGGATAGTGCTTATGATCTTAATGTCATTATGTTAATAACAAATGTAGAAACCTAAAATCTTATGAATCAAAGTTAGAATATTTCAATATGAACACTTTATGCTCTAGAAGAAAAGCCGCGGATAATGGCGCCGATTCCCAAGTTCACAAACTAAACAAAATTGTAAGTTCAGTGCATCTTTTTCTTTCTATTTCATTAAGAAAAGGAGAGAAGGTAAATATTAGTTTAGTCCTGTCAAATTAGTCTGTTAACTTCAGTTATTTTCATGGTATCATGTCTTACGGTATTTTACTATGGAGACGGGCTGAGGGCTGCTGTTTTATTTCATGTTGTTGATTGTTTCTTTTTTTTTTCGATTGTGTCGAATCATACATATGTTGCAATGGTTTATAATATTTCTTGTTTTGATTGTTGTTTTTATTTATTTATGTACAATTGCATGCTACACTGGTTGCCGTCATCACGTCAACGCCGGCTGTCGCTGAAAACCAGCGCTGGGGCTCCGTCTCGTATAGGGTCTTAGCATTATGCTGAGCGATGGCCGTTTTGCGTGAATGTGACGCATGTTTACCCCCAACTTGTTATTTTTTTTTTTGTTTTGTGTTTGTTCTTTTTTATGCGTCATGTTTGCCGCAAATAAATGTATTTTCTTTCTTTTCTTCTTTCAGATATCGAGTCTATTTTTATTCTGCAGAAAAGAGTCATCAGAGCAGATATATGCCCTCCGCAGGCGCGATTCTCTAAGGGAACTGTTTAAAGATATTAATATCATGACAGAAACTTGTCAATATATCTATGAAAACATCATGTACGTAAGGAAAAATTTAAATCTTTTCTATAAATAAAAGAGGTGACAGACACACCTATAGAACTAGAATTAGGGACCAATTAGATCAACCAGGTTTCAGACTGGCTAAAGTAGACTCTTCCTTCATGGGGTACTGTTTGAAATGTTACAATAAAATAATTCCCCACATACTCCAACTCAATGAAACGAAATTCAGATCTTACATAAAACGTACACTATGCAGCCAAGCATATTATAAGTTGGAGGATTACATCGCTGACAAAAATGCTTGGCTAAAAGCTGGTCCTGCTCCACAGGATGCATAAATAAAATTGATTGACATTTGAAAATACTTCACACAAGCCTACCCTACTTACATACTGTTGGAGCTGCTGAAGAGTTTAAAATACTATTTTTGCATTATATAAATTCAATCTCCTAGTATTGTATAATTGCATAGCACATAAGTGAGTACTATGTACATACTATAAAGCTACCATTTACTGGGTACGTCTTTCATTGACTTGAATGTGCTTTGAGAGTATGTCATGCTCACTGTAACGTCTCGCTGATGGTGGCGCATGTGTTGGATCATTTAGCTCCCTTCAAAATGGTTGAGCTGAATGGTGCTTATCAAGTTCGTGAATGGGTGCCGTCAGTAGGGACTGGTCAACTCTTTGCTGGCTTATTTTTATTGAATTTAATATTTGAATTGTTTTATTTTTATCTTTTCATTACGGACACTTTTAACGTTCTGCATCGTTCTCACATGCATAATGAATGATGTAACCAATACTTTGTAACCATATTACTGTGATTTAAAAGAGTGTCCACGGAGTTTCTTCTCCATAGGTCCCTACTACGCTTTGGAATGGGCAACTAGCTTCCTTCTTGACTGACCAACCCTTGACAGTTAAAAAGTACCTGTAATTGGTTTAGTTGAAATAAATAGTTTGAGTTTTGAGCTTGAGTCAGCGCCTGACGTAAATTGACGTATTTTTTAATCACGTTTATATTCTGTTTCTTTCTGTTCTGTAAAAGAATTCTGTCTTTTGCAATTTCCGGCCAGTCCTTACGGTAGGTAACCAATATAAAAAATATGTTCACAAGCACTATTTTCTTGCAAATTTGGTAATTTCTGAAGTATCTTTGTTTTTGACGCCTTTGCCCAAAGATGGAAAAGTGGTAGGATTAACACATTATTATTAGAAGCCTTATTATGTATGCATGTGTAGCAGCTACAATAGCACAAGTTTTTGGAATAAACTAGAGAATAAAAGTAACACCAGCTTTACTACAGAATGAAAAAATAGACAAATGGAAACCAAAAATAAATTAGTGTAATGTACAAATATTATAAAATACAGACAAAAAAAATCACAAATGTTGGCAGCATGATAAAAAAATTCAATCAAATGTTCTCTAACTGCTAATGCACTCAAAAAGTAGATGTTAAATAAAATATGTGCATACAATGAAAATGCAAATAATTATTAAAAGTAGCTTTTAACAATGGAACAAAGGAAGAATGCAGCAATGCTCCTAAACTAGAGTGCAAACCAAAGGGGACATCAATATACAGTGGTGCGGTGCTTTCATAGGCAACAATCATTAATGAGGAAACTTCCTGTAGGATCAGGCAACACATAATAACTAAAATACAGTCTAATCACTTCCACAAGGAAAATAATAAAAAATACATTTGGGTTACACAAATAACCAGATAAAAACATAAATGTTGCCTATAAAAATAACATATAACATTGGAATAGATGCAAAACCGACCTTTGTGTAAGGATTCTTATAATTGTTAATTGTCTTCATTTTTACATTCCCACTGTTATGGTCACTTTCCAGTGTTACTGAGCACTGCATTTCCTCTTGACATTCGAAAAAACAATGATTAGTCCTTACTGATTATTATTTGATCACTAGCAAGTTGGCAAATCACTATTTCATGATTACTCTAATTGGCTTCTCCTAATGGTGTTTAATAGCCTACTAATTATTTATTTACTTAACAAGTTTGGCAAAGATATGATTAGAAAATTCTTCTAACACTTTTGTACTTTATTTATTTGTTTGTGATAACTACGGAACAAGGTGTGAAGTTAATTGTCTTATTGGTATCTTGGTAAATATAGTTGTGTTGCCTTTGATTGAACAAAACATGATAGTGACTTTACAAAATATATTTACATAGAATTGTAATGATATGAGGGTAAGTTGAAACTGTCGGAGTGACTTACCTGTACCAAGTGTGTGGGTATCAGATGATGGAGTGTGGAGTTTGATGAAGTTCTCTCGACGTGGCAGGCCAGCAGGCAAATGCCTGGCTCTCTCTCTTATGCTTACGCATCCTGTCCTTGATAGTGTCTGCCGTTATCAAACACCATCATCTTGTATAATAATCGTGAGTCCATTTTACAATCGCCGTGGGCCGTGTGATATAAATCGATCCTTTAATTCCTCCGTTACTAATACATCCTTAATTTCTTTGGCCTATTCTTTGCTAGTGGGTCAGTTTTTTTTCCTAATGCAGCGCTTGCTTCAATTTTTTTGCAATCGCATTGTCACTAGCTAATAACAAATGACGCACTATGTGCACCCCTTATTTCTGCAAAATAAAACGGTAAATTTTACTATCATTCAATGTTTTGATACAACGGTCATTGAGATTTAGCAAGCACAAAGAATTTGGTGTGCCACTGACTACCATGCCCGCCCCGCCGTGCTAAATGGGTCGATGGCGCCAAAACGTCACCCGAGTGAGGGTGAGCGCGGACGAAGCCTCCTTGCATTCGCAACGTCACCCGCACAATACTTTTTGCTACACATCAACAAAGAGTAGTTTCACGTGCGGAACATCAAATCTTTTATCGTCGTTTTGATCTGAGTCATACTCATTCTACTCATTTCATCTACGATACGATGCAATTTCACAAGAAGGCGACAGTGTTACATGATGCACTTTCACTGTGGATGCGCCATGAACCTACTTGCGCATTGACACATGAAAACAATCAAATTTAATAGAAATTACTCACCTGTAACAGTTTGTACGGGGTTAAACTATCATGTTATATCAATACACACACACCCCACATGAAAAAAAACATGGCAGCCGCAATGAGTGAGTGAGAGTCACACAAAATTATTTTATTTTGCGCAACTCCGTCAAAAGATTGGAATGAAGTCTTGTTACTGACCAATCACATGGCTTCGCTTTTCAAAATCATTAAAGATGGCGGATTGGCAGCCCGTGAGTACATTTCATACACCTTGTGATTCGTCGAAAAATGACTATTGGCTAATCTAGTACGTGGATTTTAAATTCCGTCCAATGAGCATCCAGTATTTAGAACCGGATGCTCTACTTTCACGCCACCTAGAGGCGGCAAATTGAAAAATGGTTATAAATATAAATACCTAGTTCTCGATCTCGTGTCGTAGTTTTACTTCAGGGTCAAGAGTACTCACTCGAGTCCAAAGATTAATTTATTACTTAAATTCTTGATGAATTTTGTACATAGGATCTTACTCTTCGGGGAGTACAGGTGTAATGTAACGTCTATTTTCCCATTCATTGGAACGTCTCGCATCAGGATCAATTAGGTCAATACGACCAAGCAACGTTGGTTGGTAACTAATACCTCCCAAGGTCGCGTGAAAGCAACATTGTAAAATAATGAAACAAAATAATTTTTATCGATCTCTTTATTCTCTTACTCTTTAAAACTTTATTTCTCAGTACATCGAATAACAGTAACTGAATCGTTGGAAAAAAATGTTACCAATACTGTTGCTAAGGCAGTTAAAAAGCATAAACAATGCCTAGAGAAAGATTATCTTAGGAAGGAATATGTATTTAAACTGGTACTTCATCATCTGCTCATGGCAGATGCAGCTGGAAATTGATTTTATACAAAACAGCTGATAATCATTTACTTATTATGTGCTTTCACTGTTCGGAACGTAACTAGATTCAACACTTGTTATTAAACATAAATAAATGAACATAATGCTGTAAGCTAACCAAATATACTTCTGAATGTCAACCGTCGTAAACAGTACTCTTCACTAACAGCAAATATACATAATATACACATCCAATTTTATAGTAATCAGGTATCTAAGGAAATATTTAGCAGTATCAGTAATATAATATCCGTTCATTCCAATTCATAATTGAAAAGAAGCAACAGTGCACCGCTCCACAATTTGTGCGCAACATATTTTTGATATAACCACTATAATAAACTAAAATAAAACTTAAAACTGAATAGTGATCACAGAAATGCATCAACATAATACATATTATGAGAAACTAAAAGAACCAGGAATAAATAAAAACAAACAAACAACTTTGTACGGCATGGAAAGTTTAGGTATAATAATTAATAATATATATTTTAAAGTAAAACGTTATGTACATATTCATGTGTGATTGATTACATGTTACAAAATGCTTATTGTCATTAGGGTAACACATTCATTACATAAATAATATTTTATTTCTTCTACATAAATATGTATGTCGTTACTCTAGTACAACAGCTATGCTATATACGGGTTTAAAGGACGCGTTCGGACGGTGCAACCCTGCTGTGTTATCAAAACGCGACCATGAACCACGACCAATTATTAATCACGTGAAAAGTGCAATGTGTTGTCCGTCTCCGAACGCATCTTATATAAATACAAACGCCGTGGGCCATCTTTGCTAATTTATCGTCACCTAAACCAGCATGAAGGCGTTAACATGAGTAAGAACTGTCCACTAGCATAGTTATTTACACATTGACTAAGTGAAGCTAAGTTACTCAGTGGCTCTGGGGCCGTTTACTGCTTTCCTCGGCTTTGGTGACGATACCTTCGCTCTTGGCGATAGCTGCTTGTTCCGCGGCTCTCTTAATTTCCCGCCTCTTCTGTGCTTCTCGTATTATGTCGAATAAACTCTGTAACAATATAATATATAAGTTATAGTGCATACAAGGATAATCGTCGGTTGGTGTCTCATTTAATTGAAAACGTCTAACGGGCCTCTGCGAGTTGGCTTCGGCCCCGTACGCTGCCCGTACGCCTTCCAAATTTCCGGGACCCCAGGGTCCCGAGAAATGTTAAAAAGCCGTATATAAGTTAAAGTAAGTAAGTTGAGGTAGACCACGGCGAAGGTGGCGTGACGATTTGACAATGTTTGCAGGGCCAGCATGACCAGAGATTGCACAAGACAGGACGGTTTGGACGGAAAAAGGGAAGGCCTTTAACTAGCAGTTGGACACAGAACAGTCCCATAAAAAGTTTATAAAAATATATTGCTATTTTTCGAATTTTATATGACCATGTGGGACATGAAACAAAACATCTTTATCAGACTTAATAGTCTGATAAAGATGTTGTTGTTGTGGTGTTTGTTTTGATGTTGATGTGCGTGTGAAGCTTTTCCTTATTACATTCGGAACAGCTGACTGAGATAAAGTTTGATGACACTTGAACTGCGCATCGGCTGGCAAGTATGTATTTATTTATTTAGGGACAACAAACAGTAGTGTAACAATAATAATAAGTAAACATAGTTTAATACCAGATCGAGTATTTGCGTCAGTCTTCCTCTCCATAACCGAGTGACCCGTTATACTTAGGTACTGTAGAGGTTTTGTCTGGATGACTTCGCCAAGCACCCTCCACAAATGTTTGATGAATTCATGGAGTATATTAAGTGATAAACACTATTTAATATTTAGAAGGACAGTAGGTAAATAGTAGACAATAGGAGTCAGCTCGGACGGCAAACATTTTTTTGTATTATGAGAATAATAAAAATTGTCCTACATTAATATCAAATACTAGCTAATGTCCGGCAACCGTCGCAATGCGTTTTAAATTTTTTGTTAAGAACCTTCTCAGGCACGCACACAAAAACTTACCAAAGTTTCATTACAATCGGTCGAGCCATTTTAGAGTTTTTGCGATACCAACGAATGGCAATTGATTTTTATATATAAGTTCGTGGTCGACCGTGCCTAGATATAATAATAATATAGAAATATTACGACATCAAGACTTTACCTTCCCCTCGGAGATGCTCGGCTTGTCCTGTTCCTTAGCCGCGATGGCCGCCTTATCAAGCGCCTTCTGTATCTTGCTTTCAACCTCGAGTATCTCTTCCTTATCCAATAACTCGATCAGCTCGGACATCTGCTTCTCCGACAGGTTCACGTTTTCGTTGCCTATTATTTCGAGCATCTGAAATGTGGGTAAATGGAGTTTATTTTGATGTGGGTTTGTGATGTAAGTATGTAGATATAATGTCGCTTTTTGTTTGAGCATGGAAAAAATACTTCATAATCATAAGCAAGTGAAACTGCGATGGTGTTTGCAGGGCTAACATGGCCACAGATCGCACAGGTTTGAAAGGAAAAAGGGAGGCTTTGCCCGGCAATGGGACACAATGTAGGCTAACAAAAAAAAAATCAAGGCGTATCTTGGGCCCCAGAGTAGTTTAACCCGTTGAATACCGTTATTCAGACACAATTAAAAAACCATTGTCTCGCGTGGATCTACGTTCCGAAGGACGAACCGATATGAAGGGTTAAGGGTAATAGTTGCATAATTTTTCGCTTATTTTACATATATACATATAAATTATTTGTTTTTTTTTACAGTGAAACTCATTGCCTAGTGGAAATGAGTTTGTTATCGATTGTCTTTTAAAATTGGTACAACTGGCACTGAATGGTAAACAGGTGATAAGCGATTCTATTCTTCTCTCATATAAACTTATGTATACTCATAAATATTATAATAACGCCATTATTGAGACAGATAGGACGTCATTCATACAGAAAATATCTAAACTACAACAATTTGCAGCTACTTTGTCATGAGGTCAATGACCGTTGCAGACGTTCTGACCTTACCACATTTTCTAGAAGTCAATAACATTGTTTGTTTACATATACATACAAATGTATTCTGCTTTGTATAATCCACCCTAATCCTAGAAATACTGATGACAGAGTTTCTCCCTTTTATCTTATTACCAACAGTTTACTTGAAAAGATAGTCCGGAAGTTTCGAGAACCCAGTACCTATGTTATAAATAAACATACACAAATAAGCAACATTAACAATCTCCCTTTTGGTATCGTAACGAAAACATTACATAACTACAAACAGTTTTTTTTTTTGTAGGCAAAGGTAAGAACCGCATCGAGCCGTAAATGTCAAGTTTTTATCAAGAAGGAGCTAATGTAATGTATATTTTTTACGTTGACCGTGAAGATTATTATTAAAGTAGCGATAACACGGAAGTCTAGCATTCTTTGCAGGAAGAGGTCATATTGTGTTATCGCGTTTATAATCACTCGCGGGGTATTTGATACGGTAGGTCACGTGTTTGTCATCGTGGTGGAAAGTGACACTGACCTTGAGGACAGTGTTTACTGTTACATAAGTCGTTTCTTGCGTGGTGATTGGAAATAATAATATATTTACATAGAAAAGATATCTACTGACAAATCGACAGGCACATCTGCGATTTTGGTAAAATTTCAATGTTTATAAAGGTATGTTGTAATTTGACCAAAACTATGTCATATTTCACATTCAATTGAAATATGTACATTGGTTTCCATCAAGCAAATAATCGAACTAACTTCAGAACATGTTCTTGATGCGTGTACTTTTTACTTGGGAGTTAAAAGCATGAACTTTGTTTCAATCACGATACTATTATCTTTCGAACATCAAAGTTCAAAGTACGAATGAACGTTGCTACCATCGGGGGCCGTAATTTAACGTTGATATGCTAAAGCCAGCATATCGGTCGACATTTGTTTTTTGGAATAATAATTAATAATGGTGCTATTGGGGTCCTAAATGGTTTTTCTGCTGATCGTAGCTTACAAGAAATAAGACAAGAAGTTAACCAAAGTAAGACTGACCTTCAAAACATCATCAATCTTTAACTGCCCGTCGAAGTCATCATCCAGCCTGCCAAGTACATCCTGAATCAGTTTCAGTTTGGCCTCATCAGGCACCTTTTGAAGGCTCTTAATGGATTGCATCAGTTCATCAATTTGGATCAGTTGTTCCTTTGCCTTTTGTGGTTCGGACTTGGTTTGCTCCAATGTGGTCTTCAGGGCTTTCTCCTTGGTTTCTAGCATGTCTAATGCGGTATCCAGCTTGCCTATCATGTTGTTGACGGCCTTGTACAATCTGAAAAGAGTGGAAGAACAGTGAGTATTTTTCTGATGCAATTAGTCAAGGCTAACCTAACTATATTCTATGGTCAAAACCCAAACAAAGATGGCGTCTTCTTAAAAGCCGTTGCGCACTAACAAGAGGCAGACGATTATTTCATCATTCTCGATTGTTATAGTTAACCTAGAACTAATGTGTTTTAAATGGAAGTCTTCTATTGAAAGGTTGTGGTATAATTACTGCAGAGCCATTTGTGACACCAAAACGGTGTGGTTTAGATATTGATGTCTGCAAATTGAAATATTGCATCATGTTCTTTTTTCTTGCATAAATTAAGAATGGCTATAGAAATATGAATAGAGTATGTAGTAATTTTAGTATCGCGATTTCATTTAATTTGGTAACTCAGTATCATCATCATCTGCCTAGCCGTTTCCCAACTATGTTGGGGTCGGCTTCCAATCTAACCGGATGCAGCTGAATACCAGTACCTATTTTACATGGAGCGACTGCCCATCAAACCTCCACAACCCAGTTACTGGGCAATACGATACCCCTTGGTAGGACTGGTTGTAAGACTTTCGGGCTTCTGACTACCCGTAAACACTGTCAAAGCTCCACGAATGACAGCCGGGACCAACGGCTTAACGTGTTTCCCGAGGCACGGAGGGCTCTCGGTATTTAAAAATGGTCATCCATCGACAGACCAACCGCGGCAAGCGTAGCTTAACCTAATCGATCGAACTGTGCGGTTGTTATTATTTAGCCATGGACCCAGTAATTTAGTATATTTATAACTACTCTCTCAACTCAACCAAACAATGTTGCAATACATAGATTATAAATATGATAACAAACACGATTTTAGCATGTTATACTGATTGTCCAGATTGTTATCTTTTTATTTTAGGCATGCATTGTTTTAATATTAGTTTGGAACACATACACTAATAAATTATAATACAAGAGGAATTGATGCTGTGCAGTACCTACAATTACTCATTTCAATTCAATACTTTATCATCGTATTTCCGTTTGTGTGTATCATCTAGTGGTCATGTTGGAAATTCCTTTCGACCATTACCAATAGTTGGAACAGTGAGACTTTAGACCCAATAAATATCGAGAACGTTATGTTCTTCAAGATTAAAATCTGTGTGGTTTTTTCCTCAAAAGACAATCTCACTAAGTTACTTACTTTATGTTTAAATTTATGTATAATGTAAATGGTACACCACAGACTACCTACAGTATTTGTCTCTCCTTCCCCTTTTTAATCCATCCAAAGGTTGTCTTTGAAAGATCGCTGTTAGCGATAAGATCGCCAATTGTGTAACCCTTTGTAAAATTTACATATTTATGTTCTGTAATTTATATGGTGTACGTAATAAAGAGGATTCTATTCTCAGATGCTATCTGCATGGTCCTCATACAGCCTGATCAAAGCTATATCTGGAGTTTAAAAGAGACTGTGACCTCTGAGTTGGTGGTTATTCCACAAATTCCCATTGAGCATAGGGATTCTCAATGGGAATTTGTGTGTCTCCAACCCAGTCTCCAGTGTAAACCATCCTCATCATGATCAATGAGGATGGTTTTGGTGTTTTTTTCTGAGAGTAGTCAGATTCAATTTATTTTTGATCCCATAAACACAAATTAATATAATTTATAAGCAACATTACTCAAGATGCTTGAAGAAATGCGTCCGTTATAAGCGCAGTTCGTGGCAGTGTCTGGTTCTAAACCACAAGTCATGTATTAGGGCTTAATCACACTTACGAGCACATCTGTATTCCTTTAGCGAGAAGCCCATTCGCACGCATACGTACTGTCGATGCTGATAAGTTCGGATACTTGCGAGCGGTCTTCTCGCTCTAGCGAAAGAAGACCGCGAAGAATGTATGTTTAATAACTGCCTATTGGACTGGAAAAGGCCGCAAGGACAAAGACCTCATCTCATACAGAAAATCCACGATCACCAAGCTTTGCCCAAGGCGGTTCGCGATTTTTGTTAATTTCATAATTTTCTTTCTACCTGCTACATACTTGTTTTTTTTTTATATCTATTCAAAAATATGTGTCACTATACCTGCGAGCACCCTTCGAAAGCTTGAGGTCAGCTTGCTTAGTTTTGACGATCTCGTCCATCTCTTTGACATCTTCATTGTAGTCTATGAGTTCTCCCTTCAATTCCTGAATGCTCTCTTTCTCAAGAAGCAAGGATTTCTTCTGTTCAGCTGTGGAGAAAATAAGTTCAATTTTTAATAAATCTCATTATTGGGAACTATTAAGTGTGTTGTTTGTATTATCCGTAAGTACTAACACATATTATATGCAAAAGTAACTGTGTTTTTTAATTTTTCATGATCCAGGCGGGGGGCGGGGGGCGCAGGCGGCGGTCCAAGGGGGGGGGGGGGTCGTGGGGTTCATGACCCCCCCAAAATCATTCAAGCTGTCAAGAGTCTGCATGATTTACTTGCCTTACTAACTTAAGTGGTACTAACTTACTACTTAGTGACCCCCCACAAAATCTTGGGCTGCAACCGCGCCTGCCATGATCTACATAATTATGTCCCAACCTAGGTCAACGTACTACTCGGATAAAAAGTATCATATGTCCGAGTAGTTAAACAACTTAAGTTACTTTTTATCCAAGTACTAAAATGTTCACGAATGTAGTTATATTTCATCATCAATATACTTAGGTAAGTACTTCACTATAATGCACAGAAATCTAAATAAGTCAATTAACAAGTATGCATTCATGAAACCGTACCGTGAAAAGCTGGCTCACAAAACAGAATTTCTCAGTAATACTGAGATCGTACGATAGTAACTTTGTATAGCCAAAATCTCCGCCAAATCAAAGGTGAATGAACGAATCTAACAGCTAAACGGACCTTGGCATAAGTCCAAGACAATAAATACAATAATACTTATTAGGGAAAACGCTTGATGGCAAATGCAAAGAAGCGGTCTTTCTGATAATATTATTTTTGAGCCATCATCTTTGAAACTGTTTCAGATCTGTGTTATTGGACAAATATAGGAAATGATGTGATAATTATTTTAGTCATGGCTACCTATTTTCCTCCGAGAGCAGGGGTGAACCCTGACTTTTATTTCATCACTACTGCTCTAAAAAACGGTGAAGGAAAACAGCGTCACGAAACCGACATTTCCTAGAGCCAAAAATTCGAAGACATGCGACATCTACCAACCCGCAGTGGGCCCACGTGGTGGATTTTGGATCACTCCCTCTCACAGAGAGGAGGCCTGTGTCCCAGCAGTAGCAACATTATAGGCTCATTATGCTACCTATTTTCCTAATGTGTGCGGGCACTTATGTACCCACGTATATTACAAAACTTGTGGTAGTGTGGCGGTCGACAGATATCTATTTCCTATTAAGGCCAGCGCAGACCTGATGAAGCGCAGCGCAGTGCGGTGCGGTTGTCCCTTCAAAACCAATAGCATTCAAAACCAATAGAATTTAAAGTTGTAAATAAATGAACTGACATTAGTCCGAGTGAGCATTAAATCAGACAGAGGTACACCGTTGAGATTATTCATTTTCAACTTTATTTTTAAGAAGCGCAAATGTTGATATTTGTTTGGCCGGAAACCCCGCGCTAGGCTGCACTTCGCTAGTATTTTCCTCATCCTCTGAGCTACAAAAAATAATCTGCCTGTAATTGCCAGAGCTAATTATCTAAGTCACAGTAATTCTAAGTACAATAAATAATAATAGTTATATCTCTATGTAACATTCGAGAAGTCTTTATTTACAAACAGTATGATTCATTGCCATTGGTCGGCGGCATATGCAGTGCACTGAGTTTTCCTGCGTACTGAAATATCTGGTTTATTCCGCGAAAGAATGTTGCATGTTGCCAAACTTATGTTGCCTATACGTACCATTAGAAATATTATAGAAATAACTGAACAGCAACGTTAGGCGTGCTACTACAGCACTTTTCGGGTTCGGGTCGGTATGATTCGGCACAGCCGGGCGGCAAACACCGATTTTTGTTAGCCTATATTGTGTCCCACAGCTGGGCAAAGTCCTCCCCCTTTATTCTTCCAAACCTGTCTTGTGCGATCTCTGGCCATGTTGGCCCTGCAAATCTTATCAGACCACGTCCAGTGTCGGCGTCCAGTGAGTGACGCTCTTATCTTATCTTAATCCAATATTTATGTAGATATAATATTCAGGAAAAATGTGATCGGCTGAGCTTGAATTGTACCGAGTCGAACCGAACATGCTTCAGCAAGGGTAAACGCCGAACGGAGTTTGCCGATCGGCACGAACCGAATTAAGAGCGTTTACAACGTACGGCATTTCATACAAGCTTTCAAGTCCTTGTTTTTTAAAACGCATGAACCGATTTTAATGAAACTTAATACGCATAAGCAGGATACATAGGTCTAAAAAGTTAGTAAAGAACATTTTCGAAATGTCTTATTAAAAAAAAAAAAAGTAATTGGAAATCTCTGTTTCTATGGAAAATTTAAAATTGGTCGAATTTAGCTATAGGTCTAATTTAGTTATTTAAAAAGTTAATTTCATTTTCGAAAAATAGTGTTACACACTATTTTTCGAAAATGAAATTAACTTTTTAGACCTATATATCCTGCTTATGCGTAGGAAGTTTCATTAAAACCGGTTCATGCATTTCGAAAAAGAAGGACTTGAAAGTTTGTATGAAATGCCGAATTGCATCGGTTCGGCTTTGTTGTTCAACAAATACTGCAGATTCGCATGTGCCGACCGGAATCAAATGAGTAGCATCCTTAACTTTTTATAAGTAACTAGAATGTTTTTCAACAGATAATAAATTTGGTAATAAAATAGTGGTGTGGTGACTAATGTGTTGTCATCTTAACAGCCAATCCGGTCGAACCTTGGCATGTACTTAACCCTTTTGATCTTATGATGGCACTTGGCGTAGGTATTTGTCCAAATATTATTATTATTTGGGCAATACAAAACCTACCCTACACTAATTCAAATTAAGTTCATTTTGTGTATTACGCTTTCATTTGCAGATATGTATATTAATTTTTGCATACTTATATTTGTATTAAACGTATGATACCTACAACTATACCTACTTGACATATTATTTTGTCGTATGGAAAGATTCCAAGTAGCTAACGCAAGAAGTAGATATCAAATTATGATAATAAATAATCGGATGAAACTCCGTGCAAAACACGGCATAGTATAATATAACTTGTTCATAAACTTATAGTATAAAATAATAGCTTTTGTCGCGGTTTCGCCCACATAGAGGTCGGCAATTATTCCGCGGTAACGTACTACATACTAGGATACAAAACATATCCTGTTCTACAGACGGATAGAGTTACTTTCGTATTTATAATATTAATGTATACCTACATTGCACTTTGCTTTTAGGCTAAGCGCGCACTGCGATGTGATTTTTTCAATCGCGAAATAAAATCGCGGACGCTAATATACTTAATTTTTCAAGCGATTATTTACTGCAGTGCGCGGACTCTAGTATATTAGTATTGTTCACAGATTAGCGATTATTTTCCGTAACGATTTAATTTCGTGGTGCGCGCTAAGCCTTATACAGTGGCGTGCATAGTTTTCAGAATAGGTAGGCAGGAATTTAATTTCGTCGTATTGACTTGAACGAGTACAGACCAATGACAATGTACGAATAGTACGGGAGCCGAGTAGGCCGTCTGGCGACTACCTACTGCCGCGCGAGTTTGTATGAAGATTTTGTTTTTTGTTAGGTATGATAATTTAGTGGGTTTCCTAATTGTGGGGCTCACACACTAAAATGTAATTGACAGGCTTATAGTGATTTTTCGAGGTAGGCACTGCTTATATGCCTTTATGCAATGCACGCCACTGGCCTTATAGGAATTCTAGCTTCTGCCCGCGTGAAATTTCTTGTACCCCGTCCCATCGCATCGCATCGCCTGCCCGTGCTAATACTTCGTTTTCGCGTGGCGTTCTGTCAGCCTTTTTTTCTTTTTGCTAAGGGTTCTAGCGTGATGCTAAATAGCCTTCCTCGAGAATTGGGCTATGAAATACAAAAAGATTTTTTGAAATCCAACCGGTAGTTCCAGAGATTAGCGCGTTCAAACAAACGAACTCTTCAGTTTTATTATACGTTTAGATTTACATGACAATAACAGGTGAGATGTAGTGTTACAGAGCAGGATGCCAAGTACTATCAATGAATAGATAATTGGACCAATACCGTAGGTATCCTATTGGGTATGTACGTTCAAAATATAAGACGCCCGATTTTTATCAGTTAACATAACATAGTATTATTGTATCGTCACTAATTTATTTTAAGATCGCAACAGACGTTTTAAAATTAGCTTCCTATCTTTTTAACTCATGTTAAAATATGAACGAAATAGTGCAATGTGCATGATAATTGATAATGTATGCAGAGAACTAGTTTTAACCGGAAACAATTTGCAGCTTGCAGCCTAACTACCGACGCTAATCACTGAGTGAGAGATAAGGAAACCACAGAAGAAAATAGATCAACATCACGACAAAGCAGTCATAAATAAAAGTTCCATACATTACCTATGAGTCTATGACGTTCAAAGTTCAAACACGTTTTTGAGCACATGTCCCACATACATAATCTATTTATATGAATGACAAAACGTGAAGAATACGTAATTATGAAGGTAACAAAACCGAACTTGAACTTACGTACGTAGAAAAAAAAATTGGAACATTACCAAAATATCATTTCAGCTCAGAATCACCCACTGCTGGGTACAGTAAAGGCCTCCCCTTTTTTCTGCCATACTTTGAGGTTCCGAGTAACTGGGTTGTGGAGGTCAGATAGGCAGTCACTCCATGTAAAATACTAGTACTCAGCTGCATCCAGTTAGACTGGAAGCCGACCCCAACATAGTTGAGAAAAGATTAGGCAGATGATGATGATGGCTTCGCGGTTCCTAGCGTCCCTCATCTAAGTGTTTCCCCGTAGCCAATAAGAACTTACCTAATTGCTCTAAAGCGTCCTCAATAACTTCAATGTCTTTGCCAGAGAGACCTTCTTCGGATTTCGCTTTAGGTGCGTCAATAATGATGACTGGAGCCGGGTCGATCATAGGAACAGCAGTCTCAATGTCAATAATTGGTGCTCTGTCCTTGAGCTCTTCCTTCTCCCTCTTCTTGGCTTCAAGGATCTGTTTCTCTCGCTCTGCTTCCTGGTTCTCTTTCTGTTCTTCCTTGATCTTCTGCATTTCTAATTTGATAGCTTCAGCTTTAGCCTGGAATAAAACAAGTTCAATAACTTTAGAATGTTAGAATGCCAATAGCGACGGCAGATGGCAGACTGCAGCGGCAGTGCCGTCAGTCAGCAACGACATAAATGGTTTCTATTTATTTTGATGAAAACGCATCCGTAGATGTCGACAGTGGCGCTTGCTGTTGCGGTCGAGACTCGAACGGCGACTGCAGACGGCATACCAGTAGTGCTATTAGTGGCTGTCACTAACAGAGCAAATGATGTATTCTGCTATAATACCAGCCTGTTGTTGAACGACTGCAGGGCGGCGTGGCGTCGAAGTGATTCAAAAGTATGTCAGACTCAGTGTCATACTTTTGAATCACTTCGACGCCGCACAGTTCTGATGCGAACTCCGTTAATTAGTATTGAATTTCTGATTTTGACCATCTACTTTTGCTGTTGACTGTACTTGTATTCTTGCAAATAAATAATATACTATATACACGTCGACTTGAGAACCTCCTCCGTTTTTTTTCGTCGGTTAAAAATCATAACAAATGGAATAAAATGAATGAATGAATAAATGAAATACTGACTTTTTATGAATAAAAAACAATTAGAAAAACCCTAAAAAAGATGGCAGGATGGCTTTCCAGCCATCCTCACTCTACAGCCAAGGAACAGGGAGAATGACTCAGAGACTCTCAGGAACAGGGAGAATTACTAAGAGACTCAAAACTGATACTGAACACAACATGATATTGATTACAACTATCACACTGAAATAAGGATACAAACAAATAAATACATATAACTAAGAAAGAAGTGTTACCTTGAAATCCAGTTTGCCTTCCTTCTCTCCAATAGCAGCCTTCGTCTGAGTAGCAACTTGTTCTGGCAAAGCAGATATGGTCGCCTTCAGTTTGTATGTGGTAGGGACATGTTCTGGGACCATCAGGGCTCTCGATAGCAGCAGCAAAGATGGTGGCACCTTCTCATTTAAAGACAAGTCAAGCCAATTCCTCAATTCCTTTTTTAAACGCTCTTCCGAAACACCATAAGCCCTCATGCCTCTAGCTCTGCAAGCCTGCTGTAACTCACTGAAGTTCAAAGTCTCCACCCCCTCTTTAGCAATCACCTTATCATCAGCTGCCAAGGACCTCAGCTTCATCTTAAGATTGAATCGTAACATGGCACTAGTACCAATTGATGTAGCATTCACCACTTTACACAAAGCAACTAAATGCGGTCTCTGCAATGAATCCAATGTGATTTCATCCTCGAATAATTTAGAAAACTTCATTATCTCCTCACTTGTTGCAACATCTCCTGAAGTTCTGATTCTACTGAAGAAACTGGAGAACTCTCTAGCCAGCTCTGAATGCCTATTACTGGCCTGTGGAGCCATCTCATCTAAAGTCTCTTGGAAGAACTTCGCTATTTCCAACTTCACTTTTAAATGTTTCTTTAACTTAGCTTCTTTCTGACTGCTACTCTCAAATGTAGATGGCAACGCATTTGGAAACAGTTTAATATAAAATGGCAGAAAGAATTCCAAAAATGGAACAATTATAAATACAATAAATGGAACCATTCTGAACAGATCACCAATGGTTGTGACCAGCAGTCTATGCTCCCTTCGTGTCAATACCTCACCTCTTAAAATTTTAAAGAATAAGGTTATTGAGATCCTTATTTCAATGAAAAGTAATCTGAAGCCATGATAGTAATGTTTGAGCTCATTCATAAAGCGTTCTTTGAAAGGCTTCTTTGGAGGTGCCCCTATTGGTGGACCCTTTAGTTTGTCTTCTATGGTTTTCTTTATGGTTTCAACAGCAGCTTCAATCTTTGAGGATGGTTTTAGAGGTACTTTATCAAAGTAATATCCACTGGTTGAGAAAGGCCTGATGGACTGTGGGTGGCAGTAAACTCCTGCATTGAACGGTTTTTGTGTAACATCATAATTCAGACCGATAGGCTGGATTCTATAATATGACAATGACCTTGATAATGTCATATATGGCAAGTTTTGGTACTGTTTGTTTTCCCATTGTATTGCTAGAAAAATAATACAAACATTTAAAAGTATAAACTAAAATATACCTTGGGCAATCATTTGGCAAGACATTTTGTATGATTATTCAATGGTAAAATCAAGTTGGCTCAGGTTAACGAATAAAGTAGGTAATTGATTCTACTTCAGATAAATTTCCTTCGATTTATTTTGTTCCTACTTCTTATTATTGAAAAGAACCGCAATAGCCATGTGATGGTCATGATGAAACAGAAAAAAATAATTAGATAATATTATTATTTGTTGTTATTGAAGTATTTTCGCCGACACTTCTATGTCCTATTTTACCAAATAATTAAACATACTATCTGTAAGTAAAAATAACAGTTTCCACGATGAAGTCATACATAAGTGTAATAGTAATCAATCAAATTCCGCTTTAGGCTATGGTTTACTGATGACATTTTCTGCAATATAATTTACTTACTCGATTTCTTGACGCAACGACATTGGTTAATAATTAGTCTGATCATATTGGTCGCTATTCGCAGGGCTTTATCTACAGGAAATATTGAAAATATAACAAAAACAAAATCAACCCTTAGTACACCATGACAATCGTAAAGAATCACAGTCCACAAAGCACAGATAAGAAATATAGACTGACAATTTAACAAAGTTTACATTGTTCCTCAATTATTTATGGTATGTAACGCAATCAACAGCAAAAATGTAATGTAAGTAAATAAAGAGAAAAGTTTAGATTTTCTGTATGTTTATTTGTTCGCTTTCACTCTAAAACAGCTGAACAGATTTAGATTTAATTTGGCACATGAGTAGACCATGACCTGGATTAGGAATTAATACTTACTTTTTATCTCAATATTCACACTGAATCGACACTTAGGTATGCGATCGAAGCCGCAGGGCGCAGTTCATGTGTATAATAAAGCCCAGGAAAATAAGATTAGTTTTACGTCCATTTATTCTACTACAGGTTTATTCCTTATTCAATTTTGTATAAAAATGTGGTGCTCAAGATTCACCTAGCTAGGACCAAGCTAGTTTTCGAGATGATATTATTATACCTACAGCTTCAATATGTTATGGAACCGATGCATGCATACGTTTCTCACGTGTTTTTCTTTATTTGATATCGTAGGCCTCGGCCTGACCCATGAATGAGACAGATTTTTTTTAAATAATAGGTTGTTTTCTCCTCTTCTTCGTTTTCTAGAGTGCTCTCATATTACTTATTAAAAAATATAAGTATGACATTATTATAGAATAAAGTCAGTAGAAAACCTAATTGGATGGTATATTTAGGCATGGTTTTCCGGATTTAATGCAATTGTTGAATGTTGGTCGGCAGTCGTAGGGTACCTATTTAAAACATTATTGACTTGACTTACTTTATTGAGGATAAAAAATATAATTTATTGGCTTAGCCGAGGCTCAATTGGCTTTTTTTCAAAACTTTGTTTCACTCTTTGTATCATCATCATCTGCCTAGCCTTTTCCCAACTATGTTGGGGTCGGCTTCCAGTCTAACCGGATGCAGCTGAATACCAGTATTTTACATGAAGCGACTGCCTATCTGACCTCCACAACCCAGTTACTGGGTAATACGATACCCCTTGGTAAGACTGGTTGTCTTTGTATGTAGTCGTGAATTTTATTTATAAGAACTCAATAAAAAAAGTCCCTTAGAGCTCTGACATCTACTTTTGTTCCACTTTTTAGGCTTGTTATTGCACTCGAGTGATAACTCAAAGCATGTTATTCAAGTTTTTGGGATCTTTGTTGCAAAATACCCATTTCACATGTTTATGCTGTGAGACCATAAACTTTGTGCAGCTAACCTGCATAGAGTAGATATACTGGTCGTACTGTAGTAATGTAGTTTATTGATTGTCAAATGTCAAATTGTTGTACGCGAGCATAACCTAAATGTTTTAATTCATTGAGAAAATATTTTAATTTCTATAAAAAATATACATTATCACAGCGAGAATAAATGAATATTGTACGCTACTACCTAAGATCTAGTTTTGTTAATTTAACAAAACCTCCTATTAGGTTTCTTTCTACCGGTGAGTACTTCCCGTGTTGGACCTTAATTTCATAGCATGGCATGCAATGAAACGATTGAATATTAACTTTTTATCGCGAACTTTTTCAGAAACCAAATTGTCCACCGCCATGGCTTTATCAGCAGTCAAGAATGCAGCAAAAAGAATAGTCTGGGTGGACCTTGAGATGACTGGCTTGGACATTGAAAAGGACCATATCTTGGAAATTGCTTGTGTGGTGACTGATGCGGACTTGAATGTTGTTGCTAAAGGGCCGAACATAGTTATCAATCAGCCAGATAGTGTCCTGAACGAAATGAATGACTGGTGTGTGGCTCAGCATGGTGAGGTATTGATTTCTTCTACTTGATATTAATTATAACTTAATTTAAAATGTCTTACATTCCTTTCTTTGTATATATCACAGTTTATTGTTGAATATGCTGCGGGATAATTGCATAACACATTATTAGTAGTAATGGCTTTTATTTTGACATTTCAATATTTGCTAACATGTAACCTCAGTGTTGCCTCTAGAATGACAGGCAATTGTGACTACTTATCTTCAGGCAGCTCCTGTAGCCCTGGTTCACAATGCACTATGCTTATTTGCCATACAATACTATTAAAAAAAAATGTCATTTCCTTACTTCTACAATGAGTTCAGCACATGATTCTAAACCATGTTGCAGCAATACTTTATTCCTTTAAAAACTTCCATGACCGAGTATGTTTCTATACAGGGAGGTGGCAGGGACATCAACATGTAACCTGTTACCATGGATTCTGAACCGGCCGTTTCTACAAAACATACAATACCGATTTTTTTATTAGACAAGTAATGAAAAATTTCAACACAGTGGGGTTCAGAAGCCATGGTAATAGTGGGGCAATTCTCATAATTTTAGGAGCATTCAGAGTCTGATTTCAGTCTCTAATCTGTAAGGCTTCTGCCTCGAATCTCGCGGGCAGCGGGGCGGCGGCGGCGGCGGCGCGGGAGCGGCAGGATCTTACGCGTATAATCAAATGGACCGGCCCTCGAATACAGCGGCGCGGTAGTGGCGCGGGCGCGGGCAACGAGCGGTGCACTCCAGTCAAGCGGTGACCGCCCGCGCGTCTGCATTGCAGTCTTGTGCCCACAATAAATCGAGCGTTAGGAATAAATTTGAATGAAAAAGACGTTGTCGCCGTCGTTCAGACATTCACTTCGCGAATAAAAACAAATATCTCGACGACACAACCACGAACACAGCACTACGCCGATATAGTGCCGCGCGATCTGTCCGCTAGTTTGGAGAACAGGTATGCGTTGCCCGCCCCGCTGCCGCGCCTCCGCCGCCGCCGCCCTGCTGCCCGCAAAATTCGAGGCAGAGGCCTTATAGATAGCTCTAATTTCCATACATTTTTAACATTTACTTGTCATCAAGATGAAACTGCAACTAGATTTTGAATTTTTGAAAATTATGAGAATTGGCCTTCTGGTGTCATGACGATTTTGAAGAAATAAAGTATAGCTGCAGCATGGTTTGGTTACAACATGGTGAGATTGGGATATAGTGGATATTCTGAATTGGATTATTTATTATAATTCTCTAAATTTTCATACATGGTCAATACAAGACTTAGTATTATTATTTAGTTAGACACAATAGCTAATTATTAGCTGATGTATGTGTATCAAATAGCTTGGAGATATTTAATCTGTCCAGTAGATTCTTGTTCAATAGTTTTTATTAAAATCAAAATCGGCACGGGTACATAACAGCTTATTTTTCAATAAGCATGATGCTTCTATTGGATAGAGATGGAGGGAAGAGGTATCTCCATAATGTTAATTTATAGATTGTACCAGAAATAAAGAATAGAATATGAAAATAAAGAGCTATATAAAATTAATTTTACTGAACTTAATTTTAGAATAATCATGAACAAAATTGGGTCAAGAACTAAAATGTTTTAATTAAACCGTATCATGATATTTTTACGACTGCTCAGAGACAATGTTGTGTGATTTACAATGTTTTTGTTATCATTACAGAGCGGACTGACGGAGGCTAGTCGCAAATCAAATGTTTCGGTGAAAGATGCTGAAAAACAAGTTCTGGAATTTGTCAAATCCCACGCACCTGAGAAGAAATGTCCGCTGGGCGGTAACAGTGTTTACATGGACCGTTTATTTATAAGAAAATATATGCCAATACTAGACAATTATTTACACTATAGAGTAATAGATGTCAGCACAATAAAGGAGCTGGCAAAGAGGTGGTATCAAAAAGAGTTTTCGCTTATGCCTCAGAAGAAGTTTAGACACCGGTCTGTGGACGATATTCTTGAAAGCATAGAGGAATTGAAGTACTTCAAAAAGCATATATTTAAGTCATCAATAAAACTGCAAACTGAAGTTTGAAGTAATAAAGAATTAAATATTTTACGGGTATTTTAAATTGAAGTCATTATTAAATTATTTCATGCATGCTAATGTTATGTTCAACTCCAAACTGATGGCTGTTTAGCACCGAAGTCCACAATCTATTATGTATAATGTAGGTATTAATGAGTACCTAGCTGAAAATAAAAAGTAAAAGTAAAAATTGGCTTTATTTTCCTAGCACACATATTTCCCACACACCATCACACCACATATTGATTGACTTCATTAAAATATTCGCGGGAAACACCTGGATGAGGGACCCACGGAACCTATAGCAGAAAAAGGCTCATGAGCAGTTTCACCAGAATCGCAGTTTACCTGGTTCTCGATTTAACAGATTCTGAATTGATCAGATTCTCAACACACTGGATTCTCCACCTACCCTGAATTTTTATTATTAGGTATGTATAAAACATTGTTTTTTTAACTAGGTAATTAGTTATATTTTTGACGGCACGGATGGCGCAGTGGTTAAGCGATTGACTGCTGCGCTGCGTGTCGCGGGTTCGATTCCCGCACGGAACAAATATTTGTATGACCTACATGTATTTGTTCCGAGTCTGGGTGTTTTTCTATCTATAATATGTATGTAGGTATTTACAAAAAAAAAAAAAGAAAATGTAGGTATATAAGTAGTTTATCAGCCATCTTGTTACCATAACACATGCATTAGGTTGCTTAGCTTGGGACAAATGGTGCTGTGTGAAATGTCCAGGGATATTATTATTATAAGTTATACTGATTGTGGGAGAAAATTATGGTCACAATACAAATCTGCGCATGCACACAGTCGCACTCGTATAACTGTTACAAGAACTATAACTCCAATAGCTCCTGTTAAAGGTCTATAAATAATCTACTAAATGAAATGGATGATTAAAATTTGTTTTCATTAATTTTAAGGGTCTAGCTTAGTGTGTATTTCATCCATTTTGGTTTGTTTTGACTGTACAGCGGAAGTGTGACAGTAATTTACGTAGTTTTAATTATTTTTGGGATAAAATATTACCTACCTATTAAAAATTACAGAAATTGATTCAGTAAAGGATTCTGAACAAACTACTTTCATAATGTGCATTAATTCGGTTACACATTGTATAAATATGAATGACAATGATAGACAGACAGAGATAAAAACAGCGATAGCACTAGGAAGTGGTGAAGGGCGTTTTTGGGGGACTGTCTTTTGTAATAAAATTTTGATGTTCAAAAAGCTAGCTGATTCTCAGCCTAATTTGAATAAATGACTTTTAATTTTTGATAATACGTTCGCCCCTATTTCGTGTAACTGGCGAAATGTGGAGTGGATAGGAACACCTCTGCCAAACCCAACACGGAATACTGGCGTGATGTTAGTTATGTGTAGGTACCTACTCAAAGGGGGTGACTTCTCATGGGGCCAGATTTGAATTACTAAAACTGCATCATTGTTTATTTATCAATTTTCTTAGCTAGGAATCGAACCTTGGATTTAGAAAAAAAAAACATTATTTTTGCAGCATCCGGTAGTGTCGCTATTATGGATCAAATTGTGGGAAGTAATGACAGAGGGCAAACCAAAGTAGTGTTGATTTTTGAAAATAAAAAATTCTGGTTGTTATTTTTTGGCATTTGTGTTGGTTCGATTTCCGGTTGAGGTCGGCGATTTTTCAAAAAGGAATGAACGCAGTACTTATTATTTATTTTTGAAAAAATCGCAGGTTTCTTTTACGTATAAAATTGGTCACATAAAGAAAAGAAAGAAGAAAGAAAAATATTTTATTCTGCACAAACAAAACGCACAATTACAACTAAATAATAATAAAAAAATAATAGAGAATAATAGTAATAATAATACATCAGTACCTATTTATATTTCCCTTTTGGGTCCGCTTCCAGTTTCCACCCTATCTTGCATATCAGCAGAGCCGCTGTTCGATATTGATCTCTCCCATACTCCTGTCTCAGGTAACCTTTTTTATACCGGTAAAACAAACAAAAAAAAAAAATATATATATTTTCGAATTAAAGTTTACTAACATAGGCATATGTTACTAAACGGACTAAACTAATATTTAATAGAAAGAAAAAGATGCACTGAACTTAAATTTAGTTTAGTTTGTGAACAAGGGGAATCGGAGCCATTACCTACTTACTACTGCGCCCCGCGGTTTCGTAGGAATATCGGGATAAAAAGTAGGTATCCTATGTCCTAATCCCGGTCATGGTATACCTAGGTATGTACCAAATTTCATCCAAATCCGTTTAGCCGTTTTAGCTTGAAAGCGTAACAAACGTACAAAAAATCAAATCTTTTCTCTTTTTAATATCAGTTAGTTTTATTTTTTACTTAGGCCATACTGTCCCACTGCTGGGCAAAAGTCTCCCCACAGTCCATCCAGGAACTCTTTTCCCGGTTTTTTACTTTTAAACTATAAAAAATATCTTTATATGTCTATGCTTTTTTTAATTAGTATCTAACGCTTACGTTTTGTAAGTACATAGGTACCTACCTATTTACGTGACGTCATGAAGAAAAAGCGTAAAAGTTAACAACACACCATCTTCATTTAATTTCCAGATCAACCTAAAACGTATCAATTCTCGTACTAGTCACCGTCAATTCAAGACAATTACTAACGTAGGTAATGGTCATCTCATTTGCATACAGCTCAGTCTCGAATTCTGGATGCAAATGCAGGCTAGCCACATCCACAGTCAAATGGATTTGCCTTTTAGACGGGCTGAGTTAATTAATTGCCAGCCTGCTGTTTCATTTGCATGCGAGATTGAAAATTTGCTGTAAGTAGGATTTCGGCGATGTGTCTGTCTCTATACCAACCAGCAGGGAAATTGCGCACTACGAGTAGGACTAGGAATGACTATTTTGATAGTTCATCATTCATTGCGTTATTTACGTTGTTGAGCAGATTTTTTTTTCGAACGTGTGAAGCAGTGGATTGGCAATATCCTTCAAAATGATTTAGATTGTGATCGACAGTGTGTTACGCAATTAGGGCCGCACTGGGCCCGCGTGGTGGAATACGGCCCACTCTTTCTCAACGAGAGGAGGTTTGTGTGCAGCTGTGGAAACACTAAAGGCTGATTATTTGTCTGGCTCTATAAAATAGGGAAGGGAATAATAAGCCTACAGTTACTTAGGACCACGGAACCCCGTGCTTAGGACAGTCATATCAGACAATAATGACCGTTTCACTTATACTACGCGACAGTTAACTGTTGCGTTTTTCAGCGCTCGGCTCGGTGCCGAGAGTCGAAAATCCAAGTGTTTTTTTTTATTAGGCATTAAATTTAGGCGTTGCGTAGTCTTAGTGAACACGGGCTTAAGGCCATTATTAGGTAGGTAAGTACAGAACCTAACTCAAAACACAAGTACCGTCCTAAATGCTCATTTTCGACTAAAATTGCACAATCCCAATGCATAAAGTGTTACCGATTAAGTACAACCTACCTATTATGTTAATCAGTGTTATTTATTTTTATAAACCGACAAGAGCGTCAGGGTAGCAGCCCATCATACTTACATAATCAGCTTATAACGTTCCCAGTGCTGGGCTGGGAGACAGGCCTCTCTGCGAGAGGGAGTGGAGCGTAATTCACCGCGCGGGCCCAGTGCGGATTGATCAATGACTATAAAACCTCATTCTCTTTGGGATTGATGCATGTCACATCACATGCTTCGAATTTTTGGTTCTACGACATACCAGTTTCCTCATGATATTTTCCTTCCCGTTTTGAGTTAAAGTCTAAACGCAAATGTGACAATATAATAGAATAGGTACCTACTCTTTATTATGTAGGTACACCATATAAATTACAGACATAAATATAGAAATTTTACAAAGGGTGACACAATGGGCAATCTTATCGCTAAGAGCGATTTTTCTTTATAGACGATCTGACTTTATAGGCTGGCAATACAGTGGGCAATCCTCTCACCCTGAATGAATGATGCGAAGAGCGCCTCCTCCAAGCAACTTTCACTCAATAGAGAGTAGTGTAGTGTCGTAATAGTACCTACATTATGATATAAGTGCGGTAAGTTGAAAATTACAGCCGAGGCGATATTGCTAGCCCGAGCAGTAGGCGAGGGCTACAATAAAGCAGAGGCTGTAATTATCAAAGCGCACGTATGTCATACGACGTTTTATAACATATTTGCGAGGAAATAAATAAAACTCGGACTTTCTTAAACGAATAAATCTTTAATCACTTATAAAAATAAAAATCTTGCAGTTATAAAAATTTGAACAATTTACCTATTATATTTTATCTCCCAAAGTTAATTTTATTAATAAAATGTTGACCACTTTTCTGACATAAAAACTCTTTGCTAAAATTTGGTGGGACCCGTTTAATGGCAAACGACATCGCGGCAGGCCCAGACGGAGATGGCGGGATGAGCTGGACTCCTTTCATAAAGATTGGCCCTTGGCAGCTCTGGACAGAGAGAGGCGGAAAGAGAGTAGAGAGGCATTTGCCCAGCAGTGGTACATTAACGGCTAAAAAAAAGATTTTTTTTAAAATGACCCTCTAACCACATTAGGGTATCATAAGTGTGTACGTCTACGTAGGTACAGTACCTATAGCACAACATAAGTACGCTTTGGATATGTTTTGCTCCGGCTCGGGTTTGTGTAAAGGTCACAGGGAGTAGGTGCCGGAGTATCGGGTTTACTTAATGGTTTTCGAAAGGGACTGGGTAAACTAATAGGTACATGTTTATGTCATTATGTGCTGCTAATGTGGCCTTTATACAAAAACCCTGTTGTTCCAAGTAGGGACGTTTTCAGAATCGATATCCGATGGTAATTACGTAAGTCAATTAAAAAAATATTGAAGAAAAAAAAATCAAAATTAATATTTTATAATAAATATTTGAAAAGTAACACTGATTGCTCACCCCTGCAAAGAGAAATAGGTAGCAACCGGTCGCTTTGTCGCCGCCCGCCGCGCCGCACACTACCATACTACACTAAGGTCATGAACTCGTCACGTGTCGTTCACATCACTCAGCTGTTTGCCTGATAGATAACACTTTGGGAACGTTAGTTTGAATTTTTCAAAAAGTTGCCTTATCAAGTTTGACGATTGATAATTACAATAAACACATAACCAGGCCTCCGTCACTCCATGTACTTTCACGTTATAATTACCTACCGCCCGGCCGAGCGGTCCGGGCCGTTTGCGGCCCAAATTCAGTGCTGTGGGATCGCGCCAAAGAGTATAATAATAATACGGGAATCGCGCGGTGTGAAGCAATCACAACTGTACGTTTGAGTATTTAGGCACATTTTAGCATGCAGCGGTTGCCGACGAGACGGAGTAGGCTATTATAGCAGTAGGTAATTTTCTACTAAGTGAAGTATCTGTTACGTAGTAACTATTTAGTCATCTGTGACATAACTAAAACTTTAAAATTAATTTATTTACCCACAGAGCACGTACTTCCGTAGGGTCTTCTTCAAACATCACGAGGATTTCTTCCTCAATGTCATGGTCTCGAGTCCTCGGTTATCCTTCGTCAATACGATGTTGGTCTCGACCGTGTACAGACCCAATGTTGAACGTCCGGATGTGGAGACGTTGGGAAGCCATCGTCGACGCAAAGTTATGTTCCTTGGAGTTGCGAAACGTTCTTGGAACACTACAATATTCCTCATTTGAATAAGACATTTTGGAAAAAACGCACACGAAGAATTCACTCACAAAATCACAATAATTTGGTTCTTTTTCTAATGCTGTCAACGTACGATACATCCGTCCGGAAGTAAGTTGCGCGGGCGACTGAGGAGCAGTGAGGGGGACAATCTGCTAGTGGCGGTCGTACAAAGGGAGTTTGTGCGTGCCGCCTGCTTTGTGTTTTGGCGCCAACCTGTCTAGCTATCGCGAATCAAAGGGGCCGCCGCCGGCGGCGGCAATCTTTATCGACCGTAGGCTAGGTCCATTAGTACTTGTAAGTTCAGATGTTAAAAACATTTTGTAACAATGTATCGAATTTAAAAACTATCTGATTATGGACAATGTTCGGCCACCATTGTTTTTTTTTAAATTATAACTTCAATAATGGTAAGCCTATAGGTATATATATACGCTCCTACAAGGAACAACAGGGTTTTTGTTACATACTGTATACCTTCAAACTTCCTATGTATCTACGCTTGGTATATATAGATTGGTTTAGGTTACGTTATAGGGTGAGTTTTAATAAACAGGGATAAGACATAATTAGTCATTCTTTATTAAGTTTGTGAATTGCATACTTATTGATGTTATTGCCGACATGATTAGAAGTAGATGTGCATCCCTGGTGAAGTGGTGACGCCTGTTCGAGGCACCACCAACAGTATTCTTGGTGTGTTCGCAGATCGGTGGGATTCCCCGAAGTTGCGGAGGTTGAGGCGCGACAAAAAAAAAAAGCTCCAAGCTGAATTTTAATTTACTGTTAATCGGCGGAGCAGGTAATTGCGTCACACTGTCAGTAGCAATGAGTTTAATTTTGACAGTTCAACAACATTCATTGCGTCATTTACATTGTTGAGCCAACACATTTTTCGAACATATGAAGCAATGGATTAGCAATATCCTTCAAAATGATTCAGATTGACATTGATAGTGTGTTAAGCAATTAGGGCGCTGTGCCTGTACCTGCTTACACTAGTGACTAGATGGATGGACTCTGTCTGAAATAAGAGTTTTCTATTCTATTAGATTTTAACTATTATCTATTATTTCGTTTTTTTTATCATTAACTTTTTTCGAATCGAATCGAAAAAACTAGATAGGCATATTATATCAAGTATTTCCAACTATTACCTAACATTTAGCTGTCTGTCTCCCATACAGATGATGGCTCATAAAAGAGACACTCTGTATAACACGTAAGCTTGATAATTAATCTAGGTACCATAAGTTTAGTGAGTTAGGTACAGACGCCAGCAGGTCAAGCTACCCGAAACTGTCAAATTTTCCCAATCAACCTTGAACCTTAATGATTTAGAGATAAAGTTGAAAATCTATTAAAGAAATTTGACAGATTGTAGTAGCTTGATGTGCTGGCGTCTGAACTTAGATACAACCTATGTTTTATGCATTTATGGTAAAGTATTTCGTTTGATTGTTGTTAACGTCAGGCAACTCTGTGACTGTGTTACAAATGTCCATTTTATCTTAGATGAATTCTCACATTGTTATGAGTTAATGAGCCGCAGCAGTGACTCCTGAGTCCCTACTTAGCTACCTACCATTTAACAAAAAAAGCGGCCAAGTGCGAGTCAGACTCGTACACGAAGGGTTCCGTCCCACAAGGCGAAAAACGCCGAAAAAAAAACACGTTTCTTGCATGGAGATGATGGAGACCCCGTTTCATTTTTAAATTTTTTATTATTCGTTGTTCTGGCGGCTATAGGAATACACACTCTGTGAACATTTCAGCTGTCTACCTATTACGGTTCATGAGATACAGCCGGCTGACAAACAGACGGACGGACGGATGGACAGGGGAGGCTTAGTAATAGGGTGGGTTGGGGCGGTGGGTGGCACCCTTTTGGGTCCTAGGTAGGTAGGTCCTAAACATGTCATGGCTTCAAAACTGGTGGGTGGGGAGTAGTTTTATTACCCTAATCATTTTCCAGAATTAATATTTTCTAGCATAAAAAAACACCAACCTTACCCAAGAACATAATCGGATCACAAAACACCACCATTCTATAGAAAAAATAAGTCATATACACTCGTATAGGTATATTTATAGTTAAACTCCGACCCCATAATCGTAACTCACAACAAAAATCGAACGACATTGCTCTTGATGGACAAATTACGGCGTCCACTAACTAACCTTGGTCAAAATGTTGAGACTCCAGGGATAACAAAATTGTCTTGGAACACGCGACGAATTTAATTATGATTAAATTATGTAGATTATGATAAAATGTGAAGCGCTGTAATGACCTCTGGCGATGACAATTTGGACCTTGTTAAGTGGCCCGTGGGTTGTTTGCACCTTTGGATTGATGCTTTTGACCTTTGCGTTGTACAGACGCCAGCACATCAAGCTACTACAATCTATCAAATTTCTTTAATAGATTTTTAACTTTATCGCCAAAGCATTAAGGTTCAAGGTTGATTGGGAAAATTTGACAGTTTCGGGTAGCTTGACCTGCTGGCGTCTGTACATACCTACCTACAAGTATTTTCATACTAGGTAGGTACCTATGTTGTTAGGGTCTTTGGTACACACGACGACACAACAACCTATAGATACATTGGCGCCGATTCCCTTGTTCACAAACTAAACTAAATTTAAGTACAGTGCATATTTTTCTTTCTATTTAGAAAAGGACAGAAAATAAATATTAGTTTAGTCCTGCCAAATTAGTCAGCGCCTGACGTAAATTGACGTAGCCATATTTTTAATCACATTTAAACTTACTATGGAGTATCTAAATTTGACAGGACTAAACTAATATTTATCTTCTGTCCCTTTCTTAATGAAATAGAAAGAAAAAGATGCACTGAACTTTTTAGGTTAATTTGTGAACAAGGGAATCGGCGCCATTTCCAGTTTTGGCTGACCTCGCATTGTATAGGCTTATTTTAGTACAAGGACATGTCAGCTAATACTGAAAATGTATAGCTTGATATGTCGTCGTACGTACGTGAATGAATTCGTGTTTTTTCCTCCTTGAACCACTTCAGTTACATTATTTTAAATGGTGATTTTGGATCCGTTCTCTATTACCTACATAACTTAAAATACTTCTCGTAAAGTTCACTTCTGAGGGGTGTGACTCCACTTACAGACGATTACCCACTGTTAATGGATTACGACGATTAGAGAGTTGCAACTATAATGCTACCAGAATACCATGACAGGCGGTGAAATGAAACAAAAATAAACCTTATTATGTGTCATATTTTAGACCATATTAGATATAGTAGGTACCTATGAATTGTAAGAATTATGGTGCAATAAACGGTAATCTACATCAGGTAGACCCTTACAGTAAACTTTTCGCAGGAAACCACACGTTTACAACTTACAAGGTAGGTAGTAGGTACAGTAAGCCACACTTCAGTGGTAACAAAAATACCAGCACCCTAATTGCGTAACACACTTTCAACCGCAATCTGAAACATTGAGAAAGATTTTGCTAATCCATTACTTCGTATATTATGTTCGAAAAATTTGTCCGTTCAACAACGTAGTTAACGCAATATTAATGTTTTTTTTTTCTCTTTATGTAAGGGGACTCGGTCAACAATGACGATGTCGCCCCGTAATTCTGATTATAATATAACTCTTATGGCTAAATACATCTTATCTCTCTAAAATCTTATCAATATTAGGTACAATAATTGAGTGGAAGCAGAGCCCAGCTATTGCTGGGTGGTGCTTCCGCTCTGTAAATGGCACAAATGTATAATGCACACAACTTCCCGGCCCCTTCCGAAAAGGGGAAGGACAAGAAGCTGCTACATAACCCTATGTTGTACTGCGAATCCCCAAGTATCTGTCGCTGTCCGGAATGAAGGCAATTAATGTTGTTGAACTGTCAAAATAAGACGTATCTAACACACTAACAATAGGAATGGCTTTAATTTCGACAATTCAACAACATTCATTGCGTTATCTACAGCTGTGCGATTCTGTAACCATCTCACCGTGAAAACTTATGTGATTAGTGAAGTGAGCGTGGAGTGAGCTGTCATTGGATTGACACTACTGACAACTCACATCAAGGTCACTTCACTTGAGTTTTCACGGTGAGATTTTTACAGCATCGACCGGCTGCTGTAATAAAACAGGTCACTTCACTCCACGTATAGGTATTTATTGTTTTAGTTTTACAATTTAACAACTATGTTATCTTATATGCAGATAGAGACCAGCAATGTAAAAATACCAGTTGTGCGTCCGACCTCGATGTGACCATCATAACAGATCTCTTTCATTTAAAAAAAAAAAAAAAACGCTTTCCCACCATTATCTTCCCCTGACAGCTTTCCAAAAAATAATCACAGAGTCGGAGTCGGAGTTGCCAACACAATAAGTCGATTACAAATAATCGAATACAAAAGGAAATTAAATTTAAAAAACTAGATTACAACAAATTGCGTGAAATAGTCTAAATAAAAATAACAAAACCTAACTCTACGTTGTTGAGCGGACAAATTTGTATCCTTCAAAATGATTCAGATTGTGATTGATAATGTTAGGCCGGGACTCCACCAAAGCGGAGATTTGTGCGGTGTGCTGTGTGCTGTGCGAGAAGAGATGTTTTTCAGCTCGGGGGACTCCACCAAAGCGGAGATGTGTGCGGTGTCCACTGTCTCCACTGCGCGTCGTCCGCGCACAGCTCACATCTCCGCTTCCATCGCGCCATACAAATATTACACATCTCCGCACAGCAATCTCCACTGAAGCTGAGCGGAGAGGAGATGTGTCAATAACACAATTCTATTGGTTGTTTAAAAAACATCTCCTCTCCGCTCGTCTCGTCTCCGCTTTGGTGGAGTCCTCTTATTCTATTGAAATTCCGTACTACGCTAGCCCAGCTCAAGGTCAAAGTGTTACCACTGGCGTGCGTTCAACTGTACGATGGTCTATTGCCAGTCAAGGGTAACACGCAGAGAACTTCAACCATTATAAGAAAGTTTCTACGGCCAATAAATAATTTTCAACTCATAACAAATGGTTTATTTTGACCTGAATTTTATGATGGATCGTCAGAACTTGGAAGCTCTCACAACTTGTACAGTAAAATTCCGGAGGGTAGTCGAATGTTCCTTATGTGGACTTTTCCTCCATTTTATTGACAGTTGAAGTCGTAAACGGATACGGACAGAGCCACCTGTCGCATCGACGAGGAACTTAAGGGTAATTTGGAAATTAAACGACATGTACAGTCACGAGCACTAATATTTCAATACTTGGAAACTTTCAATAGCGATTTTTGCGTGAAATAACGAAAACAACAATAAAATACGACACATTGCAAAAACCTATGGGTTCGAAAACACCTACTATGTTCGAAATTTTATGTTGCTACGAGCAACATAAAATTTAATTAAAAAATAAAGGAGTAAATCGCTATTGAATAAAGCCAAGTGTATACATAGGTACTTACCCTCGTGACTGTACGGCTCGATTCAAACTTTATGGCGGCTCGGAATATGACTCGATTCACCAAATTCACCTGTCAGTGAGGGTGAGGAGTGAGGTCCTACTGGAATTCATTTTGACAGTTTAACAAAATTCATTGCGTTTTATGCTGTTGAGCAGACAAATTTTTCGAACATTATGAGCATTGGATTAGCAATATACTTCAAACTTATGCAAATAGGGTGCCGATGACGGCGTGCGGTAGACACGCGCTCATAATAAAAATGTATGTATCGGTTATCAAAATCAAAAGTCATGTAGGATTCAAATTCGGCTGAGAATCAGCACTTTTCGAACGTCAAACTTACATAAGACGCCCAAAACGTCCGCCCTTCACCACTTCCTAGTGCATTATCGCTACTTCGGCGGAATCGGCGCCGTCATCTCGTTCTCGTTGACGTGGCGGTGGACAGACGGCCTCAGTGTCGTGCTGCAAGTATGGTGGCACGCTTGGTTTATACGGAATGTCTTGACAATGCCGCTTCTAGCAGCGGCTGCGGTGGCGCCAACAGTTGCCGAGGCGACTCGGTATTCTGTGAGGTAATCTATTATTTAACACAGTGTCAGTGGACAAAATTAACAGCGTTTTCTGTCATATTATTCTTATGATTTTACCTTCTTGATTGACAGACAGACTGACGGACAACGAAGTGATCCTATAAGGAGAAGCGGTTAAGCAGTTAGTAACTCTTCAATTCTGTTGATTTTTCTAGGATGGGCAAAGAAGACTCTAAAGTGGGCATTGCCCCCCCCCCCCCCCTAGCTACGCACACGATAGCAGCTGTCATTTAGGTCAAGTAAATTATAAATCAGTACATGATGTGAATCTATATTATGCAATGTAGGTTGGTATAACAAGCACCCACTCTTCTAAAATTCCCTCATTATGTAAATACAGCATAGCTCAGGCTAGTCAGTAGGTATCATAAAACTTTTCAATTTCCATACATTACCTATTCACGTAGATACCGCAACATTATGCCTGTCTGGTTAAAATTCCATCTAAACTTTAAGCCAGCCACGTATAAAGTGTTAAAATTTAAGTAGAATACATTTTCTAGGCTGATAAATTAGGTAGGTAAATTGGTGTTGTTAATAATGAGGTATTTTTCTTAAAATTATAAATTAAAAACGGATCATGGTCTACCTGTGTGTCATTTATTGAAATCTGTTCAGCCGCTAAGGCGTGAAAAGGAAACTGATAGACAAAGTCACTTTCGCATTTAAAATAATAGATGGATTATAAATATCATAATTGTACCTACCTACGCTCATTGCACGTTCTTCTTCTCGTGACTTATGTATATATAAATCAGATCGATTGTTTTGATATCTACTTCACAGCGGAAAAGATAATACTTATTAAAATAATACTGTTAATGAGAGGTGGTGGTACAGTCACTGGCGGCTGATGTCGGACTATTCTGTAAAAATCTCACCGTGAAAAGTTAAATGAAATGCTGTCATTCCAAAAGATGTTTAGGGATTGACATTACTGACAGCCCACTCCAAGCTCACTTCACCTATGTTTTCACGATTAGATTTTTACAGAATAGGTTGGCTGGTAGTTGACTTGTGCACGATGGGCAAGAGATATGCGATATGTCCTCACACACACTGTGTTTGGGATGGGTAGACGATACCCCATTTGGCCAGAATGGCAAGGGAGGATTGGTTAGGATATCATTTTAGTTGAACAAACGTTATTTCTTATGAACTGCTGTTTTCTTCAATTTTCAATTGCTCCAATATTAACGGTAGGTACCTACCTATCTATTTCACAACGTCTAAAACAAAATAAAAACTAAAGATAAACTTCAGACTATAGCTCCTACTTACTGATTCTTAAACCGACTTACCGACATAACACGACTATGCACTTGCGTTGTTGCAATCTTTACCCAAGTCACAAGGTTAAAATCCGACTAAGTCCGATTCCGAAACAGCTTCTGTGGCAGGCAATCCTGAGACTTGCACGTCGGTACTTACAAAACATATCTAAACAAAGGGCAATCCTCGTATAATTTTAAGAACGTACTCAGTCAGATTTCAGTCTCAATCTGTCAAAAATACCTCTAATTTACATTACACAAGTTTATAGATTTCATAAGTTTTGTCTTTGATTGTCGCTGGGATGAGATAACGACTAACTTTTGAATGTTTTTAATTATGAACATTATTCTTAAGCTTATTTTTCTGTCACTGTTTAAAGCATTTGGCTTAGCTTATCAGAAATATTGAATATATTGAAAAAAAACTCTGCCCGACATGGGATTCGAACCCACGACCTCATGCTCAGCAGTAGCGCTTGCGACCACTAGACCAACGAGTCACTGAATACATGTTTCAGTATATACTCGTAGGTACTTAAGTTTATCTTCCTTCCATCTTAGTGCTCATATACACGAGCGACATGCCTCAACGGCAGAGGTAACTGCAGCCGTCGACGAGGGTAGACCGCTGCCGTCAACGCCCGTCTGCGGCAGCCGTCAACGCATCCACGCGTGCGTTGGACACGCGGCCAGTAGTAAATGAATGTATCGCTACTTCGGCGCAGTCATCTCGTTCTCGTTGACATAGCGGTGGACAAACGGCCTTTGTGTCGTAGGTAGTGCAAGTAGGTAAGCGTGCATTGCATACATATGAGCACGCGTCGACAACATGCCGCTCCTGTATTTGAACACCGTACTCAAATACACGTGCGGCACGTTGTCGACGGCTGCAGTGGCCTCTGTCGTTGACGTGTGTCGCTCATGTGTTTACACTCTTACCTCAAAAAGCTTTGTGTTCTATTTGTGTCCTTCGACAGAAGCTTACCACAAAGTTATGTCTACTCACCTCACCTATACAATAAGACTTCACAAAAGCCGGTGTCCAATAACTTTGAAACTTTCCACCACCCACCATCAGAGTTGCGAACTTATGCTCAACTTTTCGCGTCGAACCATCATACGAAGGTAGGTACGGTCAGTCAACAAAACCCAATATTTTTCAATGCTTTTCTCCCTGAAAAGCATTTTGCTGTATTAACTAATATTATATAAAGATTTTTGGTATGTTTGTTTAATACGCTTTCACGATAAAACGACTGAACGGACTTAGATGGAATTTGGCACGTGGGTAGAACATGAACAGGATTAGGACATATGATACTTTTTAACTAGATATTCCCACGGGATCGAGACTTATGCGGGTGAAATCGCGGGGCGCAACTTCTAAGGTAATTATGATTGGTAATAAGTTATCACCTACCAATCATAATTCTCGGCACATTGTGCATCTATTAAAAATGTTGGAATAAATGTAAGATATTTTTTAATACCACAAACTTAATACATTTCGGCTGAAAAGCATTAAGAAGTTTTGGGTAGGGTGGGTACATATTAGGTATTATACCTTTGTGTCACCCTTTGTAAGTTTTTCTATAGTTTTGTCTGTAATTTATATGGTGTACATAATAAAGCGTATTCTATTCTATTCTACTCTATACCTAAAGTAAAACTAACAGTGTAATCTATCGTTGCTGATCCTACCTCACAGCGCGAATAGAGAAAACATAAATACAAATTCAAAGAAAATCTCCCAGTCCAATTTTCAACTTCCGTCCCTATTAGTTTCAGTATTATGCTGCGAGTCTTTCAGAACTAATAAAGCAGCTTATGAACTCTATTTCAAAGAGCCACGATTCAATATCGATTACCTATTTGCATAGACTACCCGAGCTCTGCCGTTTCGCAATAAAATGGCGTCATAAAAGTGTACCCGACTGACTTTTGCTTTGAGAAAAACACATTTCTTGTTGATTAAAGACTTGAAACGTAAAGCTTGGTTTCCACTGTGCTCCGCGCATTCGCTTTGATGTCGTGGTTGTTTTATGGAAACCAAACCAAAGGGGAAATTACCATGAAATTAAGAACGTTCACAACCTAATAAGCTCATGAGCAGTGGTGGCCCAGTGGTAATGGCCCCCCGATTTAAGAGTTGTAGGTCGTCGGTTCGAACCGAGACGTGCTTTACTTCCGTGTAAATAATTTCATCACCACTGCTCTAACGAAATGACGCATCGCTGGGTGGAAACAATCTCGAACTGCCAAGTGAAGAAACAAATAATCGGATTAAAAAAAAAACCACTACTCTCAAAACGGTGAAGGAAAACACACATGTCCATGAACAAAAAATTCGAAGTCATGTGTGACATCTACCAACTCGCACTGGGCTCGCGTGGTAGATTACAGTAGTCCACTCGCCACCCTCTGGAAGAGAGGAGGCTCTATGTCCTAGCAGTGGAAACATTATAGGCTGAATATGCATAACCTAACCTCAGTCACAATCTCAAAAAACAATCGGTAATTTACGTAGATTCACCTACATTTTTAACAATGATTGAAGCTGAGATGACATTGGGACTAGAATTTGAACGTCTTTAAGTACGAGAATTAAATATACCTACATAAGTGGAGCACAGTTCATGCCCGAACATAGTGGATACCCAGCTTAGTACTTTTACTATACCTACATGGGTTCCCTACAAAATCTAGAATTCTATTTCGAAGAAACTGTACCCAACTAAGTAGGTAATAAGGAAAATGGCACATTGGGCTCTTTATAGCCCATGTGAGGTCGTTTCTTTCATTGTTATGAACGTTAGTGCTTACATCATTTCCTAAATCTAGTATACCTAAAGGCCTTGACATGACTAATCTACGTAGGATCTATTCAGGTCGGTAGATAGTGGCCATTTCAGGTTATTTACTGCGTAGGTACCAAATTAAGGCTCTTTCATTTTATTTTTTTGCTAAATGTGCTTGCTTTTTGCCTCGATCACGCCAGCTGATGGAAAGTTATGGATGAGGTCTATGATGGAACGAGCGTGCCCAAAAGACGCCTGTTCACTTTTGCTTTGAAGGCAGACGGGTTATATGTGGAAGGGAACACAGACAGCTTTTATATCTTCTGCGGAATTATACAGGGTGGCATTGACGCGCAAACTGTAATCATGAATTCAGCACATGATTCCAGCTGAGAGAATTTACGTCGGTTATAAAAAAAAACTCCTGTTTCATAGAAAAGGGTAAAAATACCTACGCGGTCAAAATGCATGGAACAGCATTTTTTTATGTAATATATTTTTGCGATTAATTGCAGTTGGAATATTAACACACAACTAATAAGCACATATGATAATATGTGCAAAAAAAAAGGGAGCTACGTCTGCCAACAAACTGCTTTGCAGTTTGGCAGAGGTAATATGTATACCTATCTGTCTAAAATTATTTATGTGAATAAAAAAAAAACTGTTGAAAAACCCGTTGAACCGTTGAACTACAATGTTAAGTTTGTTCTTGGGATAAATTCATCTCAACTATGAAATCCTTCATTGTGCGTGATCCGACACGCACTTGGCTGTTTTTTTTAAGTGTTGGCATTGAAACCACATAAATACATAGTACCTATGTAGGTACTTACCAGTAGTTACTCTTATTGTGGTACTTGGTCTGCATTCATCCACAACCTGGTAAAGGCTTCGAATATTTATTTCCTTTTCGACTTTTCAGAGAGTGAGAGCAGCCTGTCACCAGTCAATTTGTTGGCGGTAAGAAGTTTGTCCCGCCATTTTCGTCACTAGCACACTTGAAGCTCCCCTTGATGTCCAGGATGACCAATACTAATCATTGGTACCTACCACTTCTAGAGATGCAGTTGGTAGTTCTGAGAAGGACCTGAATACCTGAAGGCTATACAAATAAATAAAATTGAAGTGGCTGTTATGTCAAAATAACAATTTCTATAATAAGGCATATACTATGAAACAAATAAACAATTTCTAAATATTAATTAACCTCTGACCTGGAAGACGATGCTGATGTCGAAAGGGAACGTAGGGCGCTGTCTGTTCGTGCGAATATGATTGCCCGCAGATTTGCTCGGTGTTCAAGGGGCGTCAAAATACCCCTATTTAGGGCATTTTGCACGTCCCTTTATACTGGCAGTCTGTGGATGGGTTACACGCAGAAACAGTATAGTGCTCTACGCGTTCAATACAACAACGCGTTTAGGGTGCTCTTGGGGCTGCCTCGCTTCTGTAGCGCGTCGGGGATGTTTGCAGAGGCGCGTGTGGATTGTTTCCACACAATCATGCGCAAGCGGTGCACATCCCTGCTGCGTAGGGTGCGGGCCAGCGGCAACAATATCCTGAGCGCTTTTGCTGAACGTTTCGACTGTCAGTACGTGAACCACTGTTGTATGATTTACGTACTGATTAATGTTAAGATATTATTTTCATTATGTTCATCTATAAATTAAAATTAAATAGTTCTTTTCCATAATAACGTATAATTTTCAATTTAAATGTATAATTATCAATTCAAATGTAATTCTTTAATAATTTCTAATTTTAGTTTCATTGTATGATACAAATATAAAAATAAAAATTACCCAGTAACTAAATAGTGGAGGTCAGATGGGCATCAGTCGCTCTATGTAAAATACTGGTATTCTGCTGCATCCGGTTAGACTGGAAGCCGACCCTAACATAGTTGGGAAAAGGCTAGGCAGATGATGTATACCTATATTTTAATTCTCATTCTTACTCATTGTTTTGTTAACTTAGTTTGTAGTGTATTTATATTACTATAGGTACCTACTAAGCTAGTTTTAAGACCTTTGTAACTAACAATTATTATGGATGTACTAACACTAGTGTTTAAGTTGTGTATGTATTTACTAACAAATTGGATTTTATGATCTGAAAATAAAAGAATTGAATTAAATTTTTTGTCGGTCTGTCTGTTTGTTTGGGCTAATCTTCGAAACAGCTGGACTGATTTCGACGGGACTTTCACTGGCATAGCTATAGCTGATGTTACAAGGAGTAACTTTTTTTTTTAGAAAAAAGAAGTAGGTACTAAGTAAAGAGACACACAATTGTTTTTCCAACATTCATGCGACCGAAGGGGCACGGCTAGTTTTTAATAAAAACGGAATCATAAGGCTTCACCCCCATTACAAACTTAGGTAAAGTTCAGTCTAATTTTAGACTAGAAATAGGCTATAAAGAACAGCCGGTACCACCCACATCAGGCCGTCCTGAGCATGCAATATTACCGAGAATCGAGACTACCTATAACAATGTAAGCATTTAGATCTTCACAAAGAAAAGACAGTAGGTAGGTTAAAGCTGTAGATATACTTTTTAACTGGCTGTTTGTGTATGTGAGTTTATATGTCTGTAAACGCACCCACGACACAGGAGAAATTCCTAGTGTGGGGCAACGTTTTAAAAAAAAATTAAAAAAAATATTCAGGAGGTTTATAGGAAATAACATCACCTCTGTATTTTCTAAATGGGTAGCTAGAGGTGTAGGTCTATAGTAGTTTCCTAGGGATGTGCCTTACAGGCGTTGCGCAGGGGGGGTTCCGGAATTGGTCTTTTAAGAGGAACCGGGACCACCCCTATGTGCGGATGGTGATCACCGGGTGGTTTTAGTGAGGTAAAAATCCCACACTCCCCGATCTCACTCCCCGGAGGTCGGGTGCCTTACGAAGGTCTCCAGGTCTCCACCCCGAAAAAAAAAAAAGGTCCATAGTACATAGTTGGTATATCCAAAACTCAAGACACTACCGACCGTAATTTTTTTGTTGATCTCTTCCGTAAAAAAACTTTTTTACGAAAAAAAAAAAAACAACCGTTTTCGTTTTTGACACCGACTTCCGAAATTAAAGTTATTTTTCACTTTGTACTTCTTTTTTGGAAGTCGGTTATTTTTTTTTTGTAAAAATGTTTTTATTTTTCACTTTTTAGCTGTACTTGCAAGATAAGGGGTACCCCAATAACAACTGTTACAGAAATGAGGGTGTACCGTGGCATACTGAACACATCTGCGTACCCCTTTAGAGGGTACAGGCGTGATGTTATGTTGTGCGATTGCGTAAACAGTGCATACATAAGCGATAGCAGCAATCGCGGTTGATTTGCTGGCATTTCTTGAAGAGTTCCGTTGTCTGTCTCCGAAACTCATCATCAGATCTTTATGAAATTGAAATGGGACCATTTCGGAATAAACCTCTATCAAACAAAAAAAAATGCAAATCCGTCTATATATGACGGAGTTATGCCCGAACAATAATAATAAAAAAAACACATCCGAATTGAGAACCTCTTCCTTTTTTTGAAGTCGGTTAAAAATCACTAAATCTGTAATTTTTGTATGTTTGTTTGTTACGCTTTCACGCTTAAACGGCTTAACGGATTTGGATGAAATTTGGCACACAGATAGTTTATACCCAGGATTAACACAGGATACTTTTTTCCCGATATTTCCACGGGATCGAAACTTATGCGAGTGAAATCGCGGGGCGCAGCTAGTTTTCCATAAATCCCCTATAACCTGTAAAGGTCTTAAATTGCTTAGTGAGTTAAGCTCCATACGGCTGAAACGGGACCAGTAATCATTTTTGGGAAAACATGCCCCTAGCCAGAGTAGGCGATCAAAGGGGTATTAGTCCAATGAACCCTGCAGGCTTGTGTTTTATATATAAACCTCGGATATTAGTAGATTTGGTTTTATTAGAATAAATGTTTATAAATATTAAAGCCCCATTTACACGGGCATTAAATTTCTTACCTGTGGGTGTGGCATACAATAAGATTGAAACAACACTTGAAGGGCGAGCAACATTAGAAGACGCTGCAACTTTTATTGTTGCTTTTAACTTAAGACAATTAAATCGCACCATATAAATCAGGCTCTACGCAGACAGGTCTAGAGAGAGACCCAAGTACTGAAGTCACAGTCCAAATTGCGCAGAGGGGCAATTCTCGTAATTTTTAGAACGTTCACAGTCTGATCTCAGTCTCAATCTGTCAAAAAATACCTCAAATTTCCCTACATTTTGACATTTGTTTGTCGCCGAGATGAGACTGCGACTAGATATTGAACGTTTAAAACGTTCATTTTGAAACGTAGATTTTGAAATTACGAGAATAAATTGGCCTTCTGAATGCGGCACGGTGGAGGATGGCCATCACTTGTTGGTGGAATGCGTCTGGACCCGAGCTGTTAGAGAGACACTGATGAATACTTTTAAATGTAATTTGATTGATGTTGGTTTTATTCAAAGTATTTTATTCGGCCTCTTTCTAACGCAGCTACCTTTTGTTTATAAAGTAGTGAGTAAGGTTTTAGAGGACTAATAGTTTATAAGGTGTGTAGCTTCAGTTGTATGGGGCTGGCATGGTCTTATTGTGACGAAAAGCCCCTAAGTTTATAAAATACCTACAATAAAAATAACAAAAAAAAGTACTGAAGTCGTACTTGAGTCTCTGCCGATACCTTCATTGTCACAGGCGTGATTTTATGTTGAAGCAGACACTTCTGTTACCCAACCCTGGATTTAAGCCTAGGTTGGCAGCAGGCCTAGGGAAGTAGTGCTGGCACAGTGGTAATGGCCGCGACTTACTTACCTATGTACTTTTATGTAAATTATTTCATCACCACTGCTCTCAAAACGGTGAAGGAAAACATCGTGAGGAAACCGGTATATCCTAGAACCAAAACTTCGAAGCCATGTGACATCTTTCAACTCGCACTGGGTCCTCGTGGTGGATTATGGGAACATTATTGACGGATTATGCTACAGGGTCCCGGTCTAGGAAACATAGCATAGCCTGCATTATTTCTGATGTTTATTTATAATAAGTACTTAACAAAAGTTGGTAAAAAAAACATATTTTCGGGATTGGCTAAAATGTGCCTAGTGCCTAGGGGACCTGAGTGCCTAATTCCGGGCCTGATGTTACCTATTAGAAAAAGATTAAACTAAACGTAGTAGAATAGTTTAAAATAGAAATAAGCTTCATAAATTCACATCATAATTGGCTTCACTAAAACAGATAGGTAATTTCCCACCTACGAGAATCTATATATTTTGATATGAATAGCTATCCATTTTGGTATCGTCTGTATAATCAGAGAACAGCTTTAGCTCACTAAAATATTTATAGAGAAAGGTCAAACAAAATGTTACTGAGCTGTGTAGCGTGTAGGTCATAATATAGGTAACGGTAAAACGGGGTGAATAGGGATGCAGGGGTGAATCGGGACGAAACTTTAAAATGGATTTGAACTTAAAAATAATATAGTTTGTTGCTAACAAGGACACTTAATCTTTTATTAAAAAACGGTAAACACGTTAGTCTTTTCTGGCAACAAACTATATTATTTCAGCGCTAAAATCCATTTTAAAGTTTCGTCCCGATCCACCCCTGCATCCCGATTCACCCCGTTTTACGGTACCTATCGATCTTTATCCTACTATTCCAGGGTCGCAGGGATAGGACATCGTCGCACAAACTGTAACCACGAATTCAGCACATGATTGACCGTCCTTAGCGTAGAATTTTTTAGTCGGTTAAAAAAACTGCTTGTTTCATACGTGATTGAGTAACATGATGCACGTGAGTAACATATAAACGGCTAAATGGATTTGGATGAAATTCGGGTCAAACATAGACTATATCTTGGAGACCAACTTTTTATCCGGGTAGGTATAGGTACTTACCGTAGGATATAGACGCGCAAACTGTAACCAATAATTCTGCGTACGATTCTAAACCCCCTACCATAGAAATATTTCATGGGTTATAAAAATAAAATATAATCGGCTGTTTCATACAAAGGTGCAATACGTACCCGGTCAAAATGTATGGAACAGCTAATTTTGTTTTCAATAACCGACGAAAACATTCAACAGGGGTGTTCAGAATCATGTACTGAATCCATGGTAACAGCCTATCTATTCTGTAACCATCTCACCGTGAAAACTTAGGTGAAGTGAGCTGTCATTCCAACTAATGCTAGGGATTGACACTACTAGCAGCTCATTCTAAGTTCACTTCACCTAACTTTTCACGGTGAGCTTTTTAAAGAATCGATCGGCTGGTTGCGCGTCGATGTCCGTGCCACCCCATTTATAATAAAGCTGAAGAGTTTGTTTATTTCGAATTAAAAAAAAAATATTTTGGAAAAGAAATAAGTACTTAAAGAAAAAAGAAAAAGTTTCTTCTTTCTTTCCATTTTTGCCTTTTATAGCCCAATTCTTGAGAAAGGTTGGAGGCTGTTTAACATCACGCTACGACCCTTAGGGGACGAGCAAAAATAAAAAAAAGTCCGCAAGAACGCTAAGCGAAAACGAAGTAAAGTTGTCAAAAAATAAAAGGCCCGTTTTGACATTGACAGTTCTAGTAGTTAATAAAGATCAAATTCGCAAAACACATATTCGTTTGTATGAAACTGACAGGTGTCAAGAACGAATTCTCAAATGTCAAAACGGGCCTTTTGTTTTTTGACAACTTTAATAGTGCGGGTGGGCGAGGGAGTTTTATAAAAATGTGGCAGTTAAACACCGTGTTCCTCTCACGTTATTCATAAACTTTGGAAAACGCTTCTATAGCTTTTACAAATCAAATCTAACAAAGGAATTAGTATTAGGTACCTACTCAAAAAGGTTTCGTTACAAAGATATTTGTAATTTCATTTAATATATTTTAAGATAAAATTTTCAAAGAGCTGTGGATTTTGGGGATTATTCATTAATTAAATAAATGAAATTTCATTAGCCTATGTTGCCGTTGAGTGCAATTAAAATGATAAATCTATCAATGCTTCGGAAAGAGGCTTGCATATCGGGCGATTTACGTCACGGTATTAGTTTGTATGAAAATGAACAGAAAATAAAAATTAATTAATGTGTCCATAATGGAAAATGCTTATTTCCACGGTATAGTAAGTATACTAAGGCTGATTTTTAAATCATCTGATAACTTTATTCGAGGAATAATTTTGGAATTTTGACAGTTATTTCATACAAAAACTGTCAAACGTCAATTTTATTCCTCGAATAAAAGTTATCTAGCGATGGAAAAATCAGCCCTTAGTATAATATTATTCTGTATCTTACGACTTCCTCGAGAACGAAGTCGTAGTATAAATATGACAGTTTGTATGTTTGATACATAATCACGAAAAAACAGCTGAATGGATTTGGATGAAATTTTTGTACATAGGTAGACCATGATCTGGGTTACGACATAGGATAATTTTATTACGGTAGTATGTTCCCGTGGGATAATGCCCAACTTCCATGCGCGCGAAGCCGCGGACAGAAGCTAGTGTGTCTATAATAACAATACGGAAATGTAACTACAACCTTTTCTATGTAGATAAATAAACATAATTTTTATTTATTTATTTATTTTTATTTAAACCTTTTCTATGTGCCGGGATCCAAAACAAACCTCGGACACTTCGCCGTTTTGCCAAGGCTCTGTAGGCAGTATAACGACGTATCGAAGCATAACGAATTCGATATAATTATTATACATGCAAACTATCAAAGTTTAAAAAATACCTAAAAGTCCTAGTATCTAACTAATATATATATATATAAGGTCCCATTAAAATAGGTGGACAAACTTTTAGAAATCATTCAGACCACCAAAATAAGGACAATGGTAAAAAAATATATAAGAAAAACGCATCAGATACTTACAATTAAAATAATCAGCTAACAAAAATACACTTAGTCTTATAAATGTTGGTTACCCAATGCATAAACACTTTGTTAAATACAGAATGATGTAAGGATGTAACAGAACTGACTATGTACCTACTTACGAGCTTGCGCGCAGCGGGGCGCGAGTGCAAGTATCTACCCACTATTTTAGGTCAAAATAATATAATCATCATAATCAGTGTTTTTTTTTTGCTTGGATATCTTTGGTTAGACGTACTGAGCGCTGTGGTAAAATTTGTCCACCTATTTTAATTGGACCCTGTATATATTTTTTATATCTGTTGATATATGGTTATTTCTTTAAATAATAGTTTATTTTATTTGAATTTGTTTGTTTGAAATTAGTTTGTATTATTTTTTTATTTTTATTATTTTGTACAGTCACGAGCAAAAGTATCTATACGGCTAATAGGCTATCAAGAGAATGTATTACCACCTTTTACGCTATTAGACCTGCTCACAATCAGTGGTGGATTGTATGGTGTGCACGCGGCCTTATATTGAAAATATCTTAAACTTAGGTGAAGTGAGATGTTTGAATAGTGTCAATCCCTATAGCATCTTGTGCTATTCTGTAAAAAGTCCACCATGAAAACTTAGGTGAGGGGAGCTTGAATTGAGCTGTCATTCCACCTGATGCTGGGGATTTATACTAGTGACAGCTCACTTCACCTAAGCTTTCACGGTGAGATTTTTACAGAATAATCGAAGATCGGTTGCTCTTGACAGCTTGATCTCGCTTGGAAAGGGTTAATGTATGTATACTTGCATCTATCATCCTGTAGGTAAGACAATAACGTCTAGCATTTACAAGAATACCTACCTACTACAAAGCCACAAATTACCCAACAGTTACCAACACAAAACTACTAAAAAGAAAACAATCAAATGTTTACAACAGACACGTACCGCTAGTTTTTCCAGAAATACTTTTCTGGGAAAGCTATACTCCGTACATTCACCTTCCTAATCGCTTCACGAAACTACAGTAGTATTTTATTTTATAGCGCACACGCACAACGTTTTATTCAGGCAGGTATTATTGGACGACTGGCGAATAAATCAGCCTTGTGCCCTAAAGAGGGATGACAAGGGTCACCGGTCTTTTGTCCTTTCCTCACTTAATTGTCGCGATGATCGACTTAAGGACGCGTAGATTTACAATGTATTAAGCCCCTTTAACGTCCGCGTGGTTCCGGAATAGGCCGCGGGTTTTGTAAATCAGCAGAGTTTACAGTTATACTGTGACCAACCTCCTCTCCCGTGGCAATTCTCAGATTATGGCAGGTCTTAATACCGTGGTGCCTACCTCTAATAATCTACCGCGTTCTACTGCCTTAATTACGTGTATCTAACGTTAAAGTTAAGAAGAAGACTTTTGGAAGTGCACCCCATATTTCATCGAACCTCTGTGCTACGCAAAATCTGAGTACGTTGTTAATCCATCCTACTTAATAGCTAACAATTACCTACCGATAAGAGTGCATACACACGAGCGATACGCGGCAATGGCAAGGCAACTGATGAACTGACTGCAGCCGTCGCCGTCGACAATGTTTCGCTCGTGTATCCGACCCAAAAGGCTTTTTTTGTTGCGAATGTTGGCTAGTGCTTTCTTATTTACTTTTTTCTTCTTTTATATAGATTACTACCTCCAAAAAAAGTAATTAAGTAGATACTGAGATAGATATCCTATGGAAATTCTAGGTGTCATCCCGAGTGACACCGCCATATTGATTTTTTTTTTAAAAATCATGGCGGTGTTATGGCTCCATTTTGAAAAGTGAAGTATAAACGTCAAGAAGGAACGAATGCAGTTTTCAGGGAGCTTATACGTTTTCTCATTTAGGCGCTGCGATATTTTTTCGGATTTCCAAAAAAGCGCGGATACTTGAAAATTATACGTTCCACTCATTTTAATCTAGGAGCCACTTTCCTCCTGGAGTAACGTACACAAATTCTCGTGTAACGATCTGCCATGATCATGTATCTCTAGATACAACCTGAAACAATGACCAACGGTCGATGAAAATGTATCCCATTGTGTCAGTTACAATAAATATGGGCCAGCAATCAGTTTACTCTGCATTCTATGTAGATACAGCCATACAGGCTGCTCGCTCTGTCTTTGTTTAGATTCTATGCAGGAAACGCTTTATTTTCCAACGTCCATACAATTCCAGATATGAACTGATATTGCAGAACGTTTTATTATGAAATGCAATATGCAATATTTGCAGTAATATAAATTGCACGTAATCGTAGCAGGTGGCGCTCAGCCGGTCTATTCGCTGTCTATAGCTGTCATTCCAACTAATGCTAGGGATTGACACTATTGACAGCTCACTCTAAGCTCACTTCACCTAACTTTTCACGGTGAGATGGTTACAGAATCGCACTGATGTAGTTTATGTATCTATTCTAATCATAAAGCTGAAGAGTTTTTTTGTTTGAATGCGCTAATCTGGAAAAAAAATATTTCAAATCCGACTGTTAGAGTCGTATTTGAAATTTTTTTTTTTAATTTGATAGCCAATTTCTTGAGGAAGGCTATATAGATAATTTATGATGACGCTAGGACCCTTTACTAGCCGAGTAAAATCAAATAAAGTCAGAATGAACGCCAAGCGAAAACAAAGTAATAACGCGGGCAGGCGATGCCACGCGATGCAGTGGGTCGAGGTCCGATATTTCACGCGGACGAAGTCGCAGGCAGAAGGTAGTGTAATATAAATTGCGGTGACATAACGTAGCCCTATAAAAGTCTAATCAAATCATTGTATGATATTAAGCGAAGCTAATATACACAAAAAACAGGGAATTAAGTTACGCCAGGCGTAATTATAGGCAGTCATAAGGTCAACATAACGTTATTCTGCGTTTATTAAGGGGGGTAATATCTTTGATATCCTAGATTTTTTTTTCTGTTGAGTATTTGTGTTAACCTCTACACTCTACACAGTTAGAAAGAAAGAAAGAAAAAGTATCAGTAGTAGTTTCTTTCTTTCTTTCAGTTCAGTTACCAGTCTGAATAACTTCGTTTGATGGCCAACATAAATAAGGGCTGATTTTTCAACCGACAGATAGTTTTTATTCGTATGATAAAATTGACGTCTGACAGATTTTGTATGGATGAACTGCCAAAAAATCATAATTATTCCTCGGATAAAATTATCTGGCGTTGGAAAAATCAGCCCTAAATGTCATAATTATATATAGTGTTATAATACTTCTAATAATAAAGCTGCAGTTTTGTTTCTTTGAACGTGTTAATTTGTGGAACTACCAGTGGGTTTGAAAAATTCTATTTGTTAGCCCAATTCTTGAGGAAACCTATAGACTTAACATCACGCCAGGATCCTTAGGAGCCGAGCACAAAAAACGAAATAATAGCGCGGGCAGGCGATGCGATGCGATGGCACAAGAAATTTCGCGGACGAAGTCGCGGGCAGAAGCTAGTGTAAATTATAAAAAAAAAAAAAGGAATTGAGAACCTCCTCCTTTTTGAAGTCGGTTAAAAAGGCACAAATGGACTATACTTTAGTGTCCATGGAGTTTCTTGCCCGTTCTTATCCATAGGTACCTACTACGCTTTGGAATCGGCAACTAGCTTCATCTTTTTGACTGACCGACCCTTGACAATTCAAAAGTAGTAGTAGTAGTAATTGGTTTAGTTGAAATAAATAGTTTGAGTTTGACTATATTGGTACCTACTGCGTAATCTTTCCAATACTCATCCTTTTACAAAGGTATAAGAAAATAGTTCTTAAGTTTTCTCTACTCCTAATAGGAAAGTAGTTACCTTCTTCTTACCTTACCTTCGCAGGTCGATGGCAATCAGTAGCGTCCATCAGTTCCTGTAATAAACGTGCAGCTGACAGGACACGCAGGACATGATATTAAGTGTCCCATCGTTTGTAGAACAGCACCGCATTTACACTCCAAGGCGGAAAACCTGTGTAAATCCTCGGGAAAACCTGTAATTTATTTACACCTCATGAAATATGAAACGATTTAAGCTCTTCCTAAACAAAGTTTTTCAGTCTCATCTGGTAAAGCAACAGGCTTATAATTGTCTAATAAATAAGTTCCCGCTACCTCAGGCCCTTTGTACACGGCACGGTTTCCTTACGGTACGGCGTGTAAACCGCGCCGTAGAAAAAACGTGTCCGTCAGGCGTCAACAAGCTTCGATAGTGATCCGTACACCACAGACGACCGTGCCTACACACGGCGTATAAACCGCGCCGTAGAAAAAACGTGTTCGTCAACAAGCTTCCATAGTGATCCATATAACACTGACGACCGTGCCCACTCACGGCATATAAACCACGCCTACACACGGCGTATAGACCGCGTCGTAGAAAAAACGTGCCCGTCAAAAACGTGTCCGTCAGGCGTCAACAAGCTTCGATAGTGATCCGTACACCACAGACGACCGTGCCTACACACGGCGTATAAACCGCGCCGTAGAAAAAACGTGCCCGTCAACAAGCTTCCATAGTAATCCATACAACATAGGCGACCGTGCCTACACAAGGCATATAAACCGCGGCTACACACGGCGTATAAGCCGTAGTTTTTCACGGCAAGAAAAACGTGTGTGTAGAAAGGGCCTAAGGGTAACAGTTTTCTCTGAACATTATTTTTTAATACTACCTATTTAACTCTGTTTAGAAGATTGTTTAATAACGGTAAAACAGTTTGTAAGACTTAGTGTCTATTATTTTGGGAATTGAAATTGTACCAGCAGCTCTTATAGCAGGGCAGATGTTGAACTGCACTCAGCTGGTGGTAAGCCCCCAGAGCAGAAAGCAGTTCTACTTTTTCTCTATCAAAAATTGTGGCACTCTGCCATTCCTATTTTCTGTGTACTTCGTTATTGGTGTAATGTTTAGACTAATACAGGGTGCAAGGACATCGACGCGCAACCTGATACCATCGATTCAGTACATGACTCTGAACATGTTGACCGCGTTACCTACGCTGTCAAAATGTCAACAGCAATTTTTTTTCCTATTGCACTTTTCTGTGAAACATCAGATTTTTTTAAAGAAGGGGCATTTCACAGTCAGCTGTGAAGCTACCTTTTATAAAACCAATAAATAAAAAACCGGCCAAGTGCGTGTCAGGCCACGCATAGAATAGGATTCCGTAGTCACCCATAATGGCATGTGGATTTAGAAGGCGGGGTTGGTATTTATTACTCATCATCATTCTCCTGTCCTTATCCCAATTTATTTGGGGTCGGCGCAACATGTCTTTTTCTTCCATACTCCTCTATTAGCCGCCATCTCGACAGCCACCCCCTTTCTAACCTACCTCCATTCACACAGTCCATCTATCCTTTCTTTGGTCTTCCCCTACTCTTATAACCATCGACATTCATACTCAAAACTTTCCTCACGACATTTTCCTCATTTCTCCGTAACACATGCCCATACCATGACAACCGGTTTCCACACAACTTTTCAATTACCGGTGCCACTTTCAAACTTCCTCTTATACATATACTCATTTCTTATTCTATCCATTCGTGTAACACCACACATCCCTCTCAGCATTCTCATCTCAGCTGCATGCAATTGCCTTTCATTCATTCCTTTTGTGGCCCAAAATTCTGATCCATACAAGACAGCAGGTCTAACCATGGGTTCGTATATCTTCCCCTTAAGTTTAAGGGGAATGCGGGAGTCGCAGATTGTTCCCGTGACCTGCCGCCATTTCATCCATCCAGTGTTAATTCTGTGCTTAACCGTCCGATCTAATTCGCCATCGCTTTGCTCAAGTGAACCGAGATACCGAAAGTCGGAGCAGACTGGGAGAAGCGCGCCATCAAGCTCTATGGCTCTAGAGTTGGAGAGACCGCCGAAATCGCAGAACATATGTTCAGTTTTGGTTTTGCTGATTTTCAAGCCAACTTCCTCCAGCTTCTGTTGCCATTTCTCCAATCTGCTCTGGATCTCAGATCCATCTTCACCGACAAGAACAATGTCATCGGCAAACAGCATGCACCAGGGAGCCTCCTCCTGTATGTTCGTCGTTCAAGGCCCACCACAGCACATCCCGAGGTACCCTATCAGCCTTGCCAGTCGCAAGCGAAGTGGAAGGCCCCAGCTAGTCAGTGAATATGAAACAAGTGGTTTCATACCGACGAGATATTTTGCCGAATTATTCGACACATCTTTACGAACCGTTCGCCGTGCAAACGCCCATATTTGATTGAAAAACATTAACAAGAACGTTTACATTTTGCGATAAAGCGATGGGAAGCACAGAATGAGAGATCTGATGAGCAGTTGAAGTTGCATTGCTTGGAAATATGGGAACATTTAAGAGGAACAGATATGTTTCAATATTGTTGGATTCATGCACCAGCGTTTACTTGATAGCATTGATAATAATGGGGGTTATACAAAGTATTAAGTTATAAATTACAAATGAATTTTAGTAATTTAATTAAAATAATATTGTGTCATATCCGTAATAAGGATTATTTTGAGGTTTAGCTTCAATCTTCTTTTCATAATGAAAATGAATACTTAAGCTATAACCGCAATAAGTCCTAATAAATACGATTTGTTAACTTTGACGTTTGAGATAGGCAACTAAAGTTAAAACGAACGAACTGGCAGTAAAAGTAGTACTACTGAGTAATTTAATTGTATTCACAAGGAGTTCGCCCTTTTTTTAATTTCCGTGGGTACATTTGCTAGTTTTAGTTTGTTAGAGTACCTGCTTTACTTCAATAAATTGTTCTTTATGAGAAAATAAACTGTTTTAACTAGAAGTTTATTTATTTCTAGTTTATAAAATTATAACGAATAAACAATTTGAAATCGCTTATAAAACATTTTTATTTTTAACCCCATATTACAATGACAATATAATAATAAAAATATAATAATTTATTATTTTCGTTTATTAATCTATCGAATAATAAAGAAACCGATAAATATTATAGTTGGAAAAGAAAAATAAAAGTCACAACTCGAGATTGGAACCCAGACCTATGCGTTCAATGATCCAACACGTAAGACTATTAGCTATCGGTACTTGATATAACGATTTGAATTTTAGCAATAGTATGAACCAACTAAGGTCATGCATAATTACGTATGATTTTGGTTTCGTTCGACGCCAGCCAGTGTGCGAATTCTGAGGTGTGCGTTCTGTGTTGATATATCACTTATACACACAGACGTAGGTACGGCCTTTACCGCGTGTTCACAGCAATACAGTCCTTAAGCTGATATTTTACGGTGGTTCGGAACCCTTCGTGTAAGAGGCCGACTCGCACTTGGCATAATAAGGTGTCTGTTAGCATATTTTACAAAAAACCTCGAAAATTAAAGCGCCGAAATATGGAAAATGTTCAGACTGATTATTTCCTGAAACTACTTACACAAGAACCAGGCTGATTTGCAGCAAACGTGTCATATATGTATAAATACGATCTTAGATTAATTGAGTACTTTTTCTATGCAAGACTCAATTATGGTGGTAAATTGCAGCATGTGCGTGCCTGGAAGTAGGTACCTACACATTTTTCATAGTAAGTACGGTCACCAAAAAAATAAGTAACCAGGGTCGTCGGATATAGTTGAAGTTTAGTAAGAAATCAATGGATGTTTTCGAATGAAATTTAATTTTGATAATTAATTAACTATTTGTTATATATTAATTCAATTAAATTTTATTAGAAAACATATGGATGTTTTCTTCTAAAGTTTAAACGCAACACATATATTAGGATATAGTTGAAGTTTAGTATAAAACCGATGGCGGTTTTATACTAAACTTCAACTATATCCGATGACCTTTTGTGACCGTAGGTGTACCTACTTACTATGAAAAATGTGTGGGCCGACTGAACCAAGGCGTTTATAATTTAATTTTTTTCATTGATACATACATTTTTAATATATTTTGCAATCATTTACTAAAATTAAAAGGCACGCTGTGAATAAGAATAATACATAATCAGCCTATAATGTTCCCACTGTTGGACACAGGCCTCTCTGTAAGGGAGAGTGTGCGTATACCACGCAGTCCAGTGCGGGTTGGTAATATTAAAATAAATAAAACATAATTATATTTTTTTAACTAAATTTATTCTCAAAACTATTCTTTTAGAAATCCTACAATAGTTATCGAGTCCAGGTCCAACACTGTTTTTTCTCCAGACAAACAAATAATAATAATAACAATCACAACAGATCCTCAAAGTATCCATTATATATAATTAAATAAATAATATTTATTATATCCTCTAACATTAACTAATTCTTCTAAACACAATAAATATTCATCTCTAACATAATTTGGTAAATTACACTACTTATATTGATTTCGGTTACATTTATGATTTTTAATAAAAATATAAGTTTACTTATAATAATATTATTAATGAATTTTAGTAGTACAACTTGTAGTCGAAATTTTAAAATATATTTATTCGTAATTAAATACATTAATAATAAAGGCAGTTTAATATTTTGCTACACAAAATAATTCCTGAGGGAATAGCAGTATACCCAATAATTTGTTTACATAAATCATTTTTAATTAATATCTATTTTAATAAGTAAACGAGACGTAAAAAGTTCTAAACGAGGCTGAAATAAATCCGTTTTACTCACAATCTGATTATTATAATGGCATCTACGTATCTATAATTATTAAGCGCATAATCAACGACATACATGCTTTATGTTGACACTTTTAACTATTACAAATATTTGACTCTATACATCAGAATTCAGCACACGGGAATCGCAAACATACCTTCTGTATAGGTTTTCAACCATGACTCCACCCTGAGGTATTTGGCTACCTACATATTTAAGCAGGAAGATAATTATGGAAGTTCAGCTTAAAATATCTAGGTAATCTAATGATATGGCTGCGATCGCTTAAATTCGACATAGCAACGTTAGAAAACCGAGGACTGCAAGAGATTGTTAAAATTGAAAGGATAATAGAGTAGTTAAATAAATCCGTATGCTAACGATCAAAGTTCGCCGGTGCGCGACAATATTTCCATAAGTTTTACTCTGAACTGCTTTGATACTCAACTCATAATAGAGTCTTTAACTTGTTACATACAAGTTTCTCGTTCTTATGCTCTCGCTACTATCTTAATTCTCGTGAGATGTAATTTTTTTTCAACTATTAACATACTATTTTTTCAAGGTACATTTCACACGCGCTCATTTTGCAATATTACTACACTTTTGAAATCTTTCTTAAAACTACACGACGAGGAAGGGGAAACGTATTCATCACAACACACTTGGTACAAAGGTACCTTGTAAATAATAAAAAAATATTCAACAAATGATGTAGTAACTCAGAGCTACTGTATAAAATTCGTAATACATAACGGTCATATCGTAATTTGGCATATTTTTTTTTTTTATCAAAGTCGATGGCCCTCGTATTCACAAAATACATTTATTAAACATTGATTTATAAATCGATTATAAAATAATTTAAAAAATTTATAGAAATAGGTACACGAAATTAGCCCTAAAGGAGGTTATTAACTACTATTTTATATTTTTACATTTAACACTACCTATTTGTTACATGATTACAATTTAAGTTTCACTATCTACATAATAATTAAACATTTATTTACTTGAACTGTTGCATGTTACTTGTCCGATATTGCCTATATCTATCATCCTCGTTACTTGCCGATCATATAAGATGATCGACGCTCATGAAAGTCATTTTAAAATGACTAGAAAAGTTTATTTTAAGCTTTATCCGGTTACGCAAATATTGCGAACGACTTACGAGAACTTCAAAGTTACATTACTTCTAACTCCGGATACAAGAGAGATGCATTACGAAAATAATGCTCTGAAACATTCTTCTAACGACTGAAACATTATTAAGCCTCACTCCGATCAACAGCTGATGATTATCACATTCGGAGACAACGCATAATTTAATCGCGCGTGAATACAAATTCGTTGTAGTGGTTCCAACGATTTTCTTCTGAATCCACTCCCGGTTTGAGCTCGGTAGCCCCGCCAGCGGTGCCGCTGCCACAGCTCGCAGTCAGCTTGAAACCGTTCTCTTGCAACATGTCGAAAGCTTGTTCAATGAACGAGTGCTTTAAGAAGAAACGAGAGGTGTACCTGTCAGCAAGTCCGTGGTCGGGATCTCGAGACTCGTTCAGGGTTTCTCCAAACACGTCACGGCAAAGGTTCACCTTCCCACAGACGAGGATACGTGATAACTTCCGGAACTTAACATCGGCCAGCCCGTCGCGGCCGAACGCAAAGCTTCCTCGGTAGCCGACGGTGATGCAGCCCTTCTCGCGGTTAGGTGGACGCGGGTCAGCCTCGCGGACCGCGTTCTCTAGTCCGGCGAGTCTGTAGTGTTTGGCTTCACGAGTCAGTCGCTTGTGTTCCCTGAAGCACTCCGGAAGAACTAGCCCGCCGTCTCGGAGATAATCCAAAACATAACGGAAGAGGACTCCGTCGCGATCGAAGAAAATGCGTCCGCGGGCGTCGCGCGGGTGGTCGGCGTCTTGCAACGCGGCGGCGGGCAGCGAGTCGGGCTCGCGCAGCAGCGTGTCGCGCGTCGTGGCGTAGTGCACGCCGCCCACGTTGAGCTCCAGGACTTCGGGCGGCGCGTCCGCCATGGCTGAGGGTTGAGGGCGCAGTGTCGGAGCGACTGCGCGTCCCTCGCTCCTCCCTGACCCACTTACCGCGCGTCTCGGCGCCGCCGCGCGAGCCCATCAATAACGCACGCCCGGGTTACTGACTCGAACGTAATTATTTCCTACCCTTTCGAGGGAAAACTCCTCCGTAAAAGCCTTCAAGGTCGACGGCTATTGTTAGCTAACAGATGGTATATACAATTCTTTGATTCGCGGGAATGTTATATTTGCTTTGCTCCTTTTATGGACTTAATTAATTGGATTATTGTTATACGAGTTCGTGGGAATGAGTACTTCGCGTTACTGCCAGAGTATTCGTCATATTTGCGAAGATTGAACATGCCGTTAAAACATATTGGCAGCCATCACTCATAACTAAATGGAAGCAGTTCATATAAAATCCAACAGAGCATAAACCTTGAAAGTCTTTCAGGCGTTAATGGGATGCCTCCCAAGGCTCATATTTCGAGAGAAACTTTTTCATTCAACCAGCAACCCTAACACATTATTTTTAATACTCTCGCCCACGTTGATAGCATGACGCAAAATTATAAGCTTACCGGCCCGAGTGACATATTACATTGTTACCTGTAGCTTGGCATAAAAATAACTTAATCAAGAAATAATACTTGAAACTATGAAACAGAACCACCTGTAGGTTCCCTTGGTTCCCGAGTTATTTTCGTGAGTTGATACTAAGTTACCGACTGACAAATTGCGTATTCAGCGGAATAAAATAGAGCCTTGACTCATTGTTTACTTTGCGAATATATCACTTTCCACGTATCTCACCTTTAGCAAATTTTGTTTACTTGCGCGAAAACATTTTGAAATTTGACCTTCGTCCCTCCGCATAATATGAGATTAGATTTTCTCGGAGTGGCATCCGCATTTGATAAAATGGAATTTACAGCGAGCTGAGAGTTTTTACTGATTACCGGAGTAATGAGTGAGAGGCCTTTTATTACGGTCTCGGGAGATAAGCTTTTGTTTTCTGCACATTTGCGAGATGGAGGTTGACGCGGGAGCTAAATGTAATTAAAAATTCCCGTCGAGTTTTTGTTCCATTTACCATGTTGTGTTGTACACGGCATAATTAATAAACTCTACATTTAATATTTATATGTGAATGTAAGGGTTTAAATTGAAACATTATGAGTTGCGGACGTCCCGAGTGTATTTAAACTAAACCAAATAAATTACTAATTAATACTACATTACAGTTATGAGCGTAACACTCCCAAATATCACATTGTACGGAAATACATAATAATTATACATATGAGATTACAAGGAAATTTTATTTCATTTACGTTTAATTAATCTTTACGGATTTTGAAATCCACAAACGTAAAGTCCTCGATGTTCGCTTGGTTCCTAAATTCGCATTTTTCAATTTTGCTAGATGGACTCCCTGTGGTCTTCAGCCATTGCATCCTGGAAAGACAGTGGACATTTCTAGAAAATCGAGAGAAAACTAATTACAAAGTCGGGGAGACTTTAATTTGCGCGCTGGTCTCACTGTGTAATGAATCGTGGTTCGTATTCATTACGAGTTTCTAGGTTTCCTTCTGCCACGGACGGTGGCATTAAACCGTAGCAAGATAAAAGTTAACATAGTGTAACATTTCGAATGTATTTGGATTGAGTTGTGAATTTCAGAGGCTGCCGCAAATGAGATTCGCCGCAGGGCGCGGGGAAAATCTTGATTGCATTTTTTCTCTCCAAAATTAACAATGCCTGGAAGTTCGGAAGGCTGAACGAAATACGATAAAACATTTTTTTTGCTGGGAGAGGTATACTTGACACTTTAATATTTTGATCATTTTTATTAAAACCAGTGATAGTGGACGGTGTCAAAATAGACTAATTATTTTTATTTATTGATTATTATATTAGTATTTGTCCAATATCATCATCTGCCTAGCCTTTTCTCAACTATGTTGGGGTCGGCTTCCAGTCTAACCGGATGCAGCTGAATTGTTCAATACCAGCGCTATTTATATTTTGAATGTATTGGTTGGCTGCCTATCAAATAAATTGTGGATGTCCAAATTCCTTACCAGCTGACAGATATTGCTATAAAAATGTCGATATTTATTTCAAAGAAATACTTCGGCTTCGCGGGTTCCTCGTAAAATAATGGTTCCCTTTATGTTCTCGAACAAAAGCGTTTGGGGAAATTATCTTAATACAACCAATAAGTATAATTTTATGTTAAAATATTGGAAAAACTAGTGTGGAGAATTATATTTAAACTTTTCCCAACTATGTTGGGGTCGGCTGCCAGTCTAGCCAGATGCAGCTGAATACCAGTATTTTACGTGGAGCGACTGCCTATCAGACCTCCACAACCCAGTTACTGGGTAATATGATAAGTACTCCTTGCTAAGACTGTTCGTCAGAATTTTGGGCTTCTGATTACCCGTAACCGTAAATTCAACTGCTGAACATCGTAACATCCACTGGTCGAGCTATATAATCCGCGGGCCTAAGAGCTGTAAAAAAAAGTAAGAAGCATATGGGAAATAAGGAGACATTCCTCTTCGAAGTAAGGAGGCATCTTTCTTCGAACATCGACAGTGCCCTATAAAATAGTTGTTATAAAACTCACATGGACTCCACTTTTTCAGTCGGTCCCTGCATGTGGCCGAGCACAGTTCCCTGCGCAGTGTTTTTGCACCAGCCTCGAAGACCCAGCTTTTCCGCTTGCTCCTTAGTATGCTGTAGAAAAAAAAGAGCTAAGTACAATGACAACATCACGCCTAGGGAATGCAATCTCCAGTCGAGATTGGCAACTCGAGATCTTGCGTGCTAGTTCTGGGGTCGAGATTTCGTCTATTTTTTAAAATAATGCATTTTATTTTAATTCTTTAACTCAAGTACTTAGAATATTGGTAAGATTACATTGTATCCTTGATCACATCTATATTCCTGCACTCCACTCCACGGCGGCAGAACTGGAGCTTTCAGTGATGCAAGCCTTGAGGTTGGACTGGCGATGAACATATCGAAGACCAAGCTGATGTCAAACACCACTAAATATAGGATCAGAGTGAATGGTGAGGAATTGCAAATTTGCAATACGTTCATGAATACATCTACTTGGGCCAGTTAGTCTCTTTCCAGTCCAAACAAAACAAGGAAGTCTTAAGACGTACCGAAAATGCCTGGAAGAGTTACTGGTCCATGAAAGAGCTTATGAAAGGAAATCTGCCTTTGCCACTCATGCGAAAAATTATGGTCATGTGCATCCTTCCCATTCTGACCTATGGATCCCAGACTTGGTCTTTGACAAACATTCAAAAGTCCAAACTCAAGGTTTTCCAACGTGCAATGGAGCGCATTATTCTAGGCGTCAAATTGACAGACTATATTCGCAATACTGCTCCAAAACACAGTTTACTGACGTTGCCCAAAAAGCCGCTTAGCTGAAGTAGGACTGGGCTGGCCACGTCTGCCGTATGCCCAATAAGCTATGGGCCAAAATAACCACCACGTGGAGCCTTGACACAGCTAGAAGGCGTCGCGGCAGACCCCGTAGAAGATGGCGGGACGAGCTGAACAAACCAAACGACTAGTGGTCTACTTTAGCCCTGGATCGAAAGAGCTGGACGTCATGGGGAGAGGCCTTTGCCCAGCTGTGGGATGCTGCAGGCTAACAGTAAGTATGAGTAACAGCGCTGTGGTGTGAGATAATTTACACAAAGTAAAGCGCCTGTTTCGAACCTACGACCTACAACTCGCAATACGCGGTAACACTTGGCCACCATTATTTTGCTCTGTTGATAGGTAGTTGTTGTCACTACCAATATCCTCTTATGCAAGAGTATCAACAGAAGATGCTCTTTATAAGCCAATGGGTTAAATATCTATATCTCGATACAGAAAGCGAAGCTCACGACACAACGCGGGTTTTTTTTTTGTTTTTTTTAACCTTTTCCGTTGCCCCACTCTAGAAATTTCTCCTATATCGTGGGTGCGTTTACAAATATTTAAACTCACATACACAAACAGCCAGACCCGGAACAACTACTTGTAGGTAATACAAATATTTGTTCCGTGCGGGAATCGAACCCGCGACACGCAGCGCAGTAGTCAATCGCTTAACCACTCCGCCAACCGTGCCGTCAAATTGCTCTCGGTTTCTGTTGGGGGGAGTCATATTATTATTATTAAAAGCCTATGATGTCCCACTGCAGGGCAAAGGCCCCCCTACTCTCTTTCCACTTCTCTCTGTTCAAAGGTGTTAGGGACCAGTTCTTGAGTCCAGCTCATCCCGCCATCTCTGTCTGAGCCTGCCGCGATGTCGCTAGCCATCAAGAGGGACCCAATGGGTCGTAAGTTTGGCCCATTGGTCGTCTAACATGCGGCAGATGTGTCCAGCCCAATTCCATTTTAGCGTGGCAGCTTTTCAAGTGACATCAGTTATTTTTGTTATGGAATGGGATAGTATAATATTTATGTAAGGAAATGAATCATCCTTTGCCTAGCCTTTTCCCAACCATGTTGAGGTCGGATTCCAGTCTAACCGGATGCTGCTGAATAACAGTATTTTACATGGACCGACTGCCTATCTGATCTCCTCAACCCAGTTATTGGGTAATACGATACCCCTTGGTAAGACTGGTTGTCAGACTTTCGGGCTTCTGACGACCCGTAACGACAGTCAAAGATCCATGAATGACAGCCGGGACCAACGGCTTAACGTGCTTTCCGAGGCACAGAGGGGTCTTGATATGTAAAGAAGGTCACCCATCCACGGACCAACCGCGGCAAGCGTAGCTTAACCTGGTCGATCAAACCGTGCGGCTGTTATTTCTTAGCCGAGCCCATGTAAGGAAATGAATAAATCATTAAAATGCAATCATTTAACAGTTTTTAATAGATTATTTTAAAACACCATAAAAATCTTTTAGTGCCAATTTCTCAATAGATTTGTTTACAGGTATTTTTTATGTATTTTAAATTAACAATTACATAAAACAACCAACCAAACTATAAAAGACGATGGTTTTTTTACGATGAGTTTCTAAGCAATTACAAAACAAGCTATCATTGTTTTATATCCTTTTATTGGGTTTAAAATATTTCCCAATTAATATAGTTGGATCTGCTAATTGCCAACTTAACAGGAGAGCTCATCCAAGTTGTGATATATAGAAAAATTACTATTGAATATTTGAGTTTTTAAAAAGAAACAATTATTTACTATGTTTAGTTTTAATAGCCATTTCCATAATTCAGGGTCAGGCAGGATATTAGTATCTTGTTGTTTGATAAAACAAGTAAATTTAAATATCAATAACCAGTTTGATCACGTCTGGTTTTTTTTTGTTCATAGCGGCTAACTGGACTCTGCGAATATGGCAGCTAATCATATTTTGCAAAATAGGATATAGACCCTTCATAGTTCATACCATTCGAAAATAGACACCCTGAACAGTTCCAAAGACTTCGAAATCCATTGATTGGAGAGCCATGGTACTTCTTGCAGTAGTTGCAGCGGTTCTTGCACAGCTTTTAGTACAACCCGTTTTTATCCAGATTAAATTAAGCTTTTTAATCTTATAAGCAAATGACAGCCACTTCAATGAAAATGTCATTATGATGCAGCATAAATAAGGTTCTAAAAAAGGTTAGCTATGTGAACGAAAAAGATTAAATTATATTATTAAAAAGTTCAAACATTTGTATATGAGATTGAAAAGTGGCTGAAAAACCTCAGTGGTAGCTAACTTGCCAACAAAGTCAGCCTACACTAACTAACACTGGGACTAAGGCAATTTGTCAGGCAATCCAATAGACCAGCTGGCAATTTTAATCTCATTGTTGGTCTTCTTCAGGCCTTTATCACAATTTCTGAGTGACTCGAGACTCATTGAATAAATTATCTGAACATAAAATGAAATTGACTACCAAGTAGTTGAATGGGAACCTGACTTGATGGTGGTGAAATAGGCCGTTAAAGTCATAATTCCAACTACCTGGAGTAAGGTCCAGATATTACTAAGGGGCTAGCCAAAGGATTATTAAAGTTTTCATAAGAATTTGTTAGTAGCATTTCTTGATAGCATGGGAGTCATCAACAGTTGCTCCATGTAAAATACTTGTATTCAGCTGCATCTAGTTTGACGGGAAGACGAGGCATCAGGCAGATGATGATGGAAGTCACCAACTACATGCACATGAACAGCATCCCTAATTCACTCTTGCCATAACTTTAAGTCTTAGATTTTATTGAAATACAATTAATAATTTTCATGAATTATTACTTAACTGTAATTGCTAATTGTGTGATACATGTGTTTAATACTTAGATCCAGATGTCGTTAAAACAGACCTATAAATTTATAACGCGGAAGCTACACCTGTGGGGCTGTGAACTGCAATGTTTTTAATTATTTTTTGTTAGATATAAACATGCTGTTAGATTATTTTATCAAGGGCCGACTCAGCCAGATTATAACTTGCTTTAGCAGTTATTATAATTTGGTATGTTCACAAACCTTTCGAAAGAATACTCCTTGGACCCGGCCAAATACTTCGAAGTCGACAGATTTAGTAGACATTGCAGTTGTGACGCTGCTCCTAAAAGCAGCAGACACCGCTGATAAGATTAATACACGTAACATCTTTTTATTAATGAAATAAAACACTCGGACGTCCTGTCTATTGAATTTTACATTTATAATGAAAATTTAAAAATGTTATAAAAAGAAAACCTACACTTTTTTTCCGGAGTTTATTGGCTGATTGACATTTACGTTTCTTTTGACGTAACGGAATACCTATTTTTTTTTATACCATTTTATATGTGTTATTAAAAATTATTGTAAACATGAATTGATTTTAGATTAGCAAAATATTCAGGAGTTGTATTTTGTCTTTGAAAATATCATAAAAACTCAACTGTTTGATTTCTTACATTGGAACGTAATTGGAGAGCGCATGGTGAAATCGTGTTCTATTCATGTTACAATTTGTTAGTGATGCCACCTCAAAATACTTAAAATATATTTCTCTGATGAAGTTTTAATTATTGATTATGAGAATTGAGAGAGATATACGTAAACTAAGCTTTTTCCGATATTTTTTTAAGCTCCTCCTCCAGTATTTTCACTTCTAGAGTATCTTGACAAATATTGGTAAAATGTTTCATTGACTACTTAGTACTTTGACAAGAGAAAGGGATAAAGACAATAATAATGTTTAGAACTGTCCTGTCATTGTCAATTGTCAATGTCAAGTCAATCCGCTCAAATCGTCAGGCTCAGTGGTGAGCGTAATTTGTTTGTTTTTTGGTTTATTAATGCGAAATTATGTGTTTGTGATAATCTTTAATATAAATGTCTTTTTCAGAAGTCTACGACAGTTTGAAATAATTTGTTACGAATAAAATATGGCACTCTTCAACTGTGGCAGGTATGTTGACAAAATTATGTAACATGGGTTAGTCATGTTGTGCAAGTTGGCAGTGTTTTGTTAGTTTTATGTATTATTGTAATATATATGTTACAGATTGGGCAGTCGGTCGGTGCTAGCAAGTTTGAATAAGATCCCTAGTGTGCTAGGCTCCGTAAATTACGCTCAAGCTGCAGCGGGAGTGCCAAAAATCGTGTATAAGAAGTTTGAGGAGCCTAAATCGGAGCCCCATGATGATAGGAACGCCCGTCTCAACCGCCCAATGTCACCACATCTTACCATCTACCAGGTGCAGCTGACCACCATGCTGTCAATCACCCATAGAACGACAGGTACTTAATTTTGTCTTTTAGGGGCTATAAATATTTTTTTTTTTTTTTTTCAATAAAAATAAGTTTATTAACACAAAAACCTTAGTATAGAAAGCCATTACAATACACAGGAATACAAACGAAAAAAGGCTGCACAAATAGTGAAGATCCCTGCCTCCTAAACTAGGGGTACCCTGTGACTTAGGAGTCAGTGTTCTACTGTAGCTTCGTGTTCAAAAAAATCCTTTATTTGTGTGTGATACTCGTAACATGATGAACCTATAATGACTCGGCTCAACTACGAATATGAATGAGTAGGTATGTGTGTTAAAGGAGGGAGATGTGGCTGTGTGGTGTGGCGTGCTGTGTAGTAGAATGGTGTGTTGTGGTGTGGTGTGGTGTATGAAAGGGGGGGGTCTGTGTTTTGTGGGGTTGTGTGAGGTCGTAAGAGGAATGTTCTTGTGATGTTGCATGGGCTTATGTATTCGGTATTGTAGAATGTTGATTATTATTACGTGGCTATATTAATGTGAATGTGTCACTTACTTAAATGTTGAACATGATAATTATTACTATCTAGATGAAACTATTTGAACGACAGAACTTTTTAGCGCATGACTATTCTATTAGTCTTGTGTATTTGAATGGGAAAACTGGTTTTTGCTAACAGGTTGAGTGAAGTTTTTACTAAAAAATGTTTTATTTTCTAGGGACCTTATTTCCACCACATTCAGTTTAGTGCCTTACATACAATTATTGTTCTAGGAATGATCCTTTCTGGTTACTTTGGAGTGCTGGGCATTGGAGCTTTGGTCTTGCCACATGACATCTCCCACTACATTGCCATAGTGGAGAACCTCAATTTGTCTGCAGCGACAATATTTTTGGCAAAGTTTGTGCTGGCTGCTCCACTCGGCTACCATTTCGCTAACGGAATCAGGCATCTCGTCTGGGATATGGCCAAGGGACTCACAATCAAGGAAGTTTACTCTTCGGGCTATGCTATGCTCGGTCTCTCCGTTGTCATCACATTGATATTAGCAGCATTATAAATTGTTCTCATTAGGACCGCAATAAAAAATAAAATATTGTTGGGTATTATTTATTTATTTTATAGTCAATGTAAGTGATGAATTAAAAGTTAAAATCAATCAGACTTGTTTTTGAGACCTCCTTTTACTTTTTGTTAGTATTATTTTAACGATTTACTGCTATTGGGCTACTGAGATTTCATACCCACAAGAAGTAAAACAGCTTTCTTACAGTAGTTTTCCTTCTTTTAGTAAACTTAAATGTATTAAAACCCTCAATAAAGGGAATAATAAGCATCTTATAATAATCTATTAGGCTACACCACAGGTAGAAATAACATCATGAATCTGCTTGAATTTCTCAAAGTCCAACTTCTCAGTAGTCGCCAAACCAGTTGCAGCGTTCTGAAAACAAAACAATGTCTTATTTAATTGGTTGACAGACACTGAACGAGACAATAGAAGTATTATTGTTATTACGCAAATGGGTGTTTAGTGCCCCTCAAAGTTGTTAAGGTTCAAATTGAATGCTTTACATAACACATAATCAGCCTTTAATGTTCCCACTGCTGGGACATAGGCAATAAATAATAATTATTAATTGAATGCTTATCTTCTAACTATTATGAAAAGACTGCCTTGTTGGGCTGATGATGTTCTGGGTTCGATTCCCAGGTTGGGCAGTGTTATTGGGTTTTCCATCTGTTGGCCTAAAAAGGCCACTCCAAGCAATACACCTAAAAGCTATTCATTTCCTGAATTCCTAGCAGATCATTAGCAATTCACCTCACCTCTAATTTTCGTTTTAATAGTTTAATCACCTACAATTAATTTTATATCAATCATATTTGGTGTAAACATTGGTGGACCATTTTACGAATTTCCATACAAAACTGTCAAACAGGTAAATTGCGTGATATGCATTGCACACATATCATATTATGTATTGTCAGTTTGTGGCCATTTTACGATTTTGAATACGATTCATATTGTTATCCTATTATGATTCTGCCAGTGGCCTTTTTAGGTCCCCAGGAATTTCTCAGTAGCAGGCCCGAGTCTGTTTTTCTGTCCGGTGGATGACAATAGGCTCACTCCCTATTATATGGGATGGAAACAAGGCGTGATGTTATTAAGAAAAGAGAACTCACGCTGAATATGACGTTGTTGTTCTTCAGGAATTCTCCATAGATGTTGAAAAGGTCTTTTCTGGTGTCAAGTAGCTCGGCCAGACTGAGTGGTGTGTGTGCGATAGAGACGTCCGATAGGAAGTCTTTAGCGGCCAGCCATGTGCGAGACGGAGCCATAGCGATGTTGCACGTCGTGTAGCTTGCGAGGGTGTCGCGGCCACCTGCCTCGCGGTTCAGGCAGAGTAGCTCGTACTGCGATGCGTCAAAGCTTGCTAGATCCGCACCTGGTGATTGGATAGATTAGATGTGGGTTCATGATGACTATTTAAAGCGCAATACGTGGTACGTCCTGTCCAATATTTAGGTACTTACATAATTTTACACAACACCACAATGTTCGACCAGCAATCAAATTGTTTCTTACAGATATGGTATATATATGTAGGTAACTACGTACTAGGCATTATGAACCGAAGGACCAAACTTATCCATTCAATAATAATTTATTTATACACCTAAAGTTTTGTAGTAGGTACCTAGGTACCTACACGAGATGAGATCCATGTTTGGTCTACCAATTAGAAAGCGTGTCTGATAAAGATTTATAAGATATAAGTATTAATCAATTGACCCCTAATAGGGAAACAGACAACCAATCGGTTTTCTAGATAAGTAGGTACTTTCAACGTCGAACTAAAGTAAAATGTTTCAAGTGAAGTCACGTACCTAATATCTACCTAATATCCAACTCAAGGAAAACTACTTATATTAATAACCTTAGACATTTAAAACAGCTCAGATTGTAAACAACTTTGCGGTAAATTGACTTAGGTATCTATCTAACAATTTAGTGCCTACGTGAACCTTTTGCTTTGAAAACAAAGTGTAAACTTACTTGAAACAAAAGCGACGTCACCGCGGTTTTCTTGAAGGCATTTCACAGGGCTGCTGTCACCCGAACACTGCTGGCGAAGTTTTGACACGTCATCGCCTGAAACAATACTTAGTATGTATTTAAGTACAGTCACGAGCAAAAGTATGTATACACTCGGCTTTATTCAAAAGCGATTTACTCCTTTATTTTTAAGTGTTATAATATTGTTACGAACATAGCATTTTCGAACCCATAGGTTTATGTAATGTGTCGTATTTCAACGTTGCATTCGTTATTTCACGAAAAAATCGCAATTGAAATTTGCCAAGTGTTGACATATTGGTGCTCGTGACTGTACCTAGTAGCTGAGGAAATAGAGTCTGGTTGTATTTTTAGAGGATCAACATTGGCCGAAAATCTGATACCTTAATTTCGTCGACTCATTTTCAGCCGTGTGTTTCGCCGGGTGAAAAATTAATCAGCCTATGATGTTCTCACACGGACACAGGCTTCCTCTCAGTGAGAGGGAGTGGGCCTTAATCCACCACGCGGGCACAGTGCGGGTAGGCGGATGTCTCATGTCTTCGAATTTTTGGATCAAAGACACACGGGTTACCACACCATGTTTTCCTTCACCGTTTTGAGAGCAGTGGTGATGAAATTATATGTATTTAATTTCATCACCCTGCCTGCCTGAGTTCGAACTCATGGCCTACAACTCGTAAGTTGGGGCAGATACCTCAGCCGGTCGATTCTGTGAAAATCTCACCGTGAAAACTGAAGTGAGCTTGATGTGAGTTGTCAGTAGTGTCAATCCCTAGCATTAGGTATTTGGAATGACAGCTCACTCCACGCTCACTTCACCAAGTTTTCACTTTTCACGGTGAAATGGTTACAGAATCGCACTGCTGGTCAATAAAAGAGGGCGACAGTTTTATAAATAAGTACCTAATCACGATGTTGTTGTTACAAAAACCACCTTGGTAACAACTTATCGACTTTTTATCACAGCTGGCCTCCGCTATAAACCGGGAAAATGTTGCAAGTAGTAAACAACGCTCTACCTATAGTTTCCGAACGCCTTAGTTCACAAAGTAAGTACCTATGGTTATACTGTACCTCTGGGATTGTTCTCCGGCTTGTCGACTCCTGGTAAACACGAGCCTCCCGAGAAGAAATCGCCAAAGTTTTTGATGCACTGAAAGAAAGTAATGTAAAGCCTAGGAATATGTTCCACAAATAGGTAAGTAAATAACTTAGAGGCTTAGGAATTAGGTCACCTAGTAACACTATTGTATTCTTATACCTTCTTCTTGAAGTGGCAATTTATGAAAGATAACTGACCACGCTGTTGCGTCAGGGCTTTTATACCTACTCCTAGGAACAAACCAATATTTTCTTTATGTTTTGCGATATTTTGCGAGAGATTCTGGACAATGTTTAAAATAGGTTTTTGGCATTGAATTTATTTGTTTATATTTTTATATACCTACTTTATTGTAGGTAGGTATACCACAAAAATACCTAACAAAAAGTTTACCGAACCCTACAAAATATACAATGGGGGGCCATATCGCTTTCTGCGCTTTTTTAAGTAGCATGAAAGGGTTAAAAAAATCAAATGACTCACCTGGTCACCCGTAACAATCTTCTTGTTGATGAGGTAGTACAGGGGAGCATCTAAGCCGCTGAAGCTGCCATAACTGTTGTGGCAAGACCTAAAAATAACACACACTTTAGTAGCATTGTTTTAAAAGTGAGTTTGCTTTAACACCATCGCGACGTTTGTAGTTGTACCTAATCTTTAAAGAAAGGGGTAGGTAGGTCAATGAAGTATGTAATTATGAGTTTGCGACTGGACTAACATGCCCATAATCTTGAGACGCAACCCTACCTACTTACGTATAATTGTACATGTGTTATTGTCTAATTGCTTAACATAAGTAAGTACCTAAGTACCTACATAAAATATTTGCGTGTCATCACTGCATGGCGGAATGTGTCTTTGCATTGAACTGTAATAGGTATGTACCTAGAGGTAATATTGGAGACAATAAACGTTATTCTATTCTAGGTAACATCTTTTTGACTAAATAAACGATTTTGATCACCTACATTTTTGCTTAGGCGTGAAATTACAAACACGATTTTTGAGCTAGTTACCTACGCTCGTTACTAGCCTACATAGGTGATCTAAAACCTAGTTAAAAGTTAGATCAAAAGGGAACATTCATTAAAACTTGCTTCGTAACGTTCCGAAAGAACTACCTTAGATCAATTTCGTTGGTCCTAAAATAATATGGACTCGAGAAAACTGTATCTAGGTGATTTGTCCAGATTGACCAGTCGGCGCCAATGTTCGGATATTTTGTTGAAGCAACAACAATAAGCAGGAATTACTTTGTGTAGTGGACCGGATATAGGTAATATAGTCGGATATTTGAAGTACTTTTCCTGTAGGAGGGTAGTCGTTACGCGATATTGTAGGGACGAGGATTGAGTTAGTTTTTGTTTCTCTTGATTGGTTTCTTTCGTTGAGGATATTGACTAGCTGCTAAGTTTTTTGGGCCTTTTTTACTAACTTGTACCTATAGCTACCTATTTAGTATTTCTACCGGCTATCGAATACTTCTACGAAGTTAGGAATTATACAAAATACGGTATAAATAACCACTGACCATTGGACTTATCCCTATCAGAATACCAGCGCTGCGGTTTTAGACAGGAGACTTTTTAACCCCTTTTTTGTTTTATACACTATTCTAGATTTTTTTTTACTGTATGTATTATTACCTGTGCGTGTCCCAAATAAAATACTTTTGTTTCTTTCTTTATTGGCTAGATATTGGGGAAAACCATACCTACTACATTCAATTAGTTTAGTTTTTTTGAAAAAGCTCCCAGTTTTGCCGGGAAACCGAACCACTCTGTAGGTATAATGAACTGAGCGATAGTGTAACATGATTTTCGCACTTAACTTTATCTATAAAATTCACTCCGACACTTGATGTTTCACGAGGTAAACCTCGTGAAACATCAAAAAGATTGCACTATACAGTATGTAACAAAAACCCTGTTGTTCCAAGTAGGGACGTTTTCAGAATCGATATCCGATGGTAATTACGTAAGTCAATTAAAAAAATATTGAAAAAAAAAAAATCAAAATTAATATTTTATAATAAATATTTGAAAAGTAACACTGATTGCTCACCCCTGCAAAGAGAAATAGGTAGCAACCGGTCGCTTTGTCGCCGCCCGCCGCGCCGCACACTACCGTACTACACTAAGGTCATGAACTCGTCACGTGTCGTTCACATCACTCAGCTGTTTGACTGATAGATAACACTTTGGGAACGTTAGTTTGAATTTTTCAAAAAGTTGCCTTATCAAGTTTGACGATTGATAATTACAATAAACACATAACCAGGCCTCCGTCACTCCATGTACTTGCACGTTATAATTACCTACCGCCCGGCCGAGCGGTCCGGGCCGTTTGCGGCCCAAATTCAGTGCTGTGGGATCGCGCCAAAGAGTATAATAATAATACGGGAATCGCGCGGTGTGAAGCAATCACAACTGTACGTTTGAGTATTTAGGCACATTTTAGCATGCAGCGGTGGCTGACGAGACGGAGTAGGCTATTATAGCAGTAGGTAATTTTCTACTAAGTGAAGTATCTGTTACGTAGTAACTATTTAGTCATTTGTAGTGTCCGACCGAAAGTTCGGTTTCGGTTTCGGTTTCGGCCGAGTTTCGGCCAAAAATCAAGTTTCGGTGGCAGTTTCGGTTTCGGCCAAAATTGGCCGAAACTTTTGCCGAAACCGAAACAGTAACAATTAGTGATTTGATTTATTGATAACTGATAAACATTTTGCTATGAGAACTTAATTTGAAAAAATATTATTAATATTTTTTTATATTATTATCTATATTGTATATAAAATTCAAAGTCCTGACTGACTGAGACATCAACGCACAGCCTAAACCGCTGGTCCTATAGACATGAAAATTGGAGGGTGTATTCTTCGTGAAGAGTAGGTATCCACTAAGAAAGGGTTTTTCGAAATTCCACCCCTAAGAGGGTGAAATGGGGGGATTTTGTTTGTATGAAAAATCTTATTCCTTGAGTTAATAAAGTTGAAACTTGGCACGAATACTTATCTAAGTAAATTATGAAGTTGGGCATTTTTTGTTTTTATAAACTACCCCCTAAAAGGGGATTGGGGGGTTTCAAAGTTTGTATGGAAGAATTTTAGCGCGCGGTCCGATTTAATCGAAACTCACTATTGATACTTTCGACAGAAAATAATTAATAATAAGTATGTAAAGTTGTCGAAAATTGACCCCTGACGGGGCAAAAAGGGGTAATTCGGTTTTTTGGGGAGGATTTGAACTTGAAACTGTATGTTACATTTTCACGCCTAAGCCACTGAACTTCTGATTTGGCAAAGCGATAGATGGCATCCTGGGGAAGCACATACTTTTTATCCTGGTAGCCCGTTCCCGTGGGATTCCGACATTCACGCGGGCGAAGCCGCGGGCAGAAGCTAGTATTAAATAAATGATTACAACAAAATTAATATACCTACTGTGTTTCCATTTCATGTCCTAATTAATGCAGAATAATGGGTAAAATGCACCAAATTTCAGTATTTTAAGGAATTTAAAACTTAACCACGTGAGTTTCGGTTTCGGTTTCGGTTTCGGCCGAAACTGAAGCCACGGCCGAACATTCGGTTTCGGTTTCGGTTTCGGCCGGAAACCCAGTTTCGGTCGGACTCTAGTCATTTGTGACATAACTAACACTTTAAAATTAATTTATTTACCCACAGAGCACGTACTTCCGTAGGGTCTTCTTCAAACATCACGAGGATTTCTTCCTCAATGTCATGGTCTCGAGTCCTCGGTTATCCTGCGATACGATGTTGGTCTCGACCGTGCACAGACCCAATGTTGAACGTCCGTATGTGGAGACGTTGGGAAGCCATAGTCGACGCAAAGTTATGTTCCTTGGAGTTGCGAAACGTTCTTGCTACACTACAATATTCCTCATTTGAATAAGACATTTTGGAAAAAACGCACACACAGAATTCACTCACAAAATCACAATAATTTGGTTCTTTTTCTGTCAACGTACGATACATCCGTCCGGACGTAAGTTGCGCGGGCGACTGAGGGACAGTGAGGGGGACAATCGGCTAGTGGCGGTCGTACTCAAAGGGAGTTTGTGCGTGCCGTCTGCTTTGTGTTTTGGCGGTTGGCGCCAACCTGTCTAGCTATCGCGAATCAAAGGGGCCGCCGCCGGCGGCGGCAATCTTTATCGACCGTAGGCTAGATCCATTAGTACTTGTAAGTTCAGATGTTATAAACATTTTGTAACAATGTATCGAATTTAAAAACTATCTGATTATGGACAATGTTCGGCCACCATTGTTTTTTTTTTAATTATAACTTCAATAATGGTAAGCCTATAGGTATATATATACGCTCCTACAAGGAACAACAGGGTTTTTGTTACATATTGTATATCACTCGACAACCGACACTTACCTTTTACCCCTCAATTCCTCCATAGTTTTGTAACTGCTATCCTTCTTCACGACAGCAACAGCGTAGTTAGGAGTCTTGGCAGTTCCGTACACCTCATGGAATACTGGATGCAAATTGTATTTGTTGGCAGCGGACGCCACTCGCATATCGTCGACACTTGCCAAGTCTGAGCCGTTGTCTTGCACCTGTGTATTTTACACGTATTTTTTATCACGGGAAACTGAAGAGAACTTTTGTGTAGGAATAAGAATATTTTCAACACTTAAATTGTAAAGATAAAGCTCGAATGTGTACCTAAGTCAATATTTTGGTCCTTCCAGGCGCAATTAAATTTTTGGACATTCTGATTTCTGTCCTTGTAGAATTATATAACTTAATAACATGATATAGGTACCTAACGATTCAGTAGGTATATAAATGTTGTTTATGCATCAAATGGTTAATGCAAAAGTTATTTTCCATCTTTTTAAATATTTTTGTAAGCTTCCGCAAAAGTTGATCTACCAACCAATGAATACTTACAAAACAATTTGTAAAACTCCCTCAATTTCTGAATATAAATACAAAGTTTAAATGAAAGATACAATTCAAAGATCCTATGCGGATAATTTCAGTCATTTCACGGAACATTTGAATAAAACCAAACGAAGTTTGCAAGCAAGCGGAAATTAAAATCAATGGAGCCAAAATATTTTCAAACACAACAATCGTTACTGCTAAAGTGGCCGGGAAATGAGCCAATTAAGAATAGCTATGAGTATGAATGAGACAAGCTCTCTGGCACACATTCGGTCCGGATAACCGAAGCGCTAATTGCCTGTATGCCAGGTGCAAGAAATTGAAGTATCATCTAGCATTCTCCCTACATTTTTCAGCAACTAAAGTATTTATAATGAAGATAAAACTTTACTGTTTCTAACCAGAAAAAGTTATCTTGTTAAGTACCTAACTAGTTAGTTACAAATTGATTAGTGGAGTAGCTCCAAAACTTGTACCTACACCCTTACTGCGTAACACACTACCAATCACAATTTGAAATATTTTGAGAGATATAGCTAATCCATTGCTTCATAAATGTTCGAAAAAATTGTCTGCTCAACAACGTAAATAACGCAATGAATGTCGTTGAACTGTCAAAATGAAAACCATTGCTACTCATAGTGTATTACTTATTAATTACTCCGCTAGTCATTGAAATCGGCAGAGTCTTACTAAACAATAAGAACTATGCTTGTCTTTATTGGTACTCATAGTACTGCCTCATATTTCTGGCTTTTCTGAAGATTACAGCAGTGCGATTCTGTAACCATCTCACCGTGAAATCTTAGGTGAAGTGAGCGTGGAGTGAGCTGTCATTCCAAATAATGCTAGAGATTGACACTACTGACAACTCACATCAAGCTCACTAAACTTGAGTTTTCACGGTGAGATTTTTACAGAATCGACCGGCAGATGTTGCGTTCTCCATAACATAACTGAAGTGTAGGGGAATGTTCTTCAAAGCCTAGTAATGATGGTCCTTACATAAGCTAAAAATACGTACGCTCTTCAGGCAGTCAGCTTCAGAGGCCTCTTGAACGCAGTCGAGGCGCGGCCGGATGTCGCGGCTGAATGCGAATACGGCCATCTGGTGACACTTCGCGAGAGCTACGTTTGATGTCACGCACAACCTGTGGGTTGATTAGAATGTTAGTGTCAAATACCTGCACCCTAATTGCGTAACACACAATCTATCTCAATCTGAATCATTTTGAAGGATATTGCTAATCCATTGCTTCATATGTTCGTAAAAATTGTCTGCTCAACAACGTAAATAACGCAATGAATGTTGTTGAACTGTCAAAATGAAACCGATTCCGATTGATCGTGTGTTACGCAATTAGGGTGCTGTTTATATATGAATATACTACACACTATACAGGGTGGCAGGGACATCGACGCGCAAACTGTAACCATGGATTCAGCACATGAGTTTAGACCGCGTATAGCGCATAGCGTCGAAATTTTTCGTCGGTTATTAAAAAAAATATTGCTGTTCATGAAACAGAAGATTTTTTTTTTGATAACCGACGAAAAATTTCTATGGTAATGGGGTCTAAACTCATGTGCTGAATTCATGGTTACAGTTTGCGCGTCGATGTCCCTGCCACCCTGTATACTATACACTTTATGCTCAACACATAAGACAAAACGTGATTTTCATGCTAGTATATTCCCGGACGGGTAATAGACAGGCACATGTGAATAATAGGTAAGTACCTAGCCCGCCAGTCATGTTTTATTTATTTTTTCAAAGAATCTCCTTATACGGTACATAATCACAGTACGTTAGGTATATCACAAAACATGAAATCATAAAATGTTAATGTGTAAGGTGTTTTAGGTCCCATCAAAGAGGAGCAGGAATTCAGAAAAACAAAGATTTCTCTGCAACTGACTATATTTCCTAATGGAAAAACCGAAAATCACTTTGCGATTGCTCGTGGTTAAATATCAACTGTGCGGATCGAATGATCTATACATAGAAGGGTAATCGCTCTTACTTGTAATTGCCACATTCAGTCAGTGGATAGTTAACCAAAAAGAGGGGCTGGTAAAAACACCTGTAGGTACCTATCTATACACGGTCGTAGGTACACAATGAACTTGTCTCTCAAAGTCAACGCAAGCCGGCTTTGAGGTGATATGACCGACTTTTAAGGCTGATCGAGTTACATAATCTTGGTAGTTATGAAAGATTTCTTTGTTTGGAATATTGGTAGTAAAAGTTTTTTTATTTTTGTGACTGCGGTTGTATTGCGGTTGTATCTTTCTAGCATAAGAGCCAGAAAGAAAAGGCCATAGCGAGAACTTTCAGAGATCGTTTTAGGGCTCGTAAAAACCGTGGGACAGTGTCAAATGTTTTTTAGAGACATCCATGGTTTGGTCTGGATACGGGAGGCGGAGGACAGGGTGTTGTGGCGCAGCCTGGTAGAGGCCTATGTCCAGCAGTGGACTGCGATAGTCTGAGTTGATGATGGTTTGGTCTACAAAGACCAGAATCTAAATCTGCGGGGTAATTGCGTAACACACTATCAGTAGCAACGGGTTTAATTTTGACAGTTCAACAACATTCATTGCGTTACTTACGTTGTTGAGCAGACAATTTTTACGAACATATGAAGCAATGGATTAGCGGTATCCTTCAAAACGATTCAGATAGAGTTTGATAGTGTGTTACGCAGTGAGGGTGCAGGAAACACTGTGAACATGTTTTAGGGCGTACTTGGGTGAAATACATTTCGTAAGAAAAGTAGAAAATCTAGAAGATAATTATTAGCTTATACGAAATGACCTCTTCTTCAAACCCGTAGTTTGCGCGACTCTCGGGAGCTAGAGGTCACGCATTACCTGTAGGTCAGTGTGTCAAATGTCTTTCACAGATGTAGGCCACGCTTTCAGCTCATGAGGGGAGATTAAAACGAGGGGTGCGGTGCAGTGTGCTCTAGGCGGGTTTTCTTGTTTCAATGTGTTGCTGTACTTTGAGGTTTTTTTGTACCTATTTATTTAGTTATCTACCTAATATTGCCTGAGTGACAGACATATTGCCGCCTGCGTAGATGATATGTCTGTCACTCAATTTTAGTAACAGTAAGATATGATAGTGAAAATACACTGTTTGAACGTCAAACGTACTTATACCTTCTAAAGTTGGGGCAAGAGATAAGTGGATATAAAGTAGGTAAACTGCTAGTACTTAAGAGGACGCGCTCAGATAGATCGCGAAATTTAAATGTTCTTACGTTTTTAGCAATTTGCAGGTGAGTTTCAGGTTGTATGTTGAATAAAATGTGATTCGCTAGCGTAACAAGTATGACCTACATATTATAGGTACACTTGTTACGCTAGTGAAAAAACGAGAATTTGAATTTCGCGGGCTATCCTGTCGTTTCCCGCTTAATAATCTCTTTTTAGCGTCTCGATAGCAATCGAAATGGATCGGCCCAGAATTCGGCGACTTGTTTGGCGCCGTCACTAGTGTCCATCAGTTCCTGTAACGTGCAGCTGGACACGCAGGCCACGATATTAAGTGTCCTATCGTTTTTGGAACAGTAGCACATTTACACCCCAAGGCGGAGTCGTCTATGAATCTCCACCTGAACAGGTTTTCCTTGCTTCAGCGAAACTGGGTCCGGAGTCTGTTTAAAGACTTCCAGGTTACCCAAGGCAATTAATGTCCAGGTCCCACCTGTGGTCTTCAGTGGGTGGAACGAATGGTTTCCCCCTTAAAATAATACTAACGACAGACACCTACTATTAGACACTACATTTTCTTTTAGAAAAACAAATAAATATCTCTATCAAATAAATATTCAACAATTTGCCATTCCCATCCCATTCACCTAACTACCTAACCATAAAACCTGGCTTATCCAACCAGACAAGATAATCCGCCTTACAACGTGCAAAGCCGCTCGACATAAATATGGATGTAGTACAATAATTGTACAGTCCCACATCAGTGGTAACACTTTGGCCTAGAGCAGCGGGGTAGTTACGTAACACACTGTAGGAATAGCTTTCATTTTGACAGTTCAACAACATTCATTGCGTTATTTACGTTGTTGAGCAGACACATTTTTCGAAAATATGAAGCAATGGATTAGCAATATCCTTCAAAATGATTCTCATTGTGATTGATTGTGTGTTTTATGCAAATAGCGTGGCCAAGCGTAGTACAGAATTTTAATAGAACAAGAGGCCAGTTTAAATGGTATTTTGTGGTACTTTCAGCGCTGGGATAAGAGTCCGCTCGAATCAAATGCAGAGTCATGAAAACAAAATTCGATCGTCGGGCATAATAAAATTACGCAGAACACAATGTTGTCAGCATAAAAAGACATTGCCAAATTAGCTGGGAATTGGATTCGTACGGTCTTATCCCAGCTCCGATTTTACCCCAATATACTCTACCGGTTTTTCACCATTGTTATGCGTAGGTACAACGAGAAAACGCAATACCATTCAACATAAATATGGATGTACGCAAATACCAGTTTAATAATATTTACCTGACGATCAGTTCTGGCGGCCCGTGGCCCCTCTCGATGACCTCGGTGTAGTTAGCCTTGTCCAAGTAAACTGATGGTGTTATGGGAATGTTGTCGGCGACGTGGTAGATCTTTTCGGATAGTCCTAGCACCTGTGTGAACCATGACGGTTTGTCCTTGGCACCTGGATTAAGAGGAGTATTTGTATAATAACTGTAGAGCGGTTATTACAAGTTGTAATCAGTCTGTTAAAATAATAAAATAAACAATTTTACTGAAATGAAATGAAAAAAAAAACTTTTGATATGAAAAAAGGAAACGTGAATTTTTCTAACAAAATAAATTGCTTGTATATTGGCACGACATAAACCACTCTTGATAATAATGCACTAGACAGGCGATGGTATCAACAATTCAACAAAAACTTTATGGTATTTGTTACCAAATAATCACAAATTAAGTTTAATGTTGTTAAATACTCAAAACAAAAAAAGGTACCACGGCTAGAATGTTAATTATTTTAATTGTGTATGTTTATAATTCGTTATGTAGAATACGTGGTTTCAATTAATGTGATAACCTAATCGCCACATTGTACTATCTACTTAAACCAAAAACAAAAAAGAAATATATATATAAAACTTTAAGAAAAAAATAGTCAGACAGCAGGAGCACACAGGAACAGCTTATTTCATCAGAATTATCTTCCACCAGACTTGTGAGTGCGACAAGAGATTTTAGATTTCCATGGAGTTCTGTTCAGTTAAGGGTGGTCAAGGTTTGAGAACTGTGTAGGTACATATTTTCAGACTTAAAGCGTCTATAGGTACCTTAATAAATTGTGAAACGACAGAAATCAAGATAAAACTTTTTGCCTGTTAATCCGATTGTAATTTTTTGCTCATTCTTTCCATTTTATGAAAAAGTTTTTCCCTTTTGTCAGTTTAACAACTCCACGGTTTACGTTTTAGGGAAATCATTTTAAGTGAAAAGCTGTGTAAGGTTTGTTTTTCATTATGAAGACTAAGAAGTGCCAACATTTATATTGTTTTTTTTTAAAGACCTGAGTTCCTAGTGGCCTGCTTTTTTTTTTTTTTTTCTGGGGTATCTGAAGAGATACTATACTAAGTAAAACATTTAAACATTTACCAATCACAGACAGCTGCCTAATCTTCTCTCTCAAAGGAGTTAGCTGGGCAAGTACATCGTTGTGTCCAATCAATCCTTGCCAGGGTCTGGCTGCCCAAGAACAAGCCTTGTCTTTGACAGACACCTTGGATCCATCGACACAGAGGTAGCTGTATCCATCGGGGTTTTGTTCTGCAGTTCCAGCTGGAGTTCTGCCTACTGGGAGCTAAAGGAAAGTGAAAAAAGTTATTAGGGGAACGTTATGGATTTGGTTTTTAGATATTATAATCAATGTCATAAATATCGGGACGAATCGACTGTTCAAAATTATCTGAACACAAGTCAGGAAATTGAACTTTCTTTCAATTGGATAACATTCAAGATAGAATGACTGGCCTGTATCAGAATCACTCCATGTCAATACAAAGTACAATTTATTAGTTAAGGACTTCATCCAACTTATTTATCTTATTATTGTTGTAATCAACTATGTAGCAAATATTACGAAGGAAAGAATCATAGAACATAACGTATAGCTAAATATAAACTCCAATCCATCAAATCAGGATAAACCCACATACTTTTTCGAGTATCAATCATATTTTGGTAAAGTATATTGGCATTTTTCCCCACGTTTTGCGCAGCGTAGGAGGCTACGTCGTAGAAAATTTATGACTTTTATTGCTACAGAAATAACACAGAATTCAAACATAATGAACGGCTTATTAAGGGGGATGTGCCAAGGACGCCCGCCAAATTAAAATTTTCTTACGTTCAATTTGTGTGAGGGTAGAGTGGAGGGCACTAGACCACGCGGACGCTCACCCATGAGATGGACTGACCAAATTAAATCCGCAGTGGGCGATCTTTGTATGAGGGTACAAAAAATACCAGAAATCGGAGTAGGTGGCGAAAAATCGTGAGGAGAATCTCATCAGCCCCTAGACACGACACTACATGAGGACCACGACCGCTCTGACAAGAGGGCTACGATGAAGAAGAAGTCAGGTTGTATCTTGATTAAAATATGATTCGCGACCGTAAAAAATATGACTTTACATAATTATAATCATTAAAATCAGCAATATACAACTCCCTGAGTTAGAGTTGGCCTCAAATGTCATGATCTTATGAAATAATAATTCAATAGGATAATATGAACTTAGAGAGTTGTATTGATGATTTTTATGATTATAATTATATAAACAAATATTTTTTACGGCCGCAAATCATAGTTCTAGATCAACATACGAATACTGACCTGCAAATTGGAACAAACGTAAGAAAATTTCAATTTCGCGGGCTACCCTGACGCTTTCGCCTTAAACGAAATAATGTTGAAAGCATGTATCCTAAACATTTAAAATGCAACTCCAATCAGCACATACTAACAAACGTAGCTGCTCATATAGAATGCCAACATTAATTTAGACTAGGTGCAGAAATGTTCTGTTAAAGCTTACTCTTGTTTCATTTTCCATTTCGAGTTTCGACGCAGCTGTGATTTCCCTCGAGTAATGGGCAGGTACGGTAGGCCGCATGTGAGTGGTAAAAAAACCAGTATAATACTATCTTCCAGACTGAATATCGGCCTCAGCGGCCAATCTCAACGGAGATTAACCAAGTGGTGGCAGAGACATCGACGCCCAAACTATTACGGATGCAGTACATGATTCTGAAGACACAGCGTTGAAATTTTTAATGGGCTATCAAAAAAAAAATACTCCGCTATTCATTTTGACCGCGTAGGCCTATTGCACTTTTCTAAGTATCATATTTGCATATTTGTTTTGATAACCGACGAAAAAATTCTTCGCTTGGGGGAGAATCATGTGCTGAATTCATGATTTCAGTTTGCGTGTCAGATCGTTTCAGATGCTGTATAGTCCCTCCAGACGATATTTCGGCCATGGCACAAGTGTGCCCACAGGTGCACCCCTTCTTCCCTCACTATCATAGTCCGATGGGACGGCAATCCGACACGACTGGAGAGAGATCAGGCGCAGGACCAACGGCTTTACGTGCTTTCCGAGGCACAAAACCAGAATATGCCAAACTCGTATTTTATTGAAACTCCGTACTACGGTAGGACAGCTCAAAATTAAAGTGTTACCACTGATTTGTGGCCTACTGTACATAGTCAGTGCATAGACGAGGCTCAATAAAGCAAAGAATATTAATAATCTCTGCATTCTATTGTATTTTTATCCATTGAATGGCAATCGCAACTTTCTGAAGACAAAAGCTGGAATGTTTTGCTTTTCGTTTAACGGGAACTGCGCATTATGCATTTTGCGGCTTTATTTGTTTTTATTAAAACTTGGTTGGTATGGATATTTCCTGCTAATTTCGTAACACACTCAATCATAATCTGAATCATTTTGAAGGACTAAACCATTGCTTTAAATGTTCGAAAAAAATGTCAGCACCCTAATTGCGTGACACACAATCAATCACAATCTGAATCATTTTGAAGGATATTGCTAATCCATTGCTTCATATGTTCAAAAAATGTGTCATATTGTGTCTGCTCAACAACGTAAATAACGCAATGAATGTTGTTGAACTGTCAAAATGAAACCGATTCCGATTGATCGTGTGTTACGCAATTAGGGTGTGTTTAACAACGTGAATAACGCAATGAATGTAGTTGAACTGTCAAAATTAAAGCCATTGCTTCTGATAGTGTATTAAGTAATTATCCCGCTGGTCATTGTATATCCTAAGATGCTGTATTAGAAACGTCATATAGTGATAATGAGTAGCATTTAATTCTCGTGTTATAGAATAATGACAAACGAAGAGATTAGATCATTTTCTGATTTCTGAAAGGACATCTAGGACCAGCCGATCGATTCTGTAAAAATCTCACCGTGAAAAGTTAGATGAAGTGAGCTTAGAGTGAGCTGTCAATAGTGTCAATCCCTAGCATTAGTTGGAATGACAGCTCACTCCACGCTCACTTCACCAAGTTTTCACGGTGAGATGGTTACAGAATCGCACTGCAGATGATAAATAAACTAGGTAGGAGGTATAAAACAAAACTATATCGCGAATTGACGATATTATCGCACCGTGTCGTACGACTTTTTATTACAAGCATCAGCAGTAAGTAAATGTCTATAAATGCTATCAGAAAACCTATTTCCTATCTTCGCTTCACAAGCTCGCAAAAATCTGCTCTAGCCTGAAAGCTATTTGCATTTTCGGATTTAGATAATCCAATCTAAAAGGTTTACAGGTGACTGAATCGCTCCGAAATTTGAAAGTCAGTGTACATTGAACGGAGCAAAGTGATTTCAGAGAATCCGATTCCCGGATTAGTTCGGGAGGATATTTGGGATATGCTCTCAAAACAAGTTAAGCTTTCTGGTACTGAAACCGTTTGTTGGTTATTCAATTTGAAAGCTAAACTGGATCATATAGGAGTAGCTAATGAATTTAAAACAGTACGCGGAAGGGAGATAGTAAAAATATTAGATTATCTCACAAAAGGTCCACAGAATAGTACACAAGAGAGACCGAGATCGCACCTACGGATAAAATTACTTCAAGTCATAATCCCTTAGGATCACATTGTGGATTACAGAAAACCCTCGAATTCTTCTGCAAACATTCACGGCTTTGATAACGAACACGGTCATGCAAAAACGTTGGGCCTGCTGCAAAATAAAAGCTATTCTATTTTACTTACCCCAAAGAATTTCCTCACGTAAATGACCTTGGTAAAGGCGACTTGGCCACCATTACTTGCCAAGCACCTCAACGCCCCTTCGTACCCACTGTAGTTGTCAGGATAGTCACATTGCGCGGGATGCTCGCACATAGAGCATAGCTGACTGTACTGGCTCTCTGAAAATATTATATCCTTTATAAAAACATCCTTGTAGGGCAATTTCGGACGAAACAAGGGTTGGAAGTTGGGATTCCCTGTGGACGAAAATTATTTCGACAAGAAAAATGGTTCGTTGAAAACTAACAAAGATTTTATACTTGTATTACTATGTTAATCTTTATAACTTGAATGTGAGATTTATTATTTTAACAAACACAAGAGCTTAGAATTCTTGGCATGGAAGCAGCGTAAGGACTTAATACGATTTAGCAAATCCGCTAAGATTTGCACGAATTGTTTTGTTACATAAATGTGTACGTGTTTAATCCTCGAATTCGGTGATTTTCAGTATAAAGGGGCTTGAATAACAGAAGGAAAGTTCAAAGAACGCGACGAGGGTAAAATGTTTTATATTTACTTGATGTCAACTCAACATTTTTCCGGTCACAAAAAGGCTAAGAACGCCTGACCAAATCTTGTTTCATTTTTATTTCGGTTGTGGCCATGTATTTTCCGCAACAATAACTTTCAAAATATTAATATTCTTTCGACAATGTCAATATGTTAATTTCATCATTTTATATTACGCAATCTCAATAAAAAATACCGCATGACCTAAGTTGGTCTTATGGGAAACAAGTTCTTTGGCAAGCCTTGAAGGACCAACTTAGTGCCTACTAAACCTTATAAGTTTTGGTCCACAATGCAAAAAAAAGACTACAGATAACTTTGGTTATAAGTAATACTTATTAGTTCATCAACGTACTCCAGAAAGAATTGGTCTTTGGATCCGGCGACCATTTCCCAACGATGCAAGACTTGGTGAAGAATGTTGAGAGAGCTTTCAGCTCATTCTCCTTCGGTGATATGGTGTGGTCGTTCATCTTCGGGAACACTGAACGCTTTTGCAGCATCGTCAGAGGTATCTGTTGATGGAAATATGTAACATTGTGACACAACATTGGGTAAAAGTGCATATCAAAACTCTAAATCTTAATGGTACCTCTGCACTCTAATTGCGTCCCGTTCAATTACAATCCGCGAGTTTTGAAGGAAATTCCTAATCCATTGCTTCATAGGTTTGAAAAATTCGGCTGCTTATCAACGTAAGTAACGCAATCAAAGACATTAAATTATTTACTTATCTTAAATCTCTTTGAACGCAATGAACGTGGCTGTCAACATGAAAGACTGCGATCGATTGTCATTTTATGTGTACCTAATCGCAATTGCCCCGCGCTGGTGGGTATATTAATAGGTACGGAAATTTTGGGTTCTCAAAAGAAAATACTTACTAGGTACCTAGTCATTAAGGTATTAAAGTCATCTAAGAAAACAGTACTAGTCACCTTTGAACAAATTAAGAACTCGATTCTTTTGTGAAGACAGTCCAATTACTTACCGTGTGCGGTAGTTCCGCACACGGTAAGTGGACTGTCTTTAGGACCAGAAAATTCTGGACACCCTTGTTAACAATAATATCTTTGTCATTATTACCTATGAGAATATTCTTCTGGGTTTCCCTGCTCAGAATTAGTAGAACAGCCACGTATAGTAGTGGCGAATAACGTTTAAGGGTCCCAATAGCGAGCTCCATAAAAACATATTTCTCACAGCTGACACTTGCTATTTGTGCTGAATTACAAGTAGGTAGTTGTTACTCTGTGAATTCTTTTGTTTTGGGAATGTAGTTCTTTGGCTTTTGCAGTATTAACGTAGCATGGTTACGCTATGTGAAAAGCCAAACAAGTGAATTAGTAGTAACTGTAAGTACTGCTTTTTAACTGATCAATCTGATCATTCATCATAAAATAAATAAAAAAGTTATATTGACACAAAAATATTTTATAAGTTGATTTTGGTTGTTGGGATCATCTGCCTAACCTTTTCCCAACTATGTTGGGGTCGGCTTCCAGTCTAACCGCATGCAGCTGAATACCAGTATTTTACATGGAGTGACTGCCTATCTGACCTCCACAACCCAGTTACTGGGTAATACGATAACTCTTGGTAAGACTGGTTGTCAGACGTCGTGCTACTGACGACCCGTAACGACTGTCAAAGATCTACGAAAGACAGCCGGGACCAACGGCTTAACGTGCTTTCCGATGCACGGAGGAGTCCTGGTATGGGAAGATGGTTACCCATCCACGGACCTACCGCGGCAAGCGTAGCTTACCTGATCGATCGACCCGTGCGGCTGTTATTACTTAGCCACAAGCCGCTCTCTCCCCCGCTCCCAAACGCTTGCAAACTGATAATTATCTACAGTCAAATTAGATATCAGTGAATATAATTTACATTTTTCCCCAGTTTTATTAGTTTCAAAAACAATTAAATATTTTTTATAATACATGGCCCAACTCATCAAACATAATACAATGTTTATTTATTTTTTTATTGCAAATTGGGTCAGTTCTTTACATCGTTCTCCTTTGAAAAGTAATGATTCAGAGGCTGAAGTGAAAAGTAGGCATTGATTCGTTTTTCGTAACGCTTCATAAAGTTTAATATCTATCGACAATCTTTATAAAGATTGTGATCGATAAACAATTTTTATGTAACGAGAAATTCAGCGGGTGTGCTCCTGTTGACTTTGCAAATGTCCTTCTTATCAAACTGGTTTTACTTTATATTTTAATTTAAACATAGCTCGTCTCTTTGTGGTACTAATGTGTTCTGCCAGACATTCGCCGACTCGGCATAATTCATGGAAATACACGGCTGAAAGGTTCTATTAGCATATTTTTTCGTTTTGTACAAATATTTGAATTGCAATTCGTATGCCAGTTCGTTGTAAAAACTTAAATAATTATTTGTTTTAATGAAGTTTATTTTTGTGTATGAAAATATGTACTGACATTACACAAAGCATAATTTAATAAAATAAGCGCCTTTTTCAAACTGACTATATTTAAAAAATGTCATGATAACCCAAAGGTTTCGGGGCCCGGTTTTCATGCATGAGAATGCGGGTTCCAAACCTGGCAAAGACCTAAGTTATTAGGACATACACAGGCTGAATATGCCATAATTATGCTATGTCAGTACATAGCATAATTATGGCATATTCAGCCTATAATGTTCCCACTGCTGGGACACAGGCCTCCTCTGTGAGAGGGAGTTAGCCGTTGTCCACCACGCCGGCCCAGTGCGGGTTGGTAGAAGTCACGTCTTTGAATTTTTGGATCTAGGACATGCCGGTTTCCTCACAATGTTTCCCTTCGCCGTTTTGAGAGCAGTGGATGAATAATTTATGATGATGATATGAAGATGAAATAATTTACACAAAGTAAAGCGCCCGTCTGGGTTCGAACCTACGACCTACAACTCGTAAGTCGCGGCCGTTACCACTGGGTCACCAGTAGTCACCACTGACTTACGTTAAAGTAAGCCCGGACTTATGAAAAACACAATGATTAATGCTCATGCCTTTTCTGTGTGAGAAGAAGCTTGAGGGTCGACATCGCGGCCGTAGGAAAATTCCAGGCTGATATTTTTCTTCCAATTGGTAGGTATCTGTTCAATTTAGGCGTTCACGTCTCCTTTGAAAGGCGAACCCTTCTTTGTTACTTTGTAGTCTATTGTTCGACGTACGTTTTTTTAATAATCTCCGGTACAGAGTCGAGTTTTTTTCGTGTTGTGTTGCCGATTGAATTACAAGTACATATTGAGGAGCACGGATTAGATATACGAGTCTGAAATGAACATCTTCAGCAGTAGGTGTAATAGCTTCTCGATGAATGAATAAATATTGGTATTGGTAGGATCACATACACGTGTCTTTAATTTTCTGTCTGTATATACCTATACCTGTTCATTTGGAGATGGCTAAACTATGGCGTTTTCTGCTATTAGATAAATTAGTAAAAGCTTCTGAAACTTGCTTATAATTACAGTGTAACTGTTTGTTAGCAAACATGCTGTCTAATTGTGTTTTTGAGTAAACCGTGTTCAAATGAAGTAACTTTACGTGTCTAAGGTGCTAAGTAACGTTTTTGGAGGAACTCTTCAAGTAATTACTTGTGACGTAAGGAATTAGGGTTTCAGCAGACATGCTACTTTGACGATCGACGATTTTGCGATTTCATCCATCAAGCTGCGTCGCGTATTGGATACTGGGTACGTTAGACGCCGACAAACTATTATGCAGTTTGGCGGACTTTATGTATGCTATCGTTAATATAGATTTTGAATAAATAAATTAAACAAAAGAGCATCATACCTTTGGAGGTATGAGGAACAGGGTGTAAAGTTCACTCATACTCCATAGAAAAGGGAGGATACTCCGACCGACGGGTGTTGTGTCTGCCGGGCAACTGCCCCACGATTGATGCTGGGATTTTTTTTTTAATGAAAAAGGTTGCTCCACACAAAAAAATAATAAAAAAAACGCGCGTTAAAGTGTATATAAGCTAATTGCGCGGTAAACTCTGCTTGCGAGATGCAGGATTTGCGTGACGTTAGTATGACGCGTTGTTCGCATGTGGCGTTGTAGATACCGCTTCATACCTATCATCTGCTTTTTCACTATGTTGGGTTGCCGGTTTCTAGTCTAACCGGATCCAGTATTTTACGAGCAGCGACTGTATATCCGACCTCCAAACTATAACCCAATTAGATACTAGGTAACACGATACCCCTTGGTGACTTGCTACGTTTGAGCATGATATAAAAATTGCGTATGTGTATTCTTTCGATGCTATATTAGGTTAGCAATTATAAGTTCTGTAAGTAGTTTATGTGCCGAGCTTCCGAAAAGCTACAAAATCGCTGATGTTAAAAGTAGCCTGTCTGCTAAGGTCTTTAGTTCCTTACACATACTCATACAACAGAGGGTTTATAAGGCAAATTAATTTATACTTGCTAGGTAATTACTTACCCCTGTGAAGTCACTAATGTATTCGTTACATGCCCTCATTTCAGCTTAGGATGGTTTGGGAAACAGAAGCTCTGTTTGCGATATAGGTCCTGAGGGTTCAAATTAATTATTCTATCTGTAAGGTTGAGGTACGCAAGAACTTACTGGGGAATTTGGGTTTTGGGTTTCTACAACGTTTTGTATAATCTGTTGACTATGTTCGACGATTTAGATTTATTCATTCAGTAACCTTGAATCACCGCTTAGTAAGCCTGGTCTAGAATATCAAGTCGTATACTTTTATTGCTACTTATCTCTAATATTATATTCTGCTTGAGTATCCCTGTCTTTGTAGAGAAGATTTTCGTTTGGACTTATTTAATCAACGTTGCTTTCGTTTATGACTCTAATAAAAGGGGGGATTTACTGTCATAAGGAGCTGTGAATCAGATTCGTGCTCTATGGTATTAATAAAATCTTAGAGCTACATATACGTTGTCAAGGTGACACTTATTTTCTGAAAACAGATTTCCACACGTTTTCCGAAAATAGATTTCTACGTGTTTTCTGAAAACGGATTTCCACGTGTTTTCTGAAAACAGAGTAGCAATTCTCATATAATTATAAGAACGTTTGTAGTCTGATCTCAGTCCAAAACTGTCAAAAATACCTCTACCCTTTAACCAACCCTACCTTTACCCTACATTTTTGACATTGACTCTCGCTGAGATGAGATTGCGACTAGATTTTGAACATTTTCAATAACGGGAAAAACACGTGGAAATCAGAAAGGCCAATGCCTTCTGATTTCCACGTGTTTTCTAAAAACACGAGGATCCTTGTAAGAGTGACCTTGAGTTACATTGTCCCATTTCCACGGCCGCTGTGCCCGTGCGTGCCAGTACGTGCGTTGGGAGCTTTATTTGATATTTACCTACCTAAGTAGTATATAGTACATATTCAGGTCGAAACCGTAGTTCCCAAAAAAGCTTAAACTTGACCGATATAGGTACTGTATTTAAGTCGTGCCAAATAAGGAACCTGATGGAAATTTTCCGTTCGTTGTTTTACCTTCAGATTCAGAAACCATTCACTCAAGTATTTATGTACTTACCTACCTACATAAAAGCTACGCCTTGAATAATTTAGGCTTTCGAGCACAAAGAGCGAAACTGGTTAATGACATGTGGTACTAGTTACACCTTAAAGATGCCGCTCGTTTTCGCCTTGAACCCATAATGGCATTATCTGCATTCTACAAGTGAACTCCTACCGGTTCTTGCATAAAAAAGTAGACATGCACAATTGATATGTGCATAATAAGCACATAATAGGACGAACAAAGACGTTCAGACAGTGATAAACGGGTTTATTGTGTTTATCGGATTTTCCTGATGCTTTTCAGGGTCGCAGGATCCAAATATAGAATGACATAGTACTTTATGATAAGTTCAGAGAGATAAGAAATAATAGTTGTTTGTCCTGCTTGGTAATCGTTATGACTATAACCGAAACTGCTCATTTTGGGACACCACTTAGTTTTATTTATGGAGCCGAAACGTGGACACTCACGGTACGGCTGGTCCATAAATTCAAGTTCGCTCAGCGAGCTGTGGAACGGGCTATGCTTGGAGTCTCTTTGAGGGATCGAATCCGCAACGAGGCGATCCGGCAGAGAACCAAAGTTGTCAACATAACTCACAAAGTAAGCAAGCTGAAGTGGCAATGGGCCGGCCATATTAGCTGTAGAACCGATGACCGTTGGGGTAAACGTATTCATGAGTGGAGTGGAAGACTGTTATTAAAGATTGTAACATTCAGACAATCAAGTTTTCGAAATGTTAGTCTCTTCATGAAATTTCTTTGACTCTTGGTCTTCATCCATTCTCACCGAATACTGTAAGCATTTATTGCCTGGATTAAAATAGTATCCTTACCTTATATCCAACGTTTCTGTTGACTCCAGTATGGCAAGACTTGAGTCCCTTCAGTTGATCCAGGCTGTTGATAGGCAGATCATTGTGGACTACGATGACGGCTTCATATCTAAATGGCGCTAAAAATAAGAAAGAATTGTTTAGGTTTAGAATCTAAGAAGAGTTTTGGGAAGAATTAGAATGTGGTGAATGGTGGAGAAAATACATTTGTTTGTGGAAAGCTCAGTTATCAGCGCATCACTACTAAAATACCTACCCCCCCCCCCCCCTTACCTACTATTCTGATTTTAGTATTAATGTATAAATGCTTTGCTATACCTGAAATAAACGGTTATTATTATTATTAAAATACTGTTTACAATTAGCGCAAAATATGGGTGAATAGTAGAAAAGTTCCAAGCCCCGTTCAAGATCTAAGCCTTAATAAATTCAAATCATTCATTAAACGTAAGTTGTGCCAGAAAGCCTTTTATACCGTTAAGGATTATATCGAGGACAAAAAGGCTTGGGATTGAGATGCTTCCAATTTTTTACCTATGTAGTGTTCTTATTTTTCTGTTTTGTTGTTGTTTTTCTTTTTATATACACTTTGACATCAATGAATCTACATATAAGTACTATGACATTTGCTTACTTTGTAAAGTATTCTATTATTTTAATTATTGTGAATGTGAAGACTATGTGGGTCACTTTATTTTTATTATATTTTATGTTTCTCTCTGTTCTCTTAGTTTTGTCATGGTCTGGCAGTTTGAGTAATTAATGTTGCCTACCCAAATGTCCTTTCTTTGGTATTGTTCGTCGAATCGTCGAGCTCCTTAAGTTTTGAGTTGAGCTGCACGATTTCTGACAAATGCGTGCACTGACTGGACAGGTCCTCTCAATCTGTGTGGTTCTTTCCTCAAAAGACCATCTCAGACATCGACCTGCATGGTCTTAATTCATATGATCTGACCAAGATTATGTCTGGACTTTAAAAGAGACTGTGACCTCTGAGTTTGTTTCGGCCTTTCTTCTCAGAGTAGTCAGATAGGAAACGCCGACCTCATCTAGTTTTAAATATGATTGACGTGTAAAAGTGTTTGTACAAACCTACTTACAAAATAAAATCATTTATCATTTATCAATAGTTAAGAATATAACAATCCGTTCTATCACTAAAATAACTGATGTCCCCACGAAAGCTGCCAAGCTTATGGAATTGGCCTGGACACACCTGCCGCATTTCAGACGATCAAAGAACAAAACTTACGACCCAGTGGCAAACGTCATCGCGGCAGGTTCAGACAGAGATGGCGGGATGAGCTGGACTCTTTTCATAAAGCTAGGTCCTTGGCAGCTCTAGGTGAGCAGACAGATATAGGTGGAGAGTAGGGAGGCCTTTGCCAAGCAGTGGGACATCAATGGCTACTTGGCTAGTAAAAAAACTGCCAAGTGCGAGTCGGACTCGCGCACCGAGGGTTCCGTACAATTTAAAATTATTAAAAATATTTTTATTATATGATGTAACTAAAAATTAACGGTTTTCGCTATTTTTCTTCTATCTGTGCTATAAGACGTTGCTTCGCATCAAATTTCAAGATTCTGAGTTCACGGGAAGTACCCTGTAGGTTTTGATTCCCTTGCGAGTGTCGAAAATTTGCGGAAATTTGCGGCATAAATGGCTATATCTTTTGATTGCGTTGGCTTAGAAGTTTGATTGTTTCACAGATCCAAGAGTCAGTAGACTTGAGTATTTGATATAAATTCCAGCTTGATACCTCTACGCGTTTCTGAGAAAAAGGGTCTTGACAGACAGACAGACGGACGGACAATAAAGTGATCCTGTAAGGGTTCCGTTTTTTCCTTTCGAGGTACGGAACCCTAAAAATGGGTGAATGTAGGCACACAAGAAGAAGAGTTTCAACCTATGGTTCAATTGGATTCTTTTAAGAGGCCCAGGTCTAGCAATGGACGTCTTGGTTGGTCTTTTCCTAGCGATAACTAAGGCTAGTATATTCAGGTGCTAATTTTGTGCGTGTGAAGGCAAGTAATTAATAACTTCGGGTTGTTTGATGTCACGTTATCACGCCCACCTTTCCCTAAGTTGCACAATTTACGGGCAAGGTAAGCGTGACCATCTTTATCTTTCATCTTTTGTGTAACGACTTCCAAACTTCAGTAACGTTTGTTTTGCTTTAGTTTGTTATTATTTGGTGTTTATTTTGTGTTAGAGTATTTGAATTTACCATGCGTGTTTGTTTTGGTCTTTACGTCTCATTAAGACTATTCGGCCATTCATGACTATTCAGTTTTGTCAGTTTGACTAATTTATGCGGCCTACCCAAATGTCCTTTCTTTGGTATAGTTCGTAGGATCGTTGAGCTCCTTAAGTTTTGATTTGAGCTGCACGATTACTGACAAATGCGTGCACTGACTGGACAGGTCCTCTCAATCTGTGTGGTTATTTCCCTTAAAATACCATTTATATGGTCTTCACATGATCTGACCAAGATTATGTCTGGACTTTAAAAGAGACTGTGACCTTTGAGTTTGTTCCGGCCTTTCTTGTCAGAGTAGTCAGATAGGAAACGCCGACCTCATCTAGTTTTAAAATATAATTGACGTGTACCAAAGTGTTTTTACAAACCTACTTAGGGCTGATTTTTCCAACGCCAGATAATTTTATCGGAGGAATAATTTTGAATTTTTGACAGTTCTTCCATACAAAAACTGTCAGACGTCAATTTTATTCCACGAATAAAAATTATCTGTCGATAGATAAATCAGCCCTTGCAGAGATAAAATCATTTATCATTCTTTTTGTCATTAGGCTAACCACAATAATATTGTAAATGCAAGATTTTCAAAAGTATTGATCAATATATGGTCCCGCACTCTACGCCATATTCTTGTCAATTTTTCGTAGTAAAATCTGACACTCACTCTGAATCTGACACACACACACAATAAAGGCGATCAAAAAAGAAACGATGGATTGACGAAGAAAGAACCACTGGAGTAAAAAAGCTGAGTTAAATCATTTTAATCTAATAAATGAACTACGACTAACAGAAGAACATGATTTTAAAAATCGCATGACAATGAGAGATACCAGCTTTCAAAAACTATTTATCTTTAGTATCACCTTAGTTGAAGAAAAAATGTACACCCATGCGAAAATCGCTAAAGCCAGAAGAGAAGTTAGGTAACACGAATAACGTAACATACATTGCATAAACTCATGCCTTCTTCCTATAGGGCGAGGCAGATACTACAGAACGCCACCTGCTACAATCTTTACATAAGTACTCCTTTTGCTTCGTTTACGTTCATACGTCAGTAAGGCGTGCTCAATCTTTGTCCACTTTCAAAATTATGATAAAAAAAGCACTTCCTCTCTCCTTAAACATCATCATTATTATTTTTTTTTCTTTGCTCTTGTTTCATGTTTGTTATTATGTATATATTTATTTAAATGAGTAAACTATACTTTATGTATATATTAATTGTATAATGTAAATGGTACACCACAGACTACTTACAATATTTGTCTCTCCTTCCCCTTTTTAATCCATCAAAAGGTTGTCTTTAAAAGATCGCTCTTAGCGATAAGACCGCCCATTGTGTCACCGTTTGTAAAATTTTACATATTTTTGTTCTGTAATTTGTATGGTGTACAATAAAGAGTTTTCTATTCTATACACGCACGCCAGTTGCGAGCACTACGCACCAAGTATTACTCAATAGTTGAGTTGAAAAGAAATCATTATGATATCAGACCCTTCAATAGAATAAGTTATCTATTAAAATGTTCCTACTATCTCAACTGTTATTACAATGGAGGCAATAGCACAGTTTCGAGAGCCTAGGGACATATCATTTGAAACTTTCTCTCGATCAAAAGTTACGTAACCAGAAGTAAGTACCGATACCATTTAGTTTGATAGCATTTTGTCTGTTTGAATAAATTGTACAGACGCCAGCACATCTAGCTACTACAATCTGTCAAATTTCTTTAATAGATTTTCAACTTTATCGTTAAAGCGTAAGGTTCGAGATTGATTGGGAAAATTTGACAGTTTCGGGTAGCTTGACCTGCTGGCGTCTTTACCTCATTTGAATAGGTTCTTTTATTTATAGAGATTACTTATTTCGTAACAATAATGTTTTGTGTTATTAGAGAGACGCCTGTTAAAGTAAGTATCTACACATTTTTTACGGTATTAGCACCTACTTGTACCTGTTTCGTTATTTATATTATTCGTTTCAGTCTACATATTTGTGAAATAAGCATTTCTGTAGTCAAATAGTTCTTTATATTTGAAATACACAGCTGGGGTATGAAATTATTTCGCACGAACGGCTAGACAGACGTGGTCCTTAAAACGCAATCTGTCTAGAAATTCGGCAAAAATCTTTGGCACGTGGATAAAAGCAATAGGTACAAGGATATCTGATATTCCTGATAGATCTAATGACTATATAACGTACTGAAACGCGAGCTTCGGAAAATAGTGAAGCTATTTTTACCTGATCTTGGATTCAGTACCATTTTCTGCTATATATTTTCTTGTAGGATCCTACTTCAGTGCAAACGTTTACGCCATAAAGATATGTTTGTTAGCCTTTGTTTACTCCTATATACCTACTGAGACGGAGTAGGGTTCATACATATTTCATGACATAAAGCTGAGGGTACGTAAGTGCCCTAACATAGAGATAGGAAAACAATCCTCTGTGTATATTTCAGGACTATGTGATGGTATAGATTTCAGACGAGAGAAATCTCAACCTTTTTTCTTTTTCAGAGACCTTTCGTTAGTTTTATGGTGTTAGCTTAGGACTTTTTTATATTTATGGCCAGTATCCGAGCTACAGGTATTTTAATAAAATATGTCCCGAAAAGGTCGCACGCTACCTTGAAACTGAGACAGGTCCAAAGATAAGATAGAAGTAACGTCTTAGAAGACTATTAACTTTAATAGAAGATTAGGTACCCTTGCATTAACCTTTCTCGACGTTCTCCAAGACACAGTAAAAGTAAATCCACATCTTTAGTTCACGAACTTAAATTTAAATTCAGTTTCTGAACTTCTCCGAGACATGGACACGAAACAGTTTCAAAGTTAACAAATTATAAAGATCCTCACTAAGAAGTCTTTGTGATGAACAAAAGCTGAAATAAGCGGGAATTGAGAATACGAAAGATTTCGCCTAAATCAGCTTAATAAGAGAATTGGTCCTTCAGACGGAAATCTGCTTAATGAACTTAAATTAAAATACGGTTGTGAAGCGTTAGAAGTTTTTAATTGAGCGACCAATATATTTTGGCACTTAATAGTGGCGTTAGTTGCAAAGACAAGTGTCAACACCATCTGCCTAGCCTTTTCCCAACTATGTTGGGGTCGGCTTCCAGTCTAACCGGATGAAGCTGAATACCAGTATTTTACATGGAGCGACTGCCTATCTGACCTCCACAACCCAATTACTGGGTAAGGCTGGTTGTCAGATTTTCGGGCTTCTGACGTCCTGTAACGACTGTCAAAGATCCACGAATGACTGCCGGGACCAACGACTTAACGTGCTTTTCGAGGCACGGAGGGTCTTTGCTATGTAAAGATGGTCACCTATCCACGGACCAACCGCGGCAAGCATAGCTTGACTTGATCGATCGACCCTTGCGGCTATTATTACTTAGCCACGAGACCAATATATTTTGGCAGTTAACAGTGGCGCTAGTTGCAAAGACAAGTGTCAACCAAACCGTTAAATTGAGAACATTTGAATGTAGTTCTGTGTTTCGCCGTTTGTCAAAAACTTGACTCTTCATATTTCACAAAGCTAGGACTACTTTTGGGCTTTGACGTTTCAAAAGCAAATAAGTTTGGAGTGAACTCAAACAGTTGGTACTTTGGTACTCAACCGGATAGAATTTAGTGGTTTTCATTAAAGTTCACTGTAGCGAACTTTTGAAGACTACCGCTGTAATGAGGAGTTCTAACTCGAGAAGTTGTTTTAAGAGTCAGTATTTTATGAAAAGGATTTTAATTATGAAAATAAAATATGAAGGAACTCTAAATTCTGAATGGAGTATGCCCTTAAACAGGTGGAACTGAATTAAAGCTTTTAAGAAGTCGACGGTATGAATTATGTTAGTTTCATATTTTTAATAGTGTCCATCCGCCTTTTTCCTTTCTTAAAAATGACGAAGTGATTATTGCTACAATATAATCTACACGAGTATACTCCTAAGTAGGAATCAAACTAAAAACTTGGCAAATAGATTGGTGATTGTCCAGTTATCACCAATCTTTTTGTCAAGTGTGGTGATAACAGCAGTTTTAGTTGGATACCTTATTGAACAGTGACAATTTAACTGTTGATCTGAGTACGAATTAAACCTTCATAACATGGACTTACCATCAGGTTCCTCTTCAGTCCTGTACTCCTGTACCACCACGAAGTCCTGGTTGGGTATTTTGGTGGCGCAGTACATGTCCTCAGGGTCGACAGGGACGATGTCTGCTTGCCGTTGCTGAACCAGGTTCAAGCAGTCCACTCTGAAAGCAATTGGTAATGTTTTTAATAGGATCTTCCATAAATCTTTTAGAGGTTTTCCATGTAGCGAAAACCCATATGATCACCTCAATTGGGTGTAGTAAAAGAGCCTTTATAATAAAATAACTTCTATCCGCGTGAAATTTCACACACACACACTCGATAAAACTGTAGGTTCTCATTAGTGAAATAATATTCGGAATCGGATCAGTAGTTCCGAAGATTACCCCCTACAAACAAACTCTCACTCACATACCTTTTTATAATATTAGTATAGTTTCTGATAATGTAGGTACCTTTAGCGGTTCCTAAGCAGATAAACATATTACTTTCAAGCCAACAATGTTAATCTTTTCTCACAAGAGAAAAATAATTCTATAACGAATATAACGTTCCAAGGTTTCTCCAAAAACTCAAATACTTTTTGTCTATTCAGTGCAATACCTACGCGGTCAAAATGTGCTGAACAGCAATTTTTTTTTTTTATAATTACCCGACGAAAAATTTCAACTAATGTAAGTCATCATTTGTACTGAATCCATGGTAACAGGCTGTGCGTAGAGATTCCTGACACCTGTATAGTCACCTTACCCCGATCAAATTAAATTAATCATTGATTTTGACAGACCATAATCCGTACGCAAATTACGCGATACGCGATTTGACGTGGAGTTGCGATATCAGGCCGTATTACCTATTAAAATAGGTACATATTAGTTGGCCAGACTTACGTATAAGTACTTAGTAAATTCAAGATCACGTAGCAAGCTAGTAAACAGTACAAACGTGCAATGTTTTTGTGTTCAAACTTAAAACAATGAAACCGAAGCGTTACGTGAATACTGAAGTATGAAATGACATCTGCATTGTTTTGTTTTTCCGTTAGTTTTTTGTTTCAGTGTTGCAAAGACGGTATTGTTTGGACGTTCGTGCTATTTTAGCGGTGGAAAATATCGGTAGGGTGAACTATTTCGCACACATTCATGCATTGAAGTTTTAAGAACGGAACTAGAACAGTTGGTTTACAAAAACACATTCTATATCCTACTGTAAGTAATTCTTCGAGACAACATTTCATAGTTAGTTTTTGTTATATACATAATCAGCATATAATGTCCCCACTGGTTTGACACAGGCCTCCTCTCTTTGACAGGGAGTGGGCTAATATTCTATCACGTGGGCCCAGTGCGGGTTGGTTGATGTCATGTCTTCGAAGTTTTGGTTCTAGTATTTCCTTACGATGTTTTCCATCACCGTTTTGAAAAAAATACACAAAGTAAAGCGTCTGCCCGGGTTCAAACCCACGAACTACAACTCGTAAGTCGGGGCCATTACCCCAGGGCCGAATGGTGTATAATTATAGCTTAATTAGGAAGATAATTTGACCTGTACTGAAGGGCGAACCCTACCTTAGTGTAGCCATATAATAGCTATGTAGGTAGGTATGATAAAATTGTTGCTACATCTAACATATGTATATAACATACATACATTTCCACTCAAACCTATAATTCTATTGATTACATTAAGTAGCAGAGTTTACTTAACTGCAAACAATGGAGGACAAATGGACGGTAATTGAGGTAGGTTAGTTCTAAAAATGTTGCCATAATTGGCTAAATTGGCCGACTTGGCACGTGACAACCCTTGTTTTTTGAGAGAGGCAATCTAGAGACACTTGGCTACCTTAAAAGTTAGACTCTTTATTTTCTCTACCAGATTTTGTTATGCCAGATAGGCATAAAAACCTAATGATAAGTATCTAAGCTTTCTCTAGACTCTATATGTATTTGTAGAGTATTTTATATTTTGTTAGTACTTGTTGACAGACCTACACTGTTCTCCCATACTTGTTAGCGCTAATAATTATTATTTAGCTTGTAAATTATAATTGTTGTCTTTGAGAATAAAGATCAGAAGGATAAATAAAAACTATATTGTTACACTGTAATTAGAAACCATTGTAAAAGTTAATTATTTTTAAAAGAGTTCTTAACCGTGGAATTTCTTGCCGGCTCTTCTCCATAGGAAACGACAAATTGAAACCGTGCACCTAACTTTTTTTTTTTTTTTTTTTTTTTGTGGATGGGAAATCATCAAATGACCCCTCCCGCTCTGGGTGGAGCGGAAGGGAGTGTCAGACTTTTACTGACTAAAACCCACCCGTGTTCCGTCCTTAGCCCTTTCTGTTCCAGGGCAGCGGTTAACCTTTCGGAAAATCCCGCCGCCCCGGCAGGCTTCGGCCCTGTGGGGCCCCGTCCTCTGCTGACATCTCTACCGTGCACCTAACTTCTGACGTTTCATAAGTGTTCGACGTTCCATGCATACTCGTAGGTTTATGTGAAATAAAATATTTTGACTTTGATTTTGTTATTTTCGGACAATCAAACACGACAGCCACACGTCAAGATTTCACAGATGATTACGACTTTTAGAAACGTTATGAAGAACTCTTCATTAATAATCCTTTTACCGACTAACTTCTATTTCCTTAGGTATATCTTTATCCTATTACTTTAACCTTTCGCCTTTTTTATCATTATTAGTATAATGATAAAAAAGGCGAAAGGTTAAAGTGAACATGTTTGTTACTCAATCACGTATAAACGGCTAAATGGATTTGGATAAAATTCCGGTCAAAAATGTCTTGGATACCAACTTTTTATCGGGGGCCACGGTATCTCTTTCGAAGAACCCGCGGCCCCAGCGGACCCCGTCAGTTCTAGACCCCCATAAAGTAGAAATATTTGGTCGCTTGTAAAAAAAATCTGCTGTTTCATAGAAAAGTAAAAATGTATAGAACAGCAATTTTTTTTTAATAACCGCCGAAAAAAAATATCCCTGGGGCGCTCGGCGGGGCAATTGCGTAAGACATTATCAATCGGAATCAGTTTCATTTTGACCGTTCTACAAGATTCATTGCGTTATTTGCGTGTTGAGCAGACAAATTTTACGAACATATGAAGCAATGGGTTAGCAATTTGCTTTAAAATTATTCAGATTCCGATTGATAGTGTGGTACGCAATTAGGGTGCAGAATGATGTACTGAATCCATGGTAACATGTTGCGCGTCAATGTCCCTGTCACCCTGTATAAGAATGCCTCTATACCATACCTTAGCCAGCGAAATGGTGGACAATAACTACTTTAATTATAATCATTTTAATATTTTCTTACCTGTCTCTCGCTGGTACACATTCAATTTGGGTCTTGGACTTCGTCGGAGCATTCGCCATGTCCTGACATGCTTCCAGGTACTGCGACGGGACGCATAATTTAACTGCAACATAATAATTCACGGTTCAAATAAGTATACTCCTGCAGGGCTTGGAAGGGTCAAATATTTTATTTTTGTTTGTAACCAAAAGTTTTCTGTGTTTGTGAAAAGGTTTATTGTCGATAAGTAAGAAAAGAATTATCTGTATCTTAGTATGTAGGTACCTACCTACACCCTACTTTGAGTAGAAAAGAAAAATGTAACATTCCGGGATCATTTCTACCTATCTTCCGGAAAAATCATGACACAAAAATTCTTAGTTTCTAAATACTTAGTTTTCAGTATTTTTGTCACATTTTTTTAAATACCTATCTGTCTTATTCCTAAAATAAGTTTTTAACCTATTTTCTATTTCTGTTTCAAGTTTACTTAATGTCAACGAACTCGTGTTATTAATCTGATATAACGTGTTTATTATGAATTAATAAACATACTATTTGGCCTTCGCGGAATGAAAACATTATTAGATATTTTACGACCTTTGCCATTAGTAATTTCATAAATTGAACAGTATATTATCATGCTCAAATAAGTATCGGTAAGTATACATACATGCTACGTCCAAAGAAGAGATTGTAAAAGTAAGATTTATATTAAAAACCAGTTTTTTTACATAAGCATCTAAGTCTTACCAAACAATTCGATTTCTAACAAATTTATCGAGATAATAACTTACACACATAAATCGGACAATAATTTAGTCGATTCAGGATTCGGGATTCGAATCGAATAAACACATCAATAGAATGGTTCCCACTGCAATTTATGGGCCATTCCGTTTTTGAAATATTTCAATCGGAAAATAACATGTAAAACTCGAACTGTGTTAAAAGTGTATTTTGTTTTGTCGACTTGCTATAAAACATTACATAAACTCTATGAACATGCTTAGTATCCACCAGATTAGATGTTTCTCAGCAAACAGTTACAAAACGCGCAAATATTTGCCCATATGTGTCGGGGTTAAATGTCAAAGTTTTTACATCTTTACCTACACGTACGTATTTACGTACTTTACGTACGTTAGATATCTACAAAAACTGATTGCCGGTCCGAGATGACTACATTCGTTTACATTATCACTTTGGATGCAATCGTAACATTTTTTTAAATAGGAATTTTTATCGTTGCTTAAGACGATACCATCTTTTCTATTGTTATATTCTTATGAATTATGATAAACAAACACTATAAAAAACACCGGAAAACTTTGGTCACAAGTCACAACACTCTAGCAAACAATTTTTCGCAAAACAAGAAAATTATTCTTTAATCAATTAGAATTAAAAAAAAACCGAATTCCATAAACAAAACGCAAATCTCTCAATTTTTTAAGAAAAAAAAGGTACATTTCAAAAATAAAATGCAATAATGTATTTAAAAATAAATATAGAACACTTTAAAAATAGAACATACATGACGATTTGCTGTGCACACAAACACATGTCAGGGCTAACAGATAAATGTATTTTAATGCCATGGTCAAGGCAGGCTCGCGTGCTATCGCCTTACTACCGCGGACCGTCCAAGCAACTTCTTTTATATTCTCACGTTATCTTTAATGTGATTGTTTCACCATGTATTAACGAACACAGAGCTGGACACTGTATTCGCGGAAGATTGACTTGTGAGGTTTGCGCGGCACTGTGTCACGTGTGTTGCTAATTGGAAAACGCTGCGTGATACAGACTTAAGATCGTTTAGATAGCTCCTGAGGTAATCATAGAGTAGTGATCATAAAACAATTTTACATAATAATATTATAACTTACACCCGAAGCGTTGAAATTATGCTTTTCCCTTATGACCAAAGTAAAACTGCTGCATTTTTTTAAGCGGGTGGTGTGTAAGACAGGAGTTCATTCAGCGCCCTCAATTAAACCCTGAAAAACACAATTTTGCTTTTAGCTACACAGGCTTACGTTAAACAAATAAACAAAATAGTTTAGCACCAATTACAAGATTAACATTGGCTAGATATTTCTTACAAACATATTAGCATAATCATACTTGCCTAACTACCCACATTACAAATTGTTGTTTGTTTTAAAAAACGTTGCCCCACACTAGGAATTTCTCCTGTGTCGTGGGTGCGTTTACAGACATTTATATTCACATACACAAACAGCCAGACCCGGAACAACTAATAAATTGTAGGTCATACAAATATTTGTTCCGAAATTGAAATTGGTCATAAGTGCTTTTAATCACGTGAAATATTGACCGTTATTTAAAAATAATGTTTACCTCAGCGGCTTTGCGTCTTTCTAGTATTCGTATCGATCTTCATTCTTCAATTCCTACTCAGTTTGCAAGAGTCATCGCTCGCTTGGGACCATGGCTTGATTAAATATTACAATACAAAGCCGAACGTGGCTATTTTAAGATGTATTTTCTTCCTTATTAGCATCTTGGACATTGTATGCAAAATATAAATGCGAAATAACCATAAGTTTTAATTTTTATTTACACAACAATAATTCTATAGAAAAATACAAAGTATTTATTACAAGTTTCCTACATTGAGTATTCTATAGTATATTAGAGTAGTATACTATTATATCTAAAATAAGAAAAACAATGTCACATGTGCGTTCTTTTTTTGAAACTGGAAAAATTGTGGAAAGATTGCAAAAGAATTTTCATGCATTTTAATTTTTTTTTCTGGTCATGCCAGCCAGGATGGTATTAAAATGATAATTAATTTTTACGTGAACAGTCGTTTTTATGATTTTCATACTGGTCGAATATATTTTGTTAGTGCCCATGCTTTCCTATAAGGTAATGACATGTAATAAATAAATGAAGACTTGATGAGTGTAACTTAGGTGTATATTTTGAAAGATAAAAAAAATGTTATGTGACCTTTTTTAAATACACACGGAAATTTTTTATTTGTCTATTATTAATGAAATTGATTTGTTTTTATTCACAGCATTTATAATTTACGGGAAGCATTTTTACCTATTTACCTTTTATTTTATAATTAAAGATACATGTTTAAAGTGATTTTAGAATATTTTTTGTCCGTATGAGACATAACATTGCACAATTGTTGGAGGAAATTAAAAAAAAGTTTTTCGGAATGTCAAAACATTGAAATTATGATTTTGCGTCAATCATTTTGTTTTCATTTAAAGATAACTAACGATTATTTAAGTATGGACTGGATTCATTGCAACAATTGTTATACTCAGTTAGAACCTGGAACTACTCTGCATTTAACATCATGCGGTCACATGTTTTGTAACAATTGCTTAGAGAAAGGTAAGATTTTTCCCTATCTTCTTTCAAATAAAAAGATTTATATCGGTACATGGATAAATATGAATAATTATGTAAATTTCTCAAAGGTAAAGAAAGAAAAGTTAAAGACAGTACATGTTTAATATGCCGAGCTCCGTGTTCCATCATGAAACTTGTTCCAGACGTATGTAATTTCGCAAAATATTCCCACCTACTTCTTATAATACATCGGAATGTAATTTTCTCATTTTCTGTTTAATTTTAAGATGAAACAAGAGATTCAAGATTACTTTACCGATCCAGAGGAATTAATTAAAAAGTCCTGTGAGGTGTTACAGTTTCAGAGGCAACACAGACGGCGTTTGTTATCTTATTTATTGCAATCAGTAAGTAATTTTCTTGCTTTTAGCTATCTACTTAATTAAATTCTGTAGATGGCATTTAAGACTTGCCTTTCAAAGTTGAAAACAGCTTTCGTACATTTTTATGTTGATTTATGCAAATACCAAGTAAGAAAAAGGTGTAGAAAGGCAATAAAATCGCTAATGGTTTTTACCTAATCAAACTGAAACTTGAAATCAACGTTTTTTTTACGGTGGCTATGTATGTAAGTACCTAATACCTACTTAGTTTGCGTCATCATTATTATGTGAATACGTAGGTATACTATTATAAGCCCGTTAATGTCCACCGGGCGATGTACTTAAGACCTCCTTTATAAAAACCTTATAAAATACCATAATAACATATCATCACGCCTGAAATCCCCTGAAGTTTTAAGCAGAGGTGTACCTATAGTGCCACCCACATTTCACCAGCTATGTTTAAGTCCCAGGGGGGGGGGGGGGGGAGGCCTATTGCCATCAACTGGGCACAAATCCAGGCTCCTGGCTGCTACTGTGAAATCCCTGACGGAAAAACCCATTAACCACTTTGCCCGACCTGGGAATCGAACCCAGGACTCATGGTTAGCAGTAGCTTGCGACCACTAAACCGACGAGGCGAAACCTTATAATAGGTAAGCATAATATGTAATCACCACGCTTGGGGAACGGATAGGTGATTGGCCATCAAAGTTCGTTGGTTTTTACCGTTGACATAAAGTTAAGCGAGTTCCACTGACAATCGCTTACCTATGGACTTCAAATGAGACCTGTCGACACCGAAACACCTGGGAACACCGAACACAACCTGCAAGTTGCTGCCGGTTTTGCTTAGCCATTTTAGAATTAATTTTACCATCCAGGTACATTAAAATGAGATTAGGAGAGGCACGTTTATGCTGTAACAAGTATATAAGGTTCTGTGGTCCCTGTTAACACATTCTCGTAGTTTCTTCCTATGAGAGTGGCTTATAAGTTCTCAGGAAAAGGAAATTGAATTGTAAGCTCTCCTAGTTTTAATATTTCCGGAAATACTATCACATTTTACTTGTTCCAGACGAAGAAATTCTATACGGCACGGACCGAGTTAAAACGCATGACCGAGTTGTGTCAGAAGCAGCACAACCAACTGAAGGAGTATCACAGAACTATTCGGAGTTTAGAAGCTCAGTTGGCGAACCAATCCAGTAACAGATAACTTACTCTAGCTCTATTATCGACTAGCTTTTGTCCGTGGTTTCATTTGAAACCTACGGGAATTGCATTCGTAAAAACTATCCTATGTCTATTAAAATCAGTTAAGTAATTGAGGGGCCAAGTAACAAGCGAACAGACACTCTTTATAAGGGCTTTAAAGGTCCGGGGGATACATACCTGTCCGCCATTTTGATTAAATGAAACTTATCTAAATCGATAGCTGATATCAATGAAAACAGAAAACATAATAGATCAAACTCCGTAAAATGTCACGTTTCCGAGATATTAACGTTCAAAGTTGATGACGTGACAGCCATATTTTTAGCACTTGAGAATATATGAATAGAATACTCTTTTTTTTCATCTTATTGCTCTGAATGTTGGCGGACAGTATGTATGCCAGGGTCCATATAAAAACCTTCAATCCCCATTGTATGGAATGGAACTGGTCCTTAGCAGCTTTAAACAGAGAGAAGTGGAAATAGAGTAGGGAGGCTTTTGCTCTGCATTGGGATATCATAGGCTTTTAGTACTTACTTCTAATACAGTCTAGGCTATGGTATCCTTCTAAGATCACCAAGTTTGATATAACATGGATTACTGCACCCTAATTTGCGTAACACACTATCAGTTACAATCTGAATCATTTAGAAGGATATTGTTAATACATTGCTTTATATGTTCCAAAAAATATCTGCTTAACAACGTAAATAACGCATTGAATGTTGTTGAACTTACGTTAGTGTGTGACGCAATTGCCCTTCTGATTGCAGTTTCATGTTGCAATATTGGCCGCAAACTTATCTCATCTTGAAGATTATAAATTCTAGACAGCTTAGATTAATCACCTGAAGTGGTGACGATGACGTTTAATAAGTAGGTCATAAAAGTCGTAATAAAGTTTTAACAATTACGCAAATTTTGTCAAAGTTTTGTCATTTAAACAGACTTGTGTAAAGTTACCAAACAACAGATATAAACAAAATTGAATATTCCAATGGGAACCAACAAAACATCCCATAAAAATTTTTTGATCGTACGATAATAAAACTCCGCCACGTATTTTGATACCCTTTTATGGGATGTTCTCATATGTACGCATGGGATAAATTTTCAGAGCAAGTGTCGCCGTTCAACATCCCCATATCGCCCGGGAGCAACATATCACCGAGCTTCGTGCAGACGACCCCTACTTATAAGCGTAATGCTAAAAGTACGCCGTTTTCGGTAAGTCACTTATTTTTTTTGGGGCATGGGATTTATAAGGGTTGCTTAAGGTTAAAAGACGTTTAAACGTAAAAAATGTATGGTTAAACAGTCGTTTAACATCACTTAACTGTAAGCAATGTTTATAAATAAGGGGTTAAGTATTTAGTGTGAGTTGAAGCGAATACATTTCTTTTAGTGAAATAGGCAAGATGGGTAAACTCAATGTAAAATGTACCTAACAGTTTTACAATTGAAATCCATTATTGAAAATTGGTAGATACCTAAATGATTTTGTTTCTATCGATGTGAATTCGAGTTTTCACTTTTGGGTTATAAATAGGTATATGAATAGAATACTCTTTTTTTTTCTCTTTATTTCTGTTTTCAATATGAGTCATTACAAAACTAGGAACGTTTGGAATAAATTGCATGATACATTGGTACAATCTTACAAATTAAAATCTAAATTGGATCGCGGGGAAGCCTTGGATGGAACGAGATCAGACTGTGAACGTTCTTAAAATTACGAGATTTATCCCTCTGATCCCAGTCTCAATCTGTGAAAAATATCTCTAATTTCCCTACGTTTTGACAAGTTTTTGACATTTGTTTGTCGCCGAGATGAGACTGCGACTAGATTTTGAACGTTTTAAATTACGAGAATTGGCCTTCTGATCGATCAACCCGTACTGCTGTTATTACTTAGCCACAAGCCTCTCCTAACCTAACCATGTATCATCTAAAACCATGTAACAGGAGAGGCATCAATTATCATTTTCAAGGTTATCTATATCTATACTTACTAATAATAAACGTGAATAGTTTGTTTGTTTGAACGCGCTAATCTCTGAAACTAACAGTCGGATTTGAAAAAATCTTTTTCCATTTGAAAGCCCAATTCTTGTGGAAGGTAATAAGCTATTTAAGAGCCGACTATAAAGATGATAAAGGCAGAAAGAACGCTAATAGCGCAGGCAGGCGATGCGATGCGACGGAGTGGGTCGGAGAGACAAGAAATTTCACGCGGACGAAGTCGCGGGCACAAGCTAGTCTTACATAGAAATATAGCTCTAATCTACATTCGCGACATATTCGCCAAAAATGTAAACAAATATAACTTTAATTCCTACACAATAAAGTTCAGTTTACGCTACAACTTCAAATATTTTTATAATTTTGTCAATAGTGCTAGGCACTCTGAAATCAACTTAATTTCTATTAAATTAAAGTTGATATTTGTTTAACTTGAAATAACGCCAATTTGAAACTTAAGTAAAATTTGAATAATTATATAATATTTGCTAAAGCATGTCTCGCACGTGCCCGTTTATATTCAGATAATTACCATTAAAATTTGTTTTATTTAGTTCATAGAACACGTAGGTATTTCCCGGGTCTTATCGCACATATAATATTAGAAGATAAATAAGGAAAATGTATTAGTATTACAAACAGTAAGATAAATTTCTTGTTTTGCAAACGCTTTTCGGTTTCGATTCTTAATTAAAATTCTTTGCTCTTGAATGAACCAAGAAAAAAAAGGAATTTACATGAAAGAAACTGCGAGGTGTGAAATTGGAAAATGCTGCTCTTCATTAATTATTAATCTTAAGGTAAAAAGAAGCAAGAGCCTTTTTCACATCACGCATCTAGGTATTTATTTCTCTGTATATTTCAATTGGGTATATTTTGTGTAGGTTTCATTTTGACAGTTCAACAACATTCATTGCGTTGTTTATGGTGTTGAGCACACATATTCTAACTTAAGGAGCAATGTATTAGCAATATCAATCAAAATGATTCGGATTGAGATTGATAGTGTATTTATATATACGCTAAGGGTGCGGATGCACTTCAATACTAGTTTTTTACATGAACCGATTGCCTATCTGACTTCCACAACCCAATTACTGTGCCGCACGGGCGCGTTTTTCCGCGGCGTTTTTTTTTCGCGCATTTGATTGTCAACGCTCTGCTTAGCGCTAAGAGTTGAAAATACAACAGTGTGTTTTTTTGACGCGCTGGGATGCGCTCTGTGGATTTTAAATGCTCGGCTCAACACCGAGAGCTGAAAATCCAGTGCACAATAAAATCCGCCGCGATATATTCATGTCCGTGCGACGTGGGTTTATACGATACCCTTTAGTAAGACTGGTTGGTTGTCAGACCTTTGGGCTTTTGACTACCCGTAAAGACTGGCAATGATCTACGTATGTATATTTCTTCTCATCATCATCATCATTTCAGCCGAAAGACGTCCAGTGCTGGACATAGGCCTCTCCCAAGCGCCTCCACTTCGACCGGTTCTGTGCTCATCGCATCCAACGGGCTCCTGCGGCCTTCACAAGGTCGTCGGTCCGCCTTGTGGGAGGCCTTCCAACGCTACGTCCTTCGGTACGCGGTTGCCACTCCAGCACCTTCCATCCATCCAGGCCATCTGTTCTGCGAGCAATGTGCCCTGCCCACTGCCCCTTAAGTTTGGCAATTCTTCGGGCTATGTCAGTTACCTTGGTTCTCCTGCGCATCTCTTCATTTCTGATTCGATCACGCAGAGAAACTCCAAGCATAGCCCAACCTCGCCCTTTGGGTGACTTTAAGCTTTATATTAAGGCCCATTGTGAGCGACCATGTTTCAGTGCCAAAGGTCATCACTGGCAACACGCACTGGTCAAAGACTTTCGTTTTGAGACACTGCGGTATGTGAGACGAGAACATATTGTGTTGCTTCCCGACCGCTGCCCAGCCGAGTCGGATTCGACGATTGACCTCTTTCCCGAAGTTGGACCTGAACTGGACAGTTACATTTTTCTTTTTGGTATATTTTATTTATCAGCGTTGCTAACCACAAAACATTGGCTAATGTTACCATTGCTTGGAGAAATCTCTCTGAGGTTATCACGAAACCAATATATTTCTTTTAGACTTACTATGCCTTGCTGTGTATATTTATCGCTTAACTGCCCGCGACTTTGTCTACGTAAACTTTTTTGTTCCTCCGTACCACCGCCTCGCATGGCATCGTCTACCCGTGCTATCCCCGCGCATTTTTAATTGATTTCCTTAGCGCATCTGGCGCGTTTCGAGGTATACTTTTGGTGCGGTTCAAAGTTGGTGCGGTTCGAGGAATCGCTTAGCGTTATTCCATTTTTTTTCTTTTTGTTCGGCTTTAATAGCCATAACCTTCCTTAAGGATTAGGCAATCGAATGCAATCAATCAATTTATTACGATGAAGTCTCTGACTTACCGTCGAATTCCGAAAGCTTTTTCCAAATCAAATTACAATTTCGCCGTACCCGGGGGTACACGATAGAGAAACACACTACTTAAAACAAACATTTATTTATTTATTTATTTATTTTACTTTAACATAAAAACGGCCCTTGGACAATTACATTAGTTATAGATATAAAAATGTACAATAAAAATATACTATAATAAAGAACAGACGTATAACATAAATTACTAACAATAAATTTAATACTATTATTTTCACAAAAATGCAGGCACATTACCATTAAGTCAACAAACTTGTCTGCGAATAAATCGCAGTCCAGGTTGGCTTCCACCAGCTTATTTAACGCGGTCAATACGCGCAGTACGGGAGACGCAGCACGGGCTGCAGTCCGGCGCGACGGTAAGCTTAGCAGCTGATGCTTTTTGCTACGGAGATAATTATCCGGTGTGTGGAGTCGAATCAGCTCATTATGGATATCAGGAGCATCCGTTATCCCTCTGCAAATTTTAAGCATTACGCCTACCCGGTCGCATGCCCTTCTGGTCTCGAGCATATAAAAAAAAAAGCAGCATATAAAAAAATTGTATATAAGTAGTTTATCAGCCATCTTGTTACCATAACACAAGCATTAGGTTGCTTAGCTTGGGACAAATGGTGCTGTGTGAAATGTCCAGGGATTTATTTATTATTTATTTTATTTATTTATATGATATCCCAGACATCCTAGGAGGAACTTGGTAGGATATAGATAGGGATAATAACCGCAAGTTTTCCTGTAGAGAAACCGCAGGAATGCTTTTTGTACTTTCTCAAGAAGAAGCGCATACTTTGCTTCATGCGGATTCCATACAGAAGAACTAGCTTCTAGCTTGGTACGGACAAGTGTGCTGTACAAAAGCCTTATTACTTGCTCGCTGCGAAAGTCACGAGCATTGCGGAGAACAAATCCTAGTCTTTTAAATGATTCTTTGGCGACAGCAGAGACGTGGTCATGAAAAGTAAGCTTCTGGTCAAATGTGACACCCAAGTCCTTCATGTTGGTTGATCTAGTTATTTTAGTACCATTTAATTTGTATTCGAAATCAATTGGGTGCCGCATTCGACCAAAAGTCATTACATAGCATTTGGACACATTGAATTCCATTTTATTCTGAACTGCCCATTCATTTATGGCATTTACATCATTTTGTATAGCTTCGCAATCCGATACGGTGCCGACAACACTATAAAGTTTGAGGTCATCTGCGTACAGAAGGCACTCAGCAAATTTTGTAGAGGATGGCAGGTCATTGACCATCAGCAGGAATAGTAGAGGCCCGAGAATCGATCCCTGACTTACGCCAGAGCGTGTGTGGTAGGGACGAGATACGTAGATACCCAGTCTTACAAATTGCTGACGGTCACGGAGATAATCAGCTAAAAGTCGGAGTAAGTTTGGACAGAAACCAATGGCACTGAGTTTCAGGAGCAGGATATCATTATTAACTCTGTCGAAAGCTTTACAAAAATCAAAATAAAGTACATCCACCTGCCGCTTATTGTCAAGATGTTTTGATATGTACTCCGTAATTGTCAGTAGGGTAGTATTGACAGACCTCTTGCATCTAAACCCGTGCTGGTAGTTACATAAATACTTTTCAACCTGGGAGTAAATAAGTTTATGAAGAACATTTTCGAAAATCTTAGCTGGAGATGACAATATAGCGATAGGCCGATAGCCCTCAACAGCTGATTTATTAGTAGTCTTGGGAATGGGCGTCACTCGTGATATTTTCCAGTGGTGTGGATATACGCCTGCCGCTAATGACATATTAAAAATGTGACATAGGGGAGTGGAAAATAATTGTTTGAAATGTTTCAAAATAAAAGGTGGAATACTGTCGGGCCCTACGGAGCTTCTGGGTTTTAATTTATTGATACCGTACTGGACGTCATCAGAAGAAAACTGGAAGATATTTATGTAGTTACTGTTGGAGTTAGTTTCATGATTGTTAACACATGCTGCAGCGGAATTTCAGGAAGAAACACGCTTGCAAAAAATTTGGCAAAAGCTTCAGCAGCTGCTGCTCCTGAAAAACAGTCACCATTAAACATATTTATTACGAAGAAATAATTAATATTATTATAATATTTAAGTACCTACTATTTTCGTCATAATTAACTCTTAATAAGTAGGTATAGTTACTAACCAAGGGGGACCAAGGGAGACCAAGGGACAGTCCCAAGATGGACAGTTTGATCTCAAACTGCCAGGGTACTCCCATGGTCCCTTATAATCAAATTAAAATAAAGATAACATTTTGACCTTAGGTTCAGCAGTATCAGTCAAACCTCGTGACTCCGACGCGGATAAGCAAGCAGAGGTCTGCAAACATGAGTGCTCATAGTCAGGTGATTATCGCATTTTTTTGATAATTATGTTTGTTTAAGCTCGAAGTAGAAAGAAGTATACGTATGTAGGTGCTTGTAGCTCTTGAATTCAGCCGTGTCAGCGATCAAAAGCGCTTTACGTGAACCTGCACGAAATTACAAAGCGCCTTTCTCATTATAATGTTGTTGCTGAGACGATATTTCTTGCTATTAACACCAACTACGAACAGCAAACGAATTACGTTTTCCTAAAATCTTATATTTTCATTTTCAGCGTTCGAATACGTCCAACAAAATTTCATCGACTGTCTTCACTCCACCTACTCCTGAGTCCGCTGGGTACTCCAACTTTTTAAAGAGTCTCTAATGGTATTCAGAACGCATCCAAAACATCGCTCGCGTGTGCCAGTGCGAATTTCCGTAAAAAAAATACACATTTATTTTTTATTGCCACTAGCGGCATTGGAAAATCGAATTATTCAGCCTATTTTCTTTAGGCCCGTGTTACATTGTGTGACAGCACGTTGTATATGACACGAATATTATATTATTTTACGTCAAGACTCGAGATACGGGGATGAAATGGTTTGGGAAAAGACATGTGGTTTATGTTAAAGACCCTGTATCATATTGTACATTATTTTGCTTCCCTAATGTCCTACATCATCCAACATGTCATCCTACGCCTGTTTCGGGTTTTTGTTTAGTTATCCAATATTGTGTGAGCCCTTGTTCAGACTGAAGATTTAGATAAAATTTTATGTTACGATTTTAGAGAATTTAACCTATAAATGGGTTACAATATGAGATGTCGTCGTCGTCATTGCGTAGTTTCTACTGTTTTTTGAAAAGTCGGAAGTGCTTAAACACTTAAATGTATTTTTTATGTTAATATAAAATGATGTGCTCGAACCCTTAATTACATTACATTTACCTCAAATTGAATTCCGATCGTCGCGCTGATTGAGTGAAATTGTGCGTTCCCAATTTGAAATTATGCAGCGTTTAAATTATGATCCAGGGACATATTTATTTTTATCACTGTTGGTTTATTATTTTAGCTGCATTTTCAATGAGTAAATGATTTTGTTTTACTTAGAAAAACAAACTTTTACCTAATTGATATTATGACTACGATTAAAACCAAACCTTCACGGTCAATTAACCAAATCAACTTTTTATAAACACAATTGTCTCTGCCAAATGATCATATCAAATCAATTTGACTGTTTTAATTACTATTGCGTAAAAAAACTTTATCGGGTGATTTGTTTTCTAGGTCTTTCAGTAGCAGTAGTGAATCGGGCTATATGTCAAACAGTCCGTTGCGATCCCCCGGTGTTTATTGCAATGGCTACGGAAAATGTACATTCAATAAAAGAACGAAGATTACGAGGTTCGATTAGAGTTTATTTGTTTTTATATTAGGTGTTCCTACATACAGTCCGCTCACAGTTACATCACTGTCAACATCATAATGGTCTTTATTGCCCTTGTAATAAGGTTGCTGTTGGTTTGTCAAATTCACAGAGATCTTTATCATCGTACCAATAAGTTTGCTATTGGGTTGCTGCTGTCAGAGGTAAAATAACCGTGAAAGGACTGTAGTACATACTAATTCCATAGTGTTCAGTGTGTTAAAAACCATAGACTGCATGCTTATGAATTTCAACGTATTATCTTTTTTTAATTTAGCCTACTGTCATTCATAAAGTTTTCAAAAATGGAACATTCGTTTGATATTATTGAATACCAAAACACCATTTTCTTTTTTAATGTTGTGCCTAAATATTTTTTTTTGTTGTAATTTTAACACCAATCTGTATAATTTCCAATTTCTGTATTCTGGATTCACAATTTTATGCTAAATATGATAGCTATTAGACAGTAAATGGAGCAAAAGAATTTCTACAAATGGAAATGAGTACTTAGTGTATTACAACGGAATGGGTTCTGCATTCTCTTAGCGTTTAGCATTTTAATTTTATATTTATGCATGTTAATTTGAAAATTTAAATACAATTTGCATGTTTCTGTTTTGTTAATTTAACGAATAAAATATTTTTGTAGTTTATTTTGAGTTTCAACATTTTATTTTTAACATTTTCAACTAGGTACTCCGAGGTTTCTCTCCGAGTCTTATTAAGAAATAATTTGTCTGAAGGTAACTTATTTGATATTAATAATTAAATTAATATGGGCTTACCGACTGGATATTAACGGTTTACTGATTTTACTCTCTAGCAAAGTAGGCTGTACCTCAGTTATAACAAGCAAAACGACTTAATTAAATAGTTATAACAAAATTAAACGAGTTAATTAACAATTATTATGGTTTCGTTAAGTTTCCTTATCGTTAGGTCAGGGACCGAAGTGCAGAACAATCTGCTAATCTAAGGTTTTCTCGAATCGGTTAGGTACCTAACCTATGGTATATTCTAGTTAGTAAATATTTATTTTTCATCAAATTGAATGAAGTCGAATCATAAAGAAACAGCCTACAGGTACCAAGTAGGTACCATCTTGGACAAGACAGTCATACATAAGGCTATTGGATGTTATTGCAACCGACGCAGCATAAAAGCTTATAAAAAGAAAGAAACGCAAAGATAAGGGAAAAGATACTCCTTTCCTTATCTTTACACCCTCAAGTGCCTAAGGGTGTTTGGGATAATCAAAAGCCTATAATTAGAAATAAGTATACTATTTGTACCTTCAACAAGCAATCTACGGGTAGAACAAAAGAAATCAAAGTAGGTACCCCTATTGGGGACTTCTCAAGACGTAAAGGGGAAGCGCTATTCAAATTTTCTTACGTTTTTTGCAATTTGCAGGTCAGTTTGAATGTTGATTAAAATGTGATTCGAGTCCGTAACAAGTAAGTACTGTAAAGGTTGTCCACCATTTTTTTTATCCTGGAGAAATGCTCATGCATCCTGCACTACCACGGGGAGATAGTGCAGTTATGTGGGACTCTAACCCACTAAAACTCCACGGTGTCCTGCTCTGCCGTTTACGGCGGGAACACGGGCACGCGTTAGCACTCATCCGTGAACCCGCCGCGGCTGTCCGTCACCGGACCCTCCTCTGGGGAGTACTCCCCATCACCGGCGCACCAGAATACATAGCACGCCGTGACCACCCCAGGGACCAAACCAGCACATGGGCGCCAGACGACCCTAAAGGAATCGTATCGTTGTTTGATTCCTCCCGGTACCTTGAAGGGCTCATCGGTCCCTTACACTACTTACATAATTATAATAATTAAAATCTTCAATACAACCCGATTATTTGAACTTAGAGGACTTACTTCTTATAATAATCATTAAAACCACTTCTCCCTTAACGTGAAAATATTACCAGAAACATTGAGAAATCTATTATTATATCGAATCAAGATGCTTGATATCAACTAAAATTTATCTCAGGTTATAAAATCTTCATTAAATAAAATTCTAAGTAATTAAATAAGATTCAGTCTAAAACTTGCGTTGTGTTTAAACTTCTCAAGTTTCCAGACATCCAAATATTATTCTTCTACAGTTTGGGGTTATATTCCTACTTTGTTATTCACAAAAGCCAGATGTTACAGGTCTAAAACCCTCCCACGCCATTATTCAGTCATAAAAAGCCTAAGAATTGAGAAGATAAACAATATTACACAAGGTGGAGACGACAATGTAACAATAAATTAAACTGCGTAAATCTAATGCCGTTCCCAGTCTGGACACGAAATTTTAATCAAATATGTCCATTAGTTTAGTTAATAAAGCTACTCGAAGATTGGCCAAAATCGTTGATGGCCCTTCACTACTATTTAGTTCGTTTGAAAAAATCACTGTTTTAATTTCGATGCTAGGATATAATGATAATTCCAAAATACTCAGCATCAATATTATTAGTGTTTTCATTCATTGTCGTATTGTTGTCTCCACGTTTTATAGATCTCTAGAATCTATCTACACAATTTTTGTTATAATTATACGAAGATATGTTCTAAGATATGGGCATAAGCCTTTGTTTTCGTGTGCCCATCCCCTCGCTAATATGCCAGCCACATCCTTCTGGCCGCGATGAGTATAACAATTAGAAGATACAATACTAAGGCAATGTGTAAACTGCCATAGGTTGACCTACTATTGCACATCAGTTTTTATGTGTAGGTAACATAACATTACCATCCATATCACCAGGAGTTACAGTAAAAACATCAATTACCAAGCTTCAAAAAATCTCTTTATTATCGCAGTTTATCAAAAGGAACACTTCTTAACGGTGAATGGGCAGGATGCCCTTATTCTGCTGATAGCCACCGGTAGCCTCCTGGTGTCCATGCACCGAGTGAGCTCCGAGGTTGTTGAACTTCTCCAGGACTTCGGCACCACCCTTGTAGCCTTTTTGGAGGTACTCGCCCTGGGAACAGAGAAGAATGGTTAGTACGGTATGATTTGAGGATCAACAGAAGATGAAAGAGTACTTAGAATGTAGTTGGGTTGCCGTTTTATGAAATGGTAAAGTAGATCATAGATCAAGAAGTTATGACATGGTCATAGACAATCGTGTAGAGTTGGTCTATACTCTGTTTCAAAGGCTTGACATATTGCTATTAAGTTTCTAAATGCTATTTATTTCTGGAAATTGTTTTTAACAAACTCAAATATGTACAGAAATAAATGATTTAATCAGTTGCGTGATTAAAAACGCCTTTCACAGCAACAAAGTACGATCAAACGAAATCATTATTAAAGCTATTATCAATAACAAAAGTCTGGACCATTTTACCTTTTGCTAATCCAAAAAGTGAGGTTAACGAAACAATTTAATTTCCATCATTTTGCACCAAAGCCCTTAAAGTAGCTCAAACATCTGGTGGTTTTATTCAATGACTTTTGTAGCGGACCTAGCCACAGACAGTTCTGTTTAACGAGCTTAGAGGCAACTGTTTTCAATTTAAACAATGTAGGTATATTAAACTAAAGTAACGTTTTATGTGCAGTAAAAGTTGGCATTTGTTATATAATAAATAAGTTGTGTGTTTAATTTTATGCTCTGCTTTTATGAACATTGTTTGAGTGATACTTAACGTTTCTCGAGTCTGGAATTTGTTAAGTAGTTTTGACGACAAAACAGACGTAGCTTTGGTGTTCTATATTATATTCACAAGATTTCAAGGACCAGGGGCTGATCATTATCAGCCCCTGGTGGAAATTTATACCTTTTACCTTACCATTAATGTTTCAGTATTAAAATCATTATTTAAATACTGAAACATTTACAGTCTCTGGAAAGCTGGGAAATTCTAAATACACTAACTAATTAATGATTTTACCGATAAGACCTTAATGGTAAAGTAAAAGGTATAAGCTTTGTTACTAAAACCTTATCGGAAAACCCTCATTTAATGGATGCTTCTATTTATACAGCCCGAGATAGGTAGGTTACTAGGAATTTATTTCTAGTTACCTTTTAGGATAATTCAGGCTCCATTAAACTAACATAAAATACTTACTCAAACATTACAAATACCTTTCGTGTGTCTCTACTATTATATCAACTAGGTCAAGAATATAATCTCGGGATTGTATAGTATGATGGGATAGGATTATATAATATTATGAAATAGGTTATATCAAAAGAAAAGGCGGAAAAGCCTGAGACTACAACGAAATAATATATATCATCTTAATGGCTCTGTTAGTTAACACAAATCTTAACAACGAATCCCATAACTTGTCTCAAGATTTAAATGCAAATAAAATGGAATATTAGCTTTCAGAACTTGGTTATAGAGTATTCAAACTGCCTCTTACCTTATTTGCCTTCGAGTCATCAATCTTCTGTTCCGAAACGTGATGTCCTTCCTTGCCCTGAGCGTTAGCATCCAGAATCTTCTCCTCATGAGCGCCCTTGAATCCTTGCTGTGCGTTTTCTCCGTGAGCAACAGCATTATGACCGTTAATCTTGTGATCAGCTTCATCATGAGCCTCGTCGTAGAAACTCTCAGATTTCTCCTCTTCATTCTTACTACTAGAACTCTTGAATCCCTTGCTTACATGACCTTTCTTGTGACTTTTTGCCTTTTTCAATTGTTCTTCATTGGCACCTAGAATTATATTGCAAAATTTAGAAATAGCTAGATACAAAAACCTCATCTAGGTAAATATTAATAGGTTTCTATTTACTGTACGTTGACTAAATATTAATTTATTATTCTGTTTTTTGTTGTGTTTTGCCGAATTGGACGGTAAAAACTTGTTGATTGACAAGTGAGCGTGAAATTGTGACGAAATAATGAGTTATTTGGAAAAAAGTGCTCTATGCGTAAGGCATTGGTTTATTTGGGGAAAAGTTTGTATTTAGTGCACGTACCGTGTTTGTCCAATTTTTGATTGCCTTCGTAGAATTTTTCATCACCGGCAGCTTTTTTCTTGGCTTCTTCATCTTTGTAGAAACTTGACTCGCCCTTTTCAGCTCTGGCGGCAGCAGCACCCTGCTGGTAGCCTTCCTGACCATGTTTAGCTTCTTCTTCAGCCTTCTTCTCGATTTTCTCTAAATTTTCTCCTGCTCCCTTTTTCTGAGCGGCATCATAAGCATTCTTGTCGACATATCCACCGCCAACTTGTTGTTGGATTAGCGGGTGGTATAATAAGCCATTTCCAAGACCGATTCCACCAACTCCTAATCCAGCGATGCCGGGGTGGATAAGACCAACTCCGTTACCGAAGCCTCCAACGCCACCCACACCAACACCTCCGACGCCACCAACACCACCGACGCCCAGCTGGTTAACACCACCAACCCCTCCGAGACCAATTCCCAATCCTTGGCCAATGCCTCCTAATCCGATGCCACCGTAGCCCAGACCTTGGCCTATGCCCTGGCCCAGACCAAATCCACCCACTCCACCAACACCAGAAACAGTATTCAGAACAGTAGACGCGGCTCCTTCTATTTGTTCGGGGTAATCCTCACTTTCTTCCACTTCATAACTATTAGACAGAGGCAATCCTGATTTCGGGTCAGTACCGATAGCGTCCAATCGCTCTCTCACATAATCGTAAGGAGTCTTCTCATCAGCCAGCTCCACTTTGTTGAACTGGGCTGCAGACAACGCCACCAGAGCGAGGGTGAAAACTTGTGTCAACATCATTGTGATTGATGTGATCGTTACCGACGTTTCGAGACTGATGTCATTTCAGTATTGCACTGTTATTTATACTAAGGTTAAATTCGGTGGAACGGAATAGTTTTTGTATTAGCCGTGTGATAGTTTTCACAGGGCGTCTGGGGGCCCGTATCCGGTCGTTTCCTTCCTGTGGTATTGTTTCGACTAGACCTAATTAGAACGACACGGCTAAAATAAAACAATGTGGTGTGGTCGAAGACCTTGCTTTCCAGTTCATTGGTGGCGTCAGTGGGGCGTTGGTTTGCGCAACCACCGGACCGCTATGGGTAACGCGTTTTCTAGACAAATTTCTTGTAAATTCTCCAGTGTTATCTCATTTCAGGTAATCTTTGAGCATAAATTCGTAACTCCATAACACTGTGCTTGAATTTGAGTCGATAATCCGGCGTTCATTTTTAGTCTGTCAGTTGCAAAGTCTCGTCGGCTGATTAATCTGTTCGAAGCATAAAGTGAAAAGGTTAATTAAAAGCAAAAAATGGCAACATTTAATAAACAGGTGATTAATTTCCTCTCTGCATTATTAAGCATAATGGCCTTGGTTCAGATCGGACGATTTCACGTCATTGTTTTCTTATGCTCAAAATATATGTCGAGGGCTCAACCAAAGGTTAGCTGAGTATTATATTGGGTGACTATTGAGTCGCCAAAGTTGGCCTAAATAAGTCACGGCAAAACCCGCAAGGTGTTGGAAATAATTCATCAATGTAATGTCAGTTTTCTGTTGCTTTGTGTAGCTTTGTCTACACCATCTAACTTGTTCTACAAAACCACAGTTCCACAGTATCCTCCAGTTTTCAAACCGCTTTAAATCTTTTCCGTATAAGTGATGGCTCTTTCATTATACCCCTGGTGTCGTTTGAATAATATATTATCAAACGATGTTATAATAGGAAGTAGCAGGAAAATCTCACCAGCAATAATTCAGTCATTTCAAATATTACCATTTTAAATATTCAGTGGTAACCGATAAGTAGTCAAAGAAACATTACCTACTTAAATAACTAATGTAAAAGATCATCATCATCATCTGCCGAGCCTTTTCCCAACTATGTTGGGGTCGGCTTCCAGTCTAACCGGATACAGCTGAATACCAATATTTTACATGAAGCGACTGCCTATCTGACCTCCACAACCCAGTTAATGGGTAATACGATACCCGTTGGTAAGACTGGTTGTCAGACTTTCGGGCTACTGACGACCCGTAACGACTGTCAAAGATCCACGAATGACAGCCGGGACCAACGGCTTAACGTGCTTAACTAATGTAAAAGATATGAAACAAAAAATACAGTCCAAATGTTCCTGCCATAATCATTATCATCATTCTCCTGCCATTATCCCAATTAATTTGGGGTTGGCACAACGAGTCTTTTTCTTTCATACTTCTTTTGTTCATGCCACAATATGAAGATCAATTTCGTAACTTATGTTCACATGAATATATTGAACTCGCCCTAAATTTAATCTAACATGATAACATAAATTTGTATACATGTTATTTTACCTCTGACAGCAGAAACTCAACTTCAACCTTATCATAACGAGAATAAAGATCACAATGGTCTTGACAGACTTGTCTGTGGCAACAACCCAATAACAACCTTATTAGGATGAGAATAAAGATCACTGTGATTTGGATAGTGATGCAAAATCAGAGGTAGAGTAACTGTGACTATTTTTATTGAAGAGTTCTTCAGTATTTTATATAAAAGAAAAACATTCAGAAGTCTGTTTATCAAGTCGGTTCTTTCCTGCTATCTGATATGTGAGATAAATTATTAATACTTATTTAACGCCTCATTACTCTAAAACTGAACATAAACAATATCCACTAGGTAATCGTCTCATACTATTTGTTATGAAATAGAGGGGCAATTCTAGTAATTTTAAGAACGTTCACAGTCTGATCTCAGTCTCAATCTGTCAAAAATACCTCTAATTTCCCTACATTTTTGACAAGTTTTTGACATTTGTTTGCTGAGATGAGATTGCGACTAGATTTTGTACGTTTTTAATTACGGGAATTGACCTACAGATAACCTACACACTCGTATGTTTTTACAGTTTTCCTGTTAATTTGTTAGATAAGTTTTTGTACTTACACACTTGTATTATTGAAGAGTTTTCCTGTTATTTTCGTTAGTTTTAATCTAAGAGGAAGTTCAAACCAATATTTATTGTTACATCATGTGAATTTGCATATAATTAGGAAAATATCTTATGTCCAAGCATAAAACATAATCAGCGTATAATCTTCCCATTGCTGGGACAAAGGCATTCCTCTCTGTGAGAGGAGGGAGAGAGCTGTACCTAATCCACTAAGAGGGGCCAGTGCGGGTAGGTAAATGTCACATGTCATCGAACTTTTGGTTCAGGACAGGACATTTCCTCACGATGTTTTCCTTCACCGTTTTGACAGCTGGCAGTGGTCTTATCTGAAATTATATCAAAACTTTAAAATACTTTGATACGTTTTTATACCTAGTTCATTGGTAAATTGTCAGTAGTAAGCGTATGGTCAGTTTCTGGTATCCATTATTCGTATGAACCAAACATTACGACAAAATATAGGCATAGCATCTATACTAACAAGAAAGCTGAAGAGTTTGTTTGTTTGTTTGAACGCGCTAATCTCTGGAACTACCACTTGGATTTGTTAGCTTCTAACTCTCCTTGCATTTGATAGCCCAATTCTTGAAGAAGGCTATTTAACATCAAGCTAGGAGCCTAAGGAGCCGAGCAAAACGTCAGAAAGAAGTAAGCGAAAACGAACTAATAACGCGGGCCGGCGATGCGATGCGACGGGGTGGGTCGGGGCAGCAAGAGATATTTGTCCCCTCGTTACTGCATCCTAAGCATCAAAAATAAGTTTAGTCTGTTAGCAAGAACTCAGTTCATCACTTCATCCTATTAAATAATTCCATAGAACCAACTATTATTACCTGCTAAATTACAATAACAAAAGTAGTGCCAGTCGCCATTTTGTATTCCAGGGACAGATCTACAGGCAGAATTGATGAATATGTAAATTGAAATCAGCGAAATATCGCTGAATAATGTAGGAATGTAAATCAAAACAGTGTCGATCTGTAAATTATACAAAAACAAAATATGGACTCGGCTTAATAAATACATTATTTACTGCTAAATAAATACATTATTTACTACTACATAAAATGTTGCTTATGACCAGATGGACATGAAAACCTACCTATTACGTTTGGTTTTGTGTTGGTTTTTGTTAAAGTTTATTAGATTAGATTAGTGGATTAGTTAATAATTTTGTAACTTTTGCATGCCTACTGATAAATGATTTTATTTTGTAAGTAGGTTTGTACAAACACTAAAAGTGTTTCACGTCAATCATATTTTAAAACTAGATGAGGTCGGCGTTTCCTATCTGACTAGTCTGAGAAGAAAGGCCGAAACAAACTCAGAGGTCACAGTCTCTTTTAAAGTCCAGACATAATCTTGGTCAGATCATATGACTGGTATAATATCATCACCATCATCAGCCTGTAACAGTCCACTGCTGGACAAAAGCCTCTCCTATTGCTGGTAAAATATGGCTCAACCTATTAGGATCGTCTTTCTCATTCTAACTCGTAATTTTTTTTTTTAAAACGTTGCCCCTCACTAAGAATTTCTCCTGTGTCGTGGGTGCGTTTACAGACATATAAACTCACATACACAAACAGCCAGACCCGGAACAACTAATTGTAGGTCATACAAATATTTGTTCCGTGCGGGAATCGAACCCGCGACACGCAGCGCAGCAGTCAATCGCTTAACTGTGCCGTCAAGTCATATTATTTTTTTCTATTCGAGCCCGCCTTTACCACTTGACTGTATTCCTTACATTCTCATAATTGGAGTGTAAATGTGGTGCTGGTGCACTTTTTATCACGTTCTACGTGTCCTGTCAGCTGCACGTTACAGGAACTGATGGACGTTAGTGATGGCGCCAAACCAGTGGCCGAATTCTTGGCCGATTCATTTCGATTGCTATCGACACGCTAGGAAAGGATTCTCATAGTGACTGTGTACTTCTCTTTTAGTCCTTAAGTCATTGACTGCCACTGCGGTCGCCGGTGTCCGCCACCAATAGATTTTTTATTGTGTCCGTTGTCTGGCAGTCAACGTGTTAACTTTTCGTTGAGTTTTCTCGAACATTCATATCCGGATACCTTTTAACTATACAAATATTTGCTAAGGGTTAAACCATCAAAACTTTACAGCTAAACTTTTACGCATAAAGTACTGTGACTGTAGGTAAAAAGATTTAGAGGTTAAAGGATTAATTATTTTTTAGGAGAAGGTAGACCCCTCCTCAACCTTTCGTAGAGTCCACACGGACATTCATATCCGCATACGTTTTAACTATATACAAATATTTGCTTAGGGTCAAACCATAAAACGCTTACGCATCAAATAGTTTGACCCGTCAGAGGGTGGCCTAACGTGGCCCATCGTGAGAATGAACGATATCAATATTCACCGAGAAAATATAACAGGCTTTAGGGAGATTTATTCCCCTACATATTCCAGTCTTGGATTCATCTGTATGTAAGTATGCTGACACATTTTTCTCTATTATTCAACCTCTTTGGTATCTAGATGGAAAAATATTATCTTGTTCCTTTAGCGCAGGCTCTGCAATATGGTTTAGTGATTCAGTCCTTTACTTGATTTATTTTTGCCTTATATTTTTTGATGAAAAGTTATAAGAAATATTTTCTGTATTTTTCAGGACTTTTCTGACGTGGGTTGTGAGTTTGGGATGGTTTGGGGATAGTAGTAGACTACAATAGGTGTTTTACATATAATAATATAGCTTCCCTATTCGAAGGTTTCTAAAGTTCAACTCTCAAAAATAGTAAAATTAAAACTCAGAATTCATGCATGCACGCATGATTGCATTCTTTGACTAGTTAAGCATAGTAGGATTACGATAGTAATACGTCCATCAGATGGCAGCAACCTCCAGCTAGTAATAAAGACAAACAATTTGCGATCACCAACGAGTTGTCCAAGTTCGGTGATTACAATAACATTTCCTAACGGACATTATATTACCAGCGGACGTTAGCTAGAAAAGCAACCATAATACCAATAAGAAGGATTTATCTACCGTTCTAGATTTTAGTTCATATTTTATGTAAAATAGATGTAGCTTCTACAAGTAAACATGTACCAAGACATACATAAGACCAATCTCTAGAATCTACATGATTGCTACTCACAAATGGAAGGAGGTCGGAATGAGGGATGCTTATTGCCCTTCCTAAGAAATTGGACGATTTCTTTTCAGTTTCGCTACGAAGGTATGTTTTGTGATAATAGATATTTAATGACCACGTGTATCAATCTTACGTCTGTTATGAAATGATGTAGGTTTTGTAAGTGATAGTAACGAGACAGCGAGATATTTATTAAGGAACAATAAAATTTTTGTGGTAGCACAACCTCTGCTCAGTTAATGCTAAGACGCTGAAAATATTTCTGGCTAACTTAGTGTGCGTTCTATAGTCATTTTTGGTTTGTATCGTAAAACCAGAGATATTTATGCAATTTAGCCACGGAAAGCAGCTAGTCTGCACTTAATATTATCATGAGCAAAGATTTGATTTTTGTATGTTTGTTTGTTACGCTTTCACGCTAAAACGGCTGAACGGATTTGGATAAAATTTGGCACATAAGTAGACCATGACCTGAATTAGGATATATGATACTTTTTATTCCGATAATCTCACGGGAACGAGACTTAAGCGGGTGAAACCGAGGGGCGCAGCTACTGCCTTATAAAATTAAATAGCAAACTGCATGTTTCATGCAGAAATGTTTATGAAACCACATTTTAAAATAATGCAATGTTTTCCAAACTGTAATAACACACACATCCGATGCTAAAGCAGATCAAATATTAAAACAAAATAACGCAACATAATGTTTTCACAACAGTGTTTAATACCATTAATAAAGTAAAATAACAAGGTAAAACAAAACTTTGCGTGTTCTTGTTCGAGCGCCTGGTTAAACTAATATGGCAACAACTTTTAAATTCAGGTATACGTGCCGTATTACGGCAGGCGTTGATAAACTTTGTTGTTTCTTGTTACAAACAATTAGTAAATGAGAACAAACATAAACAATATTGTTTTAACATAATATTCATAACATGAGATGATGTAATCACGTTCTGAGAGTGGGGAATAAAGTGAGTTTAGTAAAGGATATTACGTTCTTGTATGTGTGGATTTTTAAAGGATTTGAAAAGGAGGTGGGCAGAACATTGTAGTGAAGACAGGTGCAGCAGAGCCCTTACTGAATGCTTACCAAAAGACTGAGGATAAGAGTGTTATAGAGAACCAACAAAAGACCTGTGTGGCACTCGTGTAGACCAGGGAAGTATGGCACAAAAGCCAGGTGGCAATGCAATCGCTTACAACAAGGCTGTCGATTATAATGATAGTTTTATAAAGGCAAGTAAAATCCAAAAGTAAGTAAAATCCGTAGGTATTCAGTATTACTCAGTGTCATTTTAAAGAATTACTAGGTACATATTATGCAAACGTCACGGTCCATAAGTATGTAAGTTTTTTTTTTGTTTCGGATCGGAAAACATCAAATGATCCCTCCCGCTCTGGGTGGAGCGGAAGGGAGTGTCAGACTCTTACTGACTAAAACCCAGCCGTGTTCCTTCCTTAGCCCCTTCTGTTCCAGGGCAGAGCGGTAACCCTTTCGGACGATCCCGCTACCCTGTGTTATGCCCTAATGGTTTGTTTCTATATATAACGAATGTTGGCTCTATAGGTTTTTAGGAAATGGGCTTTTCTGGTCGAATAATATTTGCATGAACAGCAAATATTCTTCGACCGATCGAATATTCCTAGAATTATTATCGAAACTTTTTGTTGTAATTATTCATTACGTGTAGTCGAAAAAGAAATCACATTGAGATAAAATCTCGTTGTGCAAGAGATGTCGGAAGTGTAAAAAAGTACTTATCCATATTTTAAAAATGTATCGATATCAATTTCAATATTAAAGAAAAAACGTCCAAGTGCGTATCGGACCACGCACAATAAAGTTTTGTAGTTGGGATGAATTTATCTCAAAAACAAATTTAACGTTGTATTGAAAAACATGTTCTCTACATTGATAGACGTCACGGTCAATTGTCCAACTACACATGTATGTTTGTGATCGCAAAAACAATGTTACGTTTATCCATTTGAAGTACGGAATCGTAAAAATATATAATTAATGGATCTTTAGCGCCCAGGTATTAAAAAAAAATTAAATGCATTAATATCGATATATCGAGTGAAAAATATCAATACTTCGATAAATAATCGACAAGCCTACATTGTACCTGCTCTTGTTCGAAAAAAAATAATTTTGGAATATTAAATGGAAACGCCACTTTGCGCATTCGCGCTGTGAGGCAATCTAGATAAAATTTAACACTATGTACGTCTGTGTCATGTAAATATGCACCTTACGCTTTTGACATTAAAACCACTTTTAGGTCACCACCACTTTTACCTTTCTACGGACTTACAAAATTAACTTTGCTGTCTCCAATCTCACACTTAGGAAGCAAATCTTTGAAGCTAATTGTAAATCAAGTGAAAAATAATTTTGTCATTTACCAGCCATTATTGAATCGTCAATCACAAGTGCACTTTCTTTCTATCGATCGCAATGAGTACCGAAAAATAATCGACAACTTTCTCTATTATATTAAGAGACAAAATAATGGACGTTATCGAAGAGAAAAGAGAAAAAACATAAAATTGATTAAGATTAAAACTGAAAAGCTTGAACAACTAAACCCTGTCCGTCCATGAGGTAAACCGTTTTTTGACGGATGGAACTAGTGATTACAGCAACACACAATACATTGATTGATACACTTACGGTATTATAATGTCTGTAAGAAGCCATAAATAAGATAATTAAATAAGATAAGGCAGTTTATACATTTATTTTATAACGCATTTTAAACTTAACTTTTACGTAATCTGGAATATGCACGTTCTAAGACAGCTGTCAAAAATACGGTTAACCTAATGGACAGGGTATAATAAGGTTTAGACCAAAAGATTCTCTCACATGTAGGTATCCTTCTTTTAGCACAAAATACTTATAATTTCTTCCTCTCACCGAGATCGAGGCCTGTGTCCCAGCAGTAGGAAAATTATAGGTTGATTATGATGGCATACTGTTTATTAATGTACACCATATACATTCGATATAGGTTTATTATGCTAAGTGGTTACCCAGTGATAACGGCCGCGACTTACGAGTTGTAAGGTCGTAGGTTCGACCCCAGTCAGGCGCTTTACTTTGTGTAAATTGAGGAAAATATCGCGAGGAAACGTTCTAGAACCAAAAATTCGAAGAGATGTGATATCTATCAACCTGCACTGGGCCCGCGTGGTATACTGAGGCCCAATTCCTCTCAATGAGAGGAGGCATGTGTCCCAGCTATCAGAACAGATTATGCTAAGTTTAATTTTTAAAACTATTCCATTAAAATACTACTAGAATTCGTCCATTTTGAGGGTACAACTTTTGCGTTCAAAGTTAATAACTTTTGTTAATGAGTTAGTTGGATTATAAAATAATCAGCGACGAGATAATGTAATCAGCATTGTTAGTTTATTGCTTATTGTTCAGTTAATAATGTCGGGTTAGTGGTTCAAACACAGTAATTAGAGAGGTCAGCCTTTCTAGTGTTTATGTAGAACGAAAATTATGGGTTTGCTTACTCATACATCACGTATATAATTATAAGTATATGAATATTAATTAAAATAATCATTGGAAGTTGTAATCTGTTTTATGAGACACGATATCCAAAACGTGAACTGGCGAACGATCACAAGAAAGACTGAAGCTGTGGCAAGAAAGTGCTTCCTTACCCAAACCGTTTATTCCACCCGCTGAAGACCTCCCACCTGGACATGAATTGCCTTGGGTATTGGGTGGAGATTCGTAGATGACTCCGCCTTGGAGTGTAAATGTGATGCTGTTCCACAAACGATGGTACAATCATGGTTAATATCAGGTCCTGCGTGTCCTGCCAGCTGCACGTTACAGGAACTGATGGGCGCTGGTGATGGCGCCAAACAAGTCGCCGAATTCTGGGCCGAGTCCATTTAGATTGCTAACGACACGCTATGAAGAAGATTCATGAACGACCATGAGTGCGACTTGTGTCACTTAGATGACTTAGTACTTAACTAGGTATATTGGAATTTTCCAAGAGGCATTTCCTAGTAAAGCCCGGAGGCCCGGAGTCTGCGCCTGATCTCTCTCCGGTCGTGGTGGATTGCCGTCCCATCGGACTATGAGAGTGAGGGAAGAGTGAGTGCACCTGTGTCTGCGCACACACTTGTGCACTATGATATCTCCTGCGCCGAAGTCTAGTCTCCGCTGTGATTGGTCGCCATGGCTGAAATTCGGTCTGGAGGGGTATAAACTTCTAGATATGAATTTGGGGGGATTTATGTGGTATGAACAAGTATTTCGAAGATAATGTCCTTTGAAAGAGCCTGTGGCACAGTGTTAAATACTTGACCAATAATGGTGGATACCTTAATTATACCCTGTTCATTAGGTAAACCGTTTTTTGACAGATGGAACTAATAATTGCAGCAGCACACAATACGTTGTTTGATACACGTACGGTATTATAATGTCTGTAAGAAGCCACAAATAAGATAATTCAATAAGATAAGGCAGTTCATGTCTCTAGGACCAGCGGTTTAGGCTGTGCGTTGATGTCTCAGTCAGTCAGTGAGTCAGTCAGTCAGGACTTTGAATTTTATATATATAGATATATGTATAGATTTTATTACGCATTTTAAAGTTAACTTTTACGTAATCTGGAATATGTACGTTCTAAGACAGCTGTCAAAAAACGGTTAACCGGACAGAGTTTAAGAAGCTGCCATTTTATGATTTTATCGAGATGACATACCAAATAAACGATTTTACAATGATCTATGCTATCTGCAAGCAAGACAGACTGCGAAGAAACTACTGAAATAAGGAAAGAACAATGACATGATAAATTAGACTTGTCAATCCAATACACCGATGTTTTTATTTATGTATTTTGCTTTGTATTTACTCCTACGTATTTACCAAAGAGATACATCTCGATGATCATTGGATTTTTATTTAGATTGCCCATTACGTCTGTCAGGAGGCTGTCTGTAACAGGAAAATAAGCTGAACATACGAAAAGCAATTCCTCACTCAATTAGTTTCCTATATCGAGTTGTTTCTTCTACGTTGTTTGAATAATTTGATGTACGTAATAAATATGTTCAATTTGTGACAAAACGAATCTGATTTGCTCATTTCATTTTTGATTTGTCGGAATATTTCTCCTAAAAACATGAGGGACTAGCACCGCCCCACTGTTTTATCCGATAAGGGTCGATCCCGGGGGAATATCGAGATAAATAGTATCCTATGCGTTATTCTGATGTCTAAGCTGTAATACTGTAAAAAATTCATCGAACTGTGTTCAGTAGTTTTTGCGTGAAAGAGTAACAAACATCCATCCATCCTGACAAACTTCGCGTTTATAATATTATTTATATATAGTAGAGTGTATTAGTATATAATTATATAGTATAAGTATATTTAAAATATTAGTAGAATATTTGAATTACGTGAAATAAAAAACATCTCTAAACTACAGCCAAGTTTTTGTTTTGTATTGCTTAGGCTCATAGCCCTGGCAGAGTTCTTTTTGAAGCTGATATACTGAGGAAGGGACACATCGACATTTTGGAGGTATGAGGAACAGGGTGTAAAGTTCACTCAACCGCCATAGAAAAGGGAGGATCCTCCGACCAGACGGGTGTTGTGTCTGGCGGGCAATTGCCCAACGATTGATATTGGGTAATTGTATCTATGCTAATTGCACGGTAAACTCTGCTTGCGAGATGCAGGATTTGCGTGACGTCAGTATGACGCATTGTTCGCATGTGGCGTTGTAGATACCACTACAAAATAATAACCCGTACTAGGCCCACGTGGTGAATTACGGTCCATTTCCTCACACAGAGAGAAGACCTGTGTCCCAGTCGGAATGTAATAGGCTGATTATGTTTATGCTATGGAAACGCTGTATTATAAAAATACTGTCACACAGGTAGGTAAGTCAATCTAGCATTTCCCCAACTATGTTGGGGTCGGCGTCCAGTCTTACTGGATGCAGCTGAACACCAGTATTTTACATGGAGCGACTGCCTTTATGACCTCCACAACCCAGTAACTGGGTAACATGATACCCCTTGGTAGGACTGGTTTTCAGACTTTTGGGCTTGTAACTACCCGTAACGACAGACAAAGATCTACGAATGACAGCCGGAATCAACGGATTAACGTGCTTTCCGAGGCCCGGAGCGGTCTCAATTTGTAATGGATGAACCCGTGCGGCTGTTATCATTAAGCCACCAGCCCCTCTCACGCACGAGGTAAGTATGTATGTATAATTGTATATGAGTGACAGAGGCAGCGACGCTGTGAGCCGAACTTTTTCAACAAATCGATGTGCCATATTTACGCCCGGGTACTGTAAATCAGATTAGTGGTGGCACAGTGGTAACTGCCGTGACTTACGAGTTGTAGGTCGTAGGTTCGAACCCAGACAGGCGCTTTATTTTGTGTAAAATTATTTCACAAACACTGCTCTCAAAACGGTGACAAAGGAAAACATCGTGAGGAAACCGGCATGTCCTAGAACAAAAAATGTAGCCAAGTGAAATCTACTAACCCGCACTGGGCCCACGTGGTGGATTACGACCTCTCACAGAGAGGAGGCCTGTGTCCCAGCAGTGGGAACAAAGCTAATTATGCTACTGTGAATCAGTTAAACTCGATCTTCATCAAAGTAAAAATAGTAATTACATCAACTTCCTTTCAGAAACAGCTCAGATTCACTCACGACAATCTCACATAGCGACAGCTCCACAATCACGTGAAACCATTTTTTCTTTTATTTACTAGTTACGGGAAAACACAGTCGTGGCTGAGCAGTAAAAATATCTTAGAATTATAAGCGTGCAATTCTATTGGCTGGAGAATTCACGAGCGAGCGCCATACTCCGGCGAAAATGTTAGGAAAGGAAACAAAGAAAGTGAGACGGTGCTGATGAATATTACATGACTTACATATCCAGACTTGTGGTTAAATACTGACCGTGGGCTGTCATGCTTGAAGTAGTAGGAGGCAGGCAGAGGGCTACATTTGTTCGCGTAAATTGATAGCTATACCCTGTCCATTAGGTAAACCATTTTTTGACAGATGGAACTAGTGATTGCAGCAACACACAATACATTGATTGATACACGTACAGTATTATAATGTCTGTAAGAAGTCAAAAATAAGATGAGGCAGTTTATATATTTTATTTAATTTATTACGCATTTCAAAGTTAACTTTTACGTAATCTGGAATATGTATGTTCTAAGACAGCTGTCAAAATACGGTTAGCCTAATATACAATACTTACTATTCATTTTAATGTAATATTTTCTTGGCTTCGTTGGTCTAGTGTTCGCAATCAATACAGCTGAGCATGACGTCCTGGGATCGATTCCCAGGTCAAGCAAAGTGTTCAATCTAAGTCAAGAAGCATACTACTACCATTAATACAGGTTTAGGACTCTTAGTCAATCCGTCTTAGGGTGGATTTCAGCAATTAAACTGACCGCGATTAGTACAGTCACGAGCACCAATATGTCAAGTCTTGGCAACTTTCAATTGCGATTTTTTCGTGAAATAACGACTGCAACGTTGAAATACGACACATTACCGTTACACACACCACATTACAATACATCGACCTATGGGTCGACAATGTTATGTTCGTAACAACATAAAATTTCATAAAAAATAAAGGAGTACTTTTTTACTTTTGATCGTGACTGTACATCTGAACCGCATTCAAGAGCTGCCAGAGTCATATTTGTTGTGGAATATTGACACTGCCAGCTCTTGAACGCAGTTCAGATGTGCTGATCGCGTTCAGCACCTTAATTATTGCTAATCAATTGCTTCATATGTTCGAAAAACTTGTCTGCTCAACAACGTAAATAACGCAATGAATATTGTTGAACTGTCAAAATGAAAGTGTTACGCAATTAATACCCCGCTGGTTCATTAGTGAAACTGGCATTTACACAACAATATTATATAAGATTCGTCGTTATTATATCTAGTTTTAAAAGCCAAATAAGGAAATGTTTCGTCTATTTCTACCTACATAAAATCATGGGCTATTCGTATCTACTTTTACCTGATGAGTCAACACCAAATTGCCATTATTTACTTTAAGCGCAACACTTATTTCCCAATGGCAATCAAGTTAATAACTCGCATCTTACACTTTTCCGTGTTATACCGCTTTCTCCATCAAACTTTAGCCACTCATACTTTAATTAACTACCTATCTAACTTTCGTATTTATTATTTTACTATAGATACCTAAGCTTATTATATAGTAATCTCTGTTATCGACAGTAAGTATGGGAAAGTTTTAAACTTGAATAGTTCGATACAAAGTTGTGTTAGTTAACTTGTAAAATTTGAATATCGATGTTTCATTGGAAACTCTGTTGAGTGAAAGATCTTATATGAGATCAATTAATTATGAACTTCATGAATTTCGCATTTATTTAACGAAAAGCACGTAAGGTCCGGGCTGTCATTAGAAGATCTTTGAAAGGCGTTACCCCATTCAGAAGCCGCAAACTCTGACAACCAGTCTCACCAAGGGGTATCGTGTTACCCAGGAACTGGGCTTTGGAAGTCAGATAGGCAGTCGCTCCATATAAAATACTGGTATTCAGCTGCATATTTGACTGCTTCACTACTGGGCGAAAGTTTCCACAATACTTCTCCGTTCATCTTTGTCTGCTGAGTGTTCAGGTCATTCGGGCAAGAGTCTAGCTCATCTACAACTAAATAAACTGTGCTCATAATAATCCTGTGTTCTCTATAAAGCTTTAAACATGGACCATTTTTTAGGCGTTGTGCTACCCGCCATAAATCCAGGTAACTTAAAGTTAGAACCTACCATCCGTCTTTTGAATTATCCAGCTTGACTTGACTTATTGCTGGGCCAAGATTTCAGAGCCCACAAAAGTAAGTATAAAGTATAAATAAGTTTTCAGACGACAATAGATCCACCTCTTTTCAAAGTTACCTAGAAATATATTTACGATTGCGAAGACCTCGGCTCAATAGGAACGCCAATTCCAGGCAATGCGAAGTGCCGAAAGGGTCGATCCCTACTTTTATAGTCGGAATAAACCACAAATCCTGGGTTTTATTTGTTAAGGAGGCTGTCAAGGTCAATTTGTTTGGAAATAACTTACTATTGAAGCAGAAAAGTTAGTATTTTCGTACAGCCTGGCTTGTTTTAGACAATTTTGAAGCTGAAAATGCGGTTTTGAGCCTACTCTTAAAAAGAGATAAGTTGAGTAAGAAATAAGTTTACTATAAGTAGATTTTTCAAAGCATGATTTTAATTGTGCTGAAAGTATTTAATATTGTAAGATCTGACAAACTACGTCTAGGTACATTATATGTTATTTTATTTGTCAAGATGTTGGTGTATATTTTGATATGGTCGTTGTTAAACCAATTTAATTTTAAATGTTCTTTTAATTTAATTTATTGTTAGGGCCCTATTGTTAAATTATATGATCCAAAAATTCGTTACAAAATATACCGTGCATTTAATTCACCCCACGTGCAGATCATTAAAACTTAACTTAAAATTTCGTACATGATTTACTGTTGTAAATCATGTACGAAATTGTTGTTGATTGTTGTTTGATTGGTAGGTACTTTTTCATCAAAAAACCGAAGGCATTAATAATTGCTATCCTTTGTTGAATACTGTATTTAATTGTATACCTACTTACTTACCTACCTACTTGAAGCCTTTCTGAAATTAATTTTCAACCAAATAATTTAATCATTATCAATTTGACCCAATCTCACACACAAGCACATATAAATCACAAATAATGACTAATTACAGCAAAATAAAAAAATCCTCTCGTATTTTTAAAAGCCCGTTACACCCAGATGCCATAAGCCATATTGATTTCCAACTGGTTTTAGTATCGTATATGGGTATAGTTGGAGTGTCCATTACATGGCTTGGACGGGTATTGCAAAGAGCTGGCAGGCATCAATCATCGGTGGTACGTTGTGAATTGACACATCGCATCGTTGCATTAAGTGATTACATGGGAATTGGGTCAATAAGGTAAATGTGTGTTTTGTTAATGAAATTATGAGAGGAAGAGTCTAAAGATAGGTATTTTTTAATATTAAATCAACAAGTGATATAGACTCAATATGTTAGTAACATTTTTTCATTAGAATACAAGAAATTTAGTCTCAATCGTGAGGAAAAAAAAGGAAACACGTTTATTAAAAAAGGAAAGGATAAAACGAAAGATACTTAAAACTAAACTACTAACTGCTACTAAACTACTAACTGCCACTAAACTACTAATTACTACTAAACTACTAACTACTACTAAACTACTAACTACTACTAATTACTACTAAACTACTATAATTACTACTTAAGTATGAATGTAGATAGCTATAAGAGTTTGGGAAGACCAAAGAAATGATGGATGGACTGTGTGAAAGATGATATAGCTAGAAAGGGAGTGACTACCGAGATTACGGTTAATAGAGTAACATGGAAGAAAACGACATGTTACGCCGGACCCAATTAGATTGGGATAAGAGAGGGCAGGAGAATGATGAATGATGGTGAAATGAGAGACGCAGTGGTAACGCCTCCAACTTACGAGTCCATGTAAGGAGCCCGAGCCGTAACGTCCACGAGTCGGGTCCAACCCAAGCAGGTGCTTTATTTTGTGTTAATAATTTTATCACCACTGTTCTCAAAATGGTGAAGATAAACATCGTGAGGACACCAGCATGTAACGGAACCAAAAACAGAATCGAAGAAATGTGACATCTACCAACCCGCACTGGGCTCGCGTGGTGGATTATAACCCGCTACCTCTCGGAGAGAGAGGACGCATATGACCCAAAACTGGGATCATTATTGGCTTAATATGATGCATATAGTTTTAATAATGTAGATCAACACTGATCAAATCAAAACGATGATCTATACCCCTACCTGTATGATGTTTTGGTTAGCATACATAGCTTGGGCGAACGACGGTCATTTTTCTTTTTTTCTGACGGTCTTTCCGCCTAAATGCGGATGGCTTTTGCTGGTTCAATGGACACTGGCGAGCGAGATAGGCTTTTAAAATATGCAACCCCTCACCGGTGGAGTTATTTGTATCACCTTAGAAAGATTTTTTGTTTAGCCTATTTTCCGCCAACTGGTTTTTTTTTAATGTTTGTGTTGTTTCTCTGCGTCATGTTTACCGGAAATAAACGTATTTTCTTTCTTTTCTTTTTTCTTTAATACTGTCTTACTGGGCAAAGTATTAAACAATCTCAATATAAGAATTTTCTGAGTTTATCTTAGACATAATTGACATCGGTGAAGTAAAGACATCGTTAGGTTCGGTTAGACTATCAGGTGCGGTCCGAGGATGGGGCATGAGCCCCCCAAAATCATTTAAGCTGTCAAGAGTCTGCATGATTTACTTGCCTTACTAACTTAAGTTACTAAATTACTACTTGGTGACCCCCCCCCCCCGTCTTGGGCTGCCGACCGCGCCTGCGGCCTATTGTGTAACAATCTTACCGTGATAACTAAGGTGAAGTGATCTTGAAGTGAGCTGTCATTGCACATGCTAGGGATTGATACTATTGACAGCTCACCCCAAACTCACTTCACCTAAGTTTCCACGGTGAGATTTTTTACAGAATAGATCGGCTGGACTTATAGTTAATATTAGTAACCAATCCGTCTTGAGCAAGCGTGGTGATCAATCCTCGTGCCTTCTCTGTATGAGAAGAAAACTTTGCCCTACAGTAGGACTATTATAGTGGGCTGGTATTATTATATTAGGTACAATGTCATCTGTAGTTTTTACTACCAGTTGTCCAAATACGGAATTGGCGATAAAGTATTCCCTTTGGAAAGTCGATGTTGTCATGATTTTGATCGCTGAATTTTGTTTATAATTTTTCGTACAGTGACTCCGACTGTCATTTGAGTTGTAACACGCTTTTATTTATTTCTTATCAGGTTTAAATTATTTTTTACTTTTTAGTTCTTCATATTAATAAGTAATAAAAGCTTGTTTTTTTAAAGTTAGATGCAGAACTATAAATGCGTTGACACGTCAGTGCGACAATTCTAGTAACTAAATAAAAAAAACAATTTCGCAAAACATGTATTCGTTTGTATGAAACTAATAGGTGTCAATAATGCATTCTCTCGACGGTTTTTCACACGTATGACGTATTGATATGCTATAGTACCTGTTAATAATGTAACGTTAGACAGGTTGTCACACTTCCAGGCATGAGACTATTGGCTAGCCTTAACTACTGCCACAGGTATTTGAATAACAGCCTTAGCTGCCTGATTAACATCCTCAGAACAACCCATCCCACGCTTCAACTGACTAATCCGCTAACCGCGCTTTAATCGCGTAATATTAAACTGAAACAGCTCACTAACCTTACTAACATACTACATAGTATCCACATAACTAGCTCCAGGCCCCGTACCGCGTCGCATTCCTCGTGAATACCGCATTCCATTATAATATCATCCCTAAATTATACACATGTTCTGTGACAAATGCTAAGGTAAAACACATCTTGTTCGTTAACGTTGGGCACGGAATAAGTAGCAGATGGAGTCACAAGTTACAATGTATGATTACATGTTACAATTACTTGATGATCTTATTTTATTTGTTTATTTAATTCCGACAGTGATCCATATTTATGTTTGAATACTTAAACAATATGTTAGTAACCTAAGATTAAAATACATGCCACAATAATAGTATTATAACTAAACCTAAAATTAAATGACTGAAATACACAAAATCAAATTGTAAAATAAATGACTGCGTCAGTGGGCGGAATTCGCGCAGCTGAATTTCGGGCCAAAGACGTCTGAAGTTTTTGCTATCGGTATCGATGGCAAAAAGTTCAAACATCTTTGGCCCAAAATTGGTGTATATCAAAAAGAAGAATGTATGCGTGATAAAGGCTATACGTAATATGCAGACTTTGTCATAGCAATTGCAGTTACATAAGATAAATAAACGAAGTTGGGGTCAGCTTCAAGTGTTAACAAATGCTACTCAATATCTTTAAAAAAATAACTTAACTTAAAATATATAACTACATTCTAACTGAAAAATAGAAGGTTGTTTATATCCTATGGGTTACTTAAGGCCATAGCTGCGACAGTGCACAATTAGTAATAAGCGGCTTTACATATAGTCCTTCTCGTAAAGTTGACACAAAAGGTGAAACTAACTTTGATTAATCTTTATGTGTACCAATTAGTTAGTTTATTCATAAACTATTTCCAAACTAAACTTATGAAATATAGCACTGACGAGTCTATAACGGCGGCACGGACGACGGCACGGTTGGCGCAGTGGTTAAGCGATTGACTGCTGCGCTGCGTGTCGCGGGTTCGATTCCCGCACGGAACAAATATTTGTATGACCTACATGTATTTGTTCCGAGTCTGGGTGTTTTTCTATCTATAATATGTACGTATTTACAAAAAAAAAAAAATGTATATAAGTAGTTTATCAGCCATCTTGTTACCATAACACAAGCATTAGGTTGCTTAGCTTGGGACAAATGGTGCTGTGTGAAATGTCCAGGGATATAATATATATAATATAACTGCAGTCATCGTCCCTTCACCTTTCCACAATTTCTTGAGCTAGATTCTGGGGTCGAGATAAGTGTGTTAATAGCTCTTCATTTACTTCAAAATCTGTGACATTAGTCGCAGAACGAGGATATGGCATCTAACGACCGCCATATTAATATTCCTGCCCTGCCTTTATTATTACATTAAATGTTATGTTAGTTAATGTACGGAGCGGTTGTACGCGCTTTCGGCTTTAAATATGTCTGTTTTGCTAGCTTGTGTACTTAAATGAAATCATATATTTAGGAGATTAATTTCTTGAGGGTCCCGTGGCTAAATAATAACAGCCGCACGGATCGATCGATCAGGTTAAGCTACGCTTGCCGCGGTTGTTCTGTGGATGGATGACCATCTTTACATACCGAGACCCCTCCGTGTCTCGGAAAGCACGTTAAGCCGTTGGTCCCGGCTGTCATTTGTGGATCTTTGACAGTCGTTACGGGTAGTCAGAAGCCCGAAAGTCTGACAACCAGTCTTACAAAGTATTACCCAGTTACTGGGTTGTGGAGGTCAGATAGGCAGTCGCTCCATGTAAAATACTGGTATTCAGCTGCATCCAGTTAGACTAGAAGCTGACCCCAACATAGTTGGTGAAAAGGCTAGGCAGATAATGGGGAATTTAATTTCTTGCCTCTATGTTAATTTGTAAGTTGGACTCCTAATCTTGATTGTCAAACATTCCCAAAAGATTTAAGTATGATGTTCATATGAGTGTTTTGGTTGTAAATGGTATACAGTTAACTTTGATATATACACTGGATAATCTTCTTAGACTAAGGGCTGACATTTCCACCCGCACTAGGCCCGCGTGGTGGATTTCGGCCCATTCCGTCTCACAGCAGCAGTGGGAACATTATAGGCTGATTATGTAGGTAAAAATCACGGGAAATATCAACCAGCCGTTTGGAGATTTCGTTGAAATCTGTTGTTTTGTTGTTGTTTACTTAGATTCACATAGAACAAACCTTAGATTATCATACCACAATAATGCTAAAATAGCATTTACTTTTGATAGCAAAAAAAATGGTCCTCTGCCTCATTACCCTTCAAAATATAAAATACAGTCTGTTACCAACGTCGAAAAGGGTTGATATTTCCCTCCCAGCGTATCAACCGACACATGTCATTACCAGACTTTATACCGACTGCCTGACACTCCTGCGTGAGACTCGTAGACTGACGGAAACCGTAATAAGCGGATAAACTGGGCCGCTTTTGATATTGAAACAAAAACATTTGAGGTTTTTGTGTTTCTGTATGCAAAAGAACTTTATTCACATACAACATGATTGTGTTCAGAATGTAGGCAAGACTCGATTTAAACAAACTTATTTTCGGAAGTACTTTTTCAAATTTTTTTTTTGTGTTTCCTTTACGCTCAATTTACACTGCCTCGAAACGGAGTGGAAGCGAGTTTTGGTAGGGATATTATACATAGCAAAATTAACTTTATGTCAACTGTCTAACGTACAAACTAGATACGAGCTTATTACTGCCGGCATTCCTGAGAATGCGCGATAATTCTCCAGAAGATGCGCGACCTGTGCGTATGTGTGTATCTAATCTTTTGACATAAAGTTCATTATGCTTTGTACAAAAAAAAGCGCTTCCACTCCGTTCCACGGCAGTGTAAATTGAGCCTTAAATAAGCAGGTATTTGACTGCCCCGTTGGTCTCGTGGTTGCAAGCGCGACTGCTGAGCGTGGGGTCCTGGGTTAAATTCCCAGGTCGGGCAAAGTGTTATTGAGTTTTTCCATTAGGAATTTCTTAGTAACAGCCCGGAGTTTTGAAGTTGGTGGAATGATACCCCCGCGCCTCGGAAAGCACGTTAAGCCGTTGGTCCTGCGCCTGATCTCTCTCCAGCCGTGTCGGATTGCCGTCCCATCGGACAATGAGAGTGAGGGAAGAGGGAGTGCACCTGTGTCTGCGCATACACTTGTGCACTGTAATATCTCCCGCGCCGAAGGCTAGTTGAGATTGGCTGCCGTGGCCGAAATACGGTCTGGAGGACTTTATTTATTTCATATAAATGAGAGATTGTAGTACTAGAAGAACTGCCTGTAAGCCTTTTAGTAATCTTGATTTAGGAATCTTACACAGGCCTATAATTAATTTGAAAGAAGATAATAACAAACTGAATGATATACTTACCAGTAAATGGATTCACCATTTACTGTTAAGTATATCATTCAGTAGACACCATGCCAAACCTTTGAAAGAAAAAAAATATGTTTACTAGCAATAAAACAAGACCACCTTAAAACTATAAAAGAAACAATAACACATTGGAGCATGGCACATTGGGGCAAATTGCCTTTAGGTACGCACAGCTATACATAACCAGTATAAGCTGACTTCTGATTGTATACTATACAATGAGAGGTCAGGTAAAACTGGAAATGCATAGCTTGATGTGTAGCCGTGTGTACATCAAAAAATTACACCTAAACGACACGACGTGACATGACACACACGCATAATCTTCGGGTACATCTCTAAAACAATGTCCCATCATTGATTACGTCACTCTTACTTCAATACCGTTCAAAAGATATCGTGAAGACCGTTTCAAAAGAACAATTAAACGACTATCTTTTACCGCGATCGCATAAATACACGTTCTAACTAAGAGAAACAAATAGATGACTCTCGTGACATCTAAATCTTAACTTCCTTAAATCTCAATTGAATCTTTATTACTCATCAACTATTTATTTTCTATCCTAACTATGTTCGACGAAGGTTGATATTTGAATGGTAGGCGGTTGTCTTAGAGAAAGCATTGCGTTTATGAATAGTGTTGCGGATGCTTTAATTAGTTGATGGAAATGGCGTGTGCACGCGCACTCGTGTTCAGGGCTGGCACTTTCTTGCAAAATGTTTATTTAATGTTAAAAATGTTTTAAATTACCGATTTTTAACAATCATTCCGATTTTATTTAACAATCAACGTTGCCCCACACTAGTAATTACTCCTGTATCGTGGGTGCGTTTACAAACATATAAACTCACATACACCAACAGCCAGACCCGGAACAGCTACCTGTAGGCAATACAAATAGCAGCGCAGCGTTCGATCGCTTAGCTACTGCGCCAACCGTGTCGTCTTTACATAAAGCACCTGTATACCTCGTAAGTCGCCGTTTACCACTGGGCCACCACTGCTCTCATAGTTTTGGTGTGAACTCAAACTGTGTGATATCCCATTTATCTTTTGTAATTTTGACGTTCGAAAAGTGCTGATTCTCAGCCTAATTTGAATAAATGACTTTTGATTTGATTTTTGCGAAAAAAATACAAACTTCCTCCATATGAAATTTCGTGCCTCATTTAACCCCTTTAGGGGATGAATTTACAAAATATCAGTCAATAGAGTTAGGTATATGAACTAAGAGGGTAGTATATAATAGATGATTTTAATTGATATCATTTTGTAAATACATACTTCGCGGTCGCGAACGGTTGCAAATCATATTTTGTTCAACTTACAACCTGACACTGACCTAAAAAATTGCAAAAAAAAACGTAAGAAAATTTTATTACCTATGCTACCCTGGCACTCCCCTTAAGTAGATTAAATATTATCTATTTGTTTCTTTCTTTAATTTCCAGCGAATATAAATTCGGTACCTACGTGGCAACCCTAGAACGCTCCGATGCTCTTGACATTGACTCGAATGCAATTCGATAATGGTGATCACTAGTTTGTGGAGCGACTTGCCCCCGATGACGGTTGAAAGCCATTTAGAATATATTATTTACGTTCATTTGGGAATAATAAACAACATATACAATATGTAACTGAATTAATGCACATTATGAAAGTAGTTGGTTCAGAATCGTTTACTGAATCGATTTTTGTAATTTTTAATATACTTAGGTAATATTTTATCCCAAAAATAATTAAAACTATGTACTGTCACACATTCACACTTCCGCTGTACAGTCAAAACAAACCAAAATGGATGTAATACCCACTAAGATAGAGCCTTGTACATACGTATGCGACTGTGTACTTGCGTTTTGTAATGTGACCATAATTTTCTCCCAGAATCAGAGTAACTAATTTATTAAAAAAACAATGCTTTTTACATAATAATAAAAATTCAATGTGTGTATTATGATTATAACATAATATTCTAATTGGGGTGTCTGGTGGTGTGCGTTAATTCCGCGACATGTTGAGAGAAAAAAAAGAGAGAGAGAGAGAGTAAAACTAGTTTATTTATTCGATCGTCTTTTACGGAAACTATTTAATTGTCTGATTCTATTCATTTTTTAAAGAGGAATTTATCATCAGTCTACAGCAGTCCATTGCTGGATATAGGCCTCTCCTATTGTACGCCATTCAACTCGATTTTCGGTGACTCTCATCCAGCTACTACCAGCTAACCTGCGAAGATCGTCTCTTCACTTAGCTTGAGGGCGTCCTATCGCGGAGGAAAGAGGAATTAATTTACTTTATTCTTAATTAATTAATCCTATTAAAGTTGTTATGTTCGTGTTGTGTTAGTTTGGTCTAAAAAGCCTTTATTTTTAATTAAAAAATGTCGACTAAGTAGATTAGGAAATGTTCAGATTTGTCAACATAGTATTATTTATATAGTCCATCGCCTTGTCCATCGCCCACTCATACCCTACAAAGTAAAGATATTCAAACTCAATGCATTTCTTACATAATTGTATTTCGCTTATCTTGTCACTTAAACACCTTTTTTTCACAAGCATCTACTTTTTTCACCCTGTAATGTCCAACTGCTGGGCAAAGGACTTGGCAACTCTGTACAGAGAGAAGTGCCAAGTGTACCAGAAGATGAAGTGACAAGTGTGAGTTGCTAAGGACAATATTTGTAAAAAAAGTCCTGCTCATCCCACCGAGCATTTTCCATATCTTCCCTATAACCCCTAAATCTATCCAACATTCTCTCATCTGCGCAACAGCGGTAACACATGAGCCTCAATGTATCAAGTTACGAGCGAGCTCCGCTTTCTGCGCTGCGCCGGCGCCGATGTGCCGATAGCGAGCACGCGCCGCTTACTAGCAGACGCTGAACACGATAACTGGGGAGCAGATGTACAGGGACTGGAAGTGGTAAGGTATTAATTGCTTGAATTTTGCTGTCAAATTTGATTGAGGTAATTGTAATTCGTCGAATATAAAAAAATAAACGAGGTAGGTAACTATAAGATTAAATGAAATATAATTAAATAAAATGCAGATTAATATTAAAATGTTATACAATACGTAATTTCCGAGTCCATTTAATTTGACAAAATATGCATATTTTCACACGCTTACTGATATACTGATATTTTCAAGCTAACAGTCACCAACCGGACCTGGCTTAAACAAAGTGACATTCTATTAGCAATAACGATGAAGGAAAGGTCTAAAATGTATGAGATTTACAATTCTGTTGAAAGTCTTGTAGAAATACGAAACGCTTTGAAAGCGATTGTTACTTGTCTAGGTCCTGTGAAATACTAAAGGCATGACATTGTGCCTGACCATTCTTAGAAACAAAGTCGTTTAGTCAAAGGTCCCTTCTACAGCAACAAACAAAAATATTTAAAAACATCAACGAAAAATGTTTCCTTTGCAAACACTTGAATTGTCTCTTTAGCTTTCCCCAAAAAATAAAATATAAATTCCAAACTATTATAATTTCGCTATGCCATTCACGAACAGCCACTAAAATTATTACACTAAAACATCTTTCAGTCGCTGTTCGCAAGATTTTGCTACACTCCAGTGCAGAATAACTTGGCAACGATACAAGTGTTGATTGCAGGCTCTAAGTGATTCTGTAACTTTGAACAGTTTGTGTGCTCTCAGTGTATAACAAGTTACACCCACTGTGGAGAACAAATATACACTGCATGCAGCTGAAATTGGGTAACAAGGGAGCTACGAGCAAACACTGTTTGCCTACTGGCAACTAAAGTTACGTACCTTTGTTTGGCAGTTGTTTTGTAGTAGTGTAAACATTTCAAGGCGGATTGAGGGGCAATTCTGGTAATTTTAAGAACGTTCATTGTCTGATCTCAGTCTCAATCTGTCAGAAATACCTCTAAACCTCCCTACATTTTTGACATTTGTTTGTCGCCGAGATGAGACTGCGACTATATTTTGAACGTTTTAAATTACGAGAATTGGACATCTGGCATCATGAATAAGTATCATAATTAAAAATGGCGGTTTATCTAATTATAAAAAAAGGAATACGCATTAAAGACGACTTTGAAAGCCGAAATGGTAAAGAATTTTCAGTTGCTATTTGTCTCATAGATGGCAAAGTTACGTAGTTTGACATTCCGTAAATTGCTGGATCTTAGAATGAAAAACGTAGTGACATTTGCAACGTAAAATAAGAAGTTTTCTCCAACAGTTTCCGCTGTACAGTTACTGTTGAAATTGGACTGGTTTCTAAGAAACCCCAGCAGTACGTTATTCCAATTATAATTAAAAAAAGCAATAAGCAGAATGAAATATAAAAGGAAGTTCGTGTAACGAGCAAAATAAATTGGTTCCGAGCTTTAGAAGAAGTACAAGACAGGATGTCTTAATACGAACAAGACGTTGAAAAATAGATCTAATGAGCGCCGTTGTTTGGGTTGACATAGAAAGTCAGTCCCTACCCCTACCCTAGTCTTTTGTCACTTCATTATTAAACAAGACCACACAAAACAACTGGCTGAATTAATAAGTGATTTGGACCAAATCTGACAATTTAAATGCTTTGTTGGATTTTATATAACTAATATTTTCTATAATATTACATCTCAAAACGGCACCCTAATTGCGTAACACACAATCAATCTCAATCTGAATCATTTTGAAGGATACTGCTAATCTATTGCTTCATATGTTCAAAAAATGTGTCATGTGTCTGCTCAACAACGTAAATAACGCAATGAATGTTGTTGAACTGTCAAAATGAAACCGATTCTGATTGATCGTGTGTTACGCAATTAGACCCGCACCGGGTCCCACAAGACGAACCGATGACCTGGTGAGGCCTATGTCCAGCAGTCGACGTCTTTCGGCTGAAATGATGATGATGACAACTCAAAACGGTGAACGAATACATCGAGAGGTAAGTAGTTATACAAATTAGTTAGTAGTTATATTTCGCCACTCTGCAATAGGCATTTTTGTTTTTGTTATGATTGTTTTGTGGCCATCTGCCAATATTTGTATTGTCAATGTCAATTAATGTGAGTTGTCATTGGTCCTGACATCAAGCAATAGACAAATTCGTTTGTGCAGAATAAAATGTTTTTCTTTCTAGAGGACACGTATGTTCTAGAACCAAAAAATTCGACGGCATGTGACATCTAGCAACCCGCACTGGGCCCGCGTGGTAATCTATTTACCTTGACATTTATTTCTTCAGTAAGTTATTACTTACTAAGTTATTACTTTAGTTAGAGAACTATTGTTCTCCAGATCGAATTCCGGCCATGGCGACCAATCTCAGCGGAGCCAGCCTTCGGCGCGGAAGATATTAAAGTGCACAAGTGTGTGCGCAGACACAGGTGCACTCTCTCTTCCCTTACTCTCATTGTCCGATGGGACGGCAAACCGACACGACCGGAGATAGATCAGGCGCAGGACCAACGGCTTAACGTGCTTTCCGAGGCTTTGTGATAACCGACGAAAAATTTCGACGCTATGGGGTCTAAACTCATGTGCTGAATTCTTGGTTACAGTTTTCGCGTCGATGTCCCTGCCACCCCGTATAATAGCACAAGTACAAAAGATTCACTGTATTATTTCTGATCATCATTCCTAGCCTTTTCCCAACTAAGTTGGGGTTGGCTTCCAGTCTAACCAGATGCAGCTAAATACCAGTATTTTATATGGAGCGACGGCCTATCTGACCTCCACAATCCGTTACTGGGTAATACGAAACCCCTTGGTTAGACTGGTTGTCAGATTTTCAGGCTTCTAACGACCCGTAACGACTGTCAAAGATCCACGAATGATAGTCGGGACCAACGGCTTAACGTGCTTTCCGAGGCACGGAGGGGTCTTGGTATGTAAAGACGGTCACCCATCGACGGACTAACCGCGGCAAGCGTAGCTTAACCTGATCAATCGACCCGTGCGGCTGTACTTAGCCACAAGCCCCTCACTAATGTGTATGTGTATTACTTTTAATGTGTACACAAATTATAGGCGTAGATAATTTTCAAAGAAAATATGTAAATACATTAGGTACCTGAATCAAACGAACAAATAAATCAAACAAATGGTAAGTCACATCCAGTGACATCCATCCCCTAACTCTCCGCACATAATCACGGCCAATTAGCAATTCTCCTGAACTTTCATTGTTTCGCTAGATGTTAGATTGTAATTAAATATGTAATTTGTACTGTACCTACGAATAATTGCACCGCCATTTCTATGGGATACCACGGCCACCATGGCCCATGGTGTAGTCACTTAATGAAAGTTTTACGGAACTGTCCAATGTAACCTTATTTTATTGTTGATTCTAATTTATGATTGCGTCTGTGGTCTTGCCTTTATGTATAATATACTTAGGTACCTACTAATCATTTGGGCGTAGGGTTGTGAGAATTAATTATGGAAATGAATAGCATAATCAGCCCAAAATGTTCCCACTGCTGGGACACAGGCATCCTGTCGGTGAGAGGGAGTGGGCCGTAATCCACCACGCGGGCCCGGTGCGTGTTGGTGGATGTCACGTGTCTTCAAATTATTGATTCTAGTGGAAATGGATATTACAATTCAACTATTGGGGCACTGATGTGTTTTTAGGGTTCCGTACCCAAAGGGTAAAAACGGAACCCTATATCTACGACTTCGCTGTCTGTCCGTCCGTCCGTCTGTCTGTCCGTCTGTCTGTCACCAGCCTATATCTCAAGAACCGCGATAGCTAGACAGTTGACATTTTCACAAATTATGTATTTTAGTTGCTGCTATAACAACAAATACTAAAAATCAATTAAAATAAATATTTAATGGGGGCTCCCATACAACAAACGCGAATTTTTGGCCCATTTTTGCTCGATATCAAAAATACAACTGACTATTTTGTGAATATTTCAAGTGCCTACCCACTTGAAATATTCACAAAATACTCAGTTGTATTTTTACTTTAATAATAAATAATAAAATTAATATTTGAGGGGGGCTCCCGTACAACAGACGTAATTTTTATAGATAATGGTACGGAACCCTTCGTGCGCGAGTCCAACTCGCACTTGACCGGTTTTTTGTTTAGTTAGCCTACACGGTTCCACAGCTGAGCAAAGGCCTCCCCCAAATCCTTCCAGGTATCCTTTTCTAGAGCCACCGCGATCTAATCCTTGCGGTACGCGTCTTGGTCGACTCGCGACCTCTTCCTGGGCGGCCCATCCTCACCTACTGGAGACCAGACCCCTCCTGGCCTCTTCCTGACTTGTCTATCTATCTGTCTACTGGAGACTGTTGCCTAGTAGGTACTGTTATTGATAGTAACTGTAACTGTTGTGCTATTCTGTAAAAATCTCACCGTGACAACTTCGGTGAAGTGAGCTTAAAGAGATAATCCCCAGCGTCAACAGTTCACTTCAAGCTGCCTTCATCTAAGTTTTCACGGTAAGATTTTTACAGAACAGACCAGCTGGATTGGTGACCGATGACTGATTATGTTGTATCCTAGTCAAACTAAAACTCAAACTCAAGGCATTTATTTGAATTTAACCATTTACAGGCAGTTTTGAACTGTCGAAAAGTCGGCCAGCAAGAAAAGTGTTTACACTCTTGACGTGTAGCCTTCCTGGTGTAGGCCGACCCTTCTGTAAAAAGCATAATTATATCAGGTGTCTATGAGAAAATATCTCTATGTTTCCTAAAGTTTGTCCCCTAAACCTATACCTTCTCAATAAAACGGCTCGACGAACTCCGTCACAGAAAATAAATGAATTAAGAACAATCAATAGAGAAACTATGTTTTTACAGCAGTTCTAAGTTAAAGAAAAGAACTAACACAAATTACACAGATTTCTATCCGCCTCTCCAAACTTGGATAAAAAATACTTTCAAGATTAAGTAAAAACTGTATTACGAACTATTTGCATAAGTACCGTAATGGCTGAAAAGAAAAAAAGAAAATCGTACAACTTTCGTTTATTGTTCTAAATGTACATTTAAAATCTCATAAGACCATAGACAATACTTACACAACCTCTTCGCTCTTTAGTCTATTGTTTGAACTGAAGAGGTCGTAACACGACAGAAAAAGACGAATAATGTGTGCTTACTATAATTATTATTACACTAGTGTTGATGTAATAGGGGCCGACGGAACAATAATGTTCTAATAAAAAGTTTTGTGAGCACGAACGGCAATTTAGCTAAGTGTTCCGTACACGCCAATTAAGAAAATTATGTACATAAACAATGCTACGTGTTTAACAATAGCTTACACACTCGGCTTGATAATTTTATCGAATTGTCATTACGTCTGGGTTTTTTATCGATAAAAATCTTAAAGCCCGATTTACACGGAGCAATTTAATTGCATGAGGCATATCATACGTTTTTGTGAATAGTGGTGGCCCAGTGGTAACGGTTGCGACTTACGGGTGTAGGTCGTAGGTTCGGACCCAGACGGCACTCTAATTTGTGTAAATTATTTCATCACCACTGCTCTCAAAACGGTGAAGAAAAACATCGTGAGGAAACGGCATGTCCTAGAACCAAAAAATTGAAGATTTGTGACAACTGATAACCCGCACTGGGCCCGCTTGGTGGATTACGGCCCACTCCCTCTCACGGAGAAGAGGCCTGTGTCCCTGCAGTTCCGTTAAATGCTAATTATATCATAAGTTGAAGCAACGATAAAAGATATAATACCAGTGATTAGACGATGGCAGTCATTTGTTGCTTCAACTTGCATAGTTTAAATTAAGCCCCATTTAAACGATGCAAGTTTCTTTTTTATGGATAAACTAAGCTACACTAAAAGTCCTATAATCATTTTAAAATCATATTTACTCTTGAGTACAATAATATTGAGGAGAAAGATATTTTGAAATATTTTATTAATTCCTAAACTTTAGCATCCTTTTTCCATTAGATCCATACATAAGTATTAACCTAAATAATAAAATAATAATAAAAAGTTTTACTGATATAAAATGTCTAATAGGTATCCAATAATGCCGTTTAAATTACCTACCATTTAAAACAAAAGACAGGAAATCCTAAATACCATTGAATTTAGAGCAAAGCAAGATTTAATATAATATGTACCTCATGGTAATGTTATAGATATAAATTGTGGCAGTTCCGGTAAGCCGTTCTAATGAAGAGTTCTTTAAATAACTGGGATTCTAATTCCGTAAAATATGGGTCGTGGACACGGAGTATGAAGAAATGGAGCGCGTTCCGTGTTTTATAAATTTGCAGGTCAGTGTGGCCTAGAATATTTTAACTTCAGCATTGGGTAATATAAGTAATGTGATTATATTTTATCACAACGGCAATATAGTAATTATGAAAGATTCGCGACTCGGCCTGCTTCTTCAAGGGCAGCATATGACGTTGGTTATTCAATCCATATGGAGACGAAGCGTTACTAAAACTTTATTAGAAAAAACTTTAATAACAAGCAGTTGACTTTGATTTTTGCAAATCGTATCTATCTAGTATTCCATTGATGTTTGTTTCTTTCCATTATTTGTCCCTTAAAGTTCATTTGAATGAAAACCAGTGTCTGACAGCATCTTTCTGGCATTAATGCTAGAATGGATCTTTTTGGCGCACACTAATGTTGATAAAAAAATATTTTCACTATTTACATGTCGTTTGTATTTCACGAACTGTGTCCAAATAAACGTTATTGTTTCTTTCTTTTAAGTGAGTATTGAGAACTCCATTCTCACTACTCCATGATCGCTTTATGAAAGAATGTCTCACAATAGCATGCGGGGCACGTAAGGATCGTTATCTATGGGACCCTTTTCTTGGAGACCACAATGAAGAAATTTATTGCCTTAGCCAATATTTACCGGGAATTTTAGTGAATGTGTGCTGAATTTGGCATAAAACAGACCTCTTTCTGTTCGAGGTGTTTGAAGAAAGAAGTGGAGGAAACTGGGTGATTAAAACCTCTTCCATCGAGAGATAACGCTATTTTTGTTTAATAGAAAATTTATAAAATGGGCTAAACACTTTTTGCTCAGTTACCTACTTTTACAAATTGTGTGGTTTTCATACCCAAAGTTTCCAAGTTCCAGTTTCCTTCTCAACAGCCGATCAAAACTTACGTTAAGATATACAAAATAAAATGTTTTATTGTGACTGAAACACGTGCATATTAAAAGAAATCGAATACCTAAAATACAAATGAACTAACTTTCGATTACGAGTATTTTACTTTTCAATCATATTGTTTATTAGATCATTTTTGTTTATTAATATCATTATCATTCTCTTATTTCAATTACCAAGAATCAGCATTGCCATCCAACGTGGTAATGCTGCCAGCCTTTTGGGCACTTATCCCATTGACAGCGATGCGGATGAATTTATTGATGCCCAATGAGCTCCTGCCTTTTTCTTTATTGCTTTATTATATACTTGTATATAGTATTTATATATATTTTAGTGTTTGCTTGTAAAAATAGTATTTCCAAGATAATCCTAACTAATATTATAAACGCGTACGTGTGTTTGTTTGTTTGTTATAATATACGCTTTTATATATGCTAAAACGGCTGAACGGATTTAGATTGAATTTGGCACACGGATAGACGACGACTTGGGTACTTTCCATCCTGGATCACAGACGATACGACGCGGATAACAACTAGTATTTACATAACTTAAAAGCTAACAGTCTTAATTATGTACCAAGTACATAAAAAATGAAGAGAAAAAAAATTCGTTATTTTGATTCCCACCATCCGAAACACAAATACTTCAACAATTAGCTCCACCATTGTCCATTAGTCTACTAACAAATTCACGGAACACTAAAAATTAAAAAAAAAAATGGCGTCAAGTCAAGGTGGTCACTTTCTCCGCGCCGTGACCAGAAAGCGTGATCCTAAATTAACAATGTGTAACAGAGATGGGGAGTAAAATAAAAAATGGTATTAGTTTGTGTCGTCCAAGATAACTTGCTCATTAAAATTGTTACCTAATTAATTTAATGCTGACTGCAAAGTTTAAGTTTGTTTGTGTTGCGGATAGCTGTTGGGTTTAACTGAGGGTGACGGGTGATTATAGTAATCTTGGTTGGCAACACGACGTTATCAGTGATGCGATTTTTTTATGTTCGAAGTTTTGTAGAGGTAGGAAAGTGTGTCGTTGGTGAGATGGACCGATAATGTCACTAAGGACTACGTACAGGTTGATTATTAATTTATGGTTACAGTTTGCGCTTCGATGTACCGAAGCGCAAACTGTAACCATATAATAATAATAACCCCACGTATAATAATATGTATAATAATACCTCTACGTTGACGTCGTGGTGGGGCTTGCGCGCTCTAAGCTCTAGGTCTGTGACGGAAGAGTTTACTTTGCCGGATCAGGTCTAGGGTGAGGAGCCAGACCAAGAGAGATACAGGAACCCGCAGGGCAACATGTGGCGAGCTGTTGGGCAGTAGCGACCCCACGGACCCTATCTCCCGGAAGAAGTCTTGTTCCTCACCTCTGGGTTGCCGGCTGGAGTGAACAATGACGAGTAACAGAGCTCTCACCTCATTCTTGCCTTTATTGGCTGGCTTGAGTGGAGATTCGCAAGAGCAAACGTGCTCGGAGGAAGGAAGTATTTCAGTAAGATGCTAGGCAACTTCACCAGATTGAACAGTTGGTTAAGTGTAAGAGCATAAACCTTTTATGTCAAGGTTCCCAAGTTTACTTATGCAAGTAAATACTTACCTCACCTGAACGGCTTGGGTCAATCGGCCTAAACGGATTCAATCGGTTCACTGGTCTGAACCCTTTAAGTATACGACGATTTCCTTTGAGCTAAGCGGGGAATAACTTGAGACATTTAGAAGTAGCGAGGTAACGGGCGGGTTTTTGAGGTAGCGAGGGAAGGGCTAGATTTGTTCAGTGGTTACATGATGATAAAAGACATCGGAGGCCCTTCAATAACTACTCGTATACATGCAAATTTGTTACTTACGAATTCTTGTTTTATGAATATACTTTTAACAAGTGACGCGCCCCTGCTTCGCATGGATACAGTGCATAATCCGCCTGTACTGTTCGCACTGCTGGGACACAGTCCTACTCTTGGTGACAGGAAGTGGACCGTAATCCACCACAAGGGCCCAGTGTGGGTTGGTAGATGTCACATGTCTTGGAATTTTTGGTTCCGGGACGTGCCGGTTTCCTCACGGTGTTGTCCTTCACCGTTTTAAGAGCAGTGGTGATGAAATAATTTGCATAAACTAAAGCACCTGTCTGGGTTCGAACCTACGACCTACAACTCGTAAGTCGCGGCCGTTACCAATGTGCTAGCACTACTCACCGTGCTAATGCAATGCTATGCTTGTTACTTAAAAAACCCTGCTTCGCATGATTGCAATGGTGACACGTCAAAACTTTGAGATTTCTCTGCTAAACCCAAATGAAATATAAATGTATGTACTTTCCTTACCTTACCTTACTTTACTTACCTTCCGGAGTAACAAACCAAGCCTACACCATACAAATTCCTCATTACACGATACAACACAATAATTAATAACACACAACAAAAATTATAATCATTCGAAACAATCCTCACTTTATCTGCCACTTAAGCGTTCTGCTCCAGATTCTAATCCGTTCCGGTCAAGAACATCACTCTACGAACATATTTGAACTCTTTATACATAATTATGTCTAGCCTTTTAAAACTATGTTGGGGCTGGCATCCAGTCTAACCGAATTCAGCTGAATACCAGTATTTAGCATGGAGCGACTGCCTATCAACCCACCAAACCATAACCCAGTTACTGGGTCAAACACAAACTCAACTGAAACTCAAAGCATTTATTTCAATTAAACCATTTACGGGCACTTGTGAATTGACAAAGGAGTCTGTCATGCAGAAATATGATGCTAATTGCCCGAATTAATACGATACCTCTTGGTACGACTGGTTGCCAGAATTTCGGGCTTCCAATTACCCGGAACGACCAGCAAAGATTCATAAATGATAGCGAGGACCAGCGACTCAGCCTGCTTTCTGAGGCACAACATATTTGAACAAGTACCTACTTATGAATTAGACTTTGGGGGGTTGTGGCTAAGTAATAACAGCCGCACGGGTCGATCGATCAGGTTAAGCTACGTTTCCCACGGTTGTTCCGTGGATGGGTGACCATCTTTACATACCAAGACCCCTCCGTGCCTCAGAAAGTACGTTAAGCTGTTGGTACCGGGCGTCATATGTGAATCTTTGACAGTCGTTACTGGTCATCAGAAGCCCACAACCAGTCTTACCAAGGGGTACCGTATTACCCAGTAACTGGGTTGTGTGGGTCCGAGAGGCAGTCGTTCTATGTAAAATACTGGTATTCAGCTGCATCCGGTCAGACTGGAAGCCGACCTCAACATACACAAGCTAGGCATAATATGATGACCTAATTATTAATTGAAGTTTCCCCGAACTCGTCGTCACTCCTTTGTGCAGCTTTACTGTTACGTAATTAAATAAATCTCGATGTTATCTCGTGTTTCTAACACTAACAAGCGGAGAAAGAATATAGATAGTGTTCTAGATTAGAGCAATTAAAGCTAAGCTTCGGCGTGCTTTGTGCCCTCGTGACGAGCTTGAAAACGCATCGCTTGTGTTTGTCCCCTACTAGTTTTTTTTTTAACTGTAGTTTTGTAATTTTTTAAGCCACTCTAATTATCGACGACTTTAAAGAAGTAGCTGGGACAGAATAGAATAGAATAACTCTTTATTATGTATAATTGTACACCGTATAAATTACAGAACATATTCTAATATAAAAAATTCTCGTGTCGCAATGTTTGTTACCAAACTCCTCCGAAAGGGCTGGACCGATTTGTATGAAATTTTGTGTGCATATCGGGTAGGACTGAGAATCGTCTAAAAATCTATTTTCCATACAAAAAATTATACATTTCCTAGAAATAATGTATATGGCAAAACAACGTTTGCCGGGTCAGCTAGTAAGTATATAAAGAAACCCTCCGTGAAGAGAGTGACACAATGGGCGGTCTTATCGCTAAGAGCGATCTTTTAAAGACAACCTTTGGACAGACTGGATGCAGAAGGCCAGGGAAGGGGAAGGGAAAGACAGGGTGTTGTGACGGAGTTGTTGAAAGAGGCCTATGTCCTGTAGTGGGCTGCGACAGGCCGAGGTGATTGCGACTCTGATTAGATTATAATCATAGGCTACTAATATTATAAATGCGAAAGTTTGTGAAGATGGATATGGATGTTTGTTACTCTTTCACGCAAAAACTACTGAACGAATTTGGATGTAATTTGGCACACAGATAGTTTGTAACCAGGATTAATACATAAAATACTTTTTATCCCGATATTCCCACGGGATCGAAACTTATGCGGGTGAAACCGCGGGGTGCTGCTAGTAATAATAAAAAGTTTTATTGACATAAAAAAGGTGTTACATTTTAATATTTTAAGATTAGGTTAGCGTGTTCATTAGGGTCATTAAAAACATCTTCAGTCAGCGTCCGCTTGGGTTCCTAAATAAATAAAACAATGCAATTTTTTTACTGTAATATTCATCAATTTTCTACTGCCTAAAAAATATTGATTAATGACTCGGAAAATGCAGAATTGTATGTCTTACATATGCGGTTAGTTTTGAGCTGAGTAGTAATCATCATTATAAGGTACATTCATTTAATTAATTATAGTTGCACTTCTTTTTCATTTACCGAGAACCAGTAGTAACCTCTCAGATATAATCTCCGAGACAGATTGCGAGTACCGACTCGTTACAGATAAGGCGATTAATGTACATCGTAGGGGATGCGCCGAAGTCAGTACCTATGCAGTATTTATAGTTCTCATTATAGTGGACCCTGAGATATTGTGGGGGCAACTTTATCAGCTAATGTGGCCAGGTGTATGAGGACTTATGTTTGTCGATGTCTGCTTACATATGCATGAACTACAAAATAATTTGAATACATTATGCCGGCAAAGATAAACTTTAGTTTAATTAACTGCAATTCTTACCCAGAAACCTGTCGTGTCGGCATCGAAGTCCCTCAAACATATACCTATGTCTTGTAGTGTCTTACAAGGTGAAAAATCATAAGTACCTACCTAGTCTGCTGTTGAAAATGAAACTTCCAAATCTCCCACCTCGTGTGATGATGATTGGCTGGTTAATCTTTTATAGGACTTACTAATAGCCTCCCGACCGATTTCGGTCACGGTGGCCAATCTCAACGGAGATTAGCCAGGTACTCAGGAGATATTATAGGGCACAAGTGTGTGCGTAACCACAGGTACACTCTCTGTTCCTTTACTCTCACAGTCCTAAGGGACGGCAATCCGACACGACAGGGGAGAGATTAGGCCCAGAACCAACGGCTTTACGTGCTTTCCGAGACACGGGGGTATTAACTCCGGACTGTTACTATTACTAAGAAATTCCTAATGGAAAACCCAATAACACTTTGTCTGACCCGGGAATCGAACCCAGGACCCCACGTACAGCAGTCGCGCTTGCAACCACGAGACCAACGGGGCTGTCATAGCACATACAGCAGAGGCCGTCCCTGTTCAGTGTCACAAGCTTTCGCACCATCAATGACAGTGAAATCGTGCCCGCTTCAGCTTACCCCCTACACCACAAACCCACAAGTGATCTATTAAGTTCTATTACACTGTCCGTTAGCAAATGAGCCAGTGATTATTATCCCTTAGGTTTTACTTTGTACTACGTTCAAAACAAGTTCGTTTTGATTAGAAGGATATTACTTAGATTCTTTCACTTCCTGCTGCGATGATAAGGATAATTATGATGGTATCTTTATGCTGTGTGTGTTGGCAATCTATTTAAGAGGCAAGGGTAATGTGCTATAGAGTTTAATGTAGCTAGATTGTGAACTAGTGTTAATTCTGGTTTCGATTATGAAGCGATTTTGTTACATCTACGTGTAAGTCTCTAAGCTAAGCATTGCCATATAACGAGGTAATGCCGCCAGCCTCTTGGGTTTTTACATTACCAGTCGACAGCGATGCGGATGAATTTTTCGACGCTATATTTTAGTTTCTGAATAGTTTTAGTTCAGTTAGGATATAATTTTGTTGTTTTAACAATTATTGTTTGAACTACTTACATAAATAAATTGACAGTCTCTTTTACCTTACCTTACATTTTATTGCAAGGTTATGTATAGGCAAAGTATTTTAAAGACAATATTCTGTAGGCCATTTCTAAGTTTTTTTTTGTTCTCCTAACACAGAAACAGTGACTGCATCAGTAAGAGGAGTTCACGCAGCTGAATTTTGGGTCAAAGATGTTTGAATTTTAAAATTTTGCCATCGATATGTAAAAAGGAACATACAACCAGACGAAACAGACTTTATCACCTGTTGCTCTCAAAATTAACCAATAATACAATGTCCACAAGCACACCAATGTTCAATATCCACAGCTCGATTAATTACTAAGTTGACGACTCGACTAGCCCACAATAGAAGGAACTTACTTCCACTACTATCGTCAAGTTTACACGCTAGTACCGCTACTGGATTTAATGCCTTGTTTAAGTTCTTGTTGGAACCGGGTGTTGTAAGCCTTGGGAAGGTAATTCTGTTCGTTAATTTAAGTAGCGTTAAAGGTTATTACGTAGGAATTGCCGACATTTGGCGGAAAGGTCTATAAAAATATTTAAGTAACTACTTACTAGAATAGAATACTGACTTCTTAAAAAGGGACTTTGACCTCCGAGTTTGTTTCGGTCTTTCTTCTCAGAGTTGTCTATTTGACTGAAAATGAAAAGGAAAGGGAAAGGAATGGTCGACCTCATCTAGCTTATTTTTTTTTTAATACGATGGGTTCAGTTTCATTCCATTTCGATTTAATCAAAAATAGACCAGCAATATAAAATCCTACTAATAATATTGTAAACGCGAAAGTTTGCGAGGACGGATGGATGGATGTTTGTAACTCTTTCACGCAAAAACTACTGAACGGATTTTGATGAAACTTTACAGAACAACTTTATAGCTTATACATAAGAATAACACATAGGATACTTTTCATCCCGATATTCTCACGGGATCGACACTTATGCGGGTGAAACCGCATAAGTGTCTAGTATTACATAAATTGACCCTTCCGGATCCGTAATTGTACCTTTGGTTTGAGTGAACCAAACGGTATGGACCACTAAATAAATATATAAATTTGAAGTATTGCCTTTAAAATAAAGGAAAATGTGTACGTCCTGGCTAGGTCCAAATATCCATCGATAAAGAGTCCCGTGACATAAATGTTTCTTTAGTAGCGGGCATTTGGAACAATTTTGCATTGTAATTTAAGGATAGTTAGAAAATTCCTGCTAAGAATACTGCGACGAGACTTAACTGTAGTTTTCCTTAGATATTATCCCGAATAATAACCAGATTATAGATGGTTTGTAGTCGAAGTTGAACTTTACTGAAAATCTTCAATAAAAAGTATTCTGATTTTGAGAGGAAATCTCGTGGATACAATCAGCATCACTACACAAACGCCAATCGAATACGTTAAGTTCTAAAATGTTACGAGGTCCAAATACCTACTACATAATTGATATGCAATATTCTGGGCTGGTAACATTTTAGTACCTTTGATGCAGGCTACCAATTCGACTCTCAATCAACCAAATTATCTTCATGGGTTCGTGCATACAACCAAGTTAGGTAACTAACCAGTCGGTGACGTTCATTTTGCGACAAATCACAAACACGTATTGATCGTGAGCTCAGAGGCCGTAGCACGAATGAGCGACGTAAACGTAATGTCAATTCGAACGACGAACGACTGTGATTCGAATAATGTCTTAAAACTAAGAAGATGATACGTGCTTAACGAGTATTAAAATTGAACGCTCGTTCGTGCTAGACCCACTGAATTTTACAGCGGCTTAAACCGATCCCTTTAAGAGTTGACTAGAATTTAAAGTTGTGGCTTATGTAAGTACTAATTTACTATGTTTATGCGCTATAAAAATACCCTGGCTTCGGTTACTAAGTAAATGGAAGGACATTATGGAGACTTGGTGCCTTAATTACAAATTAGAGCGGACTTACCTGTACATTGATGGCCTCGAGTCGTAATTTGTTTGAGTTATTGTACAGCTTTAGGTATTTATCGCTTGTTTTTGATGTTTTTAGGTCCGAGGATTGAATTATACACTGACGAAAAAAAAAGAGGTTATCAAGGCGATGCATAAACATAAGCATCAATCAATCAATTAACTCAGCCTATTGCAGTCCAATGCTGGACATAGGCCTCTCCCAGGCTGCACCACAACACTCTGTCCTCCGCCTTCCGCATCCCGTCTGTCTCAACCACCTTCTTTAGGTCGTCCGTCCATCTAGCTGGGGTCCCACACTACGCTTGCCGATACGCGGTCTCCACTCCAGGACTCGACTGCTCCACCGGCCATCGGTCCTTCGACAAACATGGCCAGACCGCTGCCACTTCAGTTTGCTTACTCTGCAAGCTATGTCGGTAACTCCGGTAACATAAGAATCATCAGCTTATAATGTTCCCACTGCTGGGACACGGGCCTACACTCTGTGAGAAGGAGTGTATAGTGCAGGTTGGTATGTCACATTCACATCATCATTTTCCTGCCCTTATCCCATGTTACTTGGGGTCGGCGCAACACGTTTTCTTCTTCCATTCTCCCCTGTCAACCGTCACGCTATCATTCACTCCCTTCTCTTTCATATCATTCCTCACACAATCCATCCATCTTTTCTTCGGCCTTCCTCTCCCTCTCCATCCATCAACATGTATATTCATCACTCTTTTAGTCACATGCGTTTCGTCCCTTCTCATCACCATGCCCATACCAAGCTAAACGATATCCTTTCAACTTTTCTGTCACTGGCGCCACTTTCAAACTTCCTCTTATATACTAATTTCATACTTTATCCATTCTCGTCACATTCACATATCTTTGAATTTGAAGTCAACGCGTATATTTTTTTATTTATTACCGCGCAAAACTTTTGTCTACACAAAATGAAACATCAACTGTTCAGCTGTTTCAACTTATAATAATGGGATCCCAAGATTGAAATCAAACGATGCCTTGAAACAAAAGACAGATTTAATAGATGACAGTGAATGAAAATGTTTCAATTAACATGACGTATTTGTATGGCAAACGTATTTAAAAGTTCTAAGACGATATAGGTATACGAGTACCAACAAATTATGTGCTCTAGTGACTTTTGAACAATCTATTAAATCCATCAGTCTAACCTATTAATGTGATAATAAATAATACTTAATGTAACCATAAAAAATTTCGCGCTTCTGACGACCCGTAACAACTGTCAAAGATCCACGAATGACAGTCGGTACCAAGTGCTTAACGTGCTTTCCAAGGCACAGAGGAATCTTGGTACGTAAAGATGGTCAATAATCTACGGATCAACCGCGGCAAGCGTAGCTTAACTTGATCGATGGACTCGTGCGGCTGTTAGTACTTCGCCACAAAACTCTCTTCTTTGTCTCACATCGTTCATTATATAATTAATTACCATCACCATACATACCTCCCTTATAGTTAAACAAATACCCTTCATACCCTCATAATCTTCACCTTTATCAAAGTAACAGAACGCAGACTCGCAATGATTCCTGACTCCGTTCATAATTTATTTACTTGTATTTCCCGCTTTCCAATCCTTAGTCGAATCATGGTATTAACATGTTGATAATAAATAATAAATATCAAAAATAATCCACACACCATAACGATACACACCTCACTCTACTCCACACACTACACTACTATACACCACACTCGCTAAACCACACCACGCTACATCACACCACACCACACACCGCACCACACTAACCACACTGTATCTTACACACACCCCACACATACCACACCAAATTAAAGCACACCACGCTTCTTACCACATGATACATACTCAAGATGTTAGAATATTGATGATAGGAAAAGCAAGATAACTGCAACACTACATCTAAGATATGGAAGAACGGAGTCTCCTAACGCAGGCATTGTTTGCCTAAAAGGAGGCGACAAACACATTTCATTGTACATGAATCTTTTTGTGGAAATAAATTTAAAAAAAACAATATGTTTATTATTATTACGTGGGACTTAAACATAGGTAATTACCGAAATGTAGGTATACTTTATGTACATGTCTGCCTAAACCTTCAAAGAAACTTGGCGTGATGTTATGTTGTAATGAACATAGAAAAACTGACATTCTTCCCTCCATTTCAATAATTGCATTTTTTGTATAAAAAAATACAGTGATAATTTTAAAGGATGGAGGCTGCACAGAATCTGGGAAAGTCCACATTAAAATGATCAAAGTGTTTCATTCTGTTGTGAAGCAATACATTAACAGAACGGTCCCTTCGTTTCAGTAAAATTTATCGTGTTTTTACGATACAATGACTGATGATTTCAAAGGTTCATAATAAAGGCTCGACAGATTGGGACGGCGCACATTACAATGATCAAAGCGTCGATATCTTATTCTGTTGTAAGCAATACATTACTAGAAGGGTACTACCACTTTAATTAATTCTACTGCTAGAAAGAAAAGCATTGCTTTGTAAGGCCGGCTTCACGATCCCAAATCCCTTAGTGATGAAGGGTGTCCATACGGGGCGGAAATTTCTTACGGTTACGGATGGGGGACTCCGATGGGCTGCAATGATACTGGCACATCAAAAACGATGCCGCATCTCTTGTCCTACTCTCTGTGTCCATCTGCACCATGAAATACCTTTGCGAGACCAATGCTTACGCTAACGACGTGGCTGTTTAATCTAAATATGATGGGGTTTATTCATAAACGATGACTAAAGTTAAGTAACGTTTAAACGTCAAAAATGTATGGTTAAACAGTCGCTAATCACTACTTAACTTTAAGCAACGTTTATGAATAAAAGGGAATGAATTCATACCATTTTAAAATAGTAACAATGTAGTTGAGGGGGTCCTGTTTTAGAAGGGGGGGCATCTAGATATAGAATTCTGTTTTCTTGTAAATTTTGACGTTCAAAAGTGCCTTTTATTGGTCTACTTGATACATGATTCGACTTTGACTTCGCTGAATTCTGGTCGAAGAAAATGAGAATGGAGTCATTTACAAGATAAAGAAGAAGGTTTCTCGTTAGTTTTCTTCCCACCAGTAGTCCTATTCTGTAAAATATGTCACCGTGTACCTATAGTTAAGTGAAGTACGCTTAAAGTGAGCTATCAATAGTGTCAATCCCTAGAAACAGATGGAAGGACAGCTCACTTCACCTAAGTTTTCACGGTGTGATTTTAACAGAATAGACCGCCTTATTACAATATCCCAGTTTTACCTAAGACTTACACCTTTTAAAGTATTCAGGGATCGCACGAAATGTAGGTCAGTAATACTTTACCGCTGTCGTCTGTGCCAACCGATGCCATACTTCTGATAAATAAATAAAAATAAAATAAAAAAGCCTTTTATTTCTTGCCAATGAATTTAAAATAATGGGTAAATAGAAATATAAACATTGAAAAGTAAAAAATTTAAATAAGATTTGAAAATTAAATTGCAAATTAAATTGAAAATTAAATTGTAAATTAAATTGAAAAATAAATTGAAAATTAAATTGAAAATAAATGAAAATAAATGAAACTACTCAAAAATTATAAACATCTTATTGCATCCATTAAAGTTAATTCAGATCTAATCAAATCAAATAATTTTTTAAATTAATAATGAATTAGCATAAGTAGTTCAATTATAAATTGTTCAATAAATTTCTACCCGTGTGATAAGTTAATTTTTGTGCAAGAACCCCTCTTAGGTGAAGGCCTCCTCCAGAGATTGCCATGTGTCTCTGTTGCTTGCTACTCTTGTCCAGTCCCGGCCGGCTATGTGTATTATGTCGTCTGCCCATCGTGTTTGCGGCCTGCCTCTCTTTCTGTAGCCTGCTGGTCCTGGCCACACCGTGGTTCGTATGGTCCATCTATCGTCAGCCATTCTGGCTACATGGCCCGCCCATCGCATTTTTAATTTCTGTGCGTAACTTAAGGCATCAATAATATCTGTCTTTTTACGGATTATACTATGTGGTATTTTCTGCAATTTGCTTATCTTCAGCATGCTCCTTTCCATACTTCTTTGACTTGTTTTTATCTTGTTTTTTGTCTTATGAGTAAACTTCCATGTTTGACATGCATATGTCATGGAGGGTAAAAGGCAGGAGTTCATTATTTTCCTCTTTAATGTAATGGGAAAATTGCCTTTCAGCACTTCTTTATAACTCCAAAACTTGTTCCAGGTCTTTTGAACTCTTCTGTCTACTTCCTGTTGATTGTTTAGTGTGCTGAATGATATTTGTTTTCCTAAATATATATAGTTACTCACATACTCTAGGTGGACATCTTCAAGTTGTATGGTTTCGTGACTATTGTTTGTCATTGCTTTCGTTTTACTCAGATTTATTTCCAAGCCGACTTCCTTGCTAGCTATATGTAAGGTGGATATCATATGTTGTAAGTCTTTATGATTATCACTTAAAAGTACAATATCGTCGGCAAACCTTAGATGTGAAAGATAATTCCCGTTGACATTGATACCTAGATTCTTCCAGTCCAGATTGCTTATGACCGACTCCAACACTGCTATGAAAAGACGAGGGGAGAGGGGGTCGCCCTGCCTGACCCCTCTTTCTATCTTTATTGGTGGTCCTACGTTATCCAATTGTATTCTACTTTGGCTATTCTTATAAAGATCTTTCAGTATGTTTATATATTTTAGGTTAACATTTTGAGTGTGTAGAGTTTGCCAAATTGCTGAGTGTGAAATTGTATCGAACGCTTTTTGGTAATCAATGAAAGCAATGTACAGCGGTCTCTGGAATTCTTGATATTTCTCAATGACCTGTTCCAATGTATGTATATGGTCTGTAGTACTGTAACCTTTTCTAAAGCCTGCTTGTTCTATTGGTTGTTTACTGTCCAGTATTTGACCAATTCTCTTTTCTATGACTGAAGAGAATAGTTTATATATAGTTGGTAACAGGCTTATAGGTCGGTAGTTAGAAATATCTTTTGGATCTCCTTTTTTATACAACAAAATTATGTTTGATTCCGACCACTGCTTGGGGGTGGAAGTATTTTCGATAATCATATTAAAAAGTTTTGCTAGTGGTCTTGCCAGTAGAGAGTGACCTATTTTTATAACTTCATTAGTTATTTTGTCCGGGCCTGGACTCTTTTCTATTTTCATCTTCTTTACTTGTTCGATTATTTCAACTTCATCTACAGGATTTATCTCATCGGTGTAGTCCATTTGGGGCACATCCACATGAAATGATTGTGTCTGTGTAGAGCAACTGTATAAGTTCTTATAGTATTTCGTTGCAATGCTCAAAATGTCGTCTCTGTTATTGTGTACCATTTCTTCCCCTTGCAATCCTTCTATCCAGTGTTTGTGTGTCTTTAATTCTTTAAGTGCTCGTTTCATACTTCCAGTTGTGTTTAGATGTTTCTCTATTGTATGTGACCTGTAGGCAATATAATCTCGCTTGATATATCTGCTAGTTAATTTGTAAAGTGCTTTTAATTCATTTTTCATACTTCGGGTTTTTGGTTTAGTGTTTTGTAGCTCATGTCTTCGTCGTATTAACTGCCTGGTATGGTCAGTTATTACTGATTGTTTTTTGTTTTTTATTTCAGAGTTATTGGCCCTTGACAAGCTGGTTTCTATTATATTGATTAATTTGTCGTAGTATTCTTGTGGTGTGAAGTTTGTTTCAACCTCTAATAGGCTTTTCATATTATAATATAAGGATTCAGAGTAAATAGAAATATGTTCCTCGGTTTTGAGTTGGTTATGATAATTTTTATTATAACTTGCTCTGTTTCTTTTTGAGAACTTACTTTCAATTTTTATTCTTACCGGTCTATGGTCTGATGGGTATTCTACATTTAGAACTTCAATGTTTTGCACGTTCTGAGGGAAGTTTGACAGAATATAGTCCAGTTCGTTCTTTGTTTTGCCGTCAGGAGATCTCCAAGTCCATCTGGTTTTGGGTTTTTTATCGAAGAAAGTATTAATTATTGACAGCTTATTTTCATACGCAAATTCTACCATTCTTTCTCCTGAAGCATTTCTGACTCCATAGCCATATTTTCGCATTATTAAGTGTTCCTCGGGTGCAGGGACACCAATTTTGGCATTAAAGTCTCCCATCACTATGGTCTTCCGGTTACCTGCTCGTGTTAGAGCTTTATCTATGTTATTATAAAATTCTTCTATTTTATTTTCACCAGCGCCTTCTGTTGGGGCATAGACTTGTATAATAGCGAGTTTGAAACTGTTTATATTCAGTGTTAACAGAGCAACCCGCTCTGATATACCTATTATTGCTTCTATGTATTTCTTAAGGTGTTTTTTTATAATGAATCCAACTCCATAGAGTCCTGCGGTTTCTCCTACAAATTGAAATATAAAATCCTCATATTCACAGATCAGATTGCCAACTCTCCTCACCTCTGATATACCCATAATATCAAATCTTATATTTTTCATTGCCTCTACAAGCTCTATTAGTCGTGCGTGAGATGATACTTCTGATACCGCTGAAATATTTAGTTAACAACCTCATCATCATCTATCTAGCTTTTTCCCAACTATGTTGGGGTCGGCTTCCAGTCTAACCGGATGCTGATGAATACCAGTATTTTACATGAAGCGACTGCCTACCTGACCTCCACAACCCAGTTACTGGTGAGACTGGTTCGGGCTTCTGACTATAATGCATCTTATCTTATCGCATTCGCGGATCTTTGACAGCCGAATGGCAGCCGGATTCAACGGCATAACGTGCTTTCCGAGGCACGGAGGGGTCTCGGTATGTAAAGATGGCCACCCATCCACATGTGGGTGACACCTGATCGATCGACATGTGCGGCTGTTATTACTAAGCCACAAGCCCCTCTAATTTAATTTAGTTAACAACCTAATTATCTTAATTACTTTGCTAAAATGTATATTTATTTAAAACATGTGAGATTGTTTATTCTAGTTTAGCTAGGTTTAGCTACCTTGTTAGGCACGTTTAACTGAATTTTGTGTAGACCGTTGTTTTAGTGCTTGGTCGGCTGGTGAATTAATTAATGTTGTGTTTTTAAATCAGGTTTTATGTTAGAAAAGTTACCTCCAAAGGTTGAATTTTTAATGAGCTATGTTGCCTGTGATAACATACCTACACAGAGAGATTTTTTTTTCAGTCAATGTAAATTCGTTATTTACATTTTATTATACTGTTGCGTAAGAAAATTACGAAACACGATCCTATGCATAAACATAATCAGCCTACAATGGTCCCACTGCTCGGACACAGCTGCCTCTTCGAGAGAGAGTGGGCTATTATAATCTACCACGCGGGCCCAGTGCAGGTTGGTAAATGACACATGATGATTTGATTCTTCGAAAAAGTGTGAAATGGATGGGTTATAGACTGAGTACCATTCTTTAAACGAAAACGATGAGTGAAAAGTCAAATATGTATTATATTGCCATAAGCTACCGAAAAATTTGGTACGGTTTCGTAATTTGGTCTCGTTCTTAAAATTGCGAGAATTGCCCCTCAGGTTTCGCTCCACATCTACTAAAAAAGCCCAGAAACATGATAAACAACCAAGCATCATTTCCCTACCTACTTTAGTAAATAAAGCATCATGTACACTGTCCAACGTTGTGGCCGATACGACAGGAATGCGTCATCCGGCGCAGCGCAACGGGAAAACTCAGCGGTTTTGTGGCCAGCTCTAATTAAACCACTGCATAATTAGGTTGCGTGCCCGGCCGTGGTAAGAGCATTGGACATGTAGAGGCGACGTGTATGTAGGTATGTGGACAACGCATTACGTAAGTTGTAAGTACGTTTGAAGTGACAGTTTTACACTATATTCTGCATTTGACCCTGGATTTGTTAGAAGGAAAAAAATATAGCTGACAGATGTATTTAATTGTAATTTGGCAATAGCAAAAACTACACAATAAATGCATAAATAAAAAAAAAAAAAAAAACATAATTGACAGATATACATATAATCAGCCCACCACGTTCCCACTGCTGGGAGACTGAACACATCCCAGTGAGGGGTGGGCCATAATCCACCACCCGGGCCTAGTGCAGGTTGGTGGACATAACAGCATAGGCAATGACAGCATGATGCTACTGAATTATTGATAATTGGAGGAGACGTGTTAGTGCCTCGGTGATCATCACCATCAGCCTAAAGCAGTCAACTGCTGAACATTATGCCTCTCCGATTCCATCCATGGTCACTCTGGCTGTCGCTCCAGTTATGTCAGTTTATATGCAGTCAATAACTAGTCTTAACGTACATAATACCTCATCATTTGTTCCATGCTGAGAAAGTGAAAAAACTGATATTTCCGCTGCCTCGATTACTCTGAAAGAAAACTCCAACACCAACATCTGCCTAGCCTTTACCCAACTATGCTAGTTAGCATCCGGTCTAACCAAAAGTAGAAAGAAAATTTCATATGGGGTTAAAAAAACTGATGGTCATAGGCACCACTAATCAACACATGACAAGGTAAAATTAAATCAGTACAGTTCGCTTTGCCTAATTAACTAATCAAAACTACTGTGTAATTAGCTGCCTGTCTATGTTAATAACACGATGATTGTATACCGATACGTATGTGTTCTGTCAAAGTCACACACACACACAGTATAGTTGTTGCGTTTTAGCTTGGCAATAGCGGTCAGTGCCTTTTTTCTAATATCTATTCTTGCGAACCCAAACAATAAACTATACAGGGTGTTAGGCAGAGGGTTAGCTAAATAAGGGGATTTCGTAGGTAGATCCATTTAGGAAATACATATTATTTAGTTTGAAGACCCTAAAGGTTCCCATTTTTTTTATATTATATTTTTTTTCAATAATTTCCAACACAATATCTTGTAACACCTGTAACATTTCTTTTACATGCTTATGAAGTTAAGCACAAAACTGGTGTCCTGAGAGAGTGAGACGAGGTCGTGGCAAACCATGTAGATGGCGGGACGAGCTGGATAGGTTCCGTCAAAACTGTAAGGAGGACGCGCGGGCTCGCGGTAGATGGAAGGAGTGGAGGGATGACTTTGCCCAGGAGTGGGACTGCGTACGCAAGTAAAACACAAATTGTTTTTCGTTATTGGAACGTGTTGAAGTTAACGATAGATATTGATTCAAGACGTTAATGGACTTAGCTAGAAAATATATAAAACTTTAGCTAGACTGACTATACTGAAACCGTTGCATTTTTTTTTAAGTCACACTATTTGTCGAAAGAGACTCCTGCGACACAGGGTATCCTAGTGCGGGATCCAGTGTCAAACCTATATGTAACACTTGTATTTTGAAATCAATAAACTGATTATTAAACTTATTATAATATATTATATGTGGGTCAATGACCGCTATTGTCATGCGAAAAAGCGACAACTATGGTTAATTAGCTGTTTGTGATTAACAAACAAAAGCAACTGATCAATTAACTCGGTTTGTTAGTTTTAAATTGATTGGCAGGAAGCTAATATTGTTTGCGGCAAATATTTGGATGTTTATACAAGGTGTTGTGTTTTGGATTGATTAATGTGTAAGGAGTTAATTAAACATTGGTTCGGGTTTTGATTAATTGCAAATTGATTTTTGTGATCAAACGGCAACATAAGGCCGGATTTACATTACTGTGTTGTGTCGCCTTCTGACGCAGTTTTAGCGAATCAAAACTCGTTGTGATTTGACGTAGTCCTGAACAGATACGTTTGATTGATGTATTCCGCGTCACGACATAACACAACACAGTAATGTGCCGGTGGCTTAATTATCTCTTCAAGTTATAATCATGATCGCCATTATGAGACTGTTAAGAGGAAACACGATCACGCGGTCGTTGGCGTTCTATCTATTATTTATATCGTATAAAAATATTTGGACTATAGACCAACCGCTTAACTAAGACGTTGCTTGAGATAGCTGCGCGGTGCAGGAGGGGTGGTAGTTGTTACAAGTTGATGAATCACTGAGCTCTCGCATCACGTCACCACACCCCTCCCGTGCCGCGCTGCTACCTCAGGCAACGTCTCAGTTAAGCGGTTGGCCTGTAGTATCATTCGTTAGGGAGAAAACTGAGGAATACTTTAGTATGGAATGAACGCCAACGACCACGTTACCGTGTATAAACATACCGACGCCTTCAAAATGCGTGAATAATTTGAGGAAATTGTTATAAGTAATCACATCTTATGATAAAAAGACCTACATGAACTCACGCGGTTTTCCCATGGAGGTAGGCAGACACTTCAGAACGCCACCCGCTACGATCCTTAGCTACTCTTTTTGCTTAACAGCAAAAATAATCCTACTAATCTTTATAAACGCGAAAGTTTGTATGGATGGATGGATGGATGTTTGTTACTCTTTCACGAAAAAACTACTGAACGGATTTGGAAGAAATTTGGCACACAGATGTTTTATAATCAGGATTAACACATAGGATACTTTTTATCCCGAAATTCCCACGAAATCGAAACTTAGAGGAAAAGATCCACGAAAAGAAAAATACTACATTTTACTCACCATTTTAACAGCAGTGGTGATGAAATAAATTACACAAAGTAAAGCGCCTGTCTGGGTTCGAACCTATATACGACCTACAACTCGTAAGTCCCGGCCGTTACCATTGGGCCACCACTGTAAAACTAGTAGTCAGTAAAACTAGGTAAACAACGGTTTTCCACTGTAAAACTAGGTAAGCCCCAGCAAAAAAGGGCCCACATAAACGTGCAATAATTTCACTCGACACCTGTTCTCGTCAACACTTTGTTAACACATCAACACGCTATAAAGGGTAGGTAGAGGTTGTGGACATAAAACTAGACGGATTTACGATAGAAGGTGTCGCCTATTACCGTTTTTATTGTGTACGGTAAAATGGCTGTCTGTCACACCGACGCGTAATGTTTTCAGTGGCATTTTTGTCATTTAGAAGGTGATTTTTTTATTGAGAACTGCTAATTTTCCTATTCGTTTCACATATACCTAGGGATTTTATGTTATTTAAAATTTGCTAGAAATGCAAACAGTTTAAAAAAAATCTTTGTCTCTGCAACGCGATCCGTCTTTTCCACGATTTCAAACTTCCTCAAATACATTAAGGTTACGACTAACAAGTATCCACTAAATTATATAATTAAAGAAAAGAATGTGCAAGCTTTTAACCTAGGTAACTCGTCGAAGCTTTGATTTTGCTGCCAACAAACTCTAAGCATTGATTCAATTAAGCTTATTACAGGCACTTTAGAACTGTCAATGAGTCAGTCAGTCAAAAATATGAAAGGAAGCTAGTTGCCAATTCCAAAGCGTAGTAAGTTCTTATGGAGAAGAACGGGCAAGGAATTCCATATATGCAAACATTTAGGTGACGACTAACAACACAATACATTAATCAATTAATGAAAAGAATGCAAACTTCTGCCTAAGTAGCATTACTTGCCTACAGCTTAATTTTTATATGTATTGCGCTAGCGCCGGGTGACACATGCTCCCACATTAGGATTCCCTGTGATGCAACGTCGTGGCTGCCATTATAAAAACTAATTGCAAGGACATGTGTTGAATAGGAACTGCTTAGATTAGGATCAAGTAGGCTTTCGAGGTAATCTAATTTAAGAAACGAAGGAATTGTACCTCCTTTTTAAACGCTTAGGTTGTCTTCAGGAGAAAATTGAACTGTAGATTATTGTGTTATAATCACAGGGGCTTGTGGCTCAGTAATAACAGCCACACGGGTCGATCGAACGGGTTAAGCTACGCTTTCCGCTGTTGGTCCATGGATGGGTGACCATCTTTACATACCAAGACCCCCTCCGTGCTATAGAAAGCACGTCTAGCCATTGGTCCCGGCTGTCATTCGGGAATTTTTGGCAGTCGTTACAGGTCATCAGAAGGCCGAAAATCTGACAACCAGTCTTACCAAGGGGTATCGTATTACCCACTGGGTTGTGTAGGCCAGAAAGGCAGTCGCTCCATGTAAAATACTGGTATTCAGCTGAACCCGGTGAGACTGGAAGCCGATCCAAACATAGTTAGAAAAATGGCTAAGCAGATTGATTCATTGAGCCACAGGTGCAGTAGATCTGCAACATCTTCATCATCAATAAAATAGACTGCGCATGTCTTGTAAAAAAAAATGAGTGTTGTTTTAAGAATAAAATTCACTGTTAAAAAAATTCGACCCTGTATCAAAACCCCGCGAGCAAGAACATAAAACGTCGCTCTGTAAAAGGCAATACAGATAATTTCAAAAAGTTTTCTCCCACAACTAAAGATACACAGTATAACACTTCATTCACGTCCCCATACATTACGTTTGCAACACTTCTGTGTAACAACTCTTGACAAGTAAATTTGACAGTCGCCTGCTTTCCCGAAGCCATAAAAAAGATTGATACAGAAGGTCATCTATATACAACGGGCCAAAACAAGCGCACGTAAATCTAGACGCCTAGGTATAGTCTGTCTCAAAAGTATGTGATGAAAATGTAAACAAATGGATTAGTTGTAGTGGCACTTACAAAATGAGGGCTTTGATTTAATTTTTTGAATACGAAATCCCGAAATTCAAATTTTAAATAATATTAAAAATGTTTTTCATTTGACAATTGAGATAAATTTTCTAACCTCAATATTTTTCAATCACAATCATGTTATTTAAATAATAATTGTTGGAAAAAATGGTGAGATATAAAGTTGAAACCTTTTTAATACTAATTCTCTTAAGCGAGTTAATGGGTAAGACTTGAACTAACCTGAACAGGGTTTGTTTACACTTTCATCGGATACTCTTGGGAAAAACATACGTACGGCGATGTCAAACTGTCTCAAACAAATGGCAGTCACAAGTGCGCATGCAATGCGTGTCCTTGTGTGCGTGCGTTTTTGCTTGTTGTACGGAGCCGACCTTCTGTATTTATCTGTTTTCTGCCGAAGCGGCGCGGGCGCAGCAGAGATGCGGCTAATCGTTATAGCGTTGCTATCACTTTCACTCATCTCTAGGGTTGCCATGGCAACGGCTATGGGGAACTCTAGTTATGCTTTGATAAATGATTTTATTTCTGTCCAACACTTTTACACGTCAATAACAAACATAGTTTATCAAGAAATTAAGTATTGGTTAACAAGGAAATGTCTTGTTAGAGCACGTTTCTACAGTTTTCTGATGGTTGATGGACATAACTATAAGTTTATTTAGTAGTGCTGTTCCAGTTTTTGTGCACTTTCAGTGCTTCAGTTTAATTTACCTAGTTACTTGATTCAAGATAACATATCGTCGGTAAAGTTCTAACAGTATGGAAGTCAAAAACGGCTACTTTACAGGAGAGTGAAAAAACTGTATGAAATGAATGTGACTTACGCTTAGGCCATATTCCCCTTTATTCATAAGCGTTGCTTAAAGTTAAGCAGTGATTAGGGACTGTATAACCATACATTTTTGACGTTTAAACGTTACTTAACTTTAGTCATCGTTTATGAATAAACCCCATTGTGTTTAATTATTTATACAAATGAACTCTGTGATGATTTGAACCTTATGTTATGATTGGTCGATACGATGCGGGTCATTAAGCTTTATCCATTGACATTGAAATCTCAAGACACTCATAAAATGACATACGCACTGTTAGAACTTCAATGACGATATGTCACATTTTTATTTGAGACATTGAGAGTCCAGGGCGGCGGGATCGTCCGAAAGGGTTACCGCTGCCCTGGAACAGAAAGGGCTAAGGAAGGAACACGGGTGGGTTTTAGTCAGTAAGAGTCTGACACTCCCTTCCGCTCCACCCAGAGCGGGAGGAGTCATTTGATGATTTCCCATCCTCAAAAAAAAAAACAAGACATTGAGAGTTTTTGTTTAATATTTTTACTCATCTTCTTTCTGTAAATAATTAGCAAAGTTATCAATCATACTCTTAAGAATATAAAAATGAATATAAATAATCAATAATGAAAGAAAGAAAGAAAGAAATCATTTATTTGCTGATAATGCAGGTATAAATATAAGTTGGAATATTTATTAAGTGTCCCGATACATTTTACCTTACGGCATGCAAAATATTAGTTATGAATTAAATAGTACTATAGATACAGATATCGATACGATTATTATTAGCCATAGTCAAATTTAATAGGTAGTTACAGATCAGACTAAAACAAAAAATAATAATAATAACAATCAAAATAATCAATGAATTCAATATAAATCTCTCGCAAATCATACAATGAAGAATATATGTCATAAACACAATAATAATAATATATGTCACTTGTCATGTCACACTATGAAAACACAACAACATAATAAACGACCTCTTTTTTAGAACCTGCATGTATCTCTACTAAACCCACACTATTATATTTTGTTTTCATAAACTAAATACCAATAAAAACGCAAATACCTGGCAACCCTGCACATCTAACAGGCAGGTCCTCGTCGCTCGTGATTTGTGACTTACGATCTAAGAAAGTTACGGGATTGATTTATTGTTTTATAACTACACCACATTCGAAATCTTAAACTGGTTCACGATAATTTACTACCTTTGTCGACTAGAAAGATCACTGAAGTTTACTTTCCTGTCTTAGTTTTTAAGACGGAAGACACGTCACATGTTCACTTGTCTTTTTATATGTTCGTGACCGACGCTCAGATGTCCAAAACTCAAACTCAAAGCATTTATATAAAATAAACCAATTAGGCACTTTTGAATTGTCAAGGGGTCAGTCAGTCGGAAGATGAAGTATAGTACTTATGGAGAAGAACGGACAAGAAACTCCACGGGCACTCTTTTTAATCATAAAATTGTTACAAAATATTGGTTACATCATTCATGTTGAAGTCACAGTCATAAGGTGCATCAAGACAGATGGGCTAGGATTGCCACCCATGGGTTGCATGGGTGCCTGAAGACGGACTCGTCACCGATACCGGTCTAAGAAACGCTGGCGAGACAATTTGGACTCGTTTCTGACTGATTGACCGGAGAAGGCACAGCAAACAAAAAAGTGGCAAGTTATGAGGGATGTAGGTTAAATACGAAAAACGTGTTTCTGTGACAAAATATTTTTTCTTTTCTTTCACTTATAGCATACTAGCTGCGCCCCGCGGTTTCACCCGCATAAGTTTCGATCCCGTGGGAATATCGGGATAAAACGTATCCTATATGTTAATCCTGGTTATAAACCATCTGTGTGCCAAATTTCATCCAAATCCGTTCAGTAGTTTTTGCGTGAAAGAGTAACAAACATCCATACATCCATACAAACTTTCACGTTTATAATATTAGTAGGATTTGCATATTCATCCAGCGTTTCAATACAGGGGTGTGTGGGAAAATAGTTTAATATTCATTTAATACACACACGTACTTGTTGCAAAAATACACAAGGAATCACATCTCAAATCACATTTAGCACATTTAATAATTTTCCTTTAATTACATACCTAGCTGCCACAATCAAATTAATTTAGGAATTAACTATTTTTAAATAGTTAAGACTTAAGCACACGTTGATACTTGTTACCCTTTTTCACTGTTTAACGTTGCTTGCTCTTAATGTACCACATGGGCCCAGTGTGGGTTGGTGGATGTTTTTTTTTTTGGAAATCATCATATGTCCTCTACCGCTCTGGGCTGAGCGGAAGGGCGTGTCAGACTTTTACTGACTAAACCCACCCGTGTTCCTTCAGTTGCCTGTGCCAGAGGTCACGGTATCTCTTTCGAACAACCCGCGGCCCTGGCAGGCATCGGCATTGTGCTGACATCTCTTTGAGGCGCGCGTGGAACACAACGCGCCGTCGACCCGGGCCTGGTCCTTACCGGGCGGCGAGCTGCCCATTGCTCGCCGTAATACGATACCCCTTGGTAGTGAGACTCGTTGGCAGATTTTTGGGCTTCCGACAGCCCGTAACGACTGTCAAAGATCCACGAATGACAGCCGGAACCAACGGCTTAACGTGCTTTCCGAGGCATGGAGGGGTCTTGGTATGTAAAGATGGTCACTCATCCACGGACCAATCGCGGCAAGGGGGGTTTTATTACTTGGCCACAGGGCTCTCACTCAGATGTTTTTTTAATATTGAGCGCATTTTAAAAATAGCTGCGTCATTTTTAATACAGTATTTTTCCAGTACCATTTCTACCAAATCAATTCTGTATATAACATTACAATTTTCCACCTATTATTGTTAAATGGATGGAATACGATTTCCTTTACTCTTCACCAAAAACTGAAAAATTTTAGATTAGACTTCCAATGCGGGTGAGATAAGAAAACTAGTTGTGTGGCCTTTGTCTATGGGTCACTCGATGTGAAACCTAGTGTGATTAAATAGTAACAGAATCGATTTTTCATAAATCATCATAATCATCTGCCTAGCCTTTTCCCAACTATGTTGGGGTCAGCTTCCAGTCTAACCGGATGCAGCTGAATACCAGTATTTTACATGAAGCGACTGCCTATCTGACCTCCACAACCCAGTTACTGGGTAATACGATACCCTTGGTAAGACTGGTTGTCAGACTTTTGGGCTACTGACGACCCGTAACGACATTAAATCATTGGATTTAATGTTTTTTTGGTTAATTCGGATATTCGGTCACTTAAGCCAAAAAAGTTTAGAAAAATATTGTTTCAGTAACCGCAACATAGTAATATAGTCTTAAAAAAACGATACAAAACAAAATAAACAATATCAGTTTGTAACCTAGAATTGACTAAAATACACAAATCGGTATAACTTTGCCCACGCGCCGATGCGCGCGTTGATGTCTTTTATACGCGTATGAATCAAACGACAATTTTTTTTAAAGCTTAATTTTAATTTCTTTGGCCAGTTTATTATATAGTAACGTTTTAGAATAGGTCATAATTGCCACTTATGAAAGTCATAACCATAAAAGGATAACTGTTCCTGCGCAAGATTGAGTTAAAGATATTAACATACTACTTTCTGCATCGTAAACATGTATAAATGCTAATTATGAACCATTTCTGTGTAAGCTTTAGCTGTCAATAATTACTTAAACATTCACCCACGTATGGTAGCGTCGTATGTGTGTTTTTTCAAAATTTTAATTTAATGGGAACACGTGATTAATGGCTTACCCATTATAATATAACTTAGCTTCGGTGTTAGCTATTAATTTTATTTATCTTACTTATCTCAGCTCGGAGATTTAATAGATTAATATCTATTCTATTTATTTTTTCATAAATTATTCGCTAGTATTAATAACAGCGATCCATTCAGAAAACACAGCGAGGTTTGAGATTTTACGATATGTATTGAGGCTAACCGTATCTCATACCAATTACTCTTTGAAAAATCCTTATTTATTACTTAAGCCGCTGACTTAACAAGACTAACTAGAATACCGTGCGATTTATTACGTCGCTCCGCATAATCCGTGCGGTGTAATTATTTACACACGATTAGTACCACTTTTACGTTTACAACAACCTGTCCTTAATAAAACTGCAACAATTTTACTTATGCGATTTCGAGTCGCGTCTGATCATTTCACCGGCGGCGTCGCACGACAGCACGACCGCTCAGTCGCGCCCGCGCAGCCGCACCGCACACCCGCGTCGCCACGCTCCCGCGCAACACATCGCGAACACTCGTCGCGCATCAAGTGCTACCGTAAACTAAATACATCTGTGACAGTGACATGGTTTTGTGCTTTAATTGGATTCTGTGACGGTGTCATTAGAACCGTAAGTTTCTCATTCAACTTTTACTTAATATTATAAGATGTTGATCGATTCCATCGAGTTCGTGCAGCACACGTCATAAATAAAACTAAGCAACGAATTAGCACGCGACTCGGTACACACAAACCCAATTCATTGAATAGCAATTAATACGCGATCTGCGTTAGTGCGCTTCTGACTTCGTGCACGTATTTAAATTATTTAGAAATCCAAGTCGTCACTTGCAAAAAAATGCACGAAATCGACGGAGCGGCGCGCCGGCGCCGGCGACGAACACGATATGTGGCCGAGCCGACACACTGCTCTGATCCGTATTTTAAGATACTGCGGGTATTTCTCAGTTATTTATCCATTGAAAAGTAAATTCTGTGGAAAATGTTAAGATGCGACAAGTGCAGTTACACCGCTGTACTTATCGGACGCGATTTTATGCGTCGATTTTAATCAGCTGTCAATTTTTTTTGGACTTGCGCTGATATTTTTTTAAAAGACATCGTAAGGCTGTAATCAGATACTGGGGCCAATTTTAAGATACGACATTATTCCAATAGTTTTTTTTTCATAAATTAGGTAGGTATACGAAACTTTGCAAAACTGGGACAGGTTCAGATGCGTGTATACCTAAACGTATCTTCTAGTAAATATTCCTATACTGCATCTGTTTTAGTAACTAGGTTCGTAATTTATTTTACAAGTCCCTTAATGTCTGTAAAATATTTTAGTGAAAAATGTTTTTAGATGAATTTTGATCACAGAAAAAAAAATGTTGCAAAACCTCATTCGGTATAAATGCGGCCAGTTTCGTTTCTTTTCTTATCAGACAACGGTTTCAGGCTTAATTTTTTTTATTTATCTCTGGCGAATTTGTGATGTCTGAAGTAGGTAGCCGTAGAATAAACTTTATACTTTCTTGCTTAATAAGTAACTGGTTCAATTTTATTGGAATACTAGCGACTGGTCTCGTTTTCGCACGGTTTTTACGACTTGACAAAACATCGAGACTTCTTTATTACATATATGTTTAATATTGTAAGAATAATAGTATTATTCGCATAAACCTTCCGAAATAAATTCTCTAAATGATGGTGAAAACCGCATCAAACTCCGTTGCGTAGTTTAGTAGAACAACGCGGTCACACAGACAGACACGAAAAGTGACTTTAATTTATATTATATTTATTTATTTATTTATTAACTATGGATAACTATCTCTATATATGTATATAAGATAACAAAGAAAATTACACAGTGAATTTGCAATGGCAAAAATGAGGAATGCCAATATATCTGTAGAAAAATCTCTGCACACGGAACACATGTTTTTGGTGAAAACGTGAGTCATGCCTTTTACATGAGCGATTGAAAACGAGCTTCAAGTGGCTGCAGCTCTCACATACTTCATCCAACTGAACTAGATTGTATTCTCAGACTCGATGTGTGACTAAAGTACCGATACACTGATCTATATTTCTAAATTATTTCTTTATTGAAAATGCAATTCTATCGGACAGTACATGAATTCATATTCGTGTTTTACGGAAAATGCGAAAGAGTGCAATACATACATGTTTTTACATCGCGCGTGATTTTATTCATTGGAATATTCATTCAGCTGTCAAATTGTGTTTTTTAATCTGCGATATATGGGTCTGTGGAACACGCGTTTTGTAGGTATTTTTAAATACGCCGTTTTTGATTATTTCTGTGCTAGATTTTTTTTGTAAAACTAGGCTCTTTAATAATTTTAAACAAGGAGTCGCTTGATATTTCTGATGTAAAGTAGGAATATGCTGTTACGGTTTATTACACCTACTCTGACAAAACTTCTATGAGATTTTTGATTCTAGATTTTTGTAAAACCATGCTCTTTAATTTTTAACACTTCATATTTCTGACGTTGAGTAAGTAATATGACGTTACAACTTGTTAAACCTACTGTCCAAAAATTTTTCAAACACAGTGTTAACATTGTTCTTGCCGCCCAAAACCTTAACAATTATTAGGCATATCAGTGAATGTTTAATGAGCAAAGTAATTAACAGTCTGGGTAATGTCTAGCCAACAGACAAGAACTTGAGTGCCACTAACGACAAATAAACGTGCCGAATTTCGATCAAGTGATAACTTGGTAACTTGCTAGTTTGCAATTTCGGAGATAGTAGATACGGTAGCTATATCGCTGATAATGAGGCAATTCAGTTTGACCTATTTGATGTAACTTACTTTATGGTGGAGCTAGAATGCTCAATAAATACTGATAGTTATATTGTAAAAGGATTTAGGCGCGAAATATCGATTGAAGTTATGAGGTGTTGTGACTGTATGTGATTTTTGTTCTAAGGGCTGATTTTCCATACGTAGAGTTTTGATTTGCTAGACCAAAATTACAGCTAATATATACTAAATAATAGCATGTACACAAAAAAGGTTGACCGCAGCTGTCATTTTAGTGTAGCAAATTAAAACTCAGAGTTTAGTCAATTAACTTTTATCTGATTAATAATATTCTATTCTAATGTTAATAAATAACAAGCAAAGCAGCCATAATTCTGTGATTCATTCCGTTATTCTGAAAATGTTTGAAGTGAGTTGGAAAAACAAGGGTAAATGATTTTTTTTTAAAACTACAACTTAAAACACAAATAAAATTATTTGATTGATACAGTTTAACACAATGTAGATCTTGTTGAATTAATAAAATAATTAGTGAAATAAATATTGCGGTTTTACAGCTTTTGTACTTATAGAAAATATGTCAAACTGTCATTATTTATTGTTCAGATAGAAGTTATCTGATTATTGAAAAATCTGCATAAAATCTCATAAGGATGAACAACGTTGTAATATATTATATTTTGTATCTTGCATTAGCATCAGTTTATTGACCATAAGCCATATTAGGCATTTTATATCCTAAGTTGTGTACGCGAATTGGTCATATTATTGATTGGGTAGATATATAAATTTTGAACAGTAATACTTTTGACAACATATTTTCACAATTCGTTAAACATAATCCATTTTGGCTACCTAATGAAGCATTACATTTTTATAATAATTCAATTAGCACTAAGGTCTCTTGTCTGGGAAACTTTACACAAAGAAAAGGTCATTGACGCGTAATCACTATACCTAGATGCAGCTAAAATAGATTTTTGCTAAATGGTCGTATTATTTGGTCGTGAGAACATAGGATACATTGAACCCGGTCTCATTCATGCTAATAGGACATTGAATTCTGTTGTAAGTGCACTTAGTTGTTTTTGACGAAAGCTTTTTTGAAAGAACATGTATTCTGTAACACCGTAAGTTTTCACGGGGATTTTTTTATAGAATAGTTACATGTTCTTAGGTGAAGTGAACTGTCAATAGTGTCAATCCTAAGCATTCTGGTGGAATGACAGCTCACTTCACCTAAGTTTCTTACGATGAGCTTTTTATATAATATCACTGCAGGATATGTGGTAGGTACTTTGAGTTAACATAACATTAGTGATTCGGATAATGGGGTTTTCCTAATCGATGTGCATGATATCGCAAAAGTGTACAATACCATGGAGAAATTAAGGAAAATTCAAATGACATTATGGAGTTTACTTTACTTTCGCGTTATTATTATCCTCTTTGACTTGACTCTTTTTGGGTATCACGATTGACGCATAAATGCGTGTCCATTCACTCTTATGTAATGTAAGATGGAAGATGATTCATTTGATTTTAGCAATCGCATCGACCTTAGTGGTATCCTTGTCAATTGTTGAGTGTCAATCTTAAGTTTTACTTACTTTTCGTTTATATTTATTGAGTGTTTCTTATTTTTGAGAAAAACACAGGCACAAACTTTCGTTTCCATTGTAATATCATGTCAATTTATATTTTTTCCAAAATAAAAAAAAAACCTTTTTTATTCACTTTTTTTAGTCTCTTAATCTATTGGGTTTTTTTTTATTCAATATAAACTAGTTATTTATTGTAGTCTTTATTTAACATGCACAGATGATGAGCTCCTGCCTTTTTCTATATTTTTTCATATTATATAATTGTATATAGTATATATTAGTGTTAGCTTGTAAAAATAGTAATTAATCTGTATATAAACTTGATACAGTTTTATCCGCTAAAGTCACTATGACGTAACTTAATAAGGAAATTAGATGCCATAAAAAGATATTAGTTCGTTCAGGAAATTGTGAGGAAATCGCATTCATCCTAGAATATATTGTTTCCTCAAATAAAACTACTTCTTCATGCTTCATTCCGTACAAGGTGCATATTAGGTACCTGCTAATCGCTTCCTGATTATTTTTGATTAGCTGCGCCCTGCGGTTTCACCTGCATAAGTCTCGATCCCGTGGGAATATCGGGATAAAAAGTATATTATGTCCAAACCCAGGTTATGGTCTACTCATGTACCAAATTTCACCCAAATCCGTTCAGCCAATAAACATACAAAAATCAATTTTTTTCTCTTTTAATATTTAAATTATATTAATTATATTTAATATTAAGTTTAGATAAGTTTTACTTCGTCCAGTCTTGTATTTCAGTCATAAATCATTTTAAGTTTTCAATAACTTGAAATTATCATTATTATTATCAATTATTATTATTATTATCTTTATTATTATTATTATTATTCTGTCAAAATCGTACTTAATCGAAATCGACGTATTCGCAACGTATTACCCAGTAATTGGGTTGTGGAGGTCAGATAGGCAGTCGCTCCATGTAAAATACTGGCATTCAGCTGCAGCCGGTTAGACTGGAAGCTGACCCCAGCATAGTTGGGGAAAGGCTAGGCAGATGATGATTCTGTAAAAGTCCCACAGTGAAAACTTTGGTGAAGTCAACACTTAACTTTCAATTACTTAATATCAATTCCTAGCATCACAGTTTTCACGGTGAAATTTTTGTAAAATAGATTGGCTGTTCATCTCAAAAATATTTAAAAATATTGTTTTTATTATAAAGCGGTAATGTAACAGTAATTTTAACTGTTGAAGAATATTGTGTGGAAATTCACACGGTTATCATAAAAACTAATGTTACATCCTGCATCAAATTATGTTAACATCACTCATGATGTTAAATGATTAAATGCGCAAAAAACTACACACAAAATATTATTTGTTTCGATGAATGTTAGCATTTTTTATATATCATACTGTGAAGATTTTTGATGCTGCTGATGATTGATCTGGACGAGTTGGGCAGTTTCCTGTGGTCCATGCGTGAAAAACAACGTATATGCACATGATACGTTTTCGCGTCTCATATTGCGTTCACGCGTCTCATATTGCGTTTACGCACATTTTTCTTAAAAAATAAATATCCGTTAAAACCTGGAATGAGGATCTGGTTGCTTAAACATATTGATAAAAGAAAAAAAAAAACGCATATATAGAGGACAAAAAATATGTAAAAAAAATATCAAAATCACTAATTATAAAACGATAAATCACATTTATGAATGGGTCCGTCGATCTGAATTTACAGTTACGATGTTTCGTAATTGTGTACATTGCACACGGACCACAAATATGTGATAATTTGGGCACCGTTACTTGTTTTGCGAACTTTTTGGCGTGAATACGAGGATATGTATGTATTATTTTATTTTGCAATGGTGTATACTACTCACTATCTGACGTTTTGAAATCTGCATGAATGAAATACGTTCATTAAAGTTACTTATAATTTTGTATGGATACGAAACTTACTGTCAATATTATGATTATTTTATTTTCGATTCTGCTGTCATTCCTGTCATTCCATTAAACATAGTGACTGTTTCATTATTTAATTAGTGGTACATTGAATAGAATTGTTCCCACAAGTATGATACTTACGTAAATGTATGTTACGTCAGAGAAATTAACTGATTAATTTAACAAATTGACGACCAACTTAAATTTCCCGAATATTCAAATCATCACAACTGTCATTCTTTGGCTGTTGAAAGAAATGACTATAACACGGCAAAATAATGTAATGTGTTAATTTAACAAATAATTCATTTTACTGATTGTACATACGTCCGACACGCACCCTGTCAGTCAGTCCCTCGACTAAATTGATAAATAGCAAAAGAAGTTATCACGGTATGCGGTATGAAACTATGATTCATTCTCAACTAGCGAACCCACCCCTGCTTCGCATGGTTTTTCGACTTGACAAAATATAAAAAAAACCGTCCAAGTGCGAGTCGGACTCACGCACCGAGGGTTCCATACAATTTAAAAATATTTTGATTATATGGTGTAACTAAAAATTTACGGTTTTCGCAATTTTTACTTTATCTGTGCTATAAGACATTGTGGTTCGTACCAAATTTCAAAATTCTGAGCTCACGGGAAGTACCCTGTAGGTTTTGATTCCCTTGCGAGTGTCGAAAATTTGCGGCATAAACGGCTGTATCTTTTGATTGCGTTGGCTTAGAAGTTTGATTTTTTCACAGCTCCAAGGGTCAGTAGACCTGAATATTTGATATAAATTCCAGCTTGATACCTTCACACATTCCGGCCGAGAAAAAGGGTCTTAACAGACAGACAGACGGACGGACGGACAGACAACAAAGTAATCCTATAAGGGTTCCGTATTTTCCTTTCGGGGTACGGAACCCTAAAAATAAATTATAAGTTTATATGTTAAATATTAATGTAATATACACAAATGATGGGAGCAGTGGTGGCCCAGTGGTAACGGCCGCGACTTTCGAGTTGTAGGTCGTAGGTTTGAACCCAGACAGGCGCTTTACTTTGTGTAAATTATTTCTTTATCACTGCTTTCAAAACGGTGAAGGAAAACATCGTGAGGAAACCAGCATGTAACTACTAGAATCAAAAATTCGAAGACATGTGACCTCTACCAACCCGCACTGGGCCCGCGTCGTGTATTACGGCCCACTCTGCACCGAGAGTAGGCCTGTGTTCTAGCAGTGGGAACATTATAGGCTGTATATGGTATTCACATAAAAATTCCGGAATCAATTCTCTAAAAATGATGATGAAAACCGCTTCAAAATCTGTCGCGAACTTTGAAAGAACAACGCGGTCACACAGACAGACCCGAAAAGCGACTTTAATTTATAATAGGTACCTATACTAAGTATACGTCGTCTGATACGAGAGGAGAAGAATAATCCTAAAGTGTTGAACGTCAACAATCAATCAAACATAAATTATATCTGAATTTTACTGTAGACGCTAAACATTTTCACTTACCTATATTTTCTTATTATCTCTCATTCTTAATGAGTGACCATTAAATCGTACGTAAAACTTCGTGTTTATTTGCAAGATCATATTAGCGATAATCTTAAACTTGATATAATAATTATATCTTTATTTATGAATGTGAAAGTTTTTATGTTTATTATCTAATAAATCTTTGCATGGTTTAATCAGTTTTATAATTTCGGTTAACGTAGCCAGATTGTGTGACAAATTCGTAATATAATGTAATTTATATTACATTGAACTATATTTTGTGTTCTTTTATTTTGCAGTCTATTATGTAATATTTACAATTTGACTCGCAAATAGTTTTACATCAAAAGCTTTAATTTGGTTACCAATTTTTTTTGCGGGTTTCATTTTTCTATAACGTTATTTGGCCATTTAGGTGCATTTAATGAGCGTAACTGAAATAAATTATTCCACTTAAAAAATAAAAATTGATCACTTACATATAATTTAAAATTCAATTGACAAAGCCTACAAAATTAACCAACACGGAAACAATATAGGAGATCATAACTCAGGAAAGTGTTGCGCTTCGGTATTTGCCTCTATACATTAATTACTAGATTTTCACGCATAGTAATGCGCTCATGCAAATCTCTGGTCATATCTAGGCAGGCGCATGCGGCTAGGGTTACCAGTTCGAAATTTAAAAAGTTCCGACTAGTGATGGGCCGACGCGACGATGACAGTGGTCGTTTAGCTGACTGGCTGACTAGTTGGACAGAGTCATCGCCGATTTCAAAATAAAGAGTTCGTATTTCTAGATTTCCTAGATAAGGTGTATTATTACAAGCTAAAATACTGATTCTAATTTTTTTTTTAACAATATGTGGTTACGATTTCATTTCAGTCACTCTATTATTTGATGCATAGAAATTTAACTGAAATGCTTTCCCGATTAATCAGTGACTAATTAATACATCTTTAGTTACGACTAAAAGTTGGACATTTTACTTTTTGTTTTGTCAAAAACTACACATAACAATATTGCAAAAAAAGAATTATATAGAAGACTAACTAAATAAAAAGTCCGGTCATAATCCGGACGGTGAACCAAAAAGCCGGATATTCCGGACAAATCCGGACGGACGGTATATTGGTAACCCTGTATGCGACTGTGTTAGTAGCCCGCTCAGTGAGAGTTAGAATGTGTAGCGACGACCCAGTGTGCAGTGCCGTGTGCCGTGTGCTGCCGGAGGAAATCAAATGCTTTTTTTATTAAGAGAACTGTATGATGCTCTGGTTTGAGGCAATGCGATTTGCGATAATTCTGTGTGGGTAGCCAATTTTGCACTTTCTTAAATCGTTATTAAATCAGCTAAAACACTGGGAAATTATGACGTTTTGGGGGACTATCTTATGTAATTTTGGGTACCTACATCTGATTCCCAGGCTAATTTGAATGAATGACTTATGATTTTGATTCGTTTTTTTAATACTTATGTTAAAAGTTATCGTAGTTCAGATATTTCAACTTGTGCAATGGTTTTACGCAGTTATTGCTCGCGGGTTTGGGTCTAAGTTTTTCACACCATTATGACCGCCAGTTTTTCCGGGTATCTATGGGTGTTCAAAACGTTGAAGGAAAACATCGTGAGGAAACCAGCAAGTCTTGGAAACAAAAACTCGAAGGTATGTGACATCTACCAAGCCGTACTGGGCCCGTATGGTGGATTACGATTACGTCCCAGCAGTGGGAACATTATAGGCTGAGTATGTATGGGTGTTTGTGCAACAAAGTTATCAGGAAATGCAACAACGCTGTTTGCGTTGTTGCATTTCCTCATTTACCTGCATAGAGAATTCTGTCATGAAACAATGTTTAAAAATTACACATGCAGAAATAGCAGATGCCATTCCATTCATTTCAGTACTTGTAGCCTGTAGGTAATTGTCGATGAAGCAATCTTCACCTATACAACTAAAGCCACATAACTTTATTATAGAAGGCATTATTCATCACCACTGCTCTGAAAATGAGAATGGTGAAATGAAAAACTCAGACAGATCGTCAGTAAACCAAAAATTCGAAGACATGTGACATCCCCAACCCGCACTAGGCCCGCGTGGTGAATGACTAAAATCGAATGAATTAATATTCTTTGAAATTGTGTATCAATAGTTACCAAAGCTAATTTAAGCTCAATTCACATAATTTTTATAATATCTACCGTAAAATCTTTATGTAAATAATTACATGTTTCTTTATCTAAATGTTCATAGATTTTTTCTAAGTATTGGAAGACCATTAATATGCTAAATAATCAATTTTATTAATTTGCACGTTTGTATATAATATGCAAATTGTCAATGTTTGCAATAATTCTTTGATAAAGGCGTAACATGGTATTATATAGTGGTCATTTTTATGATATTTTGTAGGACATCGATTTATAAATATTGACATCTCGACGGGAGGTAACATGATAATTATAGACATTTTCATAATGTTAGTCTATCAAGGAAAAATAAATTTAATATTTACATGTATTTGAATTTGGCCGCACCTAGACTAGACACCAAAAAATCACGTTTCTTGTATGGAGACCCCCTTTAATTTTTAACTTTATTTTATTTTTATTATTTGTTGTTATAGAGATTCGGCAGTTGAAATGAACACTCTGTGAAAATTTCAACTGTCTACCTATGATGGTTTATGAGATACAACCGGCTGACATACATTCTATATTTCTTACATGAATTCTATATTTGAAAAAATCTGAAGCGAGTATAAATCAATTATTACTTATAATTAACTCCCTTTTCATTATTAAATTGTAGTAAACCAAAAAGAAAAAATAAAGTATCTATATTCAAATTTTATTTATGTTTCAAATTGACGTAATTTCAAGTTAAACAAATATCAACTTATTTTAATAGCAATCAAGTTGATTTCAGAGTGACAAGCACTATTGAAAACGTTATAAAATGTTTGAAGTTGTAGCGTAAAATTAACTTTATTGTGTAGGAATTAAAGTTATTTTTCCATAAACTCATATTTGTTTACATTTTTGGCGAATATGTCACGATATTAGATTACAGTCGAACGTTTCGATAATTTCTATCCAAATTATCTGTTTTAAACACGAGAAAAACCTTACAGATAAGAGGTTCTAAGGAAAGTCTCTTAATTACTTTAAAAGAGAAAGTTATTGTGCAAGCCTTTCATAATTATTCATTGTTAATTTTATTAGGGTGCGCGGTTAATTTCCATTAAAATTCATTTAGAAAATTCTGTGAAAAGTAAAAAGTGGTTTTGTTGAAATACGGGTTAATTAAATTTAGCGGCCATTAGAATGCATGAAATTCGCGAAAAGTGACAGTTAGTAGGTAAAATTTTAAAGTTATTGAGTTGGAAAGCGTGTGCTTTGACTAATTTTATAACGTCCTGAAGTGCTATTCTGTAAAATCTCACTGTGAAATCTTAGGTGAAGTGAACTTGAAGTGAGCTGTTAGTCCCTATAGATACCTAGCGCTTCTTAGCATCTGGTAGGAGAAAGAAAATACGTTTATTTGCGGTAAACATGACGCATAAAAATAACACAAAAAAATAGCAAGTTGGGGAACAGTATAACTAGCAAGTTATACTGTTTAACTACTTAACGAACTACTTAACTAATAATAAAATTCACCACATTAAAAAAAACCCAGCGTTCTTCCTCCTTTCTCCTACTTGATCTATGCTGTGCCCGACAGGGTCCATAATTGTGACTAATTTAATTATTTCCTGCTAACTTTGTATATACATTATGGTATGCAATAAAGAATTGAGAATTGAATTCACGCAAAACGGCCATAGCTCTGCATAATGCTAAGACCCTATACGAGATGGAACCCCAGCGCTCACACAGCTCACTATAAGCTCACTTCACCTAAGCATTCACGGTGATATTGTTACAGCATCGATCGCCTGTTATGGTGTTCATTGAAAAAGATCTTACTGCTACTTACAGTCACGTAACTTGGCAAGGTTTTGGCGTAGTAGGAGTAAGTTCGCACGTGTACACTTAGTGCAACAAAAAATGGTCACTTTTACTGCGTGTCATTATTCTATGGTTATTGTCATCATTTATTTTTAAACATGTCTGTTTAGAAAGGAGAGGAACGACTAACGACTCTTGCCAAGTTACGTGCCTGTACAATGGCGACTGTACAATGCTTTTAAGCTTTTCTTGCTTAATATATTAATTCATAAATAAATCGGCTCAGCCTATCGCAGTCCACTGCTGGACAAAGGCCTCCTCCAGGCTGCGCCGCAACACCCTGTCCTCCGCCTTCTGCATCCAGTCTGTCCCAGCCACCTTCTTAAGGTCGTCCGTCCATCTAGCTGGGGGGCGTCCCACACTACGCTTGCTGATACACGGTCTCCACTCCAGGACTCATCTGCTCCACCGGCCATCGGTTCTTTGGCAGGCATGGCCAGCCCAATTTATATAATACCAATATTAATTCAATTTTACCCAACTACGGTGCAGAGAAAATGTCATCGTAAAATAAAAAGTTAATTGATTTTAGATCATCATAAAATATTATATGTTCACTTACTGAATAATATAGTGCACATTACAATCCGAACTGTCATTAAAACTGGTCGACGGAATAAACACGTAAACATGGGTAAGTAATGAAGTTATGATAATTGAAAGTTGAAATACTTTCTCCGCGGACCACCGAGCCAATCCATTGAGATATGACTAGTTAAATTGTTTTAAATGAACCAGTTCCTTGTACAAAGCAGTTATTGCCAAAAAGCTTGCAGATAAAAAACGAATTCTGTTGATGATTCCTGCTTTCTTTCGTGACGAAATGAATGAAAATGAATTGATAAAATTATATTATTATTCAATGTAATGAATTGATTTATTTTTTATTTCTTCAGAAAGGTCAGGTGCGTAGTAATCGCAACTGGTCTTCAATTCTCGTAATTTGAATAACATTCAGTAATTTTTTTTCATCTCCCGCTCTGGGCAGAGCGGGAGGGCGTGTAGACTTTTACTGACTAAAACCCACCCGTGTTCCCTGAGTTGCCTGGGCCAGGGGCCACGGTATCTCTTTGCGAGCATTACTGCTTCGCAGAAGGAGGTGACGGCTTCCCATGCACTCTCGCTCCTTATTCTGGCCTGGACCAGGGCCGGACGCGAGAGACCTCCGCTGCCGATCGCCGCCACGAGGACGCGGCTGTGCTCCGCCCAAGCCGGACAGACCTCCACCGTATGCTCCACCGTGTCCTCCGGGTGATCCACACAGTGGTGACACCCTGGCTTTTCCTCCCGCCTTATCCTGAACAGGAACCTCCCGAAACAACCGTGTCCAGTCAACCTGCGTCAGGCGGAATGTGAGGGCGCCGTGGCGCCTCTCCAGCCACTCCTCAAAGGGGGCCGCAATTGTGGCATAAGTACCCAGTCTAATCTCAGTTTCAATCTGTCAAAAATACGTCTAATTTCCCTACATTTTGACAGGTTTTTGACATTTGTTGGTCGCAGAGATGAGATTGTGACTAGATTTCAAAATCTTAATTGTCCTCCAGATGTATGAACGTAAACGAAGTAATAGGAGTATGTAATGATTGTAGCAGGTGGCGTTCTGTAGTTTCTGCCTTAACTCATCGGCAGAAGGCGTGCGTTTGTGTATGTATGTAGATAACACGAGCTTACCTACATGCATTATTAGTAACCAAAGCAATTTGTAACGCTAAGCTACGTCAACCCAGCAATTACGTACCTAATAACTTACCTCTTTGTTAAAACCTTTAATTAAATACGGGAGAACCCGTTTTCAATACAAAGTTTCACAGGAAGAAACTTGTACCAATCTCTTTTACATGAGATTAGCATAGAAACAATTCAGAGAACTTTTTAAAACAATTTGAACACACAATAGTTGTCTAATATCAGATTATCTCATAGAATGCATAATGTTTTAATTAAGAGTTCATCGAACCGCCTGAATGAAGAAGGTCAAGGGTCATTCATTCATTCGGTCTTTTTTCTGTCACTCTTTTTTTTGCCAACTTAATGATGAAGCAAAGAGGTTAGCTGTACCTGCATTGTGTTCTTTTTTAATATTTTGCAGATTCATTATAATTTATGACGTGTTCAAATGCACGGTCGGTAGTCGTTTCAACTTTCGAGTGCTTACTCAATACTCAATATCTTTATTGCTTTACCATATTGTGTACTTAGGTGGTAACTATATAATTTAGATCATTATGGATCCTGTTGGGCACAGCAAAAGGGTAGAAAAGGTTTAAAGTTTTCGTTGTTGAGGTGAAAGTAAATAACAGTAACGTTATCAAGTTTGTTTTACGACGTTCGTTGATCTAATTTTGAGTGATTGTTTTAGATTTTGGTCTTTGTTGTGATTTTTATTTGATGAAGGGGTTTTTTTAAGCTTGGCATTTTTTTATGTTATTTAACGATTTTGTCAGTGTTCTGGTACGAACGAAAGTATTTTAAGCCAAGTCTTCACGTAACCCATACGGTTACGTGAAGACTTGGCTTAAAATATTGATTGCATAACTGTGTACATTTAGTTGTTATTGTAGACATAACATTTATCATCATTTAGGTTCAACACAACAGTCTACCCAAGTCGTATAATTATGCAATAGTATTAAATTAATTATAAATGACATACTAACATTTTTTCACGAAATAATCATGCTGGTTCTAAAATACATTATTATACACAGTTGTTTTTAAGCTGTCATGTTTTAATTCGAGTCAAGATTTTTATTTAGTCAAGAGCTTCTTCTCATTACTTACGCTTGTATTTTAATAATGACATCCAATTATTTTTGAACTCGTATTAACCACGAAAGAAGTAAATAATAATAAGTCTTCATAAATAAATCATGACTTTTCCAATATAATTTTTACCCGAAAATCGTATTCGAGTAAAATTGGATATCTACCTACTCCATTCATATGAATTTTAAATGACAAAATAATTAAGGATTAGATAAAAAACTCTGTCTGAAGAATCGATTTGTTTTGTTGTGGCTTTAGTTTTAAGTAAATATTTTTTTTTTTTAGTTTTCGGCTTTTATAAGCTAAATTAAAGATGAGAACATGAACTATGTATATAACAGAATGTTTGACATTCTCTATTATGTAATAAATATTTTATTTAAAGATTCCCACAGAAAGGCACGACGTGTGATATTATATTATATGATAATATGAATATACAGTTGTATTGGTGATTTTTCCTACTAATCCTACTAATATTATAAACGTGAAAGTTTGTATGGATGGATGGATGGATATTTGTTACTCTTTCACGCAAAAACTACTAAACGAATTTGGATGAAATTTTGCACACAGATGGTTTTTAACCAGGATTAACACAAATAATACTTTTTATCCCGATATTCCCACGGGATCGTAATTTATCCGGGCGGAACTGCGGGGCGCAGCTACTTTTTTAAATAAATATTTGTTACGGCCGTGAATCATATTTAGAACAACATACAACCTGATACTGACACACAAATTGCAAAAAACGGAAGAAAAATTTGCATTTCGCCGATTACCGTGACGCGTTCGTCTTAAGTATGAATTTATAATAGAACGTGGGTGTAAAAGCCTGTTGGTAACACGTGTCACAAAAACTTTGGATGATTGATGAAGACTGGCCAAGTCTAAGGACTTCCGTTTGATAAGAACTTCAAAACACGTAGTTAAAGTTTCACTAAGTTACTTGAGAAGAGGAGAAATACACGTAGTCTAAGGAAGAACTTTCTTGAGTCGTCTAAAAAAATAAATACTACTCACATTTAACGACCCTTTTCTTAAACGGGGTTTAAGAAAAGGCTCTTACTTGTTTTGTTTTTGTTGTGTTAGAGTGAATAAAAAATTATGTATTTCCATTTATTTTCTTTTTGAGGATTACGTCACCAAAGGGTGTCAACGGAACCCTATTACAAAGCCTCCGCTGTCTGTCCGTCTGTCTGTCAGTGGGCTGTATCTCATGAACCGTAATAGGTAGACAGCTGAAATTTTCACAGAGTATGTGTTTCTATTGCCAAGATAACAACAATAATAAGAATAAAATAAAGTTAAAAATTAATGGGCAATTCAAGAGAAGTATTTTTCGGCGTTATATGCCTTGTGGTACTCCGCATTACAAGGCATATAACGCCTCCTTCGAATGGGAGTTCAACTCGCACTTGGCCGCTTTTTAAAAGCATCAATCTATTCACATTTTTAAAAGCATCCAACTAGGTAAGTCATTTATCAACACTTGAAAATATAGTGCCAAACGTTGCCTACCGTTAACTTGATCCAATATAATTATATATTCTTCACAATATTTATTAGTCTAAAGTCCAAGCCAAAACTAGAAATTGATTAAAATAATATTTATTCAGACCTGCTCGTGTGAGAAATGTACAGAATAGATTTCTAGGCACAGATAAAGCCGCAGAACTCGAGTAGTCATCTTTTTTGCATAAACATAGCAGGTATAGACACTCGGGGAACGAAGAGGGTAAGCAGTTTTCAAGTTCTATGCCCGCATGTAGTGCCTTCGCACATGTCAGCTTTTCTATAATTTTCATATATTACGAGTATGTTGGTACTTAGGTAGGCAGGAATGTGATGAGGGAAGAATAAATAGTCTCAAGCTCGGTGCGAATGAAGGAGGGACGTGTGGCTAAGTAATAACAGCCGCACTGTTCGATCGAGCAGGTTAAGCTACGCTTGCAGCGGTTGGTCCGTGGATGGGTGTCCATCTTTACATACCAAGACCCCTCCGTGCCTCGGAAAACCAAGTAAAGCTGTTGGTCCCGGCTGTCATTCACCACTTCCTAGTGCTATCGCTGGGAAGAAGAAGTGGCGCAACAAACTCCCCATCAGCACAGCTGTCTGTTCAGTTAGAAAATCTTTGATTGTATATAATAATAGGTATGTTAAGTAATTAATATTACAAGACACAGAACATAAAATTATATTATTTGCCATATATCAGCTAACCACGCCAATATACCAACAAATATAATATAAACTATACTTACTCAAGCTAAAAAATAATTGATTAAAATTAAAATGTACTTAAATAAAAACTTACTACCAAAATAAAAGGCTCCAGGCATAAAGGGCGTGACAGCTTACATATCTAAATAACTATTCCATACATTTTAACCGCGTAGGTATTGCCCTTTTCTATGAAACGACTATTTATTTTTTGATAACCGATGAAAAATTTGTACAATAAGGGAAAATTTGTACATTAAGGGAAAATTTGTACGATAAGGGAAAATTTGTACAATAAGGGAAAATTTGTACAATAAGGGAAAATTTGTACAATAAGGGATAATTTGTACAATAAGGGAAAATTTGTACAATAAGGGAATTTTTTACAGATAGCGAATCTAGACTCCAGATTCGCTATGGTGCTAAATTCATGGTAACAACTTGAGCGTCGATGTCTCAGCCACCCTGTAGATTATAATTGACACGCTAAGACGAAAAATCTTCATCAAAAACAATTCATTTAAAAAACTAAACAAAAATTACGAGAATAATTATACTAACCATACATACAAATAATTCCGCGACTGTACACCTCTAAGCCTTAGCAAAGTAGATCCTTTATTCCCACGCCATCCGCACCCGTTAAGCAGTCTTATTAAGAGGCTTATTAAGCTGCGCAGACGCTGCGTGTTCGAATGATTTATATCTTAATGTCTCACTGGAGAGTTGGACGCGTATTTGTGTTTTCTGTATCAAGTATTTGATTGGCGTTTTAATGTAGTGGTTGAGCTTTTATTGAATGTTTTATATTTATCGGAGGTAATGGTCTTGCGTGCTGAGCGGATTATTTTTTTGTTGAAACTTTAGCTTGAGTCTTGAGGAGTATTGAATATGGACCATCTATTACCTACTGGGTAAAAAAACATGGTTCTGTGTGAGCACTGCGCGTAAAACTGTTTATACATGTGTGCATTTGATTGGAGTGATAGTAAAAAAGGTTTTGCTCCTAAATTTTTGATAAACAAATGCAAATGGTGGACATTATCACTGATAGATAGGGCCTTTAAACGTTACTCACAGATTAATGTGTATTGTCTTTGGTCCCTGGCCTTGACAACAAGCATTGAACAAATTGGACTACTTTTAATTGCTTAAGTACGAGGCTTTTGGCCCTGTTTGTATGTTTATATTTTATGTTTTTTTTTTTGTAATATGCGTTTTGTTTGTGCGATTTTTTTTTCTTTCTTATTTGGCGCGTATTTTGGCAGTTTGACAGTTGTGCAACAGTGACAGGAATAAAGCCAGGAATACACAAGACAGTAACTTGCGCAAAAGTATAAAAGTAGCTATGCCATTGTTTCATAAAAACTGTTGATTGGTGATTGTCATTATGGCATGCAAGCTTCCTACTAATATTATAAACGCGAAAGTTTATATGGATGAATGGATTTGGATGAAATTTGGTACACAGAAAATTTTTAACCAGGATTAACACATAGGATACTTTTTATTCCGATATTTCCACGGGATCGAAACTTATGCGGGTGAAACCGCAGTTCGCAGCTATTCTTGCATAATTTTGGGCAAATTACTGGCTTAAAGCTCGCGCTAATACCTAATGCTGATAAGATCTCCTTAGCTTACCATTTTAGTGTTTTGGTTAGTCTCTTTAACAAACTGAGAACGTAGGTAAACCTTCAATTTCTACAAGCCCAAACCTATACCATATGTTTTATAACCGTTATTTTATACCAACCGAAAGTGGTTACTTCAATAACCGTAAGTGTCCGCCACATATAGTGATAATGCCCAAACAATAGTTAACGGGCGCCGCATTGGACTAACTGACCGTAAAATGCTCTATTTCTTAGTAGCAGAACAATAATAAAGAAATAGTAAAACCGTAAAATAGACCGGTCATAAATATGGACGGTGATTAATGGGTTTTAGTTTGTAGGCACGAATCTGGACTGTTTCTTATAAGAGGGTGAGTAGAGTTTGAAGCGATGAGTCTGAGAATAACACCTCCTTATTTCTGAAATTCCATTTAAATTGTTTCATTGGCACATATTTTGTTAATTTGTTAGTTTGCTAATAATTTTACTTAGGTGAGGTTCTATATTTTTGTTTTAGTTAGTAAATTTAGTATATAAAGTTTATCCAGTGTTTATTTGATTAACCCGTTGAATGCCGTAATTACAGACACAATTAAAAAACCATTGTGTCTCGTGTGGATCTACGTTCTATATGAAGGGTTAAGGGCTGATTGTTCCATCGCCAGATACCTTTTATTCGAGGAATAAAATTGACGTTTAACAGTTTTTGTATGAAATAACTGACAAGATTTCAAAATTACTCCTCGGATAAAATTATCTGGCGTTGGAAAAATCAGCCCTAAAAACACAATAATTATCTCTCTCTATAAATAAAATATCCCTTTGCCACATTGCAAGTCAACTTAAAAATATTATTGGTTAAGTATTAACAAATCACCTCAGCTATTTGATATGAAACTTTCCAGGAGATTTTCATGGAACCCAATACTCTTTAGCATTTAGTATTTTCTTTATAATCAGTGATAAATCTTTCAGAAACCGAACGATGGTATATAAAATCGACATGAAAAGTTCAAAGCTTCGTTTCTATCTCAGATATTCGTCTGGAACCAGATTTTTATGCTTCCAACCGTGAGATTGATAGCCAAGTCTGCCGCTCGAACTGAGATATCATTTCACAGTATTTGGATGCCAATTTATTTCATGATTGCTATAACATTTACTGATAGGTTCTTACTGATGACAATATTACCCTCTGGCCTTGTGGCCTCAAGTTACACGCTCAAGCGATATGCGTCTTGCGACAAGGACTGCACAGTTTTTTAAATGGCATCTCACAAGTCAACCTGGAGGTTGTCGGCTCCTCGGCGTAGGTGTGACATGGAACACCGTCGTACTCAGACTGTCGGGATATCAACCAAGTGCGGATGGTAACCTGCAGAACATCTGGTGGCCCGGTAGTAAAAGAGCATTTAGGGCGGGTGAAGGGCGGGCGTTTTTGGGGGACTGTCTTTTGTAATTTTGACGTTCAAAAAGTGCTGATTCTCAGCCTAATTTGAATAAATGACTTTTGATTTTGATTTTTGATTTTGATTTAAATAAATAAACGATGTTGATTAGAGTGCCACGAGTCACCGCGACGCGACTCAGGCGACTTGCGACTTGCAATGCGACGGACGGAAACAAATTGACGCGCCCGCTGGTCGCTTGACGCAAGTCGCATCGCCCAAGGCCGCAAAAGGGCCTTAGGATTCATGTTACCTAAGTCTTTTGCTATTTATCTTGTAGTTTCTGGAATGATTTTACCCCTCTAGGGATGACTGGTGAATAGAAATGCAATGAATCATAATTATCAGCTGTAAACGTCTACTCGGACTTATGAAAGAAAGAAAGAAAAGAAAGAAAATACTACGATGACTCACATTAAGGGAAAGCGTCAAGATAAGGAGCATTTCAACGTCTGCCAAGATAATGACAAGCTACAATTAACGGTCAGAGGAACGTTGTTGTGTCGTAACATTGTAAAACAGCTAGATGGACGGACGACCTAATTAAGGTGGCTGGGGTAGACTGGATGCGTGTTTTGTCGCCGTCTGGGAGAGGCCAATGTCAGTGGACTGCGAAAGAAAGAGTTGATTTATTGATTGGTTGTAAAAAGCTTGCTTAGCAGATGGATTCGCCAGTGCAGATTATTGTTATTTGCAGACAAAAGAACGAATATTTTCCACGAGAGACGTATTATCTTGCTTTTTAGGAATAATTGCTTATACATCTACCTAGCCTTTTCCCAACTATGTTGGGGTCGGCTTCCAGTCTAACCAGATGCAGCTGAATACCAATATTTTACATGAAGCGACTGCCTATCTGACCTCCACAGCCCAGTTACTGGGTAATACGATACCCCTTGGTAAGACTGGTTGTCAGACTTTCGGGCTACTAACAACCCGTAACGACAGTCAAAGAACCAACCCGCCTTGTTTTAAATAATTGATCAAAAAATATTATAAAAGGAACCATATGGTATGGAAAATAAACCAATTTCAATGATTTTTTAGATTGTTGGGTTATCATGGGACATGAATCTTGTTAGTTTATTGAACAAGTGTTTTGTGGGTATAATAATTACTTCTTAACCGGTCAACATGGTGAGTAGCTGGGCTATCCTGTCGATGTGACTTACACTTAATTAGTAGCGTCACTCTTGGAGCTAAATTAATGCATACCTACCGAAATGTGTTACATAAAAATCACGTGAACCATCTACCATTGCATAACTGCATATTGACGGTTATAAGATCGAGATTCCCTGAGAAATTTCACGAGGTTTTAGCTTCAAATGTGGAAACATTATCTCCTCGCCTCACACGGTGATCCGTTCACCGGCAATATTAGCGCAAACATACGTTTTATAATGGGGGGAGCTATTCTGAACATACAAGCACTAGAATACAGTACTGACATTTTTAGAGATATAACTGTTGTTTTAATAAATTAATTGTGTTATTATCTGCGCATGATGTGCTTTTTTTAAGTATTGAGGCGCTTAGACTCAAGTTTGCAACTGTTATGTAATAATGAAATGATTGTTAAAAAGCCTAATAAGAATAAGTATGATTATAAAACTATAACTGAATAGTTCGGGGAATTAAAAATAGTGGATGCGGACGTAAATTTTCGGGTTTGCTGGCAGGTACTGAAATTGCCCAATTATAAGGAATTTCCGTAAAAAAAATAATTTCATTGACTATATGTAGAGCATGTAAATTTCATTCATTCACAAACTAAGTTTCTCCATACATATATTGAAATTTTTTATTCATTATCTTCTTGAAATTATCTGCAATCGCGCAAGTCACCCGAATATAATTGAAAGCAATTTGAGTCTGGTTTGAGAATCTAACCCACAAAGGCCAATCTTTTAGCCTAATTTGACTAATGGTTTACATTAAAGTAAATCGCAAAATAAATTATTTTTTCTTTACAAATATCCAGCAAAAATCAAAGTAAATGCTATCTTTAGAAATCACAGCAGTAAATTATTCCTCCTAGGCATAATTCCAGTAAATTCGTCAGACGTTGTAAACGAACCGTGGAAAAGTAAAAATATATTTTCACATAATCATTTAATGTAACGACTGAAAATTAACATAACATTTGAAATTCAAATTCCGAATCTGAAATCAGCGAAATAACCGTTACATTCGTTTTATTACTCGACTACGAAGCGAATGATTATGAGTTTCTCGTGTCTGTGTGTTTGTGTGCAGATGTTCTCTTAAACCTTTATGTTATCAGATTGCGTTATTATGGTGTCTGTATATTTGGACTTGTTTGTGATGTTTAGGTTTAGGTTATTCTGAGTGTTGAAAAGGATTAGGCATTTATATATAGCTATATATAAATGCCTAATCCTTTCAATAACCATTTTTTTATTACTTATTTTCTTCTTTCTTTCATCTATCTTCACGGATGACGTGCGTCTTCGCGGATAATTCAAAGAAGGTAATTAATAAGTAATTTCAATTTATGGAGATTAAATCTTTGTTTGTGAACTAGCTGTGCCAGCGACTTCGTTCGCATGGATGTCGGAAAACAATCATGGTGTCTTTTTACTAATTCTTTTTCTAAAATAATACGCTAGCCTAAGTTACTCCTTACAACATCAGCTATCTACCAGTGTCCAGTTGCCAATGTCTCGTCAAAATCGGTTGAATCGTTTCGGAGATAAGCATGAACAAACAGACAGACAGAATAACAAAAATTTTAAAAATAGTTTTTTGTTATAACTACCTTATATACTTTCATATACATTTATTAAAAAGCTGGTATTTTGACATTACAAACAGACACTTCAATTTTATTTATTTGTATGTGTGTATAGATAAAATAAAAATGTAAGTACTTGATTTTTAGTGGACTAGTTTACTGTGCTGTATACCTAACTAATCAAAATTAATTTTTTGCGGAAATTCCTTAAAATACTACATTGCTGTTTGTTATAAATCAGAATAGTGTATCTGGCCGAGAGCGGGAGCCAGCTAATGGTTGCACTGATGCGTTATTGATACACGACGCGACTCGCAACGGTACCGGCAGAGCGCATCACGCCGCGCATGCTGTATTCAGGGCTTGCGCATTATCAACGATTAATGTTTTAGGTAAATTGTATACCTGGTCACTAAAAATCTCAAAGTGAAAACTTACGTTTAGCTTGACGTGAGCTGTCAATCTCTAACATCAGCCGGTCTATTGTGTAAAAATCTAACCGTTAGGTATAACTTACATGAAGTGAGCTTGAAGTGAGCCGTCAATAACCCTAGCATCTGGTCAACTGACAGCTCACTTCACAAAGTTTTCACGGTGAGAATTTTATAGAATAGGTTGACAGGTGGAATGACAGGTCACTTCAAGTCCACTTCACCAAAGTTTTCACGATGAGATTTTTACAGAGTAGATCGGTTGGTCTAGAGTTTTCTTTTAAAATGGGAGAAAACGCGAGTTCTTTGAAATACAATATAAAGACTCGTGTGATGAATGGCACGGTTATTTTTATCGTTTTAGATTTACATCACTGGGTTAGCTAAACTCAGTAATCAAATACGTAGAATACCTCACATTATATCCCTGTTATGTTAATATCCCAGGGCTAAATGAAGAGAAAACTTCAAAAAGCCAAATTCTAATTACGTTTACATCTAATTACATATGAAAATGTGGGCGTTTAATCCCACTTCACTCGCAGGGAAAGAGGGTGGTTGGCACCCAACGCTGATTTATTAAAGACTCGTTTTAAATGAAAACGAAACGATATAAAAAGGGTACATTTTTTTAATAATAAATCGTTTTTATAAAAATTTAAAGTAATATGTTAAAATTTGTTCTAGGGAAGTTTTAAACTAACCTTTTATGTTTTGTTGGCTTTTAGCGGGACTTAAAAACATAATTTTCTAAACGTGGATTTACATGATATTTTTTCGCCCACATACGAGTTTTGATAGTCTAGACACTGTCTAAAAGAAATCTAGCGCTATAAAAGGCTAAATAGCTTAACCAAAAATTTCTATGACATACCTATTAATAAAGCCACTCTAGATACATATCTAGAGTTGCTTAATCGTGTAAACGAGTTTATGTAAAACCATAAAAAAAACAAATTCAAATCCATTTTCCTACGAATTTTAACAATAAATTAAGTATTCGCAATATGTGTAAAATATGTAGTAAAATAAACTTTATTTTGTACTAGCTATTGCCAACGGCTTCGCTCGCGTGGAGGTCGGAAATTATCCCACGGGAACGGGTTATATAAACTATCTGCGTGCCAAATATCATCGTTGCGTGATTGAGTAACAAATATCCAAACATACAAACTTTCACATTAATAATATTCGTAGGATAGTCTGTTTTACAAGTGGGATAGTTTTAAGTAACTAGTGTTAGTACTGCTGTTAACTTTTATAAATACCTACAGAGATATAAATAGGTGTATGACCAAAAAATATTTTGGAGTATTATTAAAATTAACATATTTAATATTCGTCTGTAATTAGCAGTTGACAGCCCTAAGCGTATCAAAAGCTATTCGTAACCGGCATATTATTTCACTGCGCATATTCATCACTGCATTTTGCAGATACCGCGTTATGATCGATTGTAATGGCGAATTTTTGTAGGTTTTCCTTTTACCGCTACTCAATGAGTTGCTGATTTTATTTCGATAGTTATAAATACTTTTTGCTATTATCTAGCTTTCAATATTACTGAGACGGATGCAAGTAGACTAGATTCTGAGAACAATGACTTTTATGTTTTTAAATTGGAGCGGCGGCGTAATGATTGAGACAAATTCTGATCAAATCTGGGTGAAAGATGAGGAAACCTTTTACCTTATTACATTTATAGTTTTGGAACCTACTTAAAATAAAAATATAATATCTTAACCTTACTAAAACTATTCATTATTCTTCTTCCCTTATCTCAATTTATTTGGGATCAGCGCAACATTCTTTTTCTTCCATACTTCTTTATTAGCCCTCCTTTGTCCTTCTTTGTTATTCCTAGTGTGGGGCAACGTTTTTGCAAAGAGAAGAGAGAAGAGATTAGTCGTCATTTCAGTAGTCGGCCTTTCTAACCATATCATCATTCAAACAGCCCATCCATCGTTGGTCTACCCCTACTCTTATAGCCATGGTCATTCATACACAAAACTTACCTCTCGACATTTTCCTCATTTTTCATTTTGCCAACTAAAACTATTAAAAAATTAAATATGGCGTCGAAATATTCCTCCGCATCGCTGTCGACTGGTAATGTACCCAAGAGACTGACGGCATTGCCACGTTGTATGGCAATATTTATCTTCTGGCCAAGGTCAAAGCAGCCCTTGGGTCACGGGAAGTGTCAACCATCCCTTTTGAGATATTATTGAACAAGCCATGAGCATCGGACCTCATGATCCCAAACGGGTTTCCACCCTAAACGGCTCGAAAATATAAATACCGATATGGTTATCCTATCCTACTAATATTATAAGCGTGAAAGTTCGTATGGGTGGATGGATGGGTGTTTGTTACTCTTTCACGCAAAAACTACTGAACGGATTTGGATGAAATTTTGTACACAGATGGTTTATAACCAGGATTAACATATAGGATATTTTTTATCCCGATATTCCAACGGAATCGAAACTTAGGCGAGTGAAACCGAGGACGCAGCTAGTTATACATATATCGATTGATATTTAGAGCAGTTCCAGTGATTAGGTACAGACGCCAGCAGGTCAAGCTACCCGAAACTGTCAAATTTTCCCAATCAACCTTGAACCCTATTGCTTTAGTGATAAAGTTGAAAATCTATTAAAGAAATTTGACAGATTGTAGTAGCTTGATGTGCTGGCGTCTGTACAACGATTTCCAAATGTATTCGAGGTAAATTCATGAAAGAAGATCTAACAGAGTAGTACCTATGGAAGAAAAATACACGTTGACAATGAGACCCAAATTAAGTAGGATAAGGGCAGGAAAATGTTAATGATTTCAGGTAAATTCAAAATTGTCTGTTCAGAATTTGAGTTGTCAAGTTTGACGACGAAAACAAAAACGAAGGTGACAAACAAACTTCTTTGATGCCAGATAAAACGCCTTAAAATAAAAATATTACCGTAACAAGTTATTTTCGAAAGTGTTGTAATTTTATATTCAATACAAACTCTCTGCAATAAGAACAAAAAAAAGTTTGTGTGTCAGTAATAAAGTATGCTCGTGTGATGCACCGGACAAAATTGTCTTTCACCTACATACGCAAATTGAGAGCTGCTGAATTATACTTCGCAAGTATGATGTATTTGGAACACACGACAGGCTTAATTCAAGTGAGTATAACCCGATTTCTACAAAGCGAACTTTCCCAATGACCTGATTTCAACATAACTTAAGTTCACGCCTGTATTTCCCGACGGGCTAGGCAGAGCTGTAACCTACCTATAGTACACCCAAATTTCGCCAGTAATGTTTTTAAAGGTCCATTATTGCCGGCAACCGGAAACAAATCTGTGAAACAGTGTTACGACAGATTAGCAGACAACGCACAGCCTGATCTATTGAAGATAGAAACCATCGGAAGAATAGTAAAAATATTTTTAGTAACTTACCCTTGCTAAAGCAGGCTTAACAGGGGATTTAAGTATGTATGCGAACGAAGTCAGGGTCTAAAAGTAAACTCAAGTAAAGATTTTCATTCTCGTACCAATAATACCTGTTACAGAATTAAAAGAAGAAAAGTGATTCACCTCATCACATTGTATATCGGGCGCATATTCATAATTATTAGGTATATCTTTTCGAGCTGTCTTTTCATTCTAAATTTTGACAAGGCGTTTTGGCAAAATAATCCGGTGCAAGTAGGTATAATATTAACCTTGAAGTACAGACGCTAACACATCAAGCTACTACAATCTGCCGAATTTCTTTAATAGATTTTCAACTTTAACGCTAAAGCATTAGGTTCAAGGTTGATTGGGAAAATCTGACAGTATAGGGTAGCTTGATGTGCTGGCGTCTGTACTTAACCGTATCATTCCTTCCACAGCACATTAGAGTCGAAGTGAATAACCCTCTTACATAATTGGCGATGACTTGACCAAAAACAAAACACACACGAGTTTTTCGCGTAATTTCATCATAAATCTGGATGAATACGTCCACGACGTACAGAGAGATGCTCTGTACGTCGTGGGTCTAAATTGAGTGTAATTTGCACACCGCAGGCTCATTACAGCTAAGTGGTTCCACGTATTGTCTTGCCAAACTGTCATGGCGGAACTTTTTCCCGCCATCAATTTGACCGTTTCGTTCGCAAATTGACTCATACCGTATTGTCATCGATTATGCGTCTTTCAGTTTGTTTTTTTTGCGCGTTGGCTACTTTCTAATGTGTGAAGATTGTTTGGTTCTATATACATATAGCTTCTGCATGATTATTTTTAAAATAGTTTTTTTAACTAAAGTTTCTAATGATAGTAACTCCTGTCTGCTTAGATAAACAATTATCTTAGAACTCGAGTTATGGTTCTTATCAGCTTTAATAAGATAAAACTGAAAAGATAGTCTTTGCCCTAGTTCCCACTGGGGCAAAGAATATCTTTTCACTTTTATCTTCTTTCTTTATCTTCTTTATCTTCATCACAGCCTTTGAATAATATTATGATAATAATAGAGTTATGGTACAGAATCAGGCATAAACGAATAGGCTCATAAACGTGGGCAATGAAATAGATGAGAAATATTGGAGATCATTTTTATTGTAGAAGCGAATTTTATGAAAGTGTTACTTTTTAAACACAAGACAGTCTGAGACCAATCATGAGAGTGGCTGCCAGTTTGTGTCTCTTTATCCACCGTATGTGTAGGTAGGTACACATATTGTATAACTGCGCAAAATATTTGTGGAATTCAACTTAAATGACGCACGCGCAAGTTTTAGGCCATTCGTACAGTATATTATGCGATTGCGCATATCTTAAGTGCCTTTTCTCTACTGCTTTGAGCTCGTCTTCCAGTCGGAGCAGATGCGGCTGAATATCAACATTCTTAATGAAAATTGTGGGCTGCTATATCTTACGTTATTAAAGCAGATTTGGCACCGATGCGGTTGGGACTTCTAAAATATTATTTAGGGATAATCTTTCCAGCGCCAGATAATTTTATCGGAAGAAAAATTTAGAATTTTTAACAGTTCTTCCATACGAAAACAGTCAAACGTCAATTTTATTCCAAGAATATAAATTATCTGTCGATTGAAAAATCAGCTCTTAGTCTAAATACACACAGACAGCTGGACAAAAGACTCCCTCTCAAACTATAGCCACCGGGGCCAATTTTGAGGATTCCTGCGACCTTAACGAGAAGGCCTAGCCAAAATGACATTTTATGAGCTATAACGATGATGGAAAGGCGAAAATGTATTGGATTGACATGAGCTTTCGAAAAACTTAAGTTAAACCTGTTGAAACTCGTGGTAGACATACGATATGCTTTGAAAGCTATTGCCACTTGTCTAGGGTCCTCAGGTTGAACATGCAACAGCACATTCAAAAGCCTTGTTATGCGGTATTACTTTACAAATGGTTTCATTGCCAATTATTCGGAATGTTTTAGCGATTCAAGGGATAGGTAAACGCCGTGAGAATTCTGATGATCTACCTACTTATATATTTTTTTCTTGCTAACAACGCGAAAAAAAGTTTAATTTAATGCTTATTTTAGCATGGTAGATGGTTTATAAACGGTTTGTAGTTTTTCGATATATAAAAATGGGTAAACGGAAAATTGGCGATGGAATTTAATTCTATCGTAACTGACCTATGGTGGAAGAACCAAGATTGTAAATAGAACAGGTTCTGGATAATGCTTGTTTGGAAGAAAGTAGTTTTCTTGGTTCTGTCCAATAAACTACTTTCTTGCCTAAATCGGCTGAATGAAGCAAACCGTGCAATTATCTCTTCAGTATTGCATCATATGTGGTCCTCGTTGGTCTCGTGGTCGCAAGCGCGACAGCTGTGCGTGGGGTTCAGGGCTCAATTGACAGGTCGGGCAAAGTGTTATTAAGTTTTTCACTAGGAATTTCTTAGTTACAGCCCGGAGTTTGGAGATTTGTGGTGAGATACCCTCGTGCCTCGCAAAGCACGTTCAGACGTTGGTTCAGTGCCTGAACACTCTCCAGTCGTTTCGGATAACATTTCGTCCCATTGGACTAAGAGAGTGAGGGAAGAGAGGCACTTGTGTCTGCGCACACAGTTGTGCACTATAAAAGCTTCACTCTGCACATAACACCTGTCACAACACCAATTTATCTCGTCTTCTCAACGTCCGTGTGTCACAGCAGGGATCCAGCAGAATATCAGCGTCAGGCACATTTGCCTGACACATGCTGAGCTGGACTCTCATTTGGTGCAACCTTGAGACGCACACCGCACTGTGTATGTTTTGTTATTAATTTTATTCGTCATTGTGTCAATTTTATTTCCATATTTGTGTGTTTTTCATTTTGTTTTTTTTTTATGGGCACCTTGTGTTTTTTATATTATAATCATGTGGGTAGTTTGGTTATCATCTAATAGTGTACTTTTGTGTGTTGTGCTGTCTTTTTTGTGTGCGCCAAATAAATGATTTATCTATCTATCTATCTATAATAATCTCCTGCGCCGAAGGCTAGTCTCCGCTGAGATTGGTCGCCATGGTCGAAATACGGTTTGGTCAAATGAAATGAGTAGTAAGCCCTATGTCGTCATAAAGTAATGTGTCATGCAGTATTCACTTTAAAAAAATGACACAGTATGTACTTTGCAAGTACAAACAAACAATCAAAAGTTTTTACGTTCAGTAATACTGCGTTCGCAGAACTAACGGGATAACTACGATCGTCATTAAGTTATGATTACTTAATACTTCTTTCTGGTTAAATTGTAATGTGGCGTATTTTTTATTAAAGTGTTTAATAGATATACATTTGAAGGTGTTACGTCTGTAGGTACAAAAAAATAAATAAATTATAATCTTGGGCTTCCGTTTGATTCTTTAACTGTCGTTAAATTAACTAGGTTAGTCTGTCAGTAAGGTTGGTAGCTGTGAACGAATGGTGGCGAAGGTAAGGCCAAAGAAACCAAGTTCGAGCTATATCGTCATAGTCACGGGAAACCCCTGGAAGGGACGCGCGGAACCGGCACGTATGGCGGAAGAAAGGGAAGGGGTATACGTAGCAGTTAGTGATTCCGGGGTGAAATGATGATGATAAAGTTGGTAGTGGAGTTAACTGCCCAGGATCTGTCGCTTTGTCCACTGTCTCACTCAATTCAAATACTTATGCTGTAACTGAGAATCTCGAACAGAAAATGGAATTTCTTAACTCAGAATTTGCACACACACGTTTGAAATGAATAGGCCAAAAACTCAAAGCAAGACCAGAATATTTTGAGTGTAACTAATACTAATACAGGGTCAAATTAAATTAGCTAGCGAAACTTTTCAGACGTTATGGGTATCGGATATCTAAACAAGATAAAATCCAAAAAAATCATTTGATGTTTTTTTTAGACGTCAATGACCGCGTGTAGTGTTGTTACTTGAAGTAATGAGTTGACAAAATCTCTTTTATTTTGTTTTGTCCCGTATATTACATTTGTGTAATAAAAAAAAAACTGATCTTTTAAAAAGATATTTCAAGTGACTACACACAAAAAAACATCTTCAAATTAATTAATATATTGTTTTATCATGTTTAGATATCGACACCCAGCACGTATGCGGAGTTTCGCTAGCTAATTTAATTTAACCCCGTATATTAATTAGTTCATGCTCATAAGGTACAAAACCTCTTTCAATCATGATGATAAAAAAAATCGCATTAAAAATAAAACTAGAAAAGCCTCTTTACAATCCAATTGTACACTCTTACTACCGCAGCGAACTGAAGATCAACCTAAATACAGCTGATTCATTCCGTTTTTTATCCGAAGCAAATATTTTCAAATGTTTATCGTCCGATTATATCGCGGTGTAATCGCTGCGTGTGACCGCTAGCCTAATGAGTGGCACGTACAGTTAGGCGCACGCGCCACTGTTTGAGGAAAAAACGTTTGTAAGCAGGTAAGCAGAGAGCTTGGTAATGTGTTTAGCTATGTTTTCTTGTGTGTAATTATGATGAAGAACACGAGGTTGGGATCTTTTTTTTTGAGAGCAGTGGATTTAGAGAGGTTTGTTAGAGTTGTAGGGATGCCTTGCATGAAGACGACCGAAATGATTCATAGCTTGCTGACGCTGAGCTTACCAAAATATTCAAGGACAAAAAGGTCATTATCAAAGAACAGTCCTTCCTCTGCCTAAGCACTTCTAGGTCTGCCTTCTGTGATTCAGCCTAAGAAATCTACCATTTTATGGTTCAGTGTTACCCCCAGAGGTACCTATATTTATCTATGAAGGCTTCCAATATAATCATGTAGTTGCCCGTTCTGACCCGCGGAGCCGAAGCGAGGACACTCACAGTACGGTTTGTCCATAAATTCAAGGTCGCTAAGCGAGCTATGGAACGAGCTATGCTTGGCGTCTCTCTGAGGGATAGAATCCGGAATGAGATATTCCGGGAGAGAAGCAAGCCGGCCATGTTAGCCGTAGAACCGATGACCGTTATGGTAGACGTGTTCTCGATTAGAGACCTTGAATCAGCAATGGTAAGGTAGGACGCTCTCAGGCTAGGTGGGGCGATGATCTTCGCAGGGTGTCTGGTAGCAGCTGGATGAGAGTTGCCGAGCTAAATGGTGTGCAATTGGAGAGACCTGTGTCCAGTAGTGGACTGATGCCCTTTCAAGAAGCTCTTGTTGGGTACTTCAGACTACAATAGGGTAGTTTCCTGGGGAAAAAAAATAATTATTATATTTAGTCCGTCAGTTAGATTATCGAAAAATAATGGACACGTATTTTTTCTTTTGTCAATCAAACAAAAAATGACAAAGTTAAAGCGCCTCAAAATTTGGGGGGGTCGTGACGTCACTTGCTTGCAAAAATGTCGCAAGCAAGTGACGTCACGCGGAACTTTAACGAGTACCACGATATCTTCGTCATTTTTTATACATAAATTGACAAAAGAAAAAAATACGGGTCCAATATTTTTTGATAATCTAACTGACGAACTAATTAGATTTTTTTAGGAACTGCGACATTAGTTACAAACCACACGCGTATTGCATAAAAACAACAATTGGAATAGTTGTAACAACCATCAAGATGGTTAACACGAATGAATAATAGCGGCATCTGTATCTGGGTTATCGTGGACAACCATGGATAAGTCTATTTTATTGAGAGGTACTTGTATTTTTACCTTTTATAGGTCAGTTTTTGTAACTTAACTGTTTTTGATAATTTGCTTCATTGAGGCGCGACCTGTTACCAGGGATTCAGTACCCGATTCTGAAAACCTATGCATTGAAAATGTTCGTCGGTTATAAAAAAAAAAAATGCTGTACAATGTATTGCACTTTTCCATGAAATAGCTGTTTACGCCTGATTTTTCAATCATCTGATAACTTTATTCGAGGAATAATTTTGAAATTTTGACAGTTACGAGTATTTCATACAAAAACTGCCAATCGTAAATTTTTTCCCCCGAATAAAAGTTATCTGGCGATGGAAATTCAGCCCTAAGTGTTTTTTTTTAAATAACTAACAAACAATTTCAAAGCCCCTTCATTGAAAATTTTCAGAATCATGTACTGAATCTTTAGTAACAGGTTGTGTTGCCTGTATACTTAGGTACCTACCTACCTAATTATTTTATGATGATGTCTAAAAGTAAGGCCTGGGATATAGCTTCCGCAGTTTCCAAATAAGTACCCAGATTCATGAATTACACTCCGCAAAACGAAAATTTTAAACAGGAAATACCACATTAAAACTGAAGCACCTCTTTCCTCAACTAAGGAGCATGAAACGTGAAAAAGCAAGACTTTCCTGCTCCATAATTATGAATTGCTTGCTCGAAATTGTTTGAATCGTAAAAAGACCATTAAAACGCGGTGAGGTACAGTTTAGTGCACGTCGTCGGTGGTAAACCTCTGACATGGAGCTACCGTAGCGTAGTACGAAGTTTCATAGATTAATAGGCCAGTTTATAATGGTTTTTGATATGCAGTGGCCTATATGGAAAGCTCTCAACCGATTGGTACTCAATTAGGCTGCTGCAGTACACAATTGCAGATTACAGGAGCAGTGGTGGCCAAGTAATGGCCGCGACTTACGAGTTGTAAGTCGTAGGTTCGAACCCAGACAGGCGCTTTACTTTGTGCAAATTATATCATCACCACTGCTCTCAAAACTGTGAAGGTAAACATCGTGAGGGAACCGGCATGTCCTAGAACCACCAATTCTAAAACATGTGACATCTACCAACCCGCACTGGGCCCGCGTGGTGGATTACGGCCCACTCCCTCTCACAGAGGGGAGGCCTGAGTCCCAACAGTGGGAACGTATGTTATAATGGTTTTGTGATCTACAGTGGCCTATATGGAAACCTCTCAACCGATTGCGTACTCAAGTAGGTCGCTGCAGACACAATTTGTCGAAGTGAGGGATTACTGACCCATCCAACACCCAGTGCGAGTGCTTGCTTCTGATCAGACCATGCCCCTCTTGCTGGAGTGTCCTAAGTGCCCGTTCACCTGCAACTTGGATGGCCTAAAAATGCCACTGATGCCGCAATCAACGTGGCCACCTACTAGGTGGGTCCTGGGTCCAAACTATAGAAAAAACAAAAAAAAAAAAAACAACAGGAAGAGTACCATCGACACGAAAAGTAGAAGCATTGTTTTGTTACCACTGTCGTGTAGCCTACTGTACTAAGCACTAGTTCCGAGCAACATCAGAACATAAAAACTTTAATAACGAATACTTAGCCCAGCGTTGGGCTTTCATTAACGTTCATGTAGGATCATTTTCTTTTACGGTTCAGGTCAGCTAAATATGTACTTATTTCAGGGTTGCGCACAAAGGAGGTTATTTTCTTGGTGTGTAATTGGCGTATAATATAAAAATGAATCGCTGAATGTGTTGCTAAGCGTAAATCTCGAGAACAGCTGAACCGATTTCGCTAATTCTTTTCTTAGAATATTCCTTGAAGTACGAGAATGGTCCTTACGAAAAAAAAAATGTAAGAAAGTTGCTTCACGCGGACGAAGTCGCGGGCAAAAGCTAGTAATGAATAAACCACTTTGCGAACCGTATTCATTAGTGAAGTTTGTTTGAGATTTATACGTTTTTAAATGACGGCTCATGTGATGGTTAAAGTATGTACTTACTTGAAAGTCTGGAATGCTGGTATGCTGTAATAATACAGGGTCAAATTAGATTAACTAGCGAAACTTTGCAGATGTGATGGGTGTCGATATCTGAATACGATAAAATAAAAACAAAAAAATGTTTGATGTTTTTTTGGCGTTATCAGCCTCAAAGCGAACACATTCCATCAACAAGTGATGCGTGTCCTCCACAACTCCACACACACCTCACAGTTGCGAGAGGTATTTTTTTTCATCAAGAAAACGATTAGACCGCTGGTTGTTGTTACTTAAAGTATGTGTTGAGAAAATCTATTTTCTTTTGTTTTAAGTGACTACACAAACTGCGGTCGGTGACCCGACAAAGAAAATCGTCAAATTTAATTTCTTTTATGTTTCATCGTGTTAAGATAACGATACACATGACGGCCGCGGAGTTTCACTAGCTAATTGATTTTGATCCTGTATACCTAGTAACGTTATACTGTCTGCTGTTGCTAATCCAATTGCCGACATTAATGTCAATCATGTCATGTCACAGTATTAGTATTATAGCTATTACTACAATTTAGTTAAATCCCTATTGGATTGAGCTTGATCCGGCTTACATTATAATTGGGTTTAAAGCACAGTTTAATATGATGTGATAGTACCTATTATTAATGCTCATGTGTTTTCTGTATGCATAATCAGCCGATAATTTTCCCACTGCTGGGACACAGGCCTCCTCTCTGTGAGAGTGGGTCATAATCCACCACGCGGGCCCAGTGCGGGTTGGCTGATGTCACTTGTCGTCGAATTCTTGGTTCTAGGACATGCCGGTTTCCTCACGATGATTTTTTTCACCGTTTTGATAGTTGTGGTGATGAAATGATAATAGACAAAGTAAGAAAAAGTAAAAATGCGAAAAAAAAATCGGTTCGGCTCAGTTGCGTCGGGACCATAGTCGATATTCGAAAGAGTGTAGGAGTGTAGGATCAGAACCGACCTAACCAAATAGTAACTTCGTAGCAGGAAACGGCCTAAAATTCGGCCGATACTACTTCGGAGTAGACCCCCAGAACTTTGGATCAAACATAATATTTTAACTTTCCCAGCAACGTTTTTGTTACCTATCGAGACGTAATAAGGAAGAATTAATCAATTCAGTGCCTTAATTACAAGCTTTTATTTAACTTGCCTTGTTTGAAGTATGCATTGGTCAAATCTTGCAAGCTGAAATAAAACAAAGCTTGAGGCGCGAAAGTCCTTCTTATAATAAATATTAAGGTTCTATTTTAACGTAAGTTTTATATAATACTTTTAAGGGCTGATTGTTCCAAGGCTAGATAATTTTATCGGAGGAATCATTTTGAATTTTTGACAATTCTTCCATACAAAATCTGTCAGTCGTCAATTTCATTCCACGAATATAAATTATCTGTCGATTGAGAAATCAGCCCTAAGTAATTTAAAATTTTGTTTTAAAAAGGGTTTTACTTAATTTTTTATGATTCTGTTAATGGGAATCGCACAACTAAGTAGTTACGAATACAAACAGGACGTAACACTAACAGTATCCCATTTGCGAATTTATACAATTCAAACGTTTAAAAGTTACTCTCGTCGTCAAAGACAGAGAGCATTTCACGTTTTGATCTGAAACTCGTCTAATTGCTACAGTTTGTAGGATTCCGCATGAGAATTTGTGGAACTTCTAATTCGACTTACAGAGGCTAGGCTTCGTTTTAATTAAAACTCACGCTTATTTTAAATAGTGCTTTAGTATTAGGTAACTCTGATATTATTGACGACTTTGGTAGGCCTCCCACAACTTGGACCAATGACCTGGTGAATCAAAATGCGAGAAGGACGGAACTGGTCGATGTAGCCATGCTTCATGGAGGCCTTAGTTCGGAAGTGGAACGTCTTTCGGCTGAATTATGGTGATGTAAAATTATGGTGATGTAAAATTATGGTGATGTAAAATTATGGTGATGTAAAATTATGGTGATGTAAAATTATGGTGATGTAAAATAATGGTGATGTAAAATTCAAGTTTTGATTATTCCATCATTATCGACATCACTCTTCTCTCTCTTATGCTCACTGACCCTGACTGATGACGATTTTTTTACGACATAATCTTTAAGATGACAGGTTGGTCACAGTTGCTTTTGGACTGCTGGGGCACTACTTATCGGGTGAGCTCTGGGGGTCTACTCCGAAGTGCAAAGTGCGAATGTTGGACGGACCGACACATGGCCGAACCGAATATTATTGAAAAATGCGAAAAAAGTTCGGATCGGCTCAGTTGAGTCGGGACCATAGTCAATATTCGAACGAGTGTAGGAGTGTAGGATCGGAGCCGACCGAACCAAATAGTAACTTCATAGCAGGAAACGGCCGAACATTCGGCCGATACTACTTCGGAGTAGACCCCCAGACTTTGTAAAACTATGGTCCTCACATGATCCGACCAAGATTATGTCTGGACTTTAAACAAGACTTTGACATATGAGTCTGACACAGGAAATGTCGACCCTATTTAGCTTATTACTATTTTTTTTTTTAATATGTCGTGTAAAAGTGACTCCGATATCCTATTTACAGGATAAACAATTTCATTTTATGGAACCATGGTCGCAATACAGGGCTGTATTGCGACCATGGTTCCATAAAATGAAATTGTTTATCCTGTAAATCTCGCATCGAAAGTCCAGTCTAATTTTGGTCATGGGGCACAATCAGTATGTAGAACTGTACTCAAAGATAGATTATCTTTTTCGAATCTAAAACTGACCTAGTGCATTATCTTGTTAATTATTCAATGTATTCATGTACTATATTGTTTGTTTCCAGGGTGTGTGTGAGTGCAGCAGCTGCAGGTGCGGTGATGCGCCGCGAGCGCCGGCGAACGACACATGCATGCCGCCCGCGCACCCGGTGAGAACTAATACCTTTTACTTCACAAGATTATGTACTGTAGAGAAGTGCCTTGTTATTAGTTTTAAAGGACGGCAAGAAGCATAATCAGCCTGTAATATTCCCACTGCTGGGACAGTGCCCACCTCTCTATGAGAGGGACCGGGCCGTAATCCTATGACCTGTATCCCAGTAGCTTGGGAACATTATAGGCTATATAGGTACTTACTTATGAAAAAGTAGCGACATTTATTTTCATATTTTCATGATGACCTTACACCACAAAACACCACCTAAATAGACTCTTATCTACTCAAGATAACAAATCACACCCCAATTAATAAAATCACTAATTACCAAATTAAAACACAATGAATCTAGCCACGTTGGTAATATAATATCATAATTACGATGTGTTGTAATTATTACTGTAACAGTTGTTTGAATTTACTCTCGAGCTCCAATTGGATGGGGAACTGGGTTAGATACATAGTGTGTGGTGAATATCAATTCTTGTTTGCGGGGATATTCTGGGTACCTAAATCTGATTTACTTACATAATGAAGTCTTTGAAAACTGATGTTCAATACCAGCACCCTTATTACGTAACACACTATCAATCTCAATCTGAATCATTTTGAAGGATATTGCTAATCCATTGCTATGTTCGAAAAATGTGTTTGCTCAACTACGTAAACAACGCAATGAATGTTGTTGAACTGTCAAAATGGAACCCATTGCTACTGATAGTGTGTTACGATTACAGAAGACCAATTCTTGTAGTTGAAAAACTTCAAATTCAAGTCGCAGTCGCATCTCAGCGACAATCAATGCCAAAGATTTGTCTAAAATGTATGAAAATTTATTGTACTTTTTACAGATTGAGACTGAGCTTAGAATGCGAACGAACGATACGGGAATTACCCCTCTGATCTATGCAGATCTGACGTTAATACGTACTATCAATATTTTGCAAAGTGGCGTTGTTTTTGATTATTTATTTTTCCATAAGAATTATCAGTATGAAAAATAAACACAGTTCTGCAGCAAATAAAACTGAAGTTTTTAATTAGAAAAAAAAAATATAAAGAGAAAATCTAAGAGAGAATTAGATAAAGTGCGAGCGACTCTTTTATTTTATCTAAAATTCACATTTTTTTTCAGTCATTTTTATCTTACTTTATTATGTCCTGATCATTGACATCATTCACAACCTTGGAACACATAAATAAACAAAAACATGAAAGTCCGTTACGTAACAAAGAAGGACCTAAAACGTAAACACAGTCTGATTCACTCGGACTCACTCGACAAACCACATGCGTGACTAAAGGGTGAGTAACGTAAACAGAATCCGGCATTTCGCAACGCAGTCATGTTATACAATGTCTGGAAAAAGTTGGCAATGTCTCGACTAATATGGGTTGACTTTATTTACTCTGACTAATCCCCAGTTTTCGACGCATTAATTTTTTTGAAAAATTTTATAGTTATGTTTATTTTTTTTTTCCGATTATGTCGTATTTATAAGTGTAATACCTCTTTGGAAAGGGTATTTAATGCCACTAATTAATACGAGTATCACTTTATTAATTTTATTATCTTTACCAAAGCATATTTTTTATTTTTTTCTTTTTTTTTTCAAACCTTAGAACTTTTTGTTTAATTGAAATTTAATGATAAATATGAGGATGTCATGAGGGGCTTGTGGCTAAGTATTAACAGCCGCACGGGTCGATCAATCAGGTTAAGCTACGCTTGCTGCGGTCGGTCCTTGGATTGGTGACCATCTTCACATACCAAGACCTCGCCTGCCTCGGAAAGCACGTTAAGCCATTGATCCCGGCTGTCATTCCTGGTTTTTTGACAGTCGTCACGGGGGGGTTTGTTACGGGTCGTCAGAAGCCCGAAAGTCTGACAACCAGTCTAACCAAGGGGTTTCGTATTACCCAGTAACGGATTGTGGAGGTCAGATAGGCAGTTCCATATAAAATACTGGTACTCAGCCGCATCCGGTTAGAATGGAAGCCGACCCCAACATAGTTGGGAAAAAAGGCTGGGCAGATGATGACGATGAGAAGAATGACGTGCTATTAGAGTTCTCGAAAATTTTAGTGGCTGCCACATTTATAATGTCTATTACCTACTTGTGTCTATTTCTTGTGTCTGTTAAATATGTTGCACGTTCTTCTTTGTCAGAAGAAAGTAAGAATCTACATATTGACGCAATTTACTTTAGATTACTTCAAAGTATCTATGTCTGTACCTAGACAAAGCGAAGTTTCTGCTTTTTAATTTGGTTTTTTTTCTAAGCCTACACTTTCCCACAGCTGGGCAAATGCCTTTCCTAAATTCTTCTAGGCATCCTTTTCTAGAGCTACCTTGATCCGACCCTTGCGGTACGCTTCTTGTCGTCAATTTAGTCCTTATGTTAGGATCTCAACAAAAGATATAGGTACACTAAACATTACATATAGTTAATGGACGACAAAGTATTTGGTAAGTGTACTCCTTCAATTACAAGAGACCAGGTCAGCATGCACAATAAAATAAACAACTAAGCTAACAAATAAAATACCTAATACATAATAAAAGAAAAAATGTTCTTGTAAATTCCTAATTGAATTTAATGTTATTTAATTATTAAGTTCGTTTTATAAAGTTACACAAACTAAAATATACACAGGTCAATAATCCACAAAAACCTAAATACATGGTGCTACCATGAATAAATGAATACCTAAAAGAAAACTGTACAGTGCCGATGTAGGGAGTTCGATTAAACTCCAATATCAACACATTCAACACTGAACAGGGAACACGCTGTAGTTCCACATTTCACGAATATGTTGACATTTAGAACAACTAGTACTCAAACCTCGTGTAAATTGTGTTACGAGTCAAACTTTAGCAGCATGGAGTTTAATATGCATCTTGAGGAGTACAAGTTTACGTTCTTTTGTGTAGCATCATCAGAAATGCAGATGTGAGACCTCATGAATATTATAGCTGATGTAATAAGGGAGGTTCATCATGTATTACAAAAAGTAAGAGCCTTCCCCCTTTCTCCTCCCGTCCCTCTTAACCATCCAAATGTTGTCCTTAACATATCGATTTTAGCGATACGACCGGCCAATGTGTCACCCTATGTAAAATATCTGCTAATCCGTTCTGTAGTTTTGGCGTGAAAGAGGAACAAACATCCATCCATACAAACTTTCACGTTTATAATAATAGTAGTATAGGATATTTGTGACAGAAACAAGTGCATACTAAAAGTTATAAAAAAAAATAAAAACAAAACACATCATTCTCACGAGCATAGAAACATAAATAATCGGCAGCTGCACGTTGTGACTGTGACAAGAAGCCTCCATTCAGCAGCTCGCTCGATAGATCCTATTTGAGCTAGTTAAAACAAAACACAAGCTAAACGAGAAAGTAATATTAAAAGAAAAATCCGTGGAAAGCGAATAGCATAGCCACAACACGATGAAATGAATGTACAAAGGAAAAACGAGTCATTGGATGCACACAGCGCTCGATTGGAATCCAATACCGCCATTAATTGGCGAGGCGCGTCGGGAAAGATATCGTTTTCGGCACACTGTCCAGAAAAAAACAGAAGGTCGGCTCAATACAACGAGTGAAAAATGCCACACGCGCATGAAGGCATTCATCATCATCATCATTTGAGCTGAAACTTTCTGACAAACTGAAACTGCTTTCTGAAAACTGCTAGACTGGTTCATTGCTTCCTGTATCCAGCGGATGCCTTCACCAGGTCATCGGACCATCTTTACGCGCAAAAAAAGAAGCATAGGTTGGAAAAAAAAAACCAATGCCAGTTAAATGATTTATATTTTTGTAGTAGATCTTCTAAGAGACTTTTACACGTCAGTATTAATCAATATTAATCGGTCAATATTTTAAAACTAGCATTTCCTAGCTGACTGATCCCGGAGAAAAATGCCGAAACAAACTCGGAGATCTATTAAAGTCCATATATTGAATCTAACAATACAGGGCACTCGCTGTATGTAAAGCGTATCTATGCGTGCGTGCGTTTTCGTTCGTTGTTAGAAGCCGGCCTTCTGTCGCTATCTATTCTGCGTAGTGGGCCAACTCTTCCATGAATTGGTTCTATTTTCATGGAAAATAAGGCGTAACGTTGCGTTGGGGAAAATGGTTAAACATGTTACGTCGATTCTGGGAAATTGTGGGAGGCGAGTGCTTCCACGCATGTTTTAATTGATTACGTCAATTTAATAGGCAAAATAAACATAATGGGGTTTATTCATAAACTATGACTAAAGTTAAGTAACGTTTAAATGTCAAAAATGTATGGTTAAACAGTCGCTAATCACTGCTTAACTTTAAGCAACGTTTATGAATAAGGGGGAATATCATTCCCGCTTCCCCTGTAGGGTTACGCAGAGGTGTACCTAAAATATCCGCATTTCACCAGCTATGTTTAAGTTGCATGTAGAAGGGGGTGAACATCGCCATCAACCGGGCTATGGCCAAAATCCGGAGTCCAGGCTGCTACTGAAAAATTCCAGATCCTCATGCTCTGCTTGCGACTACTAGACCAACGCGCGAGTAGTCGCGCCGTTATATGTTTATGAAAACACACTTCTAGGCAAGGGTGTCAATAAAAATAGATAGGTACTAGTTTTTCTATGAGTTACGAAGTACCACAAAAGACTACTTAAAGATAATAGGTAGCAACTTCTTCTATCTTTGGGTAGCAATGTCCTCTTGTCGGCTAATAAAAACAAACTGCGATTCAAGAATTTGTCTTGACAATCTGAAATGGTTATAATTTTCTCTGTTCTGTTCTTTGGGAAACTACTTATTGTGTAATAGTCAAGAACAATATTGAGTCGCTCGTAGTAAGCATATTGTAAAACTACAAGGTGTTTTTGAAAAAGTTCAGACAAATATCCCCATTTAGATTTTGTCTGAGTGCTACATTTTTGTAAAATTAATTACAGTGTGCAACAGCCGGCTATCAGTTAGACACTAATGTGAATGTGGCAACTGTGGTTTGGTGTGGTTTCAGTTATTTTTGGAAAACGTCCATTTTGTCCCGTGTAAACAAGCTAACACATGCTACAGCTGAATTTAAATGGGAGGTTCATATTGCATAAAGTGGGAAACTTTTAAATTATGATTTGGTATAAGCTTGATACTTTTTGCTGTAAGTACGTTGGAATTTAACCTAAAGCGTTGACCAATGCGACACAAATTGTATATGACTGCGAGACCCCTGGCGGATCAGTGCACATTAAAGAGGAAGCTAAAGGAGAAGGATCGTAACATTAAGAATGTTATATTAATTTCTCTATGCGGCATTAGCATGAGTTCGAGTGCGAGTATGTTTAAAACTCATCATTCATCATCTGCCTAGCCTTTTCCCAATTATGTTGGGGTCAGTTTCCAGTCTAGATGCAGCTGAATACCAGTATTTTACATGGAGCGATAGCCTATCTGACCTACACAACCCAGTTAATGGGTAATACCTACGATACCGCTTGGTAAGGCTGGTGGTCAGATTTTCGGGCTTCTGACGACCCGTAACGACTGTCAAAGATCTATGAATGACAGCCGGGATCAACGGCTTAACGAGCTTTCCGAGGCATGGAACTCATCATTCATCGCAGCTAATTGTCATGAAAAATTTTGTTCTGAGCATTTCATACAATAAAAAGTGGACTAGTAGCAAACTTTTACTTAGAAGAAATTCATAAAAAAATCAAGGTTACACATCAAATGGCTGACATACTCCACTTTCATTTAATCCCCTAATAACCTGGAAACTGAAACATCAGTTAGCTAAAACTCAATCTACTGACAAAAGTACATAAACGGCGTGTTCGCAAGGTGATGACGAATTAAAAATACATGGGAACGAAATAATTATGGGCGTCCATTAGTGGTGTTCTCAGAGAATAATACAGTCATAAAAGTTGCATTAAAAAGGTAATGTTTTAGGGGTCCGTAGGAGCCAGGAACTTATCTTCAATTTCACCGTCACATAATTCCCTAACATTCCTCAAAGCTCAAAAGATATGAAAGTGTTGAAAATCGAAAAAAAACCGGCTTTAGATATACGTATAGGTACTCTGTGTATACGAGGCTAGTTGGCTAGTTTTTCAAGCTATGATCTTAACAACTAAACTAAAACTAAACTGTCTTGCAACAAAAGTGATTATTATTGTAAGCAAGCACTTTTATGCTTGCCTGCAATAAATTATTTTATTTAAATAAAACCATCATCAACAGCGAAGCAGACGAATTTGTTGATGATCTTTTCCTCATTTTAAAAAAATATACATGTACATATTATTAATATTATTTTAAGTCTCTTAGCTGATATTATGCAAATATTACCTTGTTTGAAAAAAAAAAAACACATTCTAGAACTGTTTACATATTTTGGTAAAGTGTTTCTAAACTAATCAGATATCTTGGTCGCATGATAACGCAAAGGTGTTCTCATTTCACAATCTAGTGTTTTCATGAACTAAATCGCAGTTGATAAATATCAAATCCATTTTATGTTACTGAATAAGCCGCTAAATAAGGTCCCATTAAAATAGGTGGACAAACTTTTAGAAATCATTCAGACCACCAAAATAAGGACAATGGTAAAAAAAAAAATAAGATAAACGCATTAGATACTTACAATTAAAATAATCAGCTAACAAAAATACACTTATAAATGTTGGTTACCCAATGCATAAACACTTTGTTAAATACAGAATGATGTAAGGATGCAACAGAACTGACTGTGTACCTACTTACGAGCATGCGCGCAGCGGGGCGCCAGTGCAAGTATCTACCTACCCATTATTTTAGGTCAAAATATAATCATTTTAATCAGTGTTTTTTTTTGCTTGAATATCTTTGGTTAGACGTACTGAGCGCTGTGGTAAAATTTGTCCATCTATTTTAATTGGACCCTGTATAAATACTTTTAGCTTATACACCCTTACATTTTGATCGTTTCCTTCCTCATCCTTAAGACTGGCCAAGGGGGATAAAAATCTGTTGATCCATACATTATGTCGAGTTATGCAAACATAAATGTATGGATCAGTTGATTTTTTTTCACGATTTCAGTGTTGGTCCCATAGTAAAAGTTGTTCATACTGATGAATACAATGACACACACACATACACACATGACGACACATGAACACATGACACACACACACACACACACACACACACATGACACGGCACACGACACATGATGTCGTCATCATGTACATGAAGTCATAATGATGATGATGATGAGTGATGATGATGAAGGATTAAAACGATCAAAATGTAGCGGTGTATATTATCTATGTAAATATTATCAGCCGGTAGATTCTACAAAAATCTCACCGTGAAAAGTCAGGTGAAGTGAGCTTAGAGTGATAGTGTCAATCCCTTAGCTTTAGTTGGAATGACAGCTCATTCCACGCTCACTTCACCTAAATTTTCACGGTGAGATGGTTACAGAATCGCACTGCTGGTTGGGAAATAAAATTACGATTGCAGCGGAACCCTTTTACGCGATACCCGATACGCACTTGACACTTAAAAGTTAGATTGCTGTTATTACCTTAATTGCTTGAACAAAAACACTTTCTCTGTATTAATATTAATGTTGGAGTTATTATACAAATATTTTAATGCTTTCCTTGGCTTTGTTATGGAAATAGGCAACAAAGTGACGGTCAGGGGAATTCTCTTGTGTACTTGTTTTTTGTTAATTATTTTATTTGAAAGGTAAACAGAAATATTTGGTCACCGTAATGGGTTTCCACTGTTTTTAAAGTGGAGTTAGGTTTTTTGCTTTTTAGGGTTCCGTACCCAAAGGGTGCTAACGGGACCCTATTATTAAGGCGCCGCTGACCGTCCGCCTGTCCGTCAGCGGGCTATTTCTCATGAACTGTAATAGGTAGGCAGTTGAAATTGTCACATAATGTGTACTACTATGACCGCTATAACAACAAATAATAAAAATAAAATTAAGTAAAAATTAAAAGTCCATATAAGAAACGTGTTTAAAATAAAATTGACTAAGAAGATTTTGTTACATTGTCAGTTAGTTTGTTAGTTACAAGTTAATCTAACAAAAGCGTGTTACAAAAAAAGTGTTAAATGTTATACAGAACCATCCGTGTGCGAGTGTGACTCGCACTTAACCGGTTTTTTAAAGAACAGAGAAATAATACTTGATAAAGAAAAGTAATTGTTTTTTAATTAGAAAAGTCGGCTTTCAACAATTAGTCAACGTAGGCTTGTGACGAAAACGCTTAAGACTGCCGTGGATTTGGGTACTAATATATTTATTTCTTAGTAACAATTAACAGGTGTACCTGAAATAATATTATTGCCAAAATGAATTTATGCTGGATGTTAATTTTTTCAAAGAAAATCGCGAAAGTTCAAGCTTCTATGATTAGACTGATAGTGAAAGCATAAAGTAACTGACTTCTGTAAAGATCGTCCGTAATTGATTTTAGTTTGATAGAAAGTGCAGCGATTTTTGAATTGGTTACATAATTTTATCATCGAATCGAATTGGCGCATCATACCTGACGTCATGCAAATCCTGCATCGCGCAAATAGAGTTATCCGCGTGATTAGCATAATATACAGGGTGGCAGGAACATGGAGGAAACTGGCACCATGAATTCACATTAGACCTCTAGAGGGTAGAAATTTTTCGATTTTTATCAAGAAAAAAATAACAGTTGTTTCATATAAAAGTGCAATACGTACGCGATCAAAATGTATGAAACAGACAAGATTTTTTTTTGGTTCACAATCATGTTTAATTAATTAATCATTTATTGCAGCGTATGTTTACGGGCAGATAATATTTTGAGTACCATTTTCATTTATCAATATTTATTTGAAAGTTGTATATATATTCTTAAATAAATAAATAAATAATTTATTTGCCTGAAATATGGTGGGTACACAAGATGTTAAATTAAATTATAGCACAGGACATATTTTTAAAATTACAATTAATAGAAGTATTTGAATTATTACAATTTCTTAAATTATTATTAAAGACAAAGTCACAGGAAATAAGAGGAATAACCAGTATCTTAGTGGACATCAAATCGGCATAGTGCTTTTATTAAAAAAATCTTTAACAGCGTAGAAGCTCTCCTGTATTAACCATTTTCGCAAATCACAACAGTACCTTTTATATCTTGCATTGACACTGATGTGTATACTGAGTATATGGTAACAGGTTGCGCGTCAATGTCTCTGCCACCCTGTATATGGTATACAGAAACCCGAAAACACGACATCAACCTGGTCGGAGTAACCTCCCTTTGGAATGGAGCATGAGGAACTTTCGACCTTGTTCTTCATACCTCTATAATTTTCTTCACACACATGTTGATTTCATTCCACAACTTAGTGCCTATTCCCAATACTCGAACATACCCGACACACATAGTTCTCTCTTCCTACGCACACATTAGTCATTCGACAGGTCACTAGGCTGGCAGTAAACTATATTGCTACCTGTTGGTAATTAATAATTATGCCTAATTGGGATTTATGCGATCCCACGCCCGCAGACACCTGTAACTAAAGATGATGTGTTTACGATATGTCGTCGTATGAATTCATGGGTTGATTATTGGAATTGAAATGGTTGACGACATAAATCACTGGAAATAGTTGGCAAAGATACAGGATCAGGTAACACCACCTATCTCAGCTGAATGACAATGAAATGCCAAGTGTTGATGAAATTTAACGTGAATAATCCAAGTCACGATGTCTTACCAGCAGTATTTCCGTAACTGACTATCTATCCTAGGACTGGATTTATGCAAAAAGGGAATGAAATCAAAATCAAAAGTCATTTATTCAAAATAGGCTGAGAATCAGCACTTTTTGAACGTCAAAAGTACAAAAAACAGTCCCCCAAAAACGCCCCTTCACAATGAGTTTTATAATATCAAGTACTTTGATACCCGTCTCTGGCAGTCAACAGGAAAAAGGTTTTTTGCGTATTTTTGGTGAAGCAAGATGAGAAAAAAAAAGCAAAAGCAGAAGTCATTTATTCACATTAGGCTGAGAATCTGCACTTTTCGAACGTCAAAATTACATAAGACAGTCTCACACAACGCCGGCCCTTCACCACTTCCTACTGCTATCACTGAGAAGAAGAATTGGCGCAACAAACTCTCCAAAAGAAAGTTATTGCTGTCCAGGCTAAGGTCTAAGTTTCAGCCTGTGATTTGTTTTAAGGGATTCAATAACTTCATTATACTTAGCTATCTCAAGAAAACGCTGGCCATATATAATTTGAACAAAACAGAACATGCAGCGGTAGAAGACCGCTAGATATCGTAAAAATTGCACGACAACCACTCGATGCGCTTCCGTACCGTATCGAACATCAATCAATGTTATCGCAGGAGTCCTCTAAACACTGTTTACAAGTCGAAAACCTGAATATTTTGTCAGTTTAAATCAAATAGACGATCACTATTCTTCCGACAGCTGTTTCCTGTCGGGGGCAGGGCAAATCAGGGGGTCTATTCCGAAGTGCAAAGTGCGAATATTTGGATCGGATCGATACATGGCCGAACCGAATATTATTGAAAAATGCGAAAAAAGTTCGGATCGGCTCAGTTGGGTCGGGACCATAGTCATATTCGAAAGATAGTAGGAGTGTAGGATTGGAACCGACCGAACCAAATAGTAACTTCGTAGCAGGAAACGGCTGAACATTCAGCCGATACTACTTCTTAGTAGACCCCCAGGTTATCGAAATGTGTCATTTTCGATACCTACGATAGTTTGAATAGCTATGCAGGGAGAAAACAGAGCAATATAACGTTTGTATGGAATAAACGCTGATCGCATTTCCTCCTAAAGGTGGTCTTTAACACTCAAGACCACGCACATCATAAATCAAGTCATCGAAACTCAAACGTTTTCGCAGAAAGTCATAGTGTAAAACAGACAGTATAATAATATAATTAATGGAAACATAAAATGGCGGCGCACAGTAATGAAACTGACCGTTTAATTAACAACTCGAATGATTAATTATTGTGGTGTGTCAGCGAACAGCGGTTGGATTGGACGGTGGTTTGTTCGTGTGGAGGACATAATTGATTGGTCAGTACCTACTGATCAATTTACTCATTAAAAGTTGGATTGATATAGCTGTTATCGTGGGTATGGTTTTCACTGTTACTGGTAGGTATTTAACGTGCAAATTACATGTCATGGCTTTTTCAAATTGGTAAGGCAGGTTAGATAAACGGTAAACATAGACCAAGCAAAAGGACTATATCAGGAGCTTCTTGCCCGTTCTTCTCCATAGAGATCTACGTTTCGGAATGGGCAACTAGCTTCAACTTTCTGACTAACTGACCGACTATTTAATTTTGACAATTCAAAAACTCAAATCATTTATTTCAATTAAACCATTTACAGGCAGTAAATGGTTTAATTGAAATAAATGATTTGAGTTTGAGTTTGAGTCAGAATCGTAGCAGATGATGTTCTGTACTTTTTTGCCTATCACCATGGGAAAACGGTGTAAGTTTATGTGTGTATGTACCTCATAATCATCATCATCGACAGCCCACAGCAGTCCACTGCTGGACATAGACCGAATGGTGTGCAACTGCCCCTCCAGTTGCACACCATTCGGCTCGATCATCGGCCACTCGTGCTGCTACCAGCCACCTACGTGGTGTACCTACTCCTGTCTAATATTGATTTCGACATTAGTTATCACAATATCAGTGTTTAGCTTTCTTGACAGGCAAAGAACCCACTGTTTGCTGACGAGTCACGTTTCCTTACGAATATTTTCAATAAGCAAAGCTCTTTTTTTTTTCAATATTACTTTTCCTTATCTCTCTAACTCAAACATAAAAATGTGAAATAATTTGCTGTTCTATTCATAGGTACTTTACCTAATATTCTGTAATGGAAGGTGTGCAAATATTAACTTCCAGTAACTGCGCCTCTCCTGATTTCTCTCGGGAAAAAGAATTTGCAAGTAGGTTGTATCTACTTTCGTTTTTTTTTTAATAAAAGCCATGCCTCATTTTTTTCCAGCACAACCTTCGTCCAGCAGTAAGATGTTACAGGCTAGAATAGATAAACAAAATATCGAGGATATACCTACTTGCAGCAATTTGCTTCATAATCAGCCTTTAATGTTCCCACATACTGCTGGGACACAGGCCTTCACTCTGTAAGACGGAGTGGGCCATAATCCACCACGTGGGCCCAAAGCGGGTTGGCGGATATCACAAGTTTTCGAATTTTCCATTCCAGCACATGCCGGTTTCCTCACGATGTTTTCCTTCACTGTTTTGAGAGCAGTGGTGATGAAATAATTTACACAAAGTAAAGTGGCTATCAGGGATCGAACCTACGACCTACAACTTGTAAGTCGCAGCCATTACCACTGGGCTACCACCGCTCTCTTTGATCAGTAAAAATAAATCTAGTTGGTCCAATTTGCTAACACATTATTCTATACCCTGCATTACCTTCACTCAAAGCTAAAAATAAATAATAACACAAAATAAATAAATCAACTCATTGGGGTCAGCTTCCAGTCTAACCGGATGCAGCTGAATACCAGTATTTTAAATGGAACGACTGCCTATCTAACCTAACAACTGGGTAATAACATACCCCTTGGTAAGACTGATTGTCAGACTTTCGGTCTCCTGACTACCACCCCTAACGACTGTCAAAGATCCACGAATGACTGTGATTTCCGAGGCACGGAGGGGTCCTCGTATGTAAAGATGGTCACCCATCCACAGGACAACCGCGGCAATCGTAGCTTAACCTGATCGATCGATCTGTGCGGCCGTTATTATTGAGCAACGGACCCCTCTTTTAATACGTTCATATTAAACTTAATTATAATAAATAAACTTCGACGTTTAATCAAGACGTAAAAATCACGTGAAGCAGGAATGGGTCGCTCGCGCTAGTTGGCGATAAACACAATTGACAGAAATCAAACTATTTTAATTTCCCAATGTAACTGAAATAAAGTAGTACTGTCCAGGGAAAACATGAAAAGAGAGAATTTATATAACAAGCGAGCAGTAGTACCTATCAACAATAAGTAAAACAATCCAGCCGGTTCGACGCGCGCTTTCCACGCGCCGCTGTGTCCGTCCGGAGTCGATGCATATTTCATGAGTGCACTGAGTGCCCACCACGTGGGAAACTTTAATGTGGATTATACAGTGAGATACGCGCTTTTTTATTTAAGTGTTGGATGTTCAGATGAATAAAAATTATGTTGGATCATGTTATAATGGAATAAGTTAGGTGTTTTGCTCACTCTTTCTTGAGTATCGACTTGATCAAACTCACTCTGAACTCATTATCTACCGAACTAGAGTGTATCTTATGGTGCACTACTGAAGAAGAAAAAAAAAGAAATGTAATTTTCAGAGTGGGTTTGATCATGTCGATACTCAAAAAGAGTTTCTTCTTTCGTTTTCTTAAGGTGCCTCTACTGCTTCTGGCTAAGTAATAACAGACGCACGGATCGATCGATTAGGTTAAGCTACGCTTGCCGCTGATAGTCCGTGGATGGGTGACCATCTTTACACATCAAGACCCCTCCGTGCCTCGGAAAGCACGTTAAGCCGCTGGTCCCGGCTGTCATTCGTGGATCTTTGGCAGTCGTTACGGGTCATCAGAAGCCCGAAAGTCGGACAACCAGTCATACCAAGGGTATTGTATTACCCAGTAACTGGTTGTGGAGGTCAAATAGGCAGTCGCTCCATGTAATAATATATTGGTATTTCAGCTGCATCCGATGAGACTGGAAGCCAACCCCAGTATAGTTGGGAAAAGGGTAAGCAGATGAGATGATGACGGTGCCTCTACTGAAACTTTGGTGTTCAGCAGGCCTACCACAAACAAGCGAAGTAAACGTAACGTAAATCCGAACAATTTTTCAATTAGAAATAGTTATTTCGCCCATAATATTGTTTTAGTTTGAAGACTTTATTCACTTCTATGGGTGATACACGCGCATAATTGTGCTTGTCGCATAAATAGAAAAAATATTTTATGCGATAGATATATAACCTTATATACCTAATCTTTAATGAATAATGATGAAACGTAATTTTGATGAATATTATCACGGTTTATGCACCATCTCTTACTATACTACCAATTTGTACGCCACGATATGAAGTTAGAACTTTTCTGTATCCCACTATTATCCTGCATGCGCACCATGTACACCATGTTTAAACAAATAAAATTTACTAACTATAATATTTTTCATTCAAAAATCTTTTGGTCTGAATCCACGTTACGTTCCTTAGTAAATCTCTCTCTGTTTCTTGCGAGACGATGCAATTTCTTGTTCACGACAAAAGATTTTCATACCTACATCTGTCTAATTCAAAACAGTTCTTTCGGCAGACGAAGTCTATGTCTTATTGTAAACTTTTACACTGTACATTTTTACTCACGACAAATTAAATGGACTCGTGCTCCTCATCGCCAAAAACTTTTAAATTATATTTAGGTAATCGTGCCAATAAAATAATGTTATCTATAGAAGTCAGTACCTAATCCTCTCAGTCTAAATCTAGCCAGAAAATTCGTGACTAAACCGAAATACTTGAAAACCTATAGTTTAGCACTTAGCACTAAAATTTAGCGACACGAACAAGGTCACACGAATTCGCCGGTTATTATGGCCGACCGCTTTTATTTAGAATTTTACTAATGAGTGCATAAAAATGAAAGCAGTAAAATACAACCTAATTACTTTTGAACTAGTTTTTTTCGTTATTATTATAATAAAAGGGGATGTCGTGAGTTAGATCATTATTTTATTTTCTTTTGGTGTGACTAATTATGTTTTTGACTGTGAAAAGTGGGTAATAGTGGCGTTGTATTTATTAATGGCATTTTGACATGAGAGTTGATTTATTCATTTTGAGGGGAGGGGCTTTGTAGCTAAGTAATAACAACCGCACAGGTCGATTGATCAGGTTAAGCTACCCTTGCCGCGGTTGGTCCTTGGATGGGGGACCATCTTTACATACCAAGACCCCTCCGTACATCGGAAAGCACGTTAAGCCGTTGGCCCCGGCTGATATTATATAGCCACGGGCCCGAGGCCGCCGGTAAAATAAATGATTCTAGCTAATAGGTAATTTAATTTTGCCTTTCATGTTACTGTGTTTCTGTTGATAATATGATTTGAAGTTATTTGAAGTCGGTGTTATCATATCATCATCATTCACTCCCTTTTCACAAATAATTTGGCATAAATAAATGTTACGATTGCTTTTGCCATTTCGACATCGAAAGTCAACTAACCCAACAAACATTTTCTAATTACTCCCATTCCAAATGAAATAGTGGGCCATCCAATTGCTTACGCGCACAGTTGAATGAAAGATCCTAATGATAGATAATGGCGCGGAACAAGTTTACCGGACCACTTCAAACAAGGGGTAATTAAGCAAAATCTCCGACTGGAAATTCTGTCTTTGAACCCTTTGAAACTTTACTAATTAGACAAATTACACACAGGCTAGGTTTGCTTAAAGGAAACATAAATTGAGCGTCTCTGGTTTTCTCGTCATTTGTGGTTGAGGTTCCAGGGTTGACTTGCTTGTATGTTGCTTTAGTTACCTATGCCGGATAAGGTCCTTTGTAAACGGCACGGTTTCTTTACGGTACGGCGTATAAATCGCGCTGCAGAAAAATCGTCAAAGTCAAATAATTTATTTCAAATACCTACCTAGTAATAAAAGGCACCTTTGAACGTGAAAAATTAAAGTAAAATAGAATTGATTCTAGTGGCCCTTTCCAAAAGGTAGTTTTCGTGGAGAAGAATGAGCAAGAAATTCCTCCGTTACTCTTTTAAACTGTTTTCCAAAGTTTTGTTACATTCATTTTATAATTATATGTGAAGACGATGCACCTAGAATAAAATTACTCTACCACAAAAGGTAAAAATAATTAATTCGTGTTTGTCAACAAGCTTCCATAGTGATCCATACAACACTGACGACCGTGCACACACGGCGAATAAACGAAAAACTTGTGTGTACAAACGATCTAAGAGTCGGTATCAGCATTAACGTCAATTTAGATAGGTGATATATATTTTCTTTTGAATGGATGAAAATGTTAATGGAAATGGAAACTAAGACTTAATTTAGAATTTTCATAGTCGTATTGTGATAAATGGTTTTATTTTGTAAGTAGGTTTGTACAAACACATTTTCACACGTCAATCATATTTTAAAAACTAGATGAGGTCACTGGTCTGAGAAGAAAGGCCGAAACAGAGTCAGAGGTCACAGTCTCTTTTAAAGTCCAGACATAATCTTGGTCAGATCATAAGAAGACTATGTGAATCGATGTCTGAGATGGTCTTTTGAGGAAAGAACCACACAGATTGAGAGGAGCTGTCCAGTCAGTGCACGCATTTGTCACAAATCGTGCAGCTCAACTCAAAACTTAAGGAACTCAACGATTCCAAAGAAATGTCTCTTGAATCCTTACATTATTTTTATTTATTTAGCATCTTCAGCCAATGACTGCACATGTAATCTATAACTGCTAGTAACATAAGAGCTGGATGAGAGTAGCCAAGGATCGATTTGTATAATTACTCGTACAGATGAATACATTTTGATATTTCATGTTCTTTAGTGTCTCCTGATTACCAAGACCTGCTGATATTGGCATAATCAGCCATTGTTGCCACTGGTGGGACACAACTCTCCTCTCTACCATAGTGCTATAATCTACCACGCGGGTTAGTGCGGGTTGGTGAATGTCACACATATCCGAATTTTTGTTTCTATGACATACCAGTTTCTACACGATGTTTTCCTTTACCGTTTTGAGAGCAATGGTGATGAAATCATTTACACAAAGTAAAGTGCCTGCCGGGGTTCGAACCCACGGCCTACAACTTGTAAGTTGGGGATGTTACCACTGCTCTCGGGCTACCACTGCTCTCAGTTCGCTCAAATGATATATTTGACCTGAACCGAAATATTTTTGCTGACTTCAGGAGACAACAAAGTATTTCAACTATGTATCTTCAAGCCTACGCGACGCAACTTTTGCCGAGTATAACTTTTGCCGAGTATAACTTTTGCCGAGTATAACTTTTCGAATTTAATAAATAACGGAGACAGACTTTTATCAAAACTTTATGAACGAAAAGTTAACGAGAATGAATGTTAACTTTAATTAAGTTTCTAACTTAATGACACAAGTAAGTTTGTAATTTACTTTCGAATTTTATTTTACGGTAAATAGTGAGTTACGTACAGGCAGATAAATTATTTGTCAAGCAAATTGACACAGTTGGCGGGATGAGGTGGACGACTCCTTTGATAAAGATTGGTCCTTGGCAGCTCTGGACAGAGTTAGAGGTGGAAAGAGAATAGAATAGAATAGAATATTTATTTGCGTAAAACATGGTATACAAGGGTGTTAAATACAAATTGAGGCACAAGCATGTTTAGCTAGGATAAAACATAGCGTGAAAAATTTTAAAGACAAGTTTAGCAACAACAATCTTTTTTTTTTTAAACATTAAGCGAGAGTAAGTAGGGAGGCCTTTGCCCAGCAGTGGAAAATCAACGACGAAATTGACGCCGTACGTCAATTTCCCGTGTTATGGCCATTTCGTATTACACCTGTTGAAAAATGACTGTTGTGATTCGAATATACGGACAATTTAACTTGGTAGCTTTTTTAAATTTGCTTAACAATTTATGTCTCCAGACTTTACCTATGCATAATATTCTTACTCTCTAAAGTTATGACCATGACTAAGTAGTCCTACAAAAACTATTTGATTTGGTACCGTGACATCTTCACAATGGCCTCAAATAATATTAGTATGTTTAGCACACAGATTAGCACCGTTAATAGCTGTGTCAATATAGTCTGACTCAAAATACGATTTTCTTCTTTTTTATAATATGTATTTGCATAAATTAACAACACACACTTTTACATACGTAAATTATTTTTACGAATGAATCTTTTCACTTGTAACAATCTTAAGCTCTGCCAAAAAATCTTCTCTATTGTTTATATCGCCGATCCGTTCTGGAAAGATGTCTATTCTATTTTTCTCTATGGCAATGGTGCCGACGTCAACCATTCTGCCAATGTCACATGTGTTAGGATAAAACATGCGAAGGGAAAAAACTAAAATCCTAAATCCTATATATTTGATAAATAAATAATATAAATTATGCATTTAATGTGAAACTTGTTGACGAGTATTAGTCCACTGAAACAAACAGATAAAAAAAATGTTAGTTATATTATTAAACACGTAGATAAATGATTACAAACCACGCACAAATCATCAAAATTTGATGTCATTGACACGGATAAAAAACATCAAAGCCTCAAAGAGGTTTGAGGAAGAAAGTTTTAGGGATAACTCAATCCACACACATTTTTTTTTCGTGTAATAAAATTGCCGTCTTACAGAAGAACTGTCAAAATTCCTCGGATAAAATTACCTGGGGTTGGAAAAATCATCCCCTATGGAGATAAGTTAGCCAAGTACAAATTATAGCTCAATTCACCTAAGTTTTCACGCTGATATTTTTATAAAATACAGCGGCAGGTCAAAATCTTATTACTATCACATACCAATGACCAAATTAATAATATAAATAATCCCAGCCGTATATTCAACAAATAGCCTTTATTAACACAAGTTCACGTCGATAAACAATATCGTCTATCAGCGAAGAGCCCGCTCGTAATGAGTAATCGAACCGGTTCCAATCTATGGACCTGTAGCTACATAGATGTATGTTGTGGTTTGTGATAGATTAGTTTGATATCGATTTCTAGTCTTCTCCGATACCAAGCTATATTTTCTAGATTTTTTTTCTTGTCTCATTTTAGTGTTTTGTATTTCTATTTCTTCTTTACTTTTCTCTTCCTTGTACAGCTTCTTATGGTTGTGTTTTAAAGAAGGTAGGTACTACTTCCTCTTTCTTACTTTCTCTGATTGACTGTGCTGCTCTAGAATTCATCTGTCTAGAATGGTAGTAAAATTATGCGTATTTATGTCTGTGTTCTGTGAGAAATAATGCAAGAGAGTCCACTGCCTCATGTTAGTTTTAAATGTAAAAGGTACCTAATTATTGTCTCTATGTTAATTAATGTAACTGGTGTTATACAGTTTTAATTAAAAATTAATAAATCTTTCTTTATTAACACTTTATCCCATTTCTTACTTTTTAATAGTTTTGGCTTTTTAGTAAATCTGATTATATGCTTTCCATTTCAAACTCATCGGAAACCAGCCGGTGGTTATATATAAAAAAAAAATGCCTCAACATCAATTATCCAACAAGCTACCAATGTACCATCAATGAAATATCGGAATAGCTGGCAGCCGATATGGCAATAAACTTAAAACGCTGTAGTTTATGAATATTGATAGCATTTTCCATTCCATTACTAAATCAAATATATTAGTATCGTATATTCATAGAACTGTTCAAAACCCATCAAGTGACGTTAAATCTTTCAGTATTCAGTTGGAAGTCCATCAGTTATTCATACTTTCATTCCATTTAATTATTGACTATAGTTAACTAGACTTTCTGTTAAATGTATATGGAATACTAAATGGCTAGGTGTGTGCTCTAAATCTAGATCTAAATAGTTATAGCTTATATGCCGGAAATAGGACATAGATGTTAATAGTTTATTTAAATGTAATACAGGATGGGATTTTTTAGGTTATGCTTCTAGGAAAAGCAAGTATAATTTGTCGAACTATTGCATTCATATTGCTTTATAAATACTTTTTCTTTCTTTCTTTATATTGCAAAAAAAACCTTATAGAAGTAGATGCATGGAAGTTAAAATTAAGTTCTAACAATTGCTTTTTGGGATTTATAAAATAAACGTCGCAGTAAAGAAACGTTTAAACGTCAAAAATGTTTGGTTAAATAGTCGCTCATCATTGAATAATTTTAAGCAATGTTTATAAACAAAGGGGACGGTGTTTAATTTTAAGAAAAGAGTTTACTCGCAAATAAGTCTCGCAAATAAGTATAAGACTGAGATTCCGAACAATCAAAATCCATTATAATACTCCTGAAACAGAAATCTCACCCACAGGCAAAACGTCAAGAAAATACATTATAAAACTGCACCAATTCGATTTTATAAAACCCTGCATACATCCATTCACACATGTCGTAACGAATATCTAAAAAGTCATACAATACACGTCCTGCATACTAAAATATCGAAGAATACATTACTACAGTTTTTGAACCGCCTCCATACATTTTAAAGTGAAAGTGATGGTACTCACTAAGTGGGCTGTAATAAATTTGAATATGACATCTGTGATTTTACGGTTGTAAGGCTGGATGTACATACGTGTACGTATGATTTGTATTTTATTGGTTGCGGGTTTGGAATAGTAAAAAGTTAGGTTTAGTACTTAGTAGTAAGTGAAGAAGATTAAGTGGTTGACGCTTTATGATATTTTGGTACTAATAGGTATTTAGTGAGCAAGCTTAAGAAAATAAAGAGAAAAAAGGAAATATGATATGGATAGAAAGGGAGTGAATACCATGATGACGACTAATAGAGAATTACGGAAGAAAAAAAATCCCAAATTTGGATAAGGACAGGAGAATGGTGATGATGGTGTAGCGAGCAAGCTTGGCAATTAATATTTGTGTATACTGCATGAAACTGTCATTGGCATTGTCGTCTGTTACATTTCAGTTATTTTTAGATCCCGAGTGCGGGTTGGTAGATGTCACATGTCTTTAAATTTTTGGTTCTAGGACATGCCGGTTTCCTCACAATTACCTTTACCATTTTGAGAGCAGTGGTGATAAAACAATTCACACAAAGTAAAGCGCTTGTCTGGGATCGAACCCCTCGTAAGTCGCAGTTGCTACTACTGGAGTACCACTGCTAATAAGAAATAATAAGCCCAATTTCAGCACTAATAAGCTACAATTTGATTGAAGACTCTAATATAGAAATCAAGCATTAAAACTAAAACTTTAATTTACTGTCGAAACATGATAAAACTCCATGAAAATGAGTTATGAAGTGAACTGCTTTAGAATCTTGCAGGCAATAAATAGCTACTTGACATGATTAAAATGCTATTAAAATATGTTCCAGCAGTTATTTAGCTTGGCAATTAAAGTGGGTAGGTCCTTTTCAATTTGCAATATAACAAGGTATGATTAGATTTATAATTAGTGTGGTATAAATATTTCTGTACGTTGTTTGTCATATTTTTATTTTATTGTTGATAGGGGTGATAAATATTGTAACTGCGTAATCATAACTTAATTTTGTTTTTTTTATTTGAGTTGTAATGATACATAAATAAACTCATGCATTCTTCCCATGGTATTGGAGTAGGCAGAAACTACAGAGGAGAGTTTGTAATGATATTTTTACATATAATTGCCTTTCTTTTCTTGTTTAGACAGTGTTAGTTATTTGGTTATTTAATAACAAAGTTAGTTTGACTCGATTAGTTATTTAATCGGTCCGAGAGTTACTTTCGCTTTTTTCTATTTTGTCCCAAATGGGTGGAATCTCTCTCTGGGAAGGTCTATCAATCACCTTTATGGCCCTTTGTTGCCCGTGTCTTCTACTAGTGCGGGACAAACCTTTTGGCAGGAGTCTAACTCATCCCGCCATCTTAATCATTTACAAGTTATGGTCAGAATTTACTGATGGCTAAACTAATCCAACTTTATCGATACGACCGAACTGCCTAGCCTTTTCCTATGTTGGGTTCGGCTTCCAGTCTTACCGGATGCTTCTGAATGGCAGTATCTTACATGAAGCGACTCTGTATCTGACCTCCACAACCCACTTTCTCAGTAACACGATAACCCCTGGTAAGACTTGGTTGTAAGACTTTCGGGCTTCTGACTATCCGTAACCACTGAGATCTACGAATGACAGCCAGGACCAATGGCTTAACGTGCTTTCCGAGGCACGGCGGGCTTAGATATGTAATGGATGGTTACCCATCCTCATAACGACCGCGGTAAGCGTCGCTTAACCTTCGATCTTTTATCGATATTTATGATCAGTATGCAAATTGATGACAACTTTTCAATTTTAAATATTAGACTAAATAAACTGTATAGGTAATGTGTATCAATCCTAACGTGATCTTGTTACAACGCTTCCACTTTAGAAATAGAAAGGACAACTAGATGCAATGCTTCATGTCGGAGAAATTTTATCATCTTCCGTACATTTGAATCTGTCATCAAGTTTGAAAGTTTGGACACTTGATCTTGAAAGGAAATCACATTAATAATGATATATTCTGAATAACAGGCTTGTTTTTTTATGCTGTCGATAAATGATCCGGTTTTATGTGCTTATGTATACCTACACAAGTTACATTAATTAGATTGCTCATATCCTTTCTCTAATTATATAAAAAAGCGGCGAGTCAGACTCGTACACGACTGGTTCCGTACCACCGCTTAATATTTGGCTTTTATTTTTTCAACGATCTGATTTACTGAGAGTAGGTATATCAGATGGTTTTTGTGAGCTCAAATTTTTGCTACTTCCACGGCATCATCGGTGGCAGCTAGCAAAAGAATAAAATATCCACATTTTCTAATAAACTAGAGCCGTGTTTTTCTTTTTTTTTGAAGCTTAGATGATTAATATGCGGATGTGTAAAAAAGTAGCTAAGAAAACGGATAGCTACCTATTGGAAATTTGATATAACGAATAACTAAAAATATATTGGAATTTGCGAAAAAATATTCCAATAAATAATTCCAAAAATATTATAACCTACGTTATAAATATTCCAATCTGAAAATATTATAGATATTATTATCTTATTATTACATGAAGATAATAATACCCTACGGAAAATACCGTATCTAGAATGCGTATAATTCAGAATATCTGCCGTTCATTGTCCCACATTATTTGAATTTCTGAAGGCTTAGTGTGGTTGCCGTGTTTTGTACCAGCATCGTATCTTACATCGAATGCTTGGAATACTGATATGAGAAGATTACATAATTTTAGGACACATTGTTGCCTACATACCAGTATAGGAAACTATTTAGGACATCTAAGTTTTTAAGAATTGGTGTTCTAATAATATTCGTAGTTATCATGCGAAAGAATGTCATTTGAATGCGTATCAAGAAAAGCTCTGAAATGTAGACCTTGAGTGCCCTATGTCCGACCTCGACCTCATTTTAATAAATTTGAATAAATCCCCAAATTATTCCCATTTTCCGTTCTTAAAAATATTATTGAACACTAATGGAACGATTGGGCCTCTTTTAGTGAACCTCAAATAGTTCATATTTTGGGTTTCTAAAAATAATAAATAAACAAGTAATTACGAACAGCTTGAATGTCGAGCTCGCCGGCCGCTGCCGCGACCTCGCTCGCTTCGCTCGCTCGCCTCGCGCGCGGTTGGTCGAAGTTCTGACCTAACCTAACCTATTCGGTCGGGGTGCACTAGTTTAAAACGCGAAAAAAAGAGAAAAGGTCAAAAAATTAAAAAGAGGCTCAATGATTGAAACAAGTGTAAGTGTCCATTATGAGTAGATCCATCAGTTTTTAGAGCATCAGTTAAATGTTTCTCTTATTTTAATCACATTACGGCTAAATGCAGTTTGCAAGAACAATTAATTATAAGGTGCTACAAAATGTTTGAGTTCCGTAGAAAATTTAAAATTAAAAACTTCCCATTTCCTGTTAAACGTTAGATTTCATCAATTTTCATCAACCGTTAACTACCTAGTGAACGTTTTCTTTGAAAGAATGTTAACACCGTTCATCTTATTATTTCTCAAAAGTGCCGTCCGACCAATTTGCATGAGATTAACAATCTTCACAGAATTCCTTTCGTGGTATAATCGTCAGACTATTACTGCCCACTCAGAGGTTTTAGTCAACGCGATTTAGCTAGGTAATCTCATTTTCTTCGAATTTTTCGCCTTTCCAGGTTTTGCTTGCAACACCGTCTTTTCAATTAGTTTTTGAGGAGATGGAGAAGTTTATACCCATTTAAGGGTAACGGGGTATGTATGACGGATGTTAATTTTATTACCCTGACTTTGATTTCCCAGAGATCTTGGATATTCCAAGGAAACTTGAGTACCTAAATCAAAGTGTACCAATTGTTGTAACATTCACATATATTTTCATTTATACTGTCTTAATGGTTGTTCATCAAACTCAAACTCAAAGCATTTATTTAATCTAGGGGTCGGTAAGTCAGAATAAAGCTAGTTGTCCATTCCAAAGCGGTGGTAGGTACGAGTACCTATGGAGAAGAATGGGCAAGAAATTATCAAATGTTGAACTTAATCTTTCCAGTGCCCTTATGGTCTACTGTTTCTATAACATTTTCATCTCCAACAAACAATATCTTGCATCCATATCTGCAAAAGCTAAAACCACCGTAACATACAATAAAACTTAAAATAAACTCTTACGACTGAATCATTCGATCTAATGAGTCAGCGTATTATAAAATTTGCATAAGACATGCCGCTGTGGGTCATATGCGCCATCTTGAATATCCGTGAATGAACACCGGGAATTCCGTAAGATCCGTAAGACGTTATGTTGGTATATTTGGGTCAGTAAGTCTGTGTACTTTTAATAATTTTTCGTATCAGTGGCAGTACGAGTAGAACTTGTTTCAATGTGTATTTTCTGTGATTAAGGCTTATGCTTAGTCCAAAGAAGTTCATACATCTTTTAAAAGAACCAAGTTTATGTTGCTGATCGGATTTTTTAAGATTAGCTGATTTAACTTGAAAGCTCTTTAATTCATAAAACTAACATATGGGGTCTAAATACCCCTAAACTTGGAGGAATGGCAATAAAATTAATGTCACAGAAAGTATAAATTATACAAAAGACGGCCTCGGTAAAATTGCGTGGGATTTCTCCTGGCTATCTACTAAGTATTTGGTGTAATTTAGGTACAGGGGTGGGAGACATTTTAAACTAAGTAAAAAGTTGTTAACACGCAAAGCTTTGGTATCAGTCAAAATAATCACCATCATTACCAGCCATTCAGCTCGATTCTCGACAATGCTCATCCAGCTGCTACCCTGAGCTGCTGCTTGCGAAGATCGCTCCTACCTTACGTTTGCCGATTCGCGGTCTCCATGCAAGAATACGTCTACCCCTACGTTCATCGGATCTACGGCTAATTTGGCCAGCCCATTGCCACTGTAGCTTACTTATGGTGGTTCATTAGAAAACCAGCGTTAGACAGCATCTGTCTGGCATTAATGCTGGTATGAACCTTTTTGGCGCAGCCGTGAGGCTCACACTATTGTTGTTTGAAACATTATTTTTATTTCGTATATTTCTATTTTGTATTTCACGAACTGTGTCCAAATAAACATTATTCTTTCTTTCTTTTCTTTTTAACTATGTACATTACTAATAATAAGCAATAATAAGCATATCACTAATAATAAGTTAACAAAAGCAACCTGAATAAAAGTACGAAGCATTCCTGTCATCTGAAACCAACATCTCATTTCACTAAACACAGCTTATCATTAAATGGAATTTAACATTAATACAGCGGCTCAGTTTAACATTAAACTATAATAAGCCCTATTCTAACGAGAATTGTGATTATATCTATGTGTAATTACTGTCCGTAATGGAAACAAGGCTATTTAGCTAAACGAGAAACGTCTTTAAATACGTTACGGGTTTATTTTAAACAAATGAATGGTTTTTAATGGGAATTGTTTGTTAGTATAGGAATGTTATCGTATTGTTTGCATGTCGCAAAACAAATAATAATCATGATAAAATGGAAAATTGTGAAAATCTTTGGCAGATTTGCAAAGTCGAGATTTTGGAGACTAGTACAGATTTAATTTCCTTATTGAAATGGGAAGTTCATTACCAGGTTAATATTATTAACTATAAATATTATTATTTTTTACTTATAGACACGGCCTATGTTCATTGTTTTAGAAACGGCAAGTTGTGTTACAATTGTATATCAAGTTAATTATCAGCTTCTTTTATCTGCAAAGAACGCTTAGCAGTTATGTTTAGTTCATTAGTTCTTGCCTCAGAATTGATGCAATAATCCCTTAATTGATGCTAACGTCCATCTGTGCACGTCGAAAGATTCCAGAAATATATCCGTACAAAATTCACATCCCGTATAAAAACATACGCTAATACACATACCGGAATAACAGTAGTCGAAAAACACACGCAGCATCGCGTGTCATCTCAGTGTACCGTTAGTAATATCATGAAACGTAAATTATGTACGTAAATGTAAACTATGCTCTATAAAGTGTCCCATTCAGTTTGCAACGATGGTCTGTCCGCGTTCGCAGCGGTTATTACGGTTGTCAGCCCCTACTATGAAAATAAAAGATAAAAGATAGGTAATTTATTTGTCAAACATGCGTTTACATAAACTGACTAATCAGACATGCGAGGTATTAAATTAGATGTTGTGAGCGTCCATGTTTTGCCAACAATGGCGTACAAATTTTGTAGGTATAAAAAAATTACATTTAATTGCATTTTTTACATAATAGTCATTCTAAATTTCATTACAAAATACAAAACAAATAAATAATAATTGATGTCAAGATATTAGAGTAGGTATAAGTATATTATAGTCAAAATAAATTAAATTATGTCCAGAATATTCATTACTATGCAGTCAATTATAATCATTCAAAAGTCAATTGATTTAAAATTCACATTATTCAATTGTTATTCTTAACTATGTATGTACATTAGAAGTCGGAATAGAAAAGTCCTTTTCATTTAAAAAATCTACAACATTGTAATACACTTTACTCACTAAAAAGGTTCTCAGCTTACTTTTGAAAAGTGACAAGGGCAGTTCTCTCCAACTTTTAGGTAGTTTAATATATATGACAGGAGCCATACAAAACAATTTTGCGCATGAGGGTTGTTCTCGCAGTATGAGAGCATATCCTGCTGTTGTCACGCCTATTACGTGGGACTACTTCATCTAATCGTTTAAATCTATAAATAAATGAATGAAAAGTTTGATGTCTTTATGACATTTAATTTGAAGAGTGATATACCAATATTGGTCAGGTTTGGTGAAATACTAATTAATACTACCCGTATTAAAAAGTCAATCTACTGGTTTTCAAAGTGTCAGTTTTCTACCATTGCATGATACTTTCTTAATAATGGTAAAAGATATCGGGCTGCAGTTATCACAGATTTCGACTTGTCAATCACATCATAAACCAATGACAATGTATTTAGGCCAAATTACCAGTATTGCCCTCTTATTTGGCAAATTAGCAATGCTGCCAACCTTTCGGGCACTTTTCCCATTGACAGCGATGCGGAGGATTTTTTTTGATGCCCAATGAGCTCTTCTCTTCTTTTTAATACTTATACATAGTATGTATTTAAGATTTGTCAAAATAACTTGCATGACAATAATTATATAAATAAATTGACAGAACTTTTTTTTTTCAATTTAAACCATTAAGGTTCAGCTAGTGTTATATAACAAATTGTATGCTTTCGGCACAACATATCCCCCCATCCAAACACAAATAGTAACGCTACACGCCTCCCCTTAACACAGGAGCCCTGACCCACATTCTATACATTTTTGAACGCGCACAAAACCGCGGTAACGTTCCGCTGTCGCTTAATTAACTCGGCACAATGCGTTATAGAAATATGCCCTGTTAATAATGTGCCCTATTAATATTGTGCCCTATTAATAACGTGCCCGATTAATAACGTGTATCGTTCATTGTTTATCTTTTGTTCTGACGGGAAGGGTTAGCTTTTGTGTTCGAAACAAAAGGTTTTGTGTTATTATTTTAGAATGGCCATTTATTTTGTGGGTTATGTGTTCCAATATGTATCGGGTAAATCCAATGAAAGCTTGTTGAATAGAAGCTTGTGTTGTGTTTCATTGAAGGGTAAAGAGAGATGGAATGATATTATTGATCACCACGCTTGCGAACTGCGTATTTGGCTATTGCTGTTACTGTTAGCTAGTAGTTAGGCCACTGCTGGGGAAAGGTCTCTCCCTATGACATGACTGCGTGCGATCTAGAGCTAATGTGGCCCTTGTCGTTTGTTTTGTCCAGTTCATCCCGTCATCTTCTACGGGGTCTGCCGCGACGCCTTCTAGCTTTGGCCACTGGCCATTCCAGACTGTGAAACTATAAGACTGTTTGTTAATTGGAGGCAGCCCCAGTTATGTTTACAAAGTTCGAATAACTAACATAAGAATGTGGACCAAACTTTATAAGTTGCTTAAAGTTTTTATTAACTTGTACAAAATTTATGCGAGCTTCCTAACAAGCCATAAATATTTACGCCAACATAAAAAAAAACCGGCCAAGTGCGAGTCGGACTCGCGCATCGAGGGTTCAGCACAATTTAAAATTATTAAAAATATTTTTATTATATGATGTAACAAGAAATTTACGGTTTTCGCAATTTTTCCTTTATCTGTGCTTTATCGTTGCTTCGTACCAAATTTCAAGATTCTGAGTTCACGGGATAGATTAGACTGGGGTAGGTTTGGATTCCCTTGCGAGTGTCGAATATTTGCGGAAATTTGCGGCATAAACGGCTGTATCTTTTGATTGCGTTGGCTTAGAAGTTTGATTTTTCACAGCTCCAAGGGTCAGTAAACCTGAGTATTTGATATAAATTCCAGCTTGATACCTCCACGCGTTCTTGAGAAAAAGGGTCTTGACAGACAGACCGACAAACGGACGGACGGACAACAAAGTGATCCTATAAGAGATCCGTTTTTTCCTTTCGAGGTACGGGACCCTAAAAAGAAGAAGGTATCGAATTACGTTAATAATTTCAATAAATTATTATTCAGGAAAGTTATATGAATAATAAAATAATAACGAGTTGGTGACAACTTCCACTGAATTGAATAAAATAACGACTAACAGTGTCAAAGGGGAATTATTTGACCATTATGGATACTTAGCCTATTCCGTTTGAGTTGGTCAAACAATAAAATAGATAGTATAAAGAAACTGGTCTTTATCGGTCAAAATCTTATGAATGAACTGACCAACAGAATGTTCTTTTATCTATCGAATTGAATAAATCAAGAGGTGGTGTCGCGTTGATGCTTTTATGAAATAGTAATATGTATTTTAGTATTTTTATAACATAATCAGCCTATAATGTTCCCACTGCTGGGACACAGGCCTCCTCTCGGTGAGAGGGAGTGGGCCGTAATCCACCACGCGGGCCCAGTGCGGCTTGGCAGATGTCACATGTCTTCGAATATTTGTTTCTAGGACATGCCGGTTTCCTCACGATGTTTTTCTTAACCGTAGTGAGAGCAGTGGTGATGAAATAATTTACACAATGTAAAGCGCCTGTCTGGGTTCGAACCGACGCCCTACAACTCGTAAGTCGCGGCCGTTACCACTTGGCCACCACTGCTCCGAGTATTTTTGTAAGCCGATTAACATAAATGATAATCATCATCTGCCTAGCCTTTTCCCAACTATGTTGGAGTCGGCTTCCAGTCTCACTGGATGCAGCTCAATACCAGTATTTTACATAGAGCGACTGCTTAACTGGCCTCCACAACCCAGTTACTGGGTACTGCGATATCCCTTGGTAAGACTGGTTGTCAGGCTTTCGGGCTTCTGACGACCCGTAACGACTGCCAAAGATCTACGAATGACAGCCGGGACCAACGGCTTAGCGGAATTACTGAGGCACGGAGTGGTCTTTATATGTAATGATGGTCACCCATCCACGGACCTGAAAAAAATAAAATATTAAATAAATAATTTAAACAATTTTAATTTGAATAATTTTGGTCTACGCCGTTTAAATTAAAGGCAATTTAGTGATTTATCTATTGATTGTTTGGCGCCGACTCAAAATTACTTAGGTATACTTACATTAGTTTAAGAACTTAGTTATTAAGGTTAAATAAAAAGGGTTATTATTTTTTGCTTTTCAGTTTTTTCGGCGGTTTTAATTTTTTTGTTAAAAAGTTTTTTTATTAATTCACATGCTCTCCTATTATGTTATGACCTTGTTGTGTCCTACTGCAGGGCAAAGGCCTCCGTTCCGTCTTTATTTTTATGATCTCTTACAAGTCAATATTTTTTCCCATGATCACAATCGATTCTTGAAACCATCTCTATCGATACTGATGTATCGATAATATTCAATTAATAAATCGGACAAAGCCTCTATCGATAATAAAATTCTATTGTCACTGCTTATTCTTTTGTAACGACTGCGTGAAGTAACTATGAATTGGGTACGAACGTTTAGAAGTTTTATGTTCTGACTGGTTTGCGCCACAGAATCTATCATTCCTCAGTTTAGAAATGTTATGTTCTGACTGGTTTCCGCCACAGAATCTATAATTCCTGTTACTTATGTGAGGTCGTTTCCCACAGGAATAACTGTTCTAGGTAGGTGTCCGATCGATCCGGACCAGGCCCGTGCCGGACGGCGCGTTGTGTTCCACGCGCGCCTCAAAGAGATGTCAGCAGAGGACGAGGCCCGATAGGGCCGAAGCCTGCCAGGGCGGCGGGATCATCCGAAACGTTAACCGCTGCCCTGGAACAGAAAGGGCTAAGGAAGGAACACGGGTGGGTTTTAGTCAGTAAAAGTCTGACACTCCCTTCCGCTCCACCCAGAGCGGGAGGGGTCATTTGATGATTTCCCATCCACAAAAAAAAAAAAAAAAGGTACGTGTACTAGGTACTTTGGGGTCTGAAGGATTCTTCTTAGCCGTTCCCTCAATGCTGAGGATCGTGACCACATACGACGCGTCTCCAAGTAATTCCTGAAGGATAGCCCTCAGCATTTGTCTTTTGCCCTTAAACACTGCGATAACAACATAAATCACCAGATTGGTGATTTATGTTGTTATTGGATAATAGGTCAACCTAGTTTTCCCCCATTGTGTCACCTGTGTAAAATTTCTATAATTATACAACGTGTTTTTTTTATATCTCATAACTCTAGGGGGTCAGTACTCATCATTGTAAATAACTTTTATTATGGGACCAAACCCGAAATCGCGAAAAAAAAAATCTGGTGTTCCCTACATTTTGACGAGTTATACGAACATAAATGTAGGGAACAGCTGATTTTTTTTTCGTGCTTTCAGGTTTTGTCCCATAGTAAAAGTTGTTCATAATGATGAGTATAACCCCCTAGAGTTACGGGATATGAAAAAAAAACACGTTGTATAATTGTTATGATATTATTTTGTTTGAAGTGTCTGTTTGTAATGTATATGGTGTACGTAATAAATAGTATTGTATTCCTTTCTATTCACCAAATAATACTGTTTATTACACTCACGCAACTATTCATCATCATCGCCGTCATCCATAGCCAGACTTCAGCGTCAGCCACTGCTGGGCATTGACCTCTCTTTGCTTGTGCCAATTTCCACGCTCTTGTTCCACCCTACCAGGTCCAGGTCCAGGATCCAGGTCCTACAACGCAACGATTAGGCGGATCACATACTACAACGCGCCACGCGACGGGGCGCGCGAAACGGAGCCAAATTACCCGCGTGGAACCGCCTTTTTATTGAGTTGGTATGTACAAAATCACGCGCGGGGTCGCGTTGTCTGCGCCCCGTCGCGTGGCGCGTTGTAGTGCCTAATCCGCCTTAGGGACGGATTATTCTTTACTTCAAACTAGTTTTCATAATTTGTGTTGGTATACTCAAAGAACCCGCACTGGGCCTGCGTGGTGGATTACGGCCCACTCCCTCTTACCGAGAGGAGTCCTGTGTCCCAGCAGTGGGAACATTATAGGCTGATTATGCTATACTCAAACATTATTATCGTTTTGGCATTTAACTTAAAGAAAACTGTAGCCTAACTTAACCACAGCGGCGAAAAGTACCGCGGTGTTTTATTTTTATTTTTGATTGTGTTTAGTCTAGTTTAGTTTTATGATCTTTCTGTACGAGTCGCAATAAATACTTTTTCTTTCTTTCTTTCTTTCTTTCTTTACCGTGACGCTACTTATTTAATGTACTATTAGGAAATAAAAAGGCTATTATCATCGGTACATTTAAGGGCAAATGAAATATTAAAAAATAATAGGTACTCAATTTAACTACGGCCGTTTTTGTGGGACACGGTACAATCAATGACAGATTCGAGTCAGCTTTTAATCTATAATATATAAATAAATAAAATTGAAGTGTCTGTTTGTAATGATAAAATAACAGCTTTTTACTAAACGCGTATGAAAGTAGGTACCTATACATATAAGATAATTATAAAAAAAAAACCATTTAAAAATGTTTGTCTTTCTGTCTGTTTGTTCCGGCTCATCTCCGAAACGGCTGAACTGGTTTCGATGATATTTTGTATGGGATCCTTTGAAGGGCATAAGCTACTTTTTCCAATCTACCTCGCGGGCGTATCCCGCGTGTGGAAGCTAGTTTATAATTTTACTTAACAGACAAATAATTATAGCTGTAGAATGTAATTAACTTTAATATACATCAATTAGATAATGAAATTTAGATTGTTGGTAGTTTTATATGCTATTATAAACGGACGGGTAGTATTATCCTTAATTGCGATCTCTTACTGACTGCTTTGGAACGTTTTTATTAATGTGTAGAAGGCAAGGAAATGTGAGCTTTCAAATAGCCTATAATAGTAGTCTTAAAGCTAGTTTTACAATTGAACGTTGGTCCACGCGAGACACAAGGGCTATTTAATTGTTTCTGTAATTATTCAACCGGTTAAAGGTTTAGGCATCAGAAATCTCCAGATTGCTTTGCTCTTTACCGGCGCTTTTTTCTTTTGCGGTCACGGTCGTGACTTTTTCGCCTTCATGATTCCGGAGTAGTTTTCAAGTCATCCTCCCGTCTTTGAAATGGACTTCCTCTTTCCTTCATAGTATTATGATGTGAACATTAATAACCCCTTTTTTTTTTGAGGATGGGAAATCATCAAATGACCCCTCCCGCTCTGGGTGGAGCGGAAGGGAGTGTCAGACTCTTACTGACTAAAACCCACCCGTGTTCCTTTCTTAGCCCTTTCTGTTCCAGGGCAGCGGTAACCCTTTCGGAAGATCCCGCCGCCCTGACAGGCTTCGGCACTTTCGGGCCCCGTCCTCTGCTGACATCTCTTTGAGGCGCGCGTGGAACACAACGCGCCGTCCGGCACGGACACATTAATAACCCCTAATAAGAATTTAAATGGAATACCTACATCTTAAAATTATGTAGTAATTGTTCAGTGAAAATGTTCACATCAATCACTTACCCCCTTTTCGCTTCAACTTTTACAACAAATATCCAGCGAAAATACAAACAGGCCACATTTATTTGTTTTTACTCCAAACATTTGCATATGATACAAAAAACACAGAGGCAGAGTGCGAGCATTAATAAAATACACACAATCCCAACAAAAAAAAAAACTGAAACAAAATCCTCGCGACTCGCCGTATCCAGCACATTTAAATTGTTAATACTTGTGTGCCCGACGACACTCGCCCACAAAACGGACGAAAGTGAAAATGACCTTAAAACGTGTACAAACAGACGTAGGTACCGTCTGGTTTTAGTTGACAAAAAACAAACAGCTTCCCGACACAATAAGACTATAGAAAGTCGACTGACACTGTATAAACACTTTTTTTTCAAGCCATTATTTCTTTCTTAATTTCGTTTCGGGAAAATTGGCTGATAATGGGTAAGCCACAGTAGAGAATGGGTCGAGTCAGTCGCGATGAATTTAGGCGTAGCACGTTTGCTACCGTTTGCCGTAGTTAACGACTTAGCTTGCAGAGTAAGCAAGCTGAAGTGACAGTGGGCTGGCCATGTTTGTCGAAGGACCGATGGCCGGTGGAGCAGACGCGTCCGCATATCAGCAAGCGTAGTGTGGGAACCCAGCTAGATGAACCGGCGGTCTAAGGAACGTGGCTGGGACAGACTGATGGCGGAGGACAGGGTGTTGTGGGTTGTGGCGCAGCCTGCGAGAGGCCTATGATCAGTAGGCTGCGATAGGTTTGACGTTTGACGATATTTGACGTTTGCTTGAGCAGTCCGGATCGCTGACACAGTAGGAATATAAAACAGTGTCTCAACCAGACTATTTTGTGCTAATTACCACCAGAGCTTTTGGGTTGTTATTATATTAACCTTAATTAATAAGGAAGAAGAAAGAAAACGCGAATATGCTGGAAGAGATTTCCTTAGAAATAGGCATCACCTTTGTATTTTTCTTTTCTATTCGTATTTTTCTTTTCCCTTCTTCTTGTCTGTTCACGTGTGTGTATATAAATAGTTAAATAAATATAATTTAGGAAAAATCATGATAAGTAGGTAGTAGCGTCGGCAAAATGTAACCTCCTGTCTCGTTGCAGCATCCACAAAACAAAGTCCATTGCTGAGCTCGCTTACTCTACCAGTTGTATACCGGCGCGCACTTAGTGCCAGTGAGTTTGTATTTGGGCACTATTTCGTAGTTGTTCTACTGTTTACTCTCGCACTGTGCCACCGCTGTAAATAAATATTCAGCAGACGCGACGGTTTTTTTCTCGCGAGGAAAAACGCACCTGATTCAGATTGAATTTTCGTACTTCGTAACTGTCACGTATTGTTGGACAGGTTGTGTTGTAAAGATTACACCGTGACTGATATCCCTTGCTGATTGCGAACACGTCTGCGTACTTAGTGTCTCTAGTTGCGGCAAAGATTTTCTTGTTTCTTGCGTGTTTCTTTATTTCTTTCTTTTATGAACGTTTATGTGAATTGTGGCTAAGTGTTGCGGTGACCACAGGATGCGTTACTGTTCATCAGTACGGTTGGTTGGTACCATTCACACCGACAGAAAAAAAAACAGGATTTCTAAGCACGGACAGAAAAAAAATTGCAGGTTATAAAATGAACACTGCAAGATCAAGGTTCAAAAAATACATAAATCTAGACTGACAGCAAATATATAACATAGGAATCTACTGCTAAGTTAATAAATCAATTCGCGAATTTAATTTGTTCGACAAAGAACTCAATTTATTCAACACTGTCAATAAAATCACTTTTGCATTAAATTTGGAAACTAATTAATATGTCTATGACTTAAAAGTCTCGTAAATTATTTACTTAGTTCGGAAATGAGACGTTTATTGCAAAAAAGTTGCGTAAAGCTTGATGTACGTTGATTAAAATGATTATTAATCACGGAAATGTAGATCACGTATCCGGTAACGGTACTGATAAGTTTATCGATTATCAGCAAATACATAATTAAGTTGTTAGAATCTAGGATACTAGGTCATTAAAAAATATATATTTATTATATAATATTATATAGGTATTTTATTATTATATTTTTTTATTTATTATATTTATTATTCATAAATAAATATTTAATAAAAATAATTTCGCCATTATTGATTGTGATTGACATAAGGGTCCGAATAATTAGATATATTTACATTATATTAAATTCTGTCAGTACGTTTTTAAGAAGAAACAGAAAAAATAAGTTTAAAATTATGCACGAAATTAACAAAAAAGTGTCACTCACACTTACTTCACCCAAAATAAGTTACCGTAACTTCTTATTTTTAGTAACGGAAAGTATCACGATAAACTCGTTATCATAAAAAAACGCGATCGTAATCGGATTGTGAGAAAACAATTGATATGAGGACGTACCCTAACCGATTCAAATCGAATCGAATCGATTTTTATTGCGATCATCTCCGCTGTAACCGGTTGTAACAATCGTAACTTTTGGAAGTTATACAATGATTGTTAGCAATTATATAAATAATAAAATCGTTTATTTATAAAAAGGGAATACATTTACATTTAATACTTTAACAATTAAAAATAGCGCACAGTTGCTAATTTGCCTGAACTAGGTTAAACCTGTGCTTCAGGCTAGAAAGCGCATAAATACTTAATTAAATAAATTAACAATCAATATAACGTAAAAACTAAATTAAAAACTTAGGTAAATAAAAGTAAAATAGCATGTTATATTTGAGTGCTGACATTTCCTTGTATGGGACCGCAATGTCTGCGTTTCTTGAACTTATACTTGACGGCGCAGCAAGTGGCGCCGTCTAGTCTTGTTACGAAGGAACTAGTAACCACCAAAAAGGTCGGATAAGAGTGACACTGGCTGGTGACAGTCACTCTAGCTGAGCGTCGCATCGATGGTTGCATAGCGGCTGTCTTCTGATGACAGAGATGATGTCAGGGGAGCTGCTGTCCACGACAAACTGCTATATTCCGGCACAATCCTGACGATATAAAGACTATCCAGTCTTACAAACAAACAAAAAAGCGTCGCAAACAATTAAGGAATATGGATAATTATATTCCTTAATTGTTTGCGACGCTTTTTTGTAGCTCATACACTAAACATGCTGTGTATTGTGGATAGCGAAGTGCTAATTCACACCCCGTCATAGAAAACTAGTTTTCTAATAAAAAAAATATAATAGAGAGGTAAATGCTTAAGATATGTTAAGATAAATGCATGTTGCATGGTCAAGCATGCAATTACAGACGTGTATGGTCTTACAGTGGAATGTGATACCATGTAAAAACGTCTGAATTAGATACTCTCACTATCGTCATAAAATAAAGTTTGTATACCGTAGGAAAATGTTGAGAGAAATACACCAACGACCTCTTAGAAATGTGATGACAATTACTCAGCAGAAACCGATATCGCAAAATCACCTGGTTAACAGAAAAACAGGTTAGATGACTTCACCAGCAAAAAGTCCCTGAAAATCTCAATTAGGTAAACAGTAAACTCTCTTTTGTCTCATAAATTAAAATAAAAATAACAACGAAACCGAATTAACACTTTTAATTTCACTAAGCGGCGAGTCACGTAGATTTAAAAGTCAGCTCCATCAACATTTAAGTCACGGGCGAGAAGCATTAGAGATTCTGCAAGCGGCTTGTTTACGTAATAAGGACGCAAGAACGTGTCTGTCTGATAGTTTGACAACCATTGCTGTTGCTGTATCGAAACCATCGATAGGATTTGGTAGTGAGATGTCAATGGACATCAAATAGATGAAATTATTCGTAATGTTTTTGGTTTTATTGACTATTACCTCATTAGTGAAAAACTCTCCATGAAAGTTGCCTTTTCCATTGACAATGGACGTCATAAAATCGTCATCTTTGCTACAGACCATTAGTTTTTAAGATGCTATTTCTAAAAACCACCGACGCGACGTTTATCACTTTCACTAGTTTTTAGATAATTGTTCTGCGTAATTACTGTGGGTGGTTACGCATCAGCGGGTTCGATGATCGAAGCTGGCTTCAGATCGCTTTTTGTTTTTTTTAATTATTTTTTTCTACGTAGGTACATTACTTGCGTGGATATAGCTTTTAACCTTGCCTTCAACCACCACCACATTCACCAAAGCAAGGTGTAATCGAGGTCAAGGGCAGACCGGTGCATTCAGCAAGAAAAAAAGTAGTTTTAGGCATTTTTGTCAAGTTCTTTTTAATTTTAGTCAGCGAGAAAAAAAGATGGCGGGTGAAATCAAAAGTGAATTTTATTCGTTGACATTTTTTATTATAGGCACGTATCTATTATTCCCTCGTTATTCCCGAGATAACCTTTGACAAACATATGAACAAACGATTTCACCTCATTATAATATTAGTTTAGATAAGATAGAATTGTAGGTACAGAAATAAATAGTCTAGATAATTAGTCACGAACCTAATCAGGTCCAAATCTAGTCAAGCGACAGTACCACGTGTTAAGCAGGTTGTCACCCTCATTTACGTTACAACTGCCTTATCAAACACACAAACTTGTACTGCGACAGTCCGACAATCTGATAACACGTTCCAAAAACGCGTTCGATCTATAAACAAATCGACTAGTCGCCCACGCCTAAAGCCCCGTTCACGGTCTTTCTTGAGCGATGGCACTTGAGACGCGACCTGCGTCAAGCAACATGCGCGCGCGTCACCTGCCGATCGATTCTGTAAAAATCTCACGGTGAAAACTAAGGTGAAGTGAGCTTAGAGTGAGCTGTCAATAGTGTCAATCCCTAGCATTAGTTGGAATGGCAGCTCACTTCACCGAAGTTTTCTCGGTGAGATGGTTACAGAATCGCACTGCTGTTTTCGTCTGTCGCTTCGCAAGTTGTGTCGCTGTGACTCGTGGTATGTTGTAAAGCTACGGCGCGCCGTAGCTTTACAACATGCCACGAGTCACAGCAGTGCGATTCTGTAACCATCTCACCGAGAAAACTTCGGTGAAGTGAGCTGCCATTTCGCGTCCTAGTCAATTTACCGGCGACTGATATCACTGAAACGTTAACTCAATTTACCGGCGACTGATATCACTGAAACGTTAACTACGAAAGTAAGTTGGTGTATTTTTGATACCGTAAGTCAAACCCCGCTGCCCAAAGATTTAAATCGCTATAGATTTGCCCCGCCGTACTTAGTCACTCGACAAAGTGTCCAAGTGAGAAGGGTGAGTACACACATAATTAAATAGCGTTTCCATGCCATCAAGTCACTGCGTCATTGTGTGTCAGAGGTATCAAAACGAAAAAGAAACGCGGCTATCTTTTGATGCGGTAGGGCGAATCTAACGATTTAAATACTCGCCACAGTCATCATTTTCATGACAGCTGTCACTGCGGCTCTTATGTGCGGTCATCACTTTTCTGAGAAACCGTAGCTTTAGAATCTTCTTTCATTTGTTTTCTGCGTAGTCGCTTGCGCGAGACGCATGTCGCTTGAACGTGTAGCGTGACCACGGGGTAAGATCAATTCACTGTTGTGACTTATCAATTCGATTTGAGCATTGAATTATCAGTGTCTCGATGTTTTAAATTGCCTGTGATTATTGTAAGTGCTAACAATGTTATACGATTTGTTCTTGTGTTCTTTGACTGACAATTGTTAATTTATTTGTTCTGCTTTGTATATCGATTCGAAACTTTTGATGCAATGCCGCACGATACCTCTTTGCGACTTTTGAATTAACTGGAAGCTACAATCTATATAAATGGTATAAAACAAAGTTGCTTTTTGTGTCTGTCTGTCTGACCTTAGACTGGCTTAGATTTTTTAAACTACACAATGGATTTTAATGCAGATTCGACCATCATTTAGAACATTTATTCCGGAAGGTTTATGTGTATAATCAATTGAACTGACATAGATAGAAATCTCTAAGAAAGAAAAAAAAAAGCTCAAAGAAATAAAAAATAAATCTCACTGTTTTGTTAAGTCGTAATAACCGTGCGAAGCAGGGGCGGGTCGCTAGTACATTATAATCCAATTATGGCTGCTTTATAGGAAATGCTTGTCATACTTTATCCTATCCGCGAACAACCAGAAAATCGTGGAAATAATAAGAAATCTTGACTAGTTTCAGGAAAATGTTTCAACTGTCTGAAACCCGCAATTAATCGAGTTGATGCAATTTATTTAAATCAAGCATGTTTCTTTTACCTGCACTGGGCCCGCGTGGTGGATTAATAGCCCACTCCCTCTTACAGAGAGGAGGCCTGTGTCCCAGCAGTGGGAACATTATATGCTGATTATGTGAACATGATTTTGCGAATGCTTAAAAAATACAATTATATTCATACCATGATATATTTTCGTGTTTTTTTGTAAGAGAGTTATGTCAAATTATTCTTCTCGAAGACACCAATAAACGTAAAATCCATCGAAGGATCGCAGGCGATGACATTAAAGTATATAGCGACCTTTAGGATAATGGGAACTCTTATCTATCACGCTGGGAGAGATCGATCGGTGCTAGGGAGATGAATGGAGTGCCCCGTACTTACATACTTACTATTTGTATAATTATGTAGGTATTGAAGTAAGCTCCAGATTATCAATCGTCTGAGATCGTATCTATACTATACTTAGGGTTGATTGTTCCACCGCTAGATAATTTTATCGCAGGAATAATTTTGAATTTTTGACAGTTCTTCCATATCAAAACTGTCACCCGTCAATTTTATTCGACGAATAAAAATTATCTGTCGTTTGAAAAATCAGCCCTTATTATTATAAAGTGGTAAAAGTTCTTTTGTTTGTAAGTTCGTATGTAGGCGGTAATCTCTGGAAGTACCAGTTGGATTTGAAAAAATATTTTTGCATTTGATCGCCTGATTCTTGAGAAAGGTTTATAGACATTATTTAACATCACGCTATGACTCTTAGGAACCCAGCGAAAAGAAAAGAAGTCAGGAAGAACGCTAAGCGAAAACGAAATAATAGCGTGGCCGAACGATACGATGCGACGTGGTGGGTCTGAGGAACAACAAATTTCGCGCGGACGAAGTAGCTAATCTAAATACCTATGAGTTTATGTAAAAATAACTTTAAATCCTTCACAATAAAGTTCAGTTTACGCTACAACTTCTAACATTTTTATAACTTTTTCAATAGTGCTAGTCACTCTGAAATCAACTTAATTACCATTAAAATAAAGTTGATATTTGTTTAACTTGAAACAACGCCAATTTGAAACAAATAAAATTTTAATATAGTTTATTTGCACACATATTATAAGCAGACAATAAGAAAGGAACAGAAAAATACGTACAACGGGAAGTGGGAAAGGTGAGTTTTTTGGGTGAATAAAAATTTGACTGTGTTTCTTAAAAGCGAACTTAACACAAGGATTTTTTCTAACCGCTTGATTGGTTATTTTCATTCATTAACCAAAATAATCCTTCATTATCTGCAAATTCTGTCCATCTATAGCTGGCAGACATCGCTAACTGCGGCAAGACCTCATATGATTCCCCCCTTTTCTTTACTCAATGAAAACTGCGGAATAAAGATTACTCAATCTAACGCCATTTTAATTTCTAAGCAATTAACTTTTCATCAAAAACTACAAAACGACGTTAACATACACAAACCAAAACTAAGGTAAGACGAAATCGTGCCGTGAATAATCACGCCGACAAGTCGCCCACGTGCATTAAGCCTAAACATCGGGGCGTGCTCACCAAACACGTGTTGGGACGCGTTTTCACTTTTTATTAGGGCTATTTTCGACTGAACGATTAAGGCGCTACTCCACAGTAGCCCACGGCTAAGCTACGCACGTGTACTTAGCTTCGCTTTGTATGGAAATTTAGATGAGATCCACGATTTAGCCGTGTAAAGTCCGACGACCAGTCTTACTAAAGGGTATTGTATTATCCAGGAACTGGGCTGTGGAGGTCAGATAGGCAGTCGGTCCGTGTAAAATATTGGTATTCAGCTGCATCTGGTTAGACTGGAAGCCGACCCCAACATAGTTGGGAAAAGGCTAGGCGGATGATGATGATCCACGATTTAGCTATGTACGGATGCATACACAGATGCAGGACAGGGACACTTCGACGGCCGCTGCTAGAGGCACAGTTGTCAAAGTTTTCTTTGTCTAAATTCCAATTTCACCAATGAAAATGAACGCAATCAGCACATCTAAACCGCGTTCAAGAGCTGTCAGTGTTATCATTGTTGTGGAATATTGACACTGACAACTCACTGAGCGCAGTTTACAGTGCGGCCGACGCGGACGTGAGAATACGATCTTGACATCTGTCAGTTTCATAAAAACGAGTACGTGTCTTGCGAATTAGATCTTTATTTGCTACTAGAATTGTCGAAATGACCGGTGTCAGAAACGCATTATCTCGACGTCCGGACTGCAGATGAACACATCTACGAGTATATATTATGTATCTACATTACTCTCCATGCACATCCCACGTTGCAGTGGACGGTCAACTTTAATGCTGCGCGCCTAATAGCTTACACATATTATTATTTATATATATTCATTACTAAGATTGGGAGGTGTATTATGAAAGTGAAATGGAACCTTATCTTCTGTAAGTAAGAGCGATTTACTTAATGGGTATGAACGCAAGAATGTGTATCCGAGGAGGTTAATATCGGTTGTTATTTACCTCAGTGTTGTGAAAGAAAGAACTTGGGGTAATGGTGATGTGTCGATATTTTTTGTGCGGTACTGTATGTTTATTTTAATAAGGTAATTATATTGCTTTAGGTGTGTTATTATTATTACCAAATTAAATGATTATATACGATATAATTTGATGTCGTAACAATGCCGAAGCCTGTTTCTGAAATACTTACTCACAATTTCATTTTGGATGGAATCGTGAAAACTGACGGTTATTGATCGCACGTGTATGTTTTCAAAAAAGGTCGGCCAGATAAATTATGAGCGTGCCAGTATTGATACTGGCCTACAGGTGTGAGGCTTTTAATAATATACCTACCTGGTGATTTGTTATTGTGTATTAAAAAAAAAAAACATTTGTGTCCAATTATTGCCGCCAGTAACAGTCACTATATCCCCCGTACTGATTGATATATACACACGTAATACCTATTAAGTCCAAAGGCTTTGCTGGTCATCAGAGAGCTCACATGAATGGAGAGAAAATTAGTCTGGGTCACCGGCGCTGGATACTGTGAAGAGGACTATATAATTATATATATATACATACTAAGTGAAGTATTACTTAAAAGGTATATATAACGTCCTCTTCACCGTAAGTGTACATACACACGAGCGGCACACGTCAACAACAGACGCATCTGCAACCGTTGACGCGTCAGCTGCTGCCGTCGACACCTCCACCTCCGTCGACACCTCCCCCTCCGTCGACACCAGCCCCTCCGTTGACACCTCCCCCTCCGTCGACACCTCCCCCTCCGTCGACACCTCCCCCTCCGTCGACACCTGCCCCTCCGTCGACACCTCCCCCTCCGTCGACACCTCCCCCTCCGTCGACACCTGCCCCTCCGTCGACACCTCCCCCTCCGTCGACACCTCCCCCTCCGTCGACACCTGCCCCTCCGTCGACACCTGCCCCTCCGTCGACACCTCCCCCTCCGTCGACACCTCCCCCTCCGTCGACACCTCCCCCTCCGTCGACACCTGCCCCTCCGTCGACACCTCCCCCTCCGTCGACACCTCCCCCTCCGTCGACACCTGCCCCTCCGTCGACACCTGCCCCTCCGTCGACACCTCCCCCTCCGTCGACACCTCCCCCTCCGTCGACACCTGCCTCTACCGTTGACGCGTGCCGCTCGTGTGTATGCACACTAAAATCTTGAGAAGGCTTATTAGCCTTATCAGGATTTCCACTTGGGTGCAATATATCCAGCTTCTATGTTATTTCAAATCCACCATTTCTATTATTGATCAAATATTACGCCTTATTGTTCTGGCATTTTACTCCAGTTTCCAAGTATACATAGGTTGCCGTATAATGTCCTATTAAAAAGCTTTCAGCAGCATCTCTTTATTATAACACGAACACATATAAAAGGATATTGTTATAACCATCCTGGTTATAATGCATTCTATAAACAGGGCCATTTTACCTTACCTACCTACTTTAGCAGCGAATGAACCCTTTATTATATAGTATCATCAAGCTTGTAAGCTTTTATGAGGTAAACAGAGTTACTTAGTTAGAAGCCTGGTTATGTTATAGGTTAAGAGGTAATAAAGTTGCACTGAGCAGAGAAATTGTTACTAACTTTACAGTTGTTTAAGAACCTACATTAGCTATATGTTGAGGTGATTTTTTATTATCACCAGCAGTGCGTCTTTTAATTAAGAATACGGTTCTTCATCGAAAATCATATACTTGTGAAGTTCCATGTTCACAAAAAGCTTTAAAGGTCTCAAGACACAATAATAGCCTTACTCTGAAGACTTACAGAATAATACACCTACATTTGTACCTTTGACATATTACTATGCTCTTCTTCTTCGTGTTTAATTATATTCATATGACGGCGCAGCAAGTGACAAACAAGACGTCACTAGTTTTATTACGAAATTACTGAATCATCGAAGAGGTGTACACATTTTGTAGTTGCCTCAATATTAGGTTTAAACACAGACAAAGCTCTTACTCATGAATCTCGTAAGCTCTTCGCAAGCAAGCTTACTTACACTAACCGTTGTTGACTATCCACTACCCATAAAATATAGGGTTTCTATTACAAATGTGTAAATTTCACTTTCTCAGTTGAGAGCAGCGATAAATGTATACAAATTTAATAATACATTTGTGAGAAACAACCTCTGGTTACAAACGGAAACTTCATATTGTGGTGTCATTACAACATGGGTTTCTGTCCGATGCATCTGAGGTCAGCGACCTTTTAATTAAACAAATAAATACTTGTACAGAATCCAATATATAGACAACAAGTAATTGCTTTGACTACAGCTATTTACTGAATTATTAACAACATTCTAATGTCAAATGGTATTCGTGCAGGTAAAACTGTTGTTGAGCTGAAGATCGAGGGGTTAGGCTAGGCTCATATATTTTCTTAAGCTGTAGATAAGAAATGCTATATCCATATAAACTATTTTGAAAACCATTCCAAAGAAAACTTTAGCCCCAGTCTACCTTAATACCTATAAAGGTGGACCGGAGCTCAAGTTTTCTTAATCTATGATGAACGATGAAGATAACGATAATTTTAATATCATTGCATCTGTAAAGTTTATAAACTTATATGCATTTAATACCCTCAGTTAGAATGAAGAAAATCAAGAATCTTTTGATCGCACTAACATCAATAATGGTAATGAACTTTGTAATAAAACTGCAAGTTCTATTCAACACTTAAATACAAACGATAATAAAACAAAAGAAAGAAATAAAGAAAAAGATTCATACAGTCGTTAAGATGACAACGAAGATTGAACACAATGTGATATTAACGTCACAAAAAGTACAGATGTGCTCATAGTTAAGTACATCCACCGAGTAATCACACGCCAGAGGCAATATAGCCGATCTGAATAATGAATAGACACATTAAATATATACGAAATATTTTTCATGTATAAAAATATCTAGATCACGGACCAGAATTTATTGAAATCGAGAAATGCCCTGAATACTAGATGCTATCATAACACGAATGAATGTGACCATCCATTTATTAAGACGCACGACTGACCGCCATGTTTTAGCAATATAGAAACATTTTTTGATTAAAATCGATTCGTGACATACCATTGTAATACTTTCTCTGTATAATTTTGAAAGTGTCAAAGTATTGGCGATTAAAACAGATGAGAAAACGAGCCGAATGGTGGACAATGATTATAATCAGAACAGCCGTGAAACAGCTTTTACTAAACAATGGATAAATAAACAAATAAGATCAGCCAACCGTCACGGTCTGCGTGAAGGAGACAGAAGATTCGGCGTTAATGAATCCGAACGAGATGGGCGTTAGAAAAAAGACGGGAGATCGCCAATGGTGGCGGAAACAATATTTTCACTTGATTTCAATAATATTTCTTTGTGTGGCCGTTACATATCGGGAGCGCGGTGTGATGTCTGATTTCTCTGTTTGCTAGTCACATTTCTAATGCGTGTGATTAAGGTCAATAGATCGCAATGGCGATGGCGGTGTGTTATAAACATTGTAATAGTTTTTATGTGTACGGAGATCAGATAAATGATGTTCAATGGCGAAGGAAAGGATTGTCATTGCTATGCAAGCCATTAAATACTTTGTAAGTCTTGATGTTGGTATTAAGTGAGATGAGCAGATTCGTAATCTGGCGTCAATCTGTGCGGAGATGACTATTTGATGTTCATGAAGAGATTGTTTGCTTCACACTTTATGTACTGGTCTTTTTATAGGTACTGGAAGATCATAAATGCTTTTAGCACATTGTCTTACTTTCTATGCATGGAACTGTTAATTTTGAAGTTCAAATAGGCCTTTAAGGCGGGTTGTAGTAACCACCTGCACCTAATCCATACTACATAATATATATAATATTATAAATTCGAAAGTACCCCTGTGTGTATGTCCACGTCTAAACCACTGATTTCGGTAACATTTGGCAAGGAGATATGTAGTAATAATAATAATTTATTTAATAAAAACGTTTACAAAAGGTCTACATTTAGCCAAGAGTGGCAAATTTCCCATACCATAGATAGATGACATCTTGGGGAATGAAAACTTTTTGTCCCGGTAGCACGTTTTTGTGGGATAATTTCCGATATCCACGCGGGCGAAGCCGCGGACAGAAGCTAGTGCAAGATAACTTGCCGAGGCCCGAAATTCTGCTTGTACATTGATGGCAACATTGGAATCAGATCTAAACGCAGGGAAATATAATAAAACATGTATTGTAGTAACTAGGTCAGCCTATAATATTCCCACTGCTGGGACACAGACCGCCTCTTTCTGTAGAGGGAGTGGACTATAATCCACCACGCGAGCCCATTGCGGGTGGGTGGATGTCACATGTTTTCGAATTTTTGGTTCTAGGATATGCTCCTGCTCCTCTTTCCTCACGATTTTTTCCTTCACCGTTTTGAGAGCAGTGGTGATGAAATAATTTACACAGAGTAAAGTGCCTGTTTGGTTATGAACCCACGACCTACAACTCGTAAGTCGCGGCCATTACCACTGGGCCACCACTGCTCGTCATATACTCGTTGCAACTAATGAACTTAAGATTTCCGAATGATAAGTGTGGTCTGAAGAATTCGAGATTCAACTAATACTTTTTAAAAGGATGATAAACAGACAAACGAAAAAAGAATAACCCATGCACTTACAAAAACATCTCTTCAATCCTCAAATTACAGTGAAAGTAACGCAAACAAGCGGACCCAACCTGTTTTAACTCACCCCAAAAGCACAATAGTTGTATATATACAAGAAATCCCAGATCAAATAGAACCATCTACTTTCTAAGTAGAGAATCTTGCTAGACGGTATGTCTACTGATGAAGATAGCTGCCATTATTCATTTTGCATGTGGATGTCATGAAGTGTCGCGATTGTGATCTATGACGGCTTAGAAGATGGTGCTATCTGATTTGCGTTCATCAGCTGTTCCGGATGAGTGCGGCTGGTATTGGTGCGAAGTTTGGACAGTAAGTTGGGGGTTGGGGCCAACTTGTTGGGTGTTGGTGGAATGAGGAAAGTGGTTCAATGAAAACTGGTGCATTACGGTCAGCATTTTCAATTTGTTTCAGGTATGGGTGCTGGATTAACAGCTAGGATATATAATTAGAGATAAACATTGGTTGTATCATCTGTGACAAATAACAGTGTCCTCTTGGACTATCCATTTACAAATCTACATTTTCTAAGTAGTTTATGTGCCAATAAATATGCTTTCATTAATGTGTGTATCTTATCTACTATATCATATTTGATGCATATACCTATTGTATGGTCAAAATACTAGACATATTCCAATATATAACGCTTTCGTCTTCCACCGGATCAAAATCGTTATCTCATTGTAATAATGTGCACATAACTTCATTATTAAGACCGTTGTCTATCCTTCCTGCTCGTGTGTCAAATACACGTCGGCAACAAGGTGCGCCGCGTCGGCACATTTGCTTACTTACTGCGCAAGCGCACACTGCGACAGATAACAACCGCACGATATAAACTAGCTACTGGAATTATAACTAGCGTTTCTTTCTCCTAATTTGTTGTTGCTAAGTTAGTAGTCTTGACTAGTAAGTTTATGGAAAAGATAAATGTTGTGATTAAAAGAAAGCCTTAATTTGTAGTTAATGTTTTAAAGCCTTTATACAAGCTGTTTAACGAATTTATCAGGTCAAACGCCATAATGTAACTGAAATGTTGATGAGATTCTCACCTTTAATAGAATTAATTAATTAAACTGATTTTGCATGGCATGTCTTTCTCTATCACATAAATGGTTTATAGGAATTTCTGAAAAGCACTATAAAGTAACAGTATCTTGCAAAATACTATAGCAATAAAGACTGATTAGATTCTTGCATCTAAGTGGATTATAGAAAATAAGGAAGCGAAATGCCATGGCATAGGGAATGTGAAAGAGGATTATGACAGGGACGCATCACTGTATAAAGACTGCTGAAAGAGATGAAAGAACAAAAATGTTTGGGATACCTGTATGTCAATTGCTGAGACCGGGTTATAACCATTCAAAACATATTAGTTTTAGATCAGCAGCGCTAATCTATAGGTTGATAATGATGCATGATGGTGAAGTAATTGATAAGCAAATAACACCAATAGTGCTAAAATCAATTAGCCCCATTCCTCAAAACTATTATCAGCATTATTTGCAGTAATAATATTTAATGTTTACCCTCCATTCTCAAACTGACACCAACTTCCTTTACAGAATGCAAACACGAAAATAAATTCATATTAAATCTTGGAAAATTTTGACTTCATCTTTCGCGGTTTCCAATACCTAGTTGTATTTTATTCTCTTTTGGCGTCCTACCAAGAACATGTTTATTGCAGAATGCATCGCTACTTCCGCCTTCTGCCAAGTCTTCAGATTTAATAACACGATGAGTATTCTATTTACTTGCCTTATCATGTTTTATGACATTTGTTTTAAAAAGACTGGTGGTAAAATGGGATATTTTGAATTTAGTGCTGATTTTAATGATGTTGATGCTGGTGCTCTATCTCTGCAATTCATAAAATATGGACGATAGCTTATTTGCCTTTTCCCAACTATGTTGGGGTCCGCTTCCAGTCTAACCGGATGCCGCTGAGCACCACTTTTTCACATGGAGCAACTGCCTATCTGACCTCCACAACTCATTTACTGAGTAGTACTATATCTCTTGGTAAGACTGGTTGTCAGACTATCAGGCTTCTGACGAACCGTTCCGACTGTCAAAGATCCACGAATGACAGCCGGGACAAACGGCTTAACGTGCTTTTCCGAGGCACGGAGGGGCCTTGGTATGTAAAGATGGTCACCCATCTACGGACTGACCGTTGCAAGCGTAAATTATCCTAGGATGTAATTCCAGAACCAAAAACCAATAATTCCAAGCTTTAGCCACGTGCAAATTATCTGTGATACAGAATTCAATTCATCCACTATAGCTAGATTTTGGTTTCATTGTTACTACATATCGCCAGATCAATGTTTCCCACACGAATCCCATCATAATAATATCGTAAGGCGACCAGGGTTATCGACATAATAATTGGATTAGCCTCATTCATAGTTCATTATAACTGTATGGAAGTGGACCATTTCGACGATAAGTTTAAAATGTCAAATGTGGGAGACGTGAGACGGTATGACATTTTGAAGGTGGCGTACACACTTGGTTGCTAAAAGTATTTTTTTTATTCTTAGGCACTGGACTAAGTACATTTTCAAAAGCACCTAATTAAAGAAAGATATAAATATTCAATAAAAAGTCCTAATGAACTATGTATAAGGCTAGAGCCAATCTGAGCGAACAAATGACGTCGCATAATTCAGATAACCGAAGGCGAGCTGTCGAAAACCACAGTCGGGCTTCGGAATGTCATGTGGTAAGCGCTAGTGGTCGTGTAAACCAATGCTTGTATTAATTAGTACAAGATGTTACAAACTCAGCTGGAAGGCAATTTTGAGACCAACAAGCAACCTTGTTTATCTTGCAATATCTGTCGTAGTTTCGAATACCAAAGTCGTAGATTCGTAAGCCAGAAAGGGGTAATACAATGCCGTGGTGGAGCTTTTTGGCTAAAATTGACTAGCAAATTCAAGAATACATTTAGGTACTGTGGGCCCAGCACGAACGCGCTGTGTAAACGTAACGTAAATTAGAACGATTTTAAATATGAAAATACTTGTTGTGCACATAATTTTAAGACTTGATTTATATCTATGGTTGACAAAGCAATGGACAACATTGTCAAATTTTCAAGGTTTTGAATACAAGGCTTTTGGCTACTTTTTATTAGTGTGTGTATTTTGTCTATATTTTTTTCCTTCTTGTTTGTGTAGAATAAACAATTTTTCTTTCCTTCTTTTTTTGTTCTTATAACTTATTATGTTTGTCGCAAAAAATTTAACCAACATGTTATAGAATAGTTGTATTCACAGATCGTTTTTACGTTACGTTTATTTACGGCACGTGTTCGTGCCAGAGCCTCTGATGTAGTTTCGGTAACCAAAGTCAATATTTCGGAAACCAGTAAGGAAGGTGTAACACAATTCTGCGATAAAGCTTTATGGGTCTCAAACTAACGTAAAACCACGTTCATTTACTGCGTTCTCGTTAACGTTACAACATAATCCTTAATAATGGTTACTATGAAGTAATCTCATAATGAAACTAATAGTTAAAGTAAAGCCCATATCACAAGCCAATCAAGTTTTATGGATAATTAATAGCTAATCAAAGCCAGCGGTGGAACCTCCATTAATATTATGAGGTTTATTACTGAGACGCAAATGAGGGTATAGTTTAACACTTTATTATAACTTTCTTTAGTTTTTGAATTATATGTTTCATGTCATCATACTTTTGCCCTTATCTCAATTAGTTTAGGGTCGGCGTTACCTGTCGTCTTCTTCCATAGCTATATCTCTATGAGCTGTCATATCAGTATTCACTCCCCAGAGGGGCAATTCTCGTAATTGAACGAGAACGTTCACAGTCTGATCTCAATCTCAATCTGTCAAAAGTACCTCAAATTTCCCTACATTTTGACAAGTTTTTGACATTTGTTTATTGCCGAGATGACACTGCGACTAGACTTTGGCCGTCTTATTACAAAACGAAACCTAACTTTAGTTCTAGCCATTCTATTGAGCCAGTGCTTGTATTTCGATTTAGGCAAAGTTCTTAATACTAAAATGACAACTTAGCACCGAACTAAGCTGTCATTTTTGTATAAAGAACTGCATTTCTCTATCAGTTGGGTTCTTAATTCAATAACTGGGTCAGTGATTTAAACCTGATCGAAAGAAAAGCCTTGTTTTGTAATAAGGGGGTGTCCGTGGATGGATGACCATCTTTAAATATGTCTGAAGCTCGAAAGGCTGACAACCAGTCTTACTAAGAGGTATCGTATTTCCCAGTAACTGGGTTGTGGAGGTCAATACTGGTATTCAGCTGCATCGAGTTAGACTGGAAGCCGACTCCAACATAGTTGGGAAAAGGCTACGCAGATGATGATTTGATAACTGATCAAATTCAATACCTACGTGCTGTTGATTGCACGCAATGTAAAAAGAGCAAGCAGCATGTAAACAAAGCAGCCAGCAAGCAGAGCAGTAAGTATAGAGCAACAAAATTCAAACAATGTAAAAGCTTCTTAACTTCTGTAGTAAGTGACTGATCCGAAGAGATTGATAGCATGCAAGACTCAAGATTCGAATCACGCCGACACTGGAGTCATTATGGCGGCTATTCTATCACGAGATTAAGCTCGACTTGCAATGGCTCTACTTCGGAAATAAACACTCTACTCGATTTAAATTCGGAAATTAATGTTGGTACAAGGAGTATTTATATCGTTTTACGGATTTTTAGTGAAGGTTGGGTTCATGAGCAATTTTCTTATTAATATTTTGACCTTGTTCGCTTAGTTGTCAATTTTATTGTGCATACTGTTTGCTCCTATAAGTGACGGAGTGCACTTAATAACTGATGTTGCCCTTTATTTTATGTGTCATGTATTGTGTTCGTGTTTTGTTGGAGATCCTAAATAAATAAATAAAGAGATTTGATCGTCGTCATCGTCACCCTAAATAGTAACTAACCATATTGGTAGCTTTTTGCTTCGTAGAAATTTTCATGGGTTTCTCGTGAAAATTTGGGACGTCTCCCGACTAAATCAAACAAAATAACGTACTCTAACAACGTAATTTTCTATTACAACCGACTTTTAGTGAAAGATAGAGGATTGGTAACTTTTTGGCGAGCCACAACAATACCCCCACACAAATAGAAAATTATTATCAAAGAACAATATGTTACGAGTACATGATATCTTACAGAATTCATTCTTCTTTAACCATAAATCCTAATTCTCCGAAGATAAGACCAATAAATCTCAGTGGAAAAATCATTGGCTTCACATGACTTATCTTAATTAGCCGGATTTCCTTCTTTATATCCATTTTTATTTAGTTCCTGCTACGAAGAATCGTATATTTTCATGTTACGGCTCGGGTAATTTATTTATGTACTCTATATCCTGGTATTTACGTCTTTCTTTATAACTTCTATGTCTTGGCTGCTTCCGTGCACTATAATTATTTATGTGGTCATCTTTTAGAAGATAACATTTATATCAAAAGATGTACGCATCTAAATTATCTTTATTCACTTCCTTAACTAATGGGAAACACAACATAAGGTAATTTCGTAATCACTACCAGCAGCAATGAATTTCATTTTGACAGTTCAACAACATTCATTGCGTAATTGTTGAGCAGACAAAGGACATTGCCACCAGGCAGGTCCCTTTTGTGGTATCGTGTGCCTGATTGGAATAATAACCTAAAAATATTATTTATTTTTTTGTTTTCAAGTTATTTTTTATACAATTTCTTTCACCCTGGGAATAAAGTTAAAGTTAACTAATAGTTAAACATTACGTCGACATCCGTTTGCTAAGTATACAAAAAAAAGTTGCCAGATATCAAATAACTATTGAAAATGACGTATTTTAATCAATGGAGTAATCGATATCAGAACAAAACGATAATTAACAATAAAAAAAACAATTATTTTTAATTATTAAAACTAGTTTACGTCTGAATATTTGACAACTTGAAAGCTACTGTTTTAGCATTATGTTTTCACGACGATGAGTTAGAATGGTATTAACCCTGTCTTTTTCATAGCTACGTATTATTGTAGCATATTATATCTAAAATGCACAAGGATAGGTGTAGGCCAAGTATAAAATATTCATGATGACGTAAACTAGTGGATATACGCTGCTTATAGTCGATGCGAGTAATAGCGATGGAACGATGACAACAATAGGTTGCTTATATTCTTAATAAGTCTACATTGTTGAATAGATGTTCATAAAAGCGATTTACACAAACATAAAAGCCTTACGTATTTTGGAAACGCCGTATTAACAAAACAGTTTTAACCGATGAATCGATAAAAAATCTTAAATCGATTTATTAATGATTAAAAATAATTGATCTGGCAACATTTACTTGCGCATGTCACAGCACTTTTTTCTGCTTCTGAGGTTCGTTACGTTCGTGATTGCTTTGTATAAATACGTTGAGTTTTGAATTCCGTATTTATTTACATAGTTATTATTTACGATACGTGCTTTTTCTGCTACCACCGAGTTGAGCTAATAAGTTCCTCGAGTACTGTATGTTTTGTGAGATAATTGACTCTTGTTTGTGCTGTTCTTTGTGAGATATTTGACTTTAGGTGCTATCTTTGGTGAGATATTTGACTCTTAGTGCTATCCTTGGTAAGATATTGGACTCCCGAACAGTTTTTTGTCAGAACTATGTCTACCCCAGCCAGAAGTCGGGCACACCGTCTGCCTTCCCGACGCTGTATTAACTGTTCGATTTTATTAGCGCCTAATTTACGCTGGTATACAGTTGAGGAGTTGAACGGGCAAATGACAGTTCTTCTACGCACTTGGACAATGCCTACACCTGTAAGTTATCGTGTGCTTATTACAATAATAATTATTGTGGACTATAGTGCCTAAATGCATTGTGCAAACTCAAAATAATAATAATATTCCATGCTCATAGTGATGTATAGTATAGTCTATGTCAATTTCTAATTTTATTATAACCTAGATTTTTAAAACAGAAAAATAATGATATCTCCTGAACCAGGGTGAATAAATGAAAAAAGGTTTCTGATTAGGAAAATGCTATGTTTTTACTATTAGGTAAAATAAAAATCTTCAGGGCACAAGCATTTTCCACTGGGACCGAACTTCCTTTACAAAACGGGCAATCTCCTTTATCAAACATAATATGAAGCGATGGATTAGCAGATTATATTCAGATTGTTATTGAAAGTGTGTTACGTAATTAGGATGCAGGTCTCATGCCAAAATAGTGTTTTTGTTTTTACTAATTTATTGTTTTTGATATTGTTCGCAGGTATGTTCCTAGTTCCTACTTGGTAAAAAAGGATCTTCGAAATTCGCCAGCACGTCAAGTCACGGACAACAGATTTTCAATTAGCTGACAAAGTAGGTAGTGCTATTCAGTATTATGTAAAGTATCACATTCTTTCTATTCTTTTCTTTTTTTTATATAAACGTTGCCCCACACTAGGAATTACTCCTGTATCGTGGATGCGTTCACAAACATTTTATCGGAGATCAAACGGAGTTATCTTCGGAGGAGGATTCTGTAAAAATCTCACCGTGAAAAGTTAGGTGAAGTGAGCTTAGAGTGAGCTGTCAATAGTGTCAATCCCTTAGCATAAGTGGGAATGACAGCTCACTCCAAGCTCACTTCACCTAATTTTTCACGGTGAGATGGTTACAGAATCGCATTGCAGGGCTCATTTTGCAGAAATAAAAATTATACTTTTTATTATTTTGTATTTCTTCAGTGCATTTTTATTACACCAACTAAGGAAACGATGACGACTACACAAAACCGCATTTATTGTTATAAAATGTGTTTTCCTTATATTGTAACTAGCAGCGCCCTACGGTTTCACCCGAATAATTAACCATCCCGTGGGAATATCGGGATAAAAAGTATTATATGAGTTAATTCTGGTTATAAACAATGTGTGAGTGTAAAATAGTAACAAACATCCATCCATCCATACAAACTGTCCCGTTTATAATATTATGGTAGGAAGTAGGATAAATAGTATACCTAGATGATGATGGTGTCGATGGTAATGTCCATCAAAACCCGATATTTAATGGTGATACTCCCTCGCAAAGCCATTAATTCGACATTAGTGAACAATTACGAGAAAATAATCAATAAAAATTAGGTTTCAAACTAACTCGAATCTGATAACAAAACAAAACAACCATTCGAGTAACTAATAATATACATAAAAATACCTTTCTAGTCATATAAAAATTATTGCTGTTGGAGCGGGTATATACCAGGTTCCATATATAGTTGCCCATCATCCTTTCAATGAACACACAACACACAAATTCGATCCAAGGCGTCAACACATCGTTGAACCTTTCACAAAATCCAATTCTCCGAGAGCACACAATAGAACCCGTACAAACATACGCGCCAGAAAACAAAACTAATAATGTTGTGTATCAAAAAGCATTACAAAAAAAACTATGTTTTTGAAATCATATTTTTTTAAATTATTTATTCCAGTTCGAATTGAATATTCATAGTTGAGATAGGACTACGTCTGTCGGGTCAGCTAGTTGTACCTACATAAAAATACCTTTCTTGTCATATAAAAATATTGCTATTGGAGCGGGTACCAGCACCCTAATTGCGTAACACACAATCAATCTCAATCTGAATCATTTTAAAGGATATTGCTAATCCATTGCTTCATATGTTCAAAAAATGAGTCATGATTGTGTCTGCTCAACAACGTAAATAACGCAATGAATGTTGTTGAACTGTCAAAATGAAACCGATTCCGATTGATCGTGTGTTACGCAATTAGGGTGCAGGTTCCATCCATTTTTGGCCATCATCTTTTCAATGAGTCACACACAACACGCAAATTCGATCCAAGGCGTCAAAACGTTGTTGAACCTTTCACAAAATCCAATTCTCCGAGAGCACATAACAGAGCCCGTACAAACAGAACCCTGTCCTCTCAACCATGTTATCCGTAAACACACTCGCGTAACAGCAAATTACCGCAATCTCAGTAATTAAACAGGAAAAAGCGGTGGATTGTAAAAGAAAACTGATTTGTAAGCGTCTTCAAAACTTTATGGGGCGTGTGTAAGCGAGCTGGGACATAAATATCGCTTAGCAAGCGAAACCACTACCATGAAATCACGCAAAGTGATCAAGTTCGCTTCGACATATCTACGTACAACAATATAACTACAATAGATGAATTTAATCTGTGTTTCATACAGTTTTAGTTACCGAACATGTAAACAAACATTTTTTTTGGTACTTTAAAATCATTATCTGCCTAGCCTTTTCCCAACAACGTTGTAAGTACCAGTACTTTATATAGAGCGACTGCCTATCTGATCTCCACGAACCAGTTACTGGGTAATACGATACCCCTTGGTAAGATTGGTGGTCAGACTTTCGGGCTTCTGTCGGCCCGTAACGACTTTCGCATTGTGACTTTTTTGGTATCCAAGTATAAAGTTCAGTTAGCGCGACAACTTCTGACTTTTTTTTTTAATTGTAATTTTGGAGTCTACTTAATTTATACTTGTAACCGGAATACAAATCAACTAAAAACAAGGTTTAGAATCTATACTAATATAATAAATCTGAAAAAAAAATATTTTTCGAACGCGATAATCTGTGGAACTACCAGTGGACTTGAAAAAATTTTTTTGCATTCGATATCCCAATTCTTGAGGTAGGTGTCTTTGGGCTATTTAACACCACATAAAGAATAAAGGAAGAAAAAAGCGTAAAAGAAGTAGCGGAGCACAGCTTTAGTATATTTTATGTTAAAACAAGAAATTTCACGCGGACAAAGTCGCGGGCGGAAATTAGTTTGGAATAAGTGTTGAAGTTTACGAAGATTGGAATATTGACAAATAGGAGGAGGAATTTAAGGAAAGTAAAATGAAAGTAGAAATTATTGCTCTGTGTTATTGGCAGACGAAGATAAAACCTATGACTGCGGGGCGTCTGAAGACCTAGATATGAGCAATTATGTTTTACAAGAGAAACTAAACGTGAAATAGTTTAGCTAGTTCGATTGTGTTTCTACGAACAGTATTTTAGTAGTTTTAGAAGAAAACCTTTTGTGATTTTAAGTTAGAAAAGAGATATTTTTTATTAATTTTAATTACGTTATTCTAGAAAATAATAATAGATTCATCGACGACTCCGTCTTGGAGTGTAAATGTGGTGATGTTCCACACACTATGGGACACTTAATGTCATGTCCTGCGTATAACGTCAGCTGCACGTTGCATGAACTGATGCTGTCTTAGAATGTACATATTCCAAATTACGTAAAAGTTAACTTTAAAATGCGTAATTAAATAAACATATAAACTGCCTTATCTTATTGAATCATCTTATTTATGACTTCTTACAGACATTATAATACCGTACGTGTATCAATCAATGTATTGTATGTTGCTGCAATCACTAGTTCCATCTGTCAAAAAACGGTTTACCGAATGGACAGGGTATAGTAATCGAGCTAAACACGTAGCCGAATTCTGGGCTGAGTCCATTTAAATGGCCATCGACACGCTAAGGAGAAGAAGATTCTAGAACATGGCTTAAAGAATTTTAAAAGCTTCAGACAGAATATATAGTACACGGAAGTTTATCTTTAAAGAACTATTAGAAACTTTTTAATTACGTCATTAACTACCCGATGATTGAAACTGGACCCATTAATCCTGGTTTATGACGTCATCTATTAGGGCTCTGTCTAGAAAACGTTTACTGCGTTTATGTCAATGGCACTATAAAATCTTTCACTAGATTATCTGCTATAAATCTAACTTGTGGTACTTGGTATTCATCTGAGATGCCTAGATGGGTGACTAACTAATGCGTTGGGCTCTCCAATTAATCAATCAAAATTGAGAGTATTCCGCTTTCCAGTAATGGGTGCGGCCAGTCGGGAGTGCGGCGAATGTACAAGTATCTCCCGGGCCCCTGACACTGGAAGGAACAGTGGGGTTTTAGTTGGTAGGAGTCCGACATAACCCTCAGTTCTTCCAGAAAAAAAGGTTGGAGGGTATCCACGAAAAAAGAGGTCTATTCTGTAAAAATCTCACCGTGAAAACTTAGGTGAAGTGCGCTGTCATTCTACTTAATGCTAGGGATTGGGAGTATTGACAGGTCACTTTACTTTAGTTTTGACTGTCAGATATTTATTTATTTATTTATTTAAACTTTTCGCACAAAAAAGGTACAAAGGCGGACTTAATGCCTTAGGCATTCTCTACCAGTCAACCAAGGGTGGTGAAGAGATTAGATGGCAGGTGCTTTGGTTGAGAGGGACAATGATAAAAAACTTAAAACTATGTATATAAATAGGTTATATTATACACATACATACTATTACTATAATATATACTTATAATATATATATATATATACAAAATCAAGGAAGAGAGATATTAATATGACTCTACTCTCTAGATATTATTTGCGGAATACTTCCAATTTTTACGGAATAGATCCGCTGATTCCAAATTCATATTATTCAGTAATATTGTCTGGTGTGTATCAATAGAACCGACCACTATGGGTATTTAGTTACGAGTAACATACCTTTGATATAGTATAAAGTATCGTGCTATAAAGAGCGAATTTCAACTATAAAACCAAAAACGATCAGCCTGCACATCTAAACCATGTTTTAAGAGCGGTGTCAAAAACGATAACACCAACAGCTCTTGGTTTAGGTGTGCTGATTCAGTTTCATTGGTAAAATTCGCCCTTAGTAAATTGGTGATTCACAGCTCAGTGAGTACTGTTTTAAAAAAAAAGAAAAATCATTCGTTCAAAATAGGCTGAGAATCAGCGCTTTTTGGACGTCAAAATTACATAAGACAGTCGCTCAAAACGCCTGCCCTTCGACACTTCTTAATGCTTTAGCCGAGAAGAAGTGGCGCAACAAACTGTGTTGCTAGGGAGTTTGATTGTTAAAGCGAATTTTACGGAATGCCTACCACAACTGCTGTGAATATCAATTACTTCCGGATGACTCGTGATAAGACCCCTAGTAAGAGATCTCGATTTACGACAGAAAGTTGTGGTTTTCAGAAATTCGGCAATAAAGCAAGCTTCGCGGTACCGGGTAACGACATACGATCGAACAGTCGTAACATAAAAGTTTGGACACCGATGTCCCGAAAATGGCCGAGCTCGGCCGAAGTTTGGATATGACATTCTTACAAAGGAAGCCGGGAAATGTATGTGTTGGAATTTTGATTAAAATGTGTGTAGACTGTGTTTTTGACACTTTTGGGTGAGGTTTGGTGATGTTTGTTCGGTTCTATTGAATTTTGTTTTATGTTTATTCAAAACTAGCTTCTGCCTGCGACTTCGTCCACTTGAAATTTCTTTCTTTCTTTCGCCTTGCCCGCCCGAGCTACTATTTGCTTTTTTTTTTCGCTTAGCGCTCTTTCCGACTTTTTTTAGTTCCACTCGGCTCCTAAGAATTGTAGCGTGATAGTAAATAGCCTATAACTTGCCTCAAGAATTAGGCAATCAAATGCACAATATTTTTTTAAATGCGATTTTTAATTCCGGGGATTAGCGCGTTCAAACAAACAAACTCTTTAGCTATATTATAATTATTGTATTATATTTATAGTATAGGTACTGGTGATATTTATGTGTGTTTAATATTGCTGTGTTGAGGGTGGTTGAAAAACACTTAACTACTATACAGGGTCCAACTAAATTAGTTGGCGAAACTTCACAGACGTGATGGAGTATCGACATCTAAACATAACAAAATACTTTGTTTGGCTAAACTTATATTTCCAGTACAGACGCCAGCTGCACATCATCCACAAACTACTACAATTAGTCAAATTTCTTTAATAGATTCTCAACTTTATTGCTATTGCGTTAAGGTTCAAGGTTGATTGGGAAAATTTTACAGTTTCGGGTAACTGACGTCTGTACACCTACACTAGCTGCGGACGTTGATCATGTAGTTTCTTGAAATATGGGTGTAAAATATCTGTATACTTGTAAAACTGCGAGGAATAGCTTTAAAGGCACATACAATTTATTTTTATTTATTTTACCATTTATGTACATACATAATTATATGAATAGACAAGAAAAAAACAGCACAGAAAAAAAAGGGGACAAAGGTGATGCTTATTTCATAAGAAATCTCTTCCAGCACACCCGAGACAGGACAATAGATACAGAGATGTAGACAGCGTGTGAAATATAATTTACTGTATGTGTCGCGGCATACTCATCTAGCGTAACATGATACATACATAATCTGCATTCACGACAATATTCGCCAAAAATGTAAACAAATATGAGTTTATGGAAAAATAACTTTAATTTTTACACAATAAAGATCAGTTTACGCTACAACTTCAAACATTTTTATAACTTTTTCAATAGTTCTAGTCACTCTGAAATTAACTTAATTTCCGTTACAATAAAGTTGATATTTGTTTAACTTGAAATAACGTCAATTTGAAACATAAATAAAATTTTAATATACACTCACGCCTTCTATATACAATGTAGGCAGACACTACAGAATGCCACCTGCAACGATCCTTATATACCCTTTTGCCTCGTGTATGTCTTTGATCATGAAGCCAATTCCCGTAATTAAAAACGTTCAAATTCAAGTCGCAATCAGAGGGGCAATTCTCGTAATTTTAAGAAAATTCACAGTCTGATATCAGTCCCAATCTGCCAAAAATACCTCAAATTTCCCTACATTTAGACCAGTTCTTGACATTTGTTTGTCGCCGAGATGAGACTGCGACTAGATTTTGAACGTTTTAAATAACGAGAATTGGCCTTCTTATCTCAGCGACAGTCAATGTCAAAATCTTGTCAAAAATGTAGGGAAATAAGACGTATTTTTGACAGATTGAGACTGAGATCGGACTGCGAACGTTCTTACAATTACGGGAATGGCCCCTCTGGTCATATACGCATGCCGGTTACGAGTCATGATACATACGTCAGATAAAAAGCGCCGTATGGTATTTAAAAGGAACCCAGTAGATTTCTTGCAATCAATCGATTCTGACTTGTGACATTGTGAGCTAAACCGGATATTTCTTTACAAACCGTATACTTTCTTATAGCCTGGACTACTGTAACTACTCTCAGTGCCAATAAATACAGATTTTATTGAAACATCTAACAATTTTATGTCCGTCACCCGTTTACTTGGTTTGATTTCCTTTGGGGGAACTAGACGGTACGCTTAATATAGGATATAATATATATTTTATGGTTTTATATCCGCTTAACGCGGAACGCTATTGTTTTTACGACGACATTTAATAAAATGAAACGATACAGTCCTGTAATATTCTTCCATTTATGAATAGAATATAAGTCTATTATTGCTCATTTTTTACTGAGAAATATTCTTTTTTTATTATCTTAAATTTTTTATCGCTAAACAAAAACAAGACATGTCATAAAAAAATTGTAAAAGCATACTAATACAGTCGACCAAGCTATTTGACAGGCAACTAAGTTGCAACTACTTCTAATCCATGTTGCGGGTGTGCTGAGTAGTCACTTATTTTACATCACTCTCTTGAGTCATCATCAATTCCTCTACCCTTATCCTAATTTATTTGGGGTCGGCGCAACATGTTTTTATTTTCATGCTTCTTTTGTAGTCCTGGACAAAGGCCTTCCTCCACTTTTTCCACTGTTCACGAGCCAGTTGCTTTCAGTTTTGGCGGAATTTGTGTAGTTCGCATCGCCATCTCCTACGTGGCGTGCTGCGACCCCGCACTGTCTCAGGGTACCAATTCTGTGCTAACTGGGCCCAAAGTTTTTGTCCAGATGCAGATACACTGCTGTACTGTCTGTAAATGGGACGGCCGTTTGAGTTATTACGCACACAATAAAGAGATTTTTGCCTGAACACCAAATATCTGGTTCGACCGTACACTAGTATTCACAGTGAAACGCATATAATATTATGGCTGTAATTGTATCTCTATTTAACCCGTTGGGGATCATAAATCCCTTCCTGAGTTAGATTTTATAGGTTTACCGAGATGACATGCAGTAGATAGATATGTAGGTACGTTTTATGAATCTAATTTACTTCCCGGTAAGCGTAAAGGGGAGAACATAAAGTAGGTACTGCGTTGTAATGCAAATGTGTGCGTTGACGCTCCGCAGCATAAGTTAAGTGTATTTTTCTTCACTTGTTATATTTAATAAACAAATATTACGTAATGAGATTCTTATTTTGAGATAATTCATGACTATGTTGAAGACGTATGTTGTTGACGTTTGTTGTTCTGATATCATTAATTCCTACCGTAAGTGTTTCTTGCAAAGATTGAAACGTTCATACCTGGCTATAAAAGTGTTAAATTGATGCGAAAGCTCGTATTTTTGAACCGTGTTTGTTTACCAAATAAGACGTGAGGAAAAATACACTCTATATGCGTTAGGGAAGTATGCAAGTATTTGCCTCATTTGTTGTATAAACACAACAGCTCTAGCTTCGGAAATAAGTCATGATTTATTTGTATTGATAACGAGGGATGCTGATCTTTTGAACAAATATGAATCTTAATGAATTTAATAAATATAATATTATGTTATATATGAAAAACTGATTTATTTCAACAATATATAAAAGAGGAATTACTATTTTTACAAAAAATCAGCATTGCCATCCAAAATGGTAAAGCTGCCAGCCTTTTGGGCACTTATCCCATTGACAGTGATGCAGACGAATGTTTTGATGCCCAATGAGCTCCTGCCTTGATCTTTATTTTTTTATTTTATTCTTGTTAATATATATATTTTAATGTTAGCTTAGGTTTTCCATCTGGAATTTCTCAGTAGTAGCCCGGAATCAGAATTTGTGTCGGTTGAAGGAAAACATCGTGAGGAAACCAGCATGTTTTAGAACCAAAAATTCGAAGACATGTGACATAGCTACCAACCCGCACTGGGCCCGCGTGGTAGATGATTACACGCCCACTTCCGCTTACCGAGGGGTGCAGGGGGGTAGCGGGATCGTCCGAAAGGGCTAAGGAAGAAACACGGGTGGGTTTTAGTCAGTAAGAGCCTGACACTCCCTTGCTCCACCCAGAGATGATTGATGATTGACTGACACTTGATGATTTCCCATCCACAAAAAAAAGGGTGCAGCAGTGAGAACATTATAAGCAGATAATCATGGCAATAGGTCCGCACTCTTATTACATGGCACTTAAACATAACTGGCAAAATGTGTGGACTGTGTGGTTGTGGTGCTGGTGTGGCTATACGTGCAGCTCTGCCCAATCCTTAGGAAAATACAAGCGTAATGTTATGTTATGAATCTTCTCTCTCTTCTATTGGTGCCTTTACATATCCTGAAAATTCATGTCATTTTTGCCTAAACTTAACTAACCAATGTAAAATTCTGTTAGTAATCTTACTTCACCCTCATCATCATAAGTTAAGCCGAAAAACGTCCACATCTGGAGATAAGCCTCTCACACACTGACCGACCGGTTCTGTGCTTCTCCTGCGCCATTCACCAGGTCGTCGATCAACCTTGTCACCTTCCAACGTTACGTCTTCTGTAAAATAAATAATACCAGTACAAACATATTCTAAAGCGATTTTCTCCGAGGTCTCACTCTGTATGTAAATAACAAATAATATGAAATGGAAGCAATAAAAGCAACTGCGATGATAGAGTTTAATGTTAAACGTTTTATTTCATTTTATTATTATTGTGTTTTATAATAGTGTTATGCCTGACGCTGTGGTCTGGAAGACGGCGTGAAAGAAGATTTTGATCAGAATTAATCTATTTTTAATAATACATTGCCAGAGGGATATGGAACGGAGTATTCTGGGTATCAAACTAACAGACCGGGTTAGGAATACGTTCCATCACAAAGAGAACTGATGTCACTTGGAAAGCTGCCACGCTAAAATGGAATTGGGCTGGACACATCTGCCGCATGTCAGACGACCAATGGGCCAAACTTACGACCCAATGGGTTCCTCTTAATGGCAAGTGACATCGCGGCAGGCCCAGACGGAGATGGCGGGATGAGCTGGACTCCTTCAACAAGAACTGGTCCTCAGAAGCTTTAAATGGAGAACAGTGGAAACAGAGTAGCCTTTGCCCTGCTGTGGGGCCTCACATGCTTTTAATATTAAAAAAATAGTAAGGGAATATCAGGCCCAGACGGAGATGGCGGGATGAGCTGGACTCCTTTAATAAAGATTGGTCCTTGGCAGCTCTGGGTGCGCAGAGAGAGGTGGAAAGAGAGTAGGGAGGCTTTTCATTTTTTTTTTGCCCACCAGTACACCGGGCATTAAGGGCTACTAAAAAAATTGAACAGATTTTTTTTATTATGCACACCATAAATATTACAGATATAAGTGTAGAAATTTTACGAGAGGTGACACAATGGGCGGTCAAAAATAGTAGGGGAAGACCAGAGGAACGATGGATGGGTTATGTTAAAGACGATATATGGCTAAAAAGAGGTGATTATTGAGATGACGACTAAGATAGAGAAGTACCATACGGTTGAAGAAGATGTGCTGCGCCGGCTTATTTTTTTTTTTGTATTTGTGCTGGAGAATTTAGTGATTATAATAATTATTTACGTGGTCTACATTATCAATGATTTTCCATTAATTCATCAATGCTTGTTTTGAGATTCAAAATTTTTTACCAAATCATTTCTGCTCATACGATTTTTTATCCGATTCGCTCTCAGTTTCTTCTTGAATTACCTAGTTGTTATTCAATTATACTTTTCCACGCCGCTGGCCTTGTATTTTGATCCCCAATTACTTTCATTTGAGGCCCAAAATTGGCAACAGCCTACCGCTCCCGCTATCCCTGAGGCCAAAGCTTCCCATGCTAATGCCACACATTCACGGCCCTCATTCGATTTATATGTTAATTTATTTAAGGTTTCCGTGTTTCGAATTATATTAGAACCATATAAGTACGCTTTTTGTATATTTAGATAGGCGTAATGGGTAATCGATTCAAATTGCCGTAACGATCGGGAGGCATGAATGTTTGATTTCGATTTTATGTGTATTCGGAAAATCGTTTCGCTTTGCGTGAGATGGGTATACAATTTTAATAGGCATGTTGATCTAGTTATGTGCTTCTATGTGTACTCTATCAGGCAACTGCGTCATGTTGACTGTTATTGTTTTTTTATTTATTTAGTTATGTTCCAACTTACATATATAATTGCCTAATGCCGTTAGCCCTCCATCAGGCAATTAAAAAAATATTTATATATTTAAGTGATCATTTCTGCACAAGCTTTTCATCAAAAAAATCCCTAAGTAAGTATAATTTTAATCAGCACAACATCGTGGTCACTTGTGCGAACTCAAAGCTCGCAACATTATCGCTGTCGAATGTCAATGCGTCAATGCGCGTATTTTGCGTAGGTACGTATATATTATTTACATATATTCAATAACAAGTAACAAAGTACTCAAATATGTTGTGATATGTTGTGATACGGTGTGATATACCGCAATATAATGTTGGGGCTGGCCCGCCAGTCAATCTGTATAATGTGTATGTGTGCGTGTATGTTGGGGTGCGGGCCAGCCCCAACATTATATTGCGGTGTTTCGCGAGCAGATTGGACTGTTTATAACCTTGCTGGACTGCTTGGCTGCATAATCCCTGCTGCAAACTTTCCACATCGGTATTGAGCTTGTAGCAGGGATTCGCATGAAATATACTGTAGTGTTAGGTTAAGTGTGTAGGCTAAGTTTACTAACGTAGTTGTTAAGAAATATTGTTACTAACATATTTAAGTACTTTGTTACTTGTTATTGAATATAAATATATAATTATATGCGTACGCAAAATACGCGCATTGACGTGGAGTTGTGATATATATATATATATAATTATAATCCTTCTACGTCATATTTTAGAGTACCCAAATCGTCATATAAATATACATATTTAGAGTAGGTTGTACCAAAACACGAAACCCTCAACACAAAATTGGAAACTGCACCCAAGACGTTCTAATATCGGGTCGCAACACTCAACAAATAGCTGCGATTGCTAAAGTTCGCCCGCAGCGCTCTAGGGTTCAATATTAGGTAATACATTTCGTGTTTAGTTTCCATTTATTTGTTCGACGGGTGTTTAGGTCTTGCTTCAGTCAAATGTCTTGGGATTTGTCTGGTATATCGATTATATGCAACGTGACTTTGAGCTTACACTAGGAAACTTTGAGGTTCTAATGGGTATTCGTATAACATTTCAATTATGATCTGTGGAATCCTTGTTCAATCATCAAAGGCACCAATCGATGTCATAATATATGCCTAATTAAGTCTACAAACTGAGGGTGAAACAGTGAATCAGACATACAGTACTGGATGCTGCTTTTGACGACTTTTCACTTCCCACCTTGTTAAGTCAGAAGACATGAAGTCAAAAAGTCTTTCTCGATACTTTATTAAATAATAATATTTCATGTAGTATTATTTATTTATTTATATTTATTTATATATTACATTTGGGATAACAAACAGCAGTATATTAAGCATAAACAGTGTTGTCTTAAAATTAAACTTAACAAATATACCACCCACAACATTTTCCACAGATTACTATATTATATTAAACAAAAAACAAGCTGTAAGCAAACTTTAACTGTAGCAGGGCTAACTCAATGAAAAGTAAACTAATATCTTCCATCATAAAATTATAAGTTTTTGATTCCACGTTGATATAACGTATGAAGAAGGTGACTGGGACAGACTTGATGCGAAAGGCGAAATTGTTGAGGTCATCAGATAACTTGAAGCTCAAGGGGCGACATCTTCAAATTGAACAAGGCCCCTTTAAATAAATAGAAAAAAAAAAAAAAAACTTGAAGCTCAAAATGCCTATGCATTCCACAACTTTCCTTGATAAATCCTTTACTGTCCAGGCCGCTCGTTTGTGGAATGCATTGCCAGTTGAAATAAAACGCGCGCAGTCGTTACAGGTGTTCAAAGGACTTGTAAAAGAACACTACTTTTCGTTGTGATCTTGTTGTCCTAACTGCAATCATCTACACTACAGTCTTCTTTTATTTTTCGTTGCTAGTATGTATGTATTTATATATCTATAATTTTGGATATGTATATATTTGTGTATCTATTTTAGTGTATTGTATACATAATATTTGCACCAACGCCAGTTCCATTTTATGTCTAAGAAAATCACTGTCCATTCTAAGGTTGCCTGGAAAAGATCGCAGTAATGCGATAAGGCCGCAAATTGTATATTTTGTAGTGTTTCATTTACTTTTTATGCTATGTATTTTTGTGGTGTACAATAAAGTATATATACATAAATAAGGCGAAGGACAGGGTGTTAAGACGCAGCCTGGAAGTGGCCTATCCCTAGGTACAGCAGTGGATAGAAATAGGCCAATTTGATAACGTATGAACGACGGAACGATTATATGAATGCGAGTGCAACCCGCTTATACCTTAAACCCTGCACCCTATAAAACCCAAAAGAACGTGGAGATAAAAGAAAAGGTTCATTACTTGGCAACATTGTAACGTCTACGCTTTAACATCAGTGTTGCCATTAAATTTCATGAGTCCACTACACCAGATTAAACCACTAAACCTTATCGGGCAATGATCTAGAATTATTTTACTATGGTGTATTTAGCTAATGGGTATATACGGTAATAGCCATAATAACATAAAAGGACAATAGCTTTTTAAGTAATTATTTGAAACCAAGCTTTCTTAGTTGTAAAATATTAGACTGTGGGTAGAAATAACAGTATCCATAGGGTAGAAGAATAATAGAGAATACTTTGAAAACATATTTATATTATTTTTATTTTGTCTGTAACAAAAGTAGAATTTGGCAACCAGGCCGATTCTGAAGACCTGGTGGGGTAATTACGTAACACAATAACAGTAGCAACGACTTTCATTCTGACAGTTCAACAACGTTCATTGCATTAATTACGTTTTTGAACAGACACATTTTTCGAACAAATGATGGATTAGCAATATCCTTCAAAATAATTCAGATTATGATTGATCGTGCGTTACGCAATTAGTGTACTGCTTGATGGTAGGTAGAAATACCTGGCTACAAACAACTTCTTTTTGGTTTTTATAAGAGATTATGACCCCTGAGTTTGTTTCGGTATTTTTTCTCAGGGATAAGTCAGATAGGAAATGCCGGCGCCGTCTAGTTTTAAAATATTGATAAAAAAATTGACGTGCAAAGGTGTATTAAAAGATCTACTTACAGCACTTCTACAACAAATGGTTATTCGTATACACGAACAAAAATGCCTTTGTTAATACTTTTCAACACAACTGTATCCATACCTTTTAAAACAGAAGAATTCTGCTTAACGTTAGGAGATGGTAGTATTTCTCTATCGAAATCCTTCGAAAGAGATCAATTTCTAAGTTCAGAAGTACTCAACGCATATAACAATATTATAGTGAGTGTGTGACTATCACTTTTACCGCCAACCACTATCCACTTAAACAATATTTACCACTATTTCTCAAAACCGTTTGAATGGGAAAGCTAGTGATGGTCACACTGTGTCTTCGCTATAATAAGCAACGCCAAGGTGCGTTCACATTGTTCAAGAAAGCAACCCCATACTAGAAGCTTTTTTGAGAATTAGCAAGTGATCCGTGGGCCCAGTTTGCATGGAGTTTCTTGCCCGTTCTTCTCCATAGGTACCTACTACGCTTTGGAATGGGCAACTAGCTTCATTTTTCTGACTGACCGACCCCTTGACAATTCAAAAGTACCTGTAATTGGTTTACTTGAAATAAATACTTTGAGTTTGAGTGAGTTCGGCTGTCCCCCAACCAGGAACTTCATACATAAAGAAGATGGTCAGCATCACCCTGATTATAACGTTCAATTATTTCATTTTCAGCACATTCGTCTGCTATTTGTGGTTATAATAACAATTTCTACTTTGTTCATTTATTGTAGTGGACGTAGGGAGGCCTAGGTAAATAGATTACATAATCAACATTTTTGAGCTATAACTAGATGGACATCTTTGTGTTTCTAGTGATCTTGCATGTAACTTAGATGATTCTTTCGGTAAAGAAAAAGCAAGAGAATATGCTATAGTAGCCAGAGTAGCCTTATGCCTATGAATGACTATTTCATGAAATATCAATAAATACGGTTATATCATGAATGTAGAGGGTTGTATTGATGATTTTAATTATTATACATAATTCTATAACTAAATACTTGTACAGTCGCAAATCATATTTTGTTCAACATATAACCAGAAGGCCAATTCTCGTAATTTAAAACGGTCAAAATCTAGTCGCAGTCTCATCTCGGCGACAAACAAATGTCAAAAACTTGTCAAAATGTAGAGAAATTACAGAAATTTTTGACAGATTGAGACAGAGATCAGACTGTGAACGATCTTAAAATTACGAGAATTGCCCCTCGGACACTGACCCACAAATTGCAAAAAAGATTAGAAAATTTGGATTTCGCAGGCTACCCTGGCGCCGCTCCCTTAAAGCTGCAAAGCATTGAGTACAAAATAAATGAGTAAGCTTAACTGTCTCACAAACGCGTCTCCACTCGACCAAATGTAACCGCGCCCTCACAAGCCCAGTAGGGCTTCCTAACTGGGACACAGGCCGATGAAAGATTTTAATCTAGTGCGCAATCTAAGACTTAAACGCCAATTTATGCCGTTCTGGACATAAACAAGTTTATGACGCGAAATGTGCCGATTTTCTGGTCATTCTGCAGCTTATTAGAAAACTTGGTGATAGCTGAATTTATTGTTATTAAAATCCTATGTGTTATAAGCTTTCTAGTTCGTATTTGCACTTGGATATAAGCTTGACTTGATATGGTTTTTGCACGATTTTAATGATTTAACTGATGTCTGTTTTTCCGGATTGCCGGACTAGTTTTGCACTGAAACAGTAGTCTCGTGACCTGATTGTATTGTGAGAACGAGTAGTATGTAGGTTATAGAAAGAATTTTTTTTCATCGAATATGAGCCCAAATTCTGAACAAAAACACTAATAGTTTTCTTGACACAGGTATCCACCTAGACTCCGCATTCGATAGCTGCATCTGAGGGGCAATTCTCGTAATTTTAAGAACAGTTTTCAGTCTAATATCAGTCTCAATCTGTCAAAAATACCTCTAATTTGATCAGTAGGCCAATTCTCGTAATTTAAAACGATCAAAATCTAGTCGCAGTCTCATCTCGGTGACAAACAAAATATGTCAAAAACTGAGATCAGACTGTGAACGTTCTTAAATTTACCAGAATTGCCGCTCTGATTGCGACTAGATTTTGAACGTTTTTAATTACGGGAATTTGCCTTCTGTTCTTGACACCACTATATCTTCAATATTTCTTTAAAACAAAGAAAGTCTGTGTTTTTCACGTCTAACTCATCAGCCTTCAAACCAAGAGTGCATAGGATCTCTGGACTTGCTCGTTCCATCATAGACCTCATCCAGCAAGATCGAGGTCAAGAGCTGGCACATATTGTATTAAAAAAAAAACAGGTGTCGTCAGCATCAAATAATATGTCACGTCTATGCACTCAATATTACTACATCAAAGTCAGTAGTTAGCTAAATGAACACCCTCTAAAAACTGACAAAAGCAAAGTGTAAAGAGTTATTCGTCAGTGTCGGTGATGTAGTAAGGTAATCATTCACAGTGCTGCATTTTATTGCTCCCAGATCATCTCATCACGTCAATCGCAGGGGACCAGTTACGACCTCAATCGTTGTTCCGTGTCATGTCGCGTGTTCCGTAGTTTTTTTTTTGTTTACAAAATGTTTGTAGGTGAATTAGCTTTTGCTTTGGCTTCCCCCACGTGGGTGTCGGTAGTTATCACACGGAAACATCCTACCTGGTTAAAACTATGCCATACCCATTTCTGCCGATAACCGCGCGATGCTCTGTTCAGACGATCTTTTCTGCGGGGTAATGGCGTAATACACATAGCAATGGTTTACATTTTGACAGATCAACAACATTAATTTCGTTATTTACGTTGTTGAACAGACCAATTTTTCGTACATGCGAAACAATGGATTTTAGCAATATCATTCAAAATGTTTCAGATTGTGATTGATAGTGTGAGACCCCTCCGTGCCTCGGAAAGCACGTTAAGCCGTTGGTCCCGGCTGGCATTCGTGGATCTTTGACAGTCGTTACGGGTAGTCAGAAGCCCGATAGTCTGACAATCAGTCTTAGCAAGGGGTATCGTATTACCCAGTAACTGGGTTGTGGAGGTCAGATAGGCAATCGCTCCATGTTAAATACTGGTATTTAGCTGCATCCGGTTAGACCGGAAGCCGATCCCAATATAGTTGGGAAAAGGCTAGGCAGATGAGTGTGTTACGTAATAAGACTGCTGGTATTCCGGATGTAGATGCCTACCAAGTAATGTAATACACAAATAAAATTTGGCAAAGAGAGTAGCTAAAGTACAGACGCCAGCAGGTCAAGCTACTACAATCTGTTAAAATTCTTTAATAGATTTTCAACTTTATTGCCAAATAATTAAGGTTCAAGGTTGATTGAGAAAATTTGACAGTTTCGGGTAGCTTGACCTGCTGGCGTCTGTACTTAGTATCGATTCTCCCCAAAATTCGAAAAATAAAATGAGTACACATAATATTCTTCCTTCCAACACAGGCATTTTTAATCCTCTCGCTAGTCGCTTATGAATTGCTTATGCACTACGATCGCGAACCAATTTTTAACGATCTTTTAATCATTTTGTCTTAACTTTCCATTTTCACTGTTTATCGCATAATAATCATTATAATTAATTATACTGTCGGACACTATAGTTTTATCTAAAGATCGCAGTGATTTTATTGTTACGATTTTATGGCTTTGTATTTTTTTACTTTCCCTGTTTATAGTGCGTTTCATCACTTTGAATTATTATGACTATTAGTAATAAAACATCAGTTTGTTGCTTGTTTTATAAACTAATTAATTGTAAAGTTGAAACAGATAATATTTCATTAAAACTTTTTCGCATGGTTCATTTTTAACAATGCTAAATTCAAAACTATAGTTGGCACGATTTAGCATGACAATAGCGATCATTGACCCTCCTACATTTTCTAGCATTTTTTATTTCAAAAACTGAAATAAAATCCGTTAACGTCCTGAATCAGTATCTATCGTGATCTTCAGCATGTTCCCAATAACGAAAAATCGTACATAGTTTATTGTTTGGGATCCTACGGTGAGATATTAGGGAAAGGGCACTGACCGTTATTGTCATGTTAAAACGCAACGACTATATGCACTAGTAACGCATGGAGTTTCATACAAACACACGCAACATCATCATCATTTATTCTGTCTAGCTTTTCCTCAACTATGTTGGGGTCGGCGTCCGGTCCAACCGGATGCAGCTGAATACCAGTATTTTACATAAAGCGACTACCTATCTGACCCGTAACGACTGCCAACAATCCACGATTGACGGCCGGGACCAAGGGATTAACGTGTTTTCGAGCCACGGAGGGGTCTTGCTATGTAAACATGGTCACCCATCCACGGACCAACCGCGGCAAGCGTAGCTTAACCTGATCGATCGACCCGCGCGGCTGTTATTACTTAGCCACAAGCCTCTTTCAAACGCAGCAACAGTACCTAGCAATAATTACACCGACCAACAACTAGGTAGTTAGTACCAAAACATAAACCCTATTCCGCTCTGATTTATAGAAACCATAACCACTCACGTTAAGTCGTTGAGCAGACTAGAAAATTCATGTACCAATTACGTTGATCAAATGAGATGCTGTATGAACCACTAATTTAGCTCCACATACATATATTTTGCGGTCGCTTTAGCATCTAGTTTAGTATTTTGATTGGTTACCGACCATCCTACCGTACCGAGCCTGGGCGTGGTCAGAGATAAAATATCGGAAGAGATACTCGCAATTTATAACGTTCATAAGTTAAATGAATGCTGTATGATTCATTGGTTACAGTGTAGAGGAAATGTTATCTTTTATGAGAGTAATTATACTCGTTGGAGGTAACATTTCCTTCAGTGTAGTTGTAAATGTGGTTAGTTTTAAAGATGCCTTCTGGTTATCAGTTTTACGAAAGCTTGCTTCCAAAAGCATCATAAAAGTTCAGTCATCTTCAGGCACCCATTGTGTGGAGACCTTTTTTAGCGAGTTTAAATTGAAATATATAAATCGAAGGTCTTTAATGATGAAGCATTACTTCGGGAATCGACGTAAATATTTAAACAAATATTTGTATGACCTACATGTATTTGTTCCGAGTCTGGGTGTTTTTCTATCTATAATATGTATGTATTTACAAAAAAAAAAAATTGTATATAAGTAGTTTATCAGCCAAATTGTTACCATAACACAAGCATTAGGTTGCTTAGCTTGGGACTAATGGTGCTGTGTGAAATGTCCAGGGATATTATAAATTCGTCCCTACAAGTTTGATACCAGCAAAGAGTTGCTATCTTTTGAGAGTCAATAGAAACTCAAAGTAAGCTATATTTTCAACCTTAAACTTTATATCCTTGGTAAACACTTTATCTAAATAAACATAACTAACTTTCAATAGCATAATCAGCCTATAATGTTTCCACTGCTGGGACACAATCCTCCTCTCTTCGTGAGGGAGGGGGCTGTAATCTACCACGCGGGCCCAGTGCGGGTTGGTAGATGTCACCATGTCTTTCAATGTTTAGTTCTAGGATATGCCAGTTTCCTCACGATGCTTTCCTTCACCGTTTTGAGAGCAGTGTCGATGAAATTTACACAAAGTAAACCGCCTGCCTGGGTTCTGACCCACGATCTACAGCACGTAAGTCTGGGTCGTTACCAAGGGGCCACACTGCTCACTAACTTCCAATAGATTCTAACTAAATGTTTTATTGGGTCAATTTAAAGTAAAGGAGAAGAAACAGCTCGAGTTCGGAGCTGCGAGTAGTTCCCAATAACTGTTACGAACGGCAGCAAAGTTACGCAGATTGTTAAAAAGTTTAACGAGACGAAGGGGGAGGCTTTTATTGAATTCTGGTTTAAGGGGATGTATTTATGTTACCCCATTTTGAACCACACGAAACTATTTATTTTAAGATATTATTTACATAATTATATATATAAGCTAACAGATTTAGGGCTGATTTTTTAACGCCAGATAATTTTATCCAAGGAATAATTTTGAATTTTTGACAGTTCTTCCATACAAAATCTGTCAGATGTCAATTTTATTCCACGAATTAAAAATCTGTCGATTGAAAATCAGCCTTATAGTAATAATATGTATATGTTTAAAAAACAAAACAAGGATATAGAATCATAAAGAATCAAAAAATTCGCTCGAATCGCTGTCAGTGGGAAAAGTGCCCAGAAGGCTGGCAGCATTACCACGTTGTATGGCGATGCTGATTCTTTGGCCAAAAAATAGGCCAGCCTTTTAGTCACGTGTAGAGCCGACCAACCACTTGCGAGTTTATATTCCTTATATCAAATTCAAATCTTCGTATTACCATAATTATGGATTATTTCGATTTCTTGATTTTTATTTTCAAATGTAGGTATCATTGTCATCATCAGCTTATGTAACATCCACTATTGTAGGATGGATTACTTCTCCAAATGCTCGCCATTTACTCGATTCGCGGCCTCTCACCCAGCGGATTCTAGTGAAGCAGACTGTGAATGCTCAGTGTTAGAATGTTTTGTAACCTGTGACCGCGTTATCCTTGCTTTCCTACTTCCTGCATGATTTGCTTTTGTCCACGTTAAATTTAATGCTCCCCGATCCACCCCATCACATCGCATCGCTTTCTCGCGCTATCACTTCGGTTCCGCGTTGAGTTTGTTTTTAAGTTGAGTTTGAGTTTGATGAACGCCGGCTGCATGCACGAAAAAGGATGACTCATTGTCCCGTTGCGCTCATTGTCCCGTTACGCTCATTGTACGCTTGCGCGTTTGCAATTATTTCATCAATGTTTTGTTATGACGTTATCACGTTAAACTATCGTCCGTAAACCAACTTTACAGACAACCAATTTTTTAACTTTGCTCGGCTTCTAAGGGTCCTAGCTTATAGCCTTTCGCAAGAATTGGTCTATCAAATGGAAAAAGATTTTTTTAAATACCATTGTTAGTTTCAGAGATTAGCGCGTTCAAACAAACTCTTCGACTTTATTGACGTGACAACGTCTAATAAATCGATGAACGCCGGCTGCATGCACGAAAAAGGATGACTCATTGTCCCGTTACGCTTATTGTCTCGTTACGCTCATTGTACGCTTGCGCGTTTGCAATCATTTCATCAATGTTTTGTTATGACGTTGTCACGTTAAACCAACTTTACAGACAACCAATGTTTTTATTGTTATGTATATACATTAGTATAGATGAACGCATAAATTAAAAGAATAAACGCGCCAAATCAATGCAAATGGTAAATAAAGAAGGCTATTGTCCTTATCCAGGGAGTGAGCCAAAAATATCAAGATTAGATTTGACGAACATAATTTTAAGGTACGAGAGCACCCCCTTAACTAAAAGTACGAATATATAAGGGCTTCCTTTGATAGCAGATTTTCCAAAAGTACACTGAAAAAGAAATCTGTAACTTAATTTTTGTTTCAGAGAAGTTTGTTGTTATCACTTTGTGATGGGAATCTATAGGCTGGCTCTTTTAAAAAGCTTTTTTTTTTGTTTTAATTCTTTTTGGTTTCTGTGTGTTTGAGATTATCGAAAGCTTTTGAATACATTGAAAAGTTACGCAAATCGAATAATGCTTTAAATTAATTAATTTTATTTATATTTTAAAAGTCGCAGCATCATCTTGAGATAGGAGGCTTTTGGTCTCGTATAGGACTTTTTGTTTCATTTTTAGGGTTCCGTACCCAGAGGGTAAAACCGGAACGGACACGGGAACGAAACGGAACCCTATTACTAAAACTTCGCTGTCTGTCCGTCCGTCTGTCTGTCCGTATGTCTGTCACCAGCCTGTATCTCAAGAACCGCGATAGCTAGATAGTTGAAATTTTCACAAATTATGTATTTCTCTTGCTGCGATAACAACAAATACTAAAAACAAAATAAAATAAATATTTAAGAGGGGCTCCATACAACAAACGCGATTTTTTGCCCTTTTTTGCTCGATATCAATAATGGCAACAGGTATGCACTTGAAATATTCACAAAATACTCAGTTGTATTTTTACTTTAATAATAAAATTAAAAATTAATATTTAAGGGGGCTCCCATACAACAGACGTAATTTTTATAGATAATGGTACGGAACCCTTCGTGCGTGAGTCCAACTTGCACTTGGCCGGTTTTTTTATTACATTTTTTTTATGTAATTTGTTTTTTTTTTAATTGTGTTTAGTTTAGTTTGTACCAGTCGCAAATACTTTTACTTTTACTTACTAAATACTTTTTCTTTCTTTCTTTGCTAGGGTTGGAGGCATTGGTATAATAAATACGTTAATATCATCGGTTTGAAAAATAATAACGTACCTAAATATTTAATATCAAAGGCTGATAGATTGTTGGTAGGATGTATGGACAAGTACGTATATTTTCCTTTTCAGAACTTGATTATAATGAAATAAGTAAATCGATGAGCCTGGTAGCCCAGTGCTAACGGCTGCGACTTACGAGTCGTAGTTCGTGGGTTCGAACCCACAGGGACAAAAATTCGAAGACCTGTGACATCTACAAAACCGCAATGGGCCCGCGTGGTGGATTACGGCTCGTTCCCTCTCATAGAGAGGAGGCCTGTGTCCATGTCTGTGTACGCATTATAGGCTGATTATGCTTATGCTAAGTAGCTAAGTGCAGGTAGTTTCAAACGGTTGGTTAACGTAACATAGGTACGTTTGTCAAATAATAACGGGTACGTAATCGTAATTATTTGACGTAAGTCAAGGCCTTAATGTTGTAATACTAATTAGAAACAACGCTTTTTTGGTTTGACAATGGTTAGCGCTATTTTTGACACCAAGTGGACGTGAAACAACCCGCCCTTAATATTTGTACCGACCCATTAAAGTTCACATTTTGGCAAATTGAAGATATCCTTTTCTACCCTTATTTCTATCTTCATCTCTCTACATAAATTAGAGCAGAATATTAGTGTAAAATTATCTTGCTCTGAATTCTAAAACAAAAATTCAGCCAGAAATCCAAACCGCATTCCGACAAATCTTAGAAAAGCAACCAACATACATCGAACAATAATTCTTTACACGATTTCCAACGAGCGCAGAGCAACCCACAACGTTTTCACTTAACCAGGCGACCGGTAACTCACATACGTTGAAAATACGCTACCAATTGCTCTTACACACTGACCTATATGGAATACCGGGCTTTATAAGGTAAAGTAGGGACCAGAAAAAGAATCGATATCCGAGTTGTGTCGATATATCTCGCAGAAGTATCGACTTCTGCTACGATTAATTGGATTTTTTGTACTCGACATTGTCAAGCGACACTCGGGTAATTATCGATACTATTAATGTGTCTGTCATCTTTCGAAACGGTTTGTTGTGTAAACCTGTCACCATGATGGAATTTAGTCGTCATTTTTCCTTATGTTACAAACAGTACTTACTTTATATCTGTTCAATCAATAAGCCTTGCCTGTTTCCAATTATGTTGGCGGCGGCTTCTAGTCTTATCGGATGCAGCAGAATACCAGGATTTCACATGGAGAGACTGCGTATCTGAAGGCCAATTCCCGTAATTTAAAACGTTCAAAATCTAGTCGCAATCTCATTTCGGCGACAAACAAATGTCAAAAACTTGTCAAAAATGTAGGAAAATCAGAGGTATTTTTGACAGATTGAGACTGGGATCAGACTGTGAACGTTAAAAAATTACGATTGCTCCTCTGACTTCCACGCAACCTGGTTGCTGCAGACTTTCGAGCTTCTGACTACGTACCCGTAATGACTATCTGTTATTTATCGATACTTTTATTCCGTATCGATAATTTTGATTCGATATTATCCCTCTAGGTAAAACCTGAATTATCAGATATTCGTTTCATCAACCATATGGAACGTAATAAATGTAAGTCATGGCATCAGAACCTTTCTTCGCAAATTGTCGGACTGAAATGGAATACTAGTCATTATTTTGTAGTCTGTGGTATATGGCAAGTCCAGTTTGTAGAAGGAAGTGGAGAGATATAGGTGGCAGTAATTACATTGTTAAACTGTGGTATTAGATTCTTGTTATGGATTTGTAATTATGTCTATTTTAGTGAGGGGCTGGTTTTTATTATGTGTTCAATCAACTCAGCCTATCGCAGTCCACTGCTGGACATAGGCCTGTCCCAGGCTGCGCCACAACACCCTGTCCTCCGCCTTCTGCATCCAGTCCGTCCCAGCCACCTTCTTTAGGTCGTCCGTCCATCTAGCTGGGGGCATTATTATTATGTGGGGTAGTATGTGTTCCTGGGGCTTAAAGTTTGAGCAAACTTTTTTGATACCCTATCCATACTAATATTATAAATTCGGAAGTAACGGATTTTGATAAAATTTGGCAAGGAGATAGATGGAATCCTAGGGAAGGACATAAGCTACTTTTTGTCTCGGTAGCACATTCCCGTGGGAAAATTTCCGACATCAACACGGGTGTGGAGCCTCGGGTAGAAGCTAGTATACTACAAAACATTGTTGTGTAGATTCCGGCCAATTAGTCGTAACATGTCCATGGGTCATGTGCCATGTCCAAAATAAATGCTTGTCTGAGTCCAATAGCCAACATCTGTCACCGATCCACAGATAACTCAAACCTACATTTCCCTAAAGGTCACAGTGGTCAGACGGACAGCCCTAAGTCCATATTAACGAGAGCGAGCCAACCTGTTCTACTTGTAAAGATAAGCCTAAAGTAGAATTACAATGTAGAGAAACAACATACCCGATCCCTCATTCAATTCTGACGGCTTCGATACGGAATGACAAATGGGCCAAACTTCTGATAGCGTATCTGCCCCGAAATAGAAATGTGTAAATGGTTTAGCCGATGTAGGCCATCCCTAACTATTTGATTCTCTGTTCGAATATTCTCTCAAAAAGAGCCAACGGTTAAAGGGATGGTCGCATATTCGCTTTTTATTTGTTTTATGTGGATTGGGGATCCTATTTTCGGTCGGGTCGTGTGGGTGGAACGTTCAGACAGAGTTATAGTATCGTTTTTAGCACGTTGTGGGTTCTTAGTTATGAGTTAGGCCTTCGAGGCTATGAAAAGAAAATTAATGAGATGCTGTGACGGCTATTATCGACATCCCAACCATTTCTTATGCATGTTTGGATCGCCGTTCAGTCTGTCAGTCTACCAGTGCGGCAAAAAATTGTTACCAGCAATTATTTACGATTTGTATTCACATACCAAGACCCCTCCGTGCCTCGGAAAGCAAGTTAAGCCGTTGATCCCGGCTGTCATTCATGGATTTTCGACAGCCGTTACGGGTCGTTAGTTACCCGAAAATCTGACTACCAATCTTACCTAGGGGTATCGTATTACCCAGTTACTGGGTTGTGGAGGTCTGATAGGCAGTCGCTCGATTTAAAATACTTCTATTCAGCTGCATCCGGTTAGACTGGAAGCCGACCTTAACATAGTTGGGAAAAGGCAAGCAGATGATGAGATAATGTACGCAACGAAAATGTTATGGGAAATAATCAAGATAAATAAGGAAAATCTATTTTCTGCATAGTACATTTTCAGGCAAAAATTGACTTAGAAAAAAAAAGAAGTTGGCGTTTTCTTATCGGCTTAAATTCAAGGTAGAAGCACCAATTTTCGTCTTTTGGGGACTCCGAACCCATCCAAAGCCTCTTTTCTCGACTCTTTACGATTTTTATACGCACTACTGCCGATAAAAGTCTCCCCGACTATGTGTGTAGTACCTTAACGAATAAAATGTAGGTAGGTAGGTACCCATGTCTGGAATGTGCAACTGGGGTCCACTGGTTCCACGCTCCGTTGCCATCAATCTCCCTAAGTCCCCAGCTTTCCCTTTTTTCAACCGTTTTCCTTGTTTGGTCTTTGTTTAATTATTTGGAGCGACCCCGTTTTTATTCGCGTGTGGAAGTTACGGCTTTTTGTGTTGGTACTTTCGGGAGCTAAGTATGTGTTTATGTCATCTGCGTGTTTTGCCTCCGTTATTTTGGTGAATTGATGTTTTGGTGGTAGATAGATGCAGAACAAAGTATTTATCTGTCATTTGGCAGAAAATGTAATGTATGTTCTAAATTAATTAATTCTTTTTTAGTATTTTTTTAAACTGAATGAAAGAATGTGTTATTCTGTTTCTAGATATGATAGACAATTATTGATTAAAATAATAATTAATCTAAAGAAAAATAGGAGAATGGGATAGAATAGAATACTCTGTATTATGTACACCATAGACACATATATAAATGAAGTATAAGTGGAAAGAGAGTAGGGAGGCCTTTGCCCTGCAGTGCGACATCACAGGCTGATAATATATACAAAGTGTTTTTTTTATATCCCATAACTCTAGGGGGTCATTGTACTCATCATTATGAACAACTTTTACTATGGGATCAAACCTGAGATCGCGAAAAAAAAATCAGCTGTTCCCTACATTTTGACGAGTTAACCGAACATAAATGTAGGGAACAGCTGATTTTTTTTTCGTGATTATAATGATGAGTACAATGACTCCCTTGAGTTTTGGGTTTATTCAAAAAAATACGTTGTATATACAGGGTGGCAGGGACATCGACGCGCATACTATAACCATGGATTCAGCACATGAAGCCCATAGCATCGAAATTTATCGTCGGTTATAAAAAAAATATTGCTGTTCCATACATTTGACCGCGTAGGTATTGCACTTTTCTATGAAACAGAAGATTTTTTTTTATAACCGTCGTTTGCGCGTCGTTGTCTCTGCTACCCTGTATATAATATACACCATACAGATATAAATTTTACAAGAGTTGACACAATGGGCGCGCTAAAAGCGATCTTTTAAATACAACCTTTGGATAGATTTAGTGAGAAAGGAGAGACAATACTGCAGAAGAGCATTTAAATGAAAAAACAATTGTTTCTGATTTAAACCATGTTAAAAAAACAACAAATTTTCACTGCTTATTATTAATACCAAGTGGAAAAGTCGTATACTTTCTAAGTAAAAAACTTTATTATTACTTTAAACGAATTTATGTAATAACCGCAACATAATTATAATAATGTATGCAGCCAGTAAAGGGTTTCCTTTTTGCTACTTAAGTTTAGAGAGTAAATTTCAATGTTACATGCAAATTGAATAATAGTCGTTAATAACAGGTTAAAAGCCCTATCTGAGAGCGTCATTAAATAATCTTGTTCCCCTCAGTGGAGTCAGAATCGTGCGTGGCGTGGAGAACAGTAGGTCATCTAACATGCACTACAACTAGCATGGAATAAAAAAATAATTTTTATATTTTTTTTTTTAAACGTTGCCCCACACTAGGAATTACTTCTGTATCGTGGGATGCATACAGATTGCTCAGATTAGTTAGCCCTTGTTAAGCTGATTTTTTTTTGTCTATGGCGGTGGCTATATATTACTTAAGCTTGTGGCCGTTATGTCCAAATACGGGGCGTTTTTTAACACCTTAATGTGAAACACAGATGAAAATGAAAGATTTTCATGTCGTCCGTTATAAATATGACGGACACGCTCTTCCAGAAAACCGTAGCTTTACAGCTGATTTTTTTAACGCCAGATATAATGAGGAATAATTTGTAGTTTTTGACAGATTTATATGTACCATGTAAAAACCGCCAATATTTGGACAAATAAGACCTTATAAAAACAAAAACAGTCATAACCCTTCTTTGCAGTCGCATAAAAAGGCTAGCCATTGATATTTTTATTTTCTTTAAAGTTGCTTTTTCCATGTGCTTGATTGCGCCTATTTGCTTACGGACGCAGAACTGCTACTTAAATCGATGAAAGAGCTAATCATGCAAGCTACTGTAAGGCAAACAACTGCACTTATGACTTAGGAACTGAAAAAAAGTCTACTGCCACAGTTTGGCTAATCCGTTCATTGAAGATTAGACAGGCTCGTCTTCAGACTGCGCGTGCATTCGCAAATAATTTCCCTTTCAAATTCAATTACCCACTAAGCCGCTAACAAAGACATGAAGATACACATCAAATAAACTTCAATAACACAACAAAAGGAATCAATCATCACAAATAAAATTAATTTAATACTGACGCGAGATAAGCTGTCAGTCTGTACATCAGTCCGTCAAGCGAAAGTGACAGTCGTGAGCCATTGATACATTTGCTGTCAATCATACGAGAAAGCTTGGTTAAGTACGCCGGCAAATTTACTTGTCAAAACATTATAACGAATTTGAAGAAAGTTAGTGCGGTGTTGCGTGCCCTTGGGTCACTCGTGACTTGGCAATTTTTGTTGAATGGCTTGATATGGGAGATAATGTTCACTATTGAGTAGAATGCAGTAGCTTTGTTTAAGTGTTTTCGATTAGCTAGGGACGCCCTAAATCGGTTGCTTGATGATTTGATGACAAAAATTACGCAAATGGTAAATTGAGTTCGTGAAAACAGTAGATAGGGTTTAGTGTACGGGATTCACGTATTTGCTATTATTTTCAGCAGGAGATTTAGTTGTTTTTGTTTTCATCTTAGTTTTTGTTATCCAAATTATTGTACAAGAAAAAAATCCTTGGACATTTTAGTAAGTAGGCAATTATTTTAACCACAATTTCCTTTTTCTAGATCATCTAAAACTAATATTAAAAAAAGAAAAGATTAGATTTTTTCTATACTAATTGTTTGTTACGCTTTTACGCTAAAACGGCTGAATAGATTTAAATGAATTTTGGTACATGGATAGACCATGTCCTGGATTAGGATAAAGAATATTTTGTATTCCGATATTCCCACGGGTTCGAGACTTATGTGGGTAAAACCGCGGGGCGCAGCTAGCAGCATTTTTTTTCAATTTGGTCATAAATATGTGTGTACAAAGAAGCTATTATTTTGTATTATATCGTATACCTAATAGCCAATTTATCAATAAACATAACTAGGCTGAAGCATCTCTGAAAATAAATTCTCCTTCAACCTCTTAAACAGATGCTCAAGATTCTCGCCAAAAGAGCGTCCGTATAGACATGAATATTTACCTATTCAAATGTAAGCATTCGAATTTTAAATTCAGCATCTGCATGGAACGTCTTAAAACGCCGACATGTTCATCTGTGCTAGACTTTCTTTTAAAGATATTGGTCCGATTCTGTTTTTCACATAAACTGAAGGTATTTTTAGATGCTGTCTTTTTCGCTTAGTAAAATTAAAAACGAAATGGAAGACTATGACCTGTCAATTTGACAGTTCATAGTTTAAGAAAGTTTAATGTTGAATTTGAAATCAGAGGGACAATTCTCAAAATTTTAAGCACCTTCACAGTGTGATCGCCGTCTCAATCTGTCAAAAATACCTCTAATTTCCCTACATTTGGCGACGACGGCACGGTTGGCGCAGTGGTTAAGCGATTGACTGCTGCGCTGCGTATCGCGGGTTCGATTCCCGCAGGGAACAAATATTTGTATGACCTACATGTATTTGTTCCGAGTCTGGGTGTTTTTCTATCTATAATATGTATGTATTTACAAAAAAAAAAAAATGTATATACGTAGTTTATCAGCCATCTTGTTACCATAACACAAGCATTAGGTTGCTTAGCTTGGGACAAATGGTGCTGTGTGAAATGTCCAGGGATATTATTATTATTATTTTTGACAAGTTTTGCACATTTCTTATTGCTGAGATCAGAGTGCGAATAGATATGGAACGTTTTTAATTACCGTCCATTTCAAGCAGACACTTCAAAAATTTGCTTCAAACTTTGTTTTATTTTTCTGAGAAACCACCCGATATACGCCAATTTCACTAGGCAGAAATACATGAGTTGGTTAAAATTATCCTATAAAGATTAATATCGCTAGACTGTAAAACCTCAAATGAGTAATTAACAGCTCTAAAACTGTCGCCGTCTTTTTTCACTCCGCAGGTAAGAGAAAGATAGCAATACTTTTATTTACGTGGTACAAAACAGAATCAGCACACACAGAATATGTAGGATTGAAATTGATTGTTGTGTCTCTTCGAAGCTCGATATACGCCATTCAATCCATCTCACGATATCGTGACGATTTCGAAATCGTCGGATAAGTTTCTACGTGTATGTTAATACAAGTAGGAAAGTATGCAATTTGGATCAAAGATTTTTCTTTACCGCTATCTCACTATGTTATTGGATAGATTGGTTTTATTTATATTGCAGTAATAAAATGGTTTATTTCATCCAATAGATTATTTTAGCTTGAAGTTTAAAGACGGCTAAGTAATTTGCATTCGCGATTTATTTGCCAAAAATGTAAACAAATATAAGTTTATGGAAAAATAACTTTAATACCTACACAATAAAGTACAGTTTACGCTACAACTTCAAACATTTTTATTACTTTTTCAATAGTGCTAGTCCCTCTGAAATTAACATAATCACCATTAAAATAAAATTGATATTTGTTTAACTTAAAATAACATCAATTTGAAATATTAGTTTGAATAGACTTTTTAATATATCTAGGTATAAGCTCAACATATACAAGATGGCAGGGACATCGACAGGCAAACTGTTACCATGAATTTTTTAGTCTGTTATTAAAAAAACAAAGAAAACAGCGATTTCATAGAAGTGCAATACCTACGTGATCAAAATGTATGAAACAGCATTTTTTTTTTAAAAACCTACGAAAAATTTCAACGCCCGCTCAGTATCATGAACTGAATCCATGGTAACCGTTTGCGCGCCACCCTGTATGAGTACAGGGCAAAGAAACATCACGCCTATATTGCCGCAGGGGTTCGGCAGAGGTGTACATACAGTACACCAACATTTTGCCATTTATGTTTAAGTCCCATGTAATAAAGGGCGAGCCTATTGGCATCAATCGAGCACAGATTCAGACCCCAGGCTGCTACTGAGAAGTCCCTGATGGAAAAACCCAATAACATTTTGCCCGACCTGGGAATCGAACCCAAGTCCTTAAGCTTAGCTGTGACCACTATAGCAACGAGGCAGTCACAAAGAAACTCTTTTAAAATAAGCTCTCCAAGTACAAAAGACAAAAGACGACCCATTTATTTTTCAAAACTCGAAACTATAAATATTGTTGCCAGAGAACGTGTCGTAAAATATGTCTGACGAACTAACTGTCTGGTAACTATCAGTGTATATGAAAATAATTATAAATGTTCATATCGAAAAACTCATTCCTTTTGATGTTGTCGATAAGATTCGAATCAAACTGATCCAATTTTTCCATTCCATCTTATGTATATTAAAATCTGCTCACAAAACCACAAAGAAACTCATAACCCCAAAGCTGGCACAAAATACATTCCATTTTCAAAAACAAAATTTAAACCTTGTCTCTGGCGTCAGAGCACGTGTCGTAAAATTTGTCTGACCCACTAAAGTGCTATGACACGTGTATGTGGGGGTTGCGAAAGATATTAAGGTAATGGATGTCTGGGCACATGTAAAGTTGGGGAAAGGTGTTGTATGACTATGACACTTATAGCGAGTGAGAGGGTGGGCAGTAAAGTCGTAAAAGTGAATTTTGAGGAGTCCTGCTTCATATTCGAAACAGACTATCTGTTTAAGTGTTAAATCTACTGTAAGCTATATTTTTTAGGACAGTAATTTCAACAGGGTATATCTAATGATGTTCCCTGGTTCCCTAAACTAGGGCAGCCCTGTATTTCAGGTCTTTCTCCCGCGGCGAGTGAGTTGGTACAATTTATATTAATGAATGACAACTAGAAGTGTAATTAATATTTGGAGGTATGAAGAACAGGGTGTAAAGTTCACTCATCCTCCATTGAAAAGGATCCTCCAACCAGACGGGTGTTGTGTCTGGCGGGCAATTGCCCAACGATTGCTGTTGGGAAATTGTATCTATGCTATTTGCGCGGTAAACTCTGCTTGCGAGATGCAGGATTTGCGTGACGTCAGTATGACGCGTTGTAGATACCGCTACAAATATATTATATTGTGTGTGTTGGTGTGAGTGCGTGTGTGTGTTGTGAGTGTGTTCGTGTGTGCGTGCGTTTGCCTGTTTTTAGTTCGATTCTAGTATTTATTTGTATCGTATTACTCAGTAACTGGGTTGTGGTGGTCAAATAGGTAGTCACTCCATGTAAAAACTTGTTCGCAGCTGCATCCGGTTAGATTTGAATCCAGTTAGGCTAGGTGGATGATGATGCTTTTATTTGATAGTTCCAAAATATTCTTATGTATTCGTATTCCCAGTGTTTTCTTGTCGTATTGTTGTTGCAGGTTGTATATCGAAATTGCTATAAAGTACTATTTAAATGTTGCTCGTGGAAATTACTTTTCATAATATTGAATTAAATGTTTACATAAAACTGCAGCTCAGATCCGTGTAAAATAAATGTTTAGTTTCAATTTTTTCTTGGAAACTTTCATATCTGTTGAAAGCTTTCACGTAAATTTTTCTAAACGAACTCAAAATTACTTAAGAGACTAAGCTAGACGAAACTGAAGGAGAAACTTCCATAAAACTACTAAAACTTTACGCACTAACAGGACCACTATTACTTAAGTACCTAATATGCTCTTAAGCACTGCTAATCCTTTGCAACTTAGTTATTACATAGTGCTTAGAACAAGTTGCTCGAATAATAACTTCTACTTGATCGTGCTGGGACTATTATAAGTTTACTTTCGTTTAAAATTATTGCAACGACGTTTGTAGAGAGACAATTCAATGTTAGCTAGGCGATGCTTTACATATTTTTAAGAGACAAGGACATAAAAATGTATGTACGCCAGAAACGGCAGAATAAAATACCGCATTTTTTGAACCGTATGAACACTGGGTTGAGGTTCAATCCCAACTTTTTCCCGTAAATTATCGGGCAGGACAGAGCTGCATGAAGTTCCGTTCCCATTATACATATTATCACGCAAATGTACAGACGCGATCTTAATACCATGGGCATTTTCCACCAGTCAATGACAAACAGTGGTAGGTGCAATTATGAAAATTGAGGAAGAGATATTTTTTAATATAAAGATAGACGCAAAATCCTATTAAAACAACAGATATCATATATACCATACATATGTATATTATATTTTTGGTACGGGAGACAAGTGAAACGCAACACAGCTATTGACACACTGATGTATACATGACACATAACACTCTTTCGACCCAGCACAGCCACGCGAAGCCACGCGCACATAGATATCATTTGCGTACATACCCAACACCATATAATATATAGGATATAGTTTTAATAGGATTTTATCATTTCATTTTGCCTGTAATTATATATTTGAGTCTATTATTTTTCGTACCTGAAACCATTATAATCTTGCTAATTAAGTAATGGAACTGAACTCTGCAAAGACAGTCGCATTTGCTCAAATCTTCTCCAGCTAAAACAGAATCCAAATGGATGCAAATAAGTCTTGCATTCAAATTAAACGTTCATAAAGACATTTCCATTCATTTCTCACAGGAGTGAAGTAGGAAAACAGATTGACCTATTATTCACAACAATCTACACTGTCATATAACGAATTAAAACGTAGAAAGTTGGAAGCGTAGCGAAACTAAACGAGTTAAGATAATTCAATTTAATTGAGCCGCAAGGTTCCGTAGAAATTGCAAATCAGGTCCCTTGTAGTATAAGGTTTCCATGATACTAGGAAATGCAGAAAAACTTATTGTGTTAATAGCTTCCTGACGTCGGTAATCGATTTAACTTGTAGTGTCGGCGACCATCAGAGGACTATAGCCATGTTTGTCGAAGGGATCATTCTGACCAGATTTATGATAAAGGAAAAATCTTGGTATACTATAACTGCACCCCTACCTAACTCTTCGGGTAATACAGGGGGTCTACTCCGAAGTAGTATCGGCCGAATGTTCGGCCGTTTCCTGCTACGAAGTTACTATTTGGTTCGGTCGATCCCGATCTCACACTCCTACACTCTTTCGAATATTGACTATGGTCCCGACCCAACTGAGCCGATCCGAACTTTTTTCGCACTTTTCAATAATATTCGGTTCGGCCATGTGTCGGTCCGATCCGAACATTCGCACTTTGCACTTCGGAGTAGACCCCCAGGCGTGAAATTTTGTATGAGTCCTTGTGGGGATCATACTAAGCAGCGCTTAAGCAGTTATAAAAAAAAAAGGTTACATAGATTAGGTCTGAAAGTTGGATGGTGATTCTTGCACTGCAACTTAAAAACGACAAGTCATAACTATGACCAACCGTGGTACTGCAACAAGCAATTTAATTACGCTTTTAGCAGAATGCAGAATTTTAATGCAAATTTTTTTATTTTTTTTTTGCTATCTGTAGCACACTTACTTAAAATATAGTCTTATATATATATATACCTATTTAATAAACGTTGCCCCACACTAGGAATTACTCCTGTATCGTGGGTGCGTTTACAAACATTTAAACTCACATACACAAACAGCCAGACCCGGAACTACCTATAGGTAATACAAATATTTGTTCCGTGCGGGAATCGAACCCGCGGCACGTAGCGCAGCAGTCGATCGCTCAACCACTGTGCCAACCGTGTCGTCAAAATTATAATAACTATACAGACAGCTGTGCTGTTTTGGGGAACTATCTTATGTAATCTTGACGTTCGAAAAGTACTAATTCTCAGCCTAGTTTGAATAAATGACTTTTGATTTTGATTGCGGCTCCTATTTCTATTATGAAGACTTAATGAGGTCATGCCACCAGCATTCACGGTATTTCCCAATTAATAAGACAACGCCACTACCATCTAACTTAATTGTTACCTGTCAAACACAGACCGTTTAATATTTTCGCTGTCGCTAAGCCGATAGTGTAGGAAACCCGTAATGATCGTTAAGTATGGACAATTTAACGATGAAACGGTTTATGCATGACATCTAATTTTGTGATACGCTTCCCATTTTCCATTTTGTTTTCCAATGAAAGTACAATTTCACTTGATTAGTGGCCTGTAATGTTATAATGATGTGGTACGGTAAGTGCTATTTCAAATGTTGTCTAGCGAGTGGTACATAATACCACTGCTTGGCGCGAATTCTCGATGGATAACTTACTCGATTTGATTTGATTTTTGGTGCTAAATTCACGTTTTATGCCTTTTATTTTTGCTTGATCATCATAACTTCCCTAATAGCTACAAAACACGAAATTTTACGATAATGTATGCTCTAAATCATCATCCTGCCCTAATCCCACTTTATTTGTGGTCGGCGCAACATGCCTTTTTCTTCCATACACCTCGTTAGTCATCTCGGTAGTCAAGTCACCCCCTTCCAAACCACATCTAATATGCTCTAAATACTACTATTCATTCAATCTTCACGAAGTTTAGTAAACTTTACAAGAATTAACGCTAAACATACGTCATGCAGCTGACAGACGATGGTCAATAAAAGACATCCAAGCTTTATAATATTCTACAGTCCAACACTAGGTATATACAAAGGCGGACTACACACGAGACAAAGTGTCGAACTCTAGACAGCAACAACATCAATACTGAACTACAACTGTGCGCATAAAAACAATTTCAGCATCAGTAAGTATAGTCTCACAATGTGCTGTAGCTCCGTGATTAGTTCGCACGCCTGTCTACACGCGTCTAGTTGATGAAAGAACGAGGAAATAGATTTGCTAGAAAAGAAGACTTATATAATTCAAATGTTCATTTGTTTGTATTTATGGGTGAAAAGTTTTATTGTAATGATTAAGATTGGTTAGAATCATGTATGATATTTCAGAAAATGAATTATGATTCGTAAATTATACACATTTTATATCCACGTTTCACTATTAGTTTATAATAAACCAATCTGATTAAGTAAGTAGCACCAAATGACAGTTTATTACTATTATGAAAGATTTTGTCTGGTATAGCATGATACATTTCCATATGGCTCAGCAGTGCATAATGCATTCTCAGCCCTGCTCAAAAATAGCTGGAAGGCCGAGACAAGCGGCATTGGTTTCGCTTTCAAAGCATTTTGTATTTCTACAATGACTTACAAGAGGATTGAAATTAAGCTTTTCGGTAGCTTATGTCAAACCCATACATTTTTCCATCATTGTTATCTCTGTTTAAATGTCACTTTGTCTATGACCTCAGCTAACAACAGTTCTTTATTTTTTTAATATTAAGTTGACTCTTTCAGTACTCAAGTCTTTAGATCTTCGTGCACTAGACTATCAGCTTTTTACCGGAGCGCTTCTATTTAAGAGCTTCAAGGTATATTAACACAGGTGGTCCCAGATAATGACGGTGCAAGACCGGTTGACGCAACCCAGTTTTCTCTGACGATACTTTTTTTGAAAAGTCTAAGAAAATTTTGTAGGTTATGAGCTTGACCAGATATTTTTGTTCGCTGCGGCATGCGTACTTTTGCGTATTTTGAATCGATTAAATCGGAGACAAATTTTGGTTTAAAAAATCTCCAATATTGGGATTTGAAGACTCATTTCTGCTAATACATAGTTTAATCAATATTTAAATAAACTTTGTTACTAATAATTTATCAATCATATGATAAATTATTAGTAACACAGAAAAGCAGCAGCCCGGAATCTGGATTTTTGCATGGCTGATGCCAATAGGCTCTCACGTGGGACTTAATGAAGTTAACTGGCGAAATGGAAATGTACTGTAGTTACACCACTCCCTAAACCTTCGGGGAATACAAGCGTTATGTTATCTGATGCGTGTGTCTTTTAGTCTGTGCTAAATAAATGTATTTTCTTTCTTTTCATTATGTGATGTTAAAAAAAATTGTACATTGTCACAACATCATAGTGTGTCGTGTCACACATCGTGTGTGTCGTGTCGTGTGTCGTGTCGTTCGAGTCATCTTTTTCACAACCCCAAATTCACGTTACCACATAATTGAAACGCAAAAGTCTGATACGAACCTTCCTCAACAATAACTCAACTAGATAATTTTACTAGGGTCGCTTTTTTAATAAAAAATCCAGCCCTGTACGGAGAATATTTATGTCTTTGTCGCAAGTTGGAGAGGGGTTCCCTCTTCCGAATCGTTCAACTCTCTCTTCTAATAAAAGACTTATTGACAGATCGATCAGTAAACACGATCTGTTGGAACGTTGGGCCTTGAGAGAGGAGTTGTATAAACTAATATTATACAGGGTGGCAGGGATATCAACGCGCAAGCTGTTACCATGGATTCAGCACTGATATTGTTTTTTTTTTCTAAGTGACATATATTTATATACTTAATCAAGATAATATTAACATAATATAGGTAAGCTAACATTTAAAATAATACCTAATATGTACATGTATATGAAAAAATAAGCAAAAGACTCATGGGGTATTAAAAAATTCGTCCGCATCGTTGTCAAGAGGAAGGAACAGGGCACTGTTCCTTCCTCTTGACAGCGATGCGGACGAATTTTTTATAAAAGGCTGGCTGCATTGCCACGTTGCATCGCGATGCTAATTCTTTGGCCAAGAAATAGGCCAGCCCTCTAGTCATTTTGTTTTGATAACGCTGCTGAAAATGCGTTCATGGATACAGTGTGCACGTCGATGTCCCTGCCATCCTGTATACCTAAGAGAAATCTTTGGAAGTACTGATCAGATTACAAAAAATCTTTCACTGATAGAAAGCTACACCATTGCCGAACGCCACAGGATATTTTTTATGGTATAGTTACTTCCACACGGACGAAGTCGCGGGCAGGAGCAAGTAAGTAAAGAGGATAAAGTAACTAATTTGAGCTTTAAGTAACCAAAAATAACATTTAGAATTATTCATTCAGATGAAGTTTACACAACAAATTATACCCTGTCCATTAGGTAAACCGTTTTCGACAGATGGAACTAGTGATTGCAGCAACACACAGTACATTGATTGATACACGTACGGTGTTATAGTGTCTGTTAGAAGCCATAAATAAGATAATTCAATAAGATAAGGCAATTTATATATTTATTTTATTACGCATTTTAACGTTAACGTAATCTGGAATATGTACGTTTTAAGACAGCTGTATAAAACTGTTAACCTAATGGACAGGGTATACCTTCCTAAATTTTAATTCCATTACAAGCAAATATATTTGCCTTAGAAAATACCTCGAAGAACTGAAGCTCACCGGTAATTATTCCCCAGCAAAAGGTTTCAATTTCAATAATTAATTTATTTCTCCGTTCCAATTCGGAACAAAAGCCATCATTGGAAAGATTGACATCACCGCTTTTACTTTCCATTTTTTAATGGCCCCCTCTGTTTTATGGCCCGAAACTTAAGTGTCTAGTTACGTCACAGCCAAACTTTTTGTTGTAATACCTTCGGCGATCGTAAAATTTGATTCTTTCTTCACTTTCACCTTTATCCTGGATTTTGAGTGCTTTTAAGAGATAAGAGGAGATTCCTTTTATCTTAAGGGGAGTAATAATTATAAATGTTTGTTTTGAATTGTTTTTACATTTATGTTGGATTTTGTGTAATGTGTGGGGGGGGGGGGGGGGGGTTGACTAAGTCATAACAGCCGCCCGGGTCGATCGATCAGGTTAGGCTACGCTTGCCGCGGTTGGTCTGAGGATGAGTGAGCGTCTTTACATATCAAGACTTCAGGGTTTTTCGTACCTCGGAAAGCATGCTAAGCCGTTGATCGCGGCTGTCATTCCGGGATCTTTGACTGTCGTTGCGGGTAGTGAGAAGCCCGAAACCCGGAGAACCAGCCAATAAGGTTTTATACAATAAGCCTTACCTTTGTACCTACTTTATTTTCCTTTTCCGATTCTCAGGCCAAGATTTGAAATTGCCTTTGACTAACGTTAAATCAACATCTTCTTATATTCAGAAAATATCTACATTTATCAGAATCCAGACAATTAATATAACTACTCGTACAACATAAATCCACTAGATATCACAAACAGGAAACCCATATTTACTTGTACTTGAACCACCGAGTCTGTGGTTAAACCAGACCATTTTATCGCAAATATTTTAACGACAGCTAAACGAATTAGTACAGACAGGTATGATAAGAACTGTTAAATGGTATTTTGATGATCATGTCCGGATTCTCGGAACGTAGAAGTGAGCTGTGAAGTTTCTAATGATCGCTTGATTGATCCGTTTTATCTATAGCGACTAGTATCTTTGAGGAGATGGTTAATCACTTTGAGTATCACGTTTATAAGGGATTCAGATTCAGATACTGATGATTATTGTGTTAAAAGCTTTTATTATTATAACCCTTTTGTGTCCCACTGCCAACCAACTACCTATTATCCACCAACCCGTACTGGACTCGTGTGGTGGATTAGGGCCCCCTCCCTCTTACAGAGAGGAGGCCTGTGTCCCAGCAGTGGGAACATTATAGGCTGATTATGTGTGTGAGCCTCCCCTTCCCTCCTTAGACATACATATATCCCCATCTACTGGTGTACATTGGCCAATCTGTTTACAAGTTTTTATTTTTTTTTAAAGTTCATCTCACCATCTCCTCATGGGCCTGCCGCGTTACCGTTTACTGCTGGTTTACACCCACTGTGTGGTTTTGAAGAATGATTTTAAGAAGAATGATCAAAACACAGGAAGCGAATTAGAGAGTAATGGTTTGATAATTACATATTTACTAGCTGCGCCCCGCGGTTTCACCCGCATAAGTTTCGATTCCGTGGAATAATCGGGATAAAAAGTATGTTATATATAACATACTAACATATTATGTTAGTCCTGGTTATAAACCATCTGTGTGCAAAATTTCATCCAAATCCGTTCTTTAGTTTTTGCGTGAAAGAGTAACAAACATCCATATATCCATCCATCCATACAAACTTTCACGTTTATAATATTAGTAGGATATTGAAATAAGTTTGAAAATATGTTCAATGTCTACACATTGAACATATTTTCAAACTTATTCCTCCAAAGCTCATCCCTGGAATTTCAGCAAAATTTCTACAAATTTTGCTGAAATTCCAGGGATGAGCTTTCCGTCAGGCTATATTTCAGGCCTGGCATACACTTTGTCTGGTAATATAATCATCATAATGTGGTATATATGTAATATGAAAACCTTGTTCAATTATCCAATCAGTTCGCAAACATAACATAACATCACGCATGTATTCCCAGAAGAGTTAGGCACAGGTGTGTATATAATAGTACATCCACATTTAGCCAGTTATGTTCTAGTCCCATGTTATGTTCGAGCCTATTGCCATCATAAAGGCTCAAATCTAGACTCTGCAGGTCTGCTAAAGAAAAATTTCAGATGAAAAAACCCAATCCAGTACCTCTTGCTCAGCAGTAGCGCTTGACCACTAAGCAATGCTACTGAAACAAAAAAAAAATACAACAGTTCCCAAAATCACCATTAAAAACGATTGTGTAAATATTATATCAAAATGACGTCAGTGTCGATTTATTCCTATACCCACATCAAAACTATACATAATCACCGTCCCACCACCACACAAAGCAAGTTGCTCGTGAAATAGCAAAAGTTTTCATGTAAATTTTCGACCACCCTCCTCAAAATAGTTCGTGTAACAGAGTTTTTGAACTCTCCTCGTGACGAGGGATAGAGGGAGGTTATGAGATTTAGAAGTAATTTTTGAAGTTTGTTACTGGTCTCCCTGTCGTGTTCCAAACGATGTATTGTTGGGATTCGTTCGGGAATTTCTGTGGGCTTTCTGATGAAGAGACGGGATTGAGTTTTGTGTTTGTGATTCTTTTCGTGTGGTGGATATATTCTTTAATTTGAAGTTTCAAAACAGTGAAGGACAACATTGTGAGGAATCCGGCATGTCCTAGAAACCATCATTCGAAGACATGTGACATCTACCAAACCGCACTGAGCCTGCGTAGTGGATTACGCTCCTCTCACCGAGAGGAGGCCTGTGTCCAGCAGTGGGAACATTACAGGCTGATTATTATGCTAATGAAGTCTGTGACTGGATATGAAACTTCTTTTTCAGAAGTCCTCAAAAATATATACTGTAAATATTAATTTACTAACAGCAATGGCTAAAATCGATGAGGTCAGTATTTAGTTCACGATATAATTTGTTCATGAAAAAAATAAAGATAGTATTTAGTTGATTACTATTGTTTTCCTTCAATTTCCTTTGCTACGGGGTTTCGGCCTCTCTTTGCAAGGCCTTAAAGGTCAAGAACAAACGTCAAAATTTTACCTTTCTGGTCTATTTATCTGACTGTGGCGAAGCCCAAAAGGAAAGTACTGTTTTAGACTGTTCTATAGAGCCTCTGTGCAGGTTAAATTAGGGTTAATGGAGGAACACCAAAGGAAGGGTCGTTCTAAGGATTTCAATAATACGTTTATTATCCTTTTATTTATTTATTTATATATCAATTGCTTGCTGCACTTACAGTAGACACCAAAGCGCGCAACAAGCCAACAACATAAAATTTAACTAAAAAACTTCATACAAACATTAATATATTGGAATATTATTATATTTTATATTTATGTATTGGAAGGTGTGTTTTCTAATATTACGTGAGACGTGTGATAAAGTTGTGAGAGGCCTACAATATTAACTTCTCCCTCCAAAGCCTCAAAACCAACACCTTATAAACCTCGCATTCAACAAGGCTCATAATTCACTAATAATATAAACTTATTATTGTTACAGTCCGTCATAAATATTAACGACGTCTGCTTTCCCAAGTTATCGCGCTGACTTTAATAGTCGGTCATACCAAAGGTGGGCCAGCAAAAATATGTGCCACCGAGCATAAAGGGCGGTTCAGACTACGCTATACTATTGCACAATATAGTAACGCATATTGTGTCATAAGCTACTACTATACTGGGTAACAAACAGAATAGCAAAATAAAAATTAAGTTGGTGATTTCTTTGTGAGAGCATACACCTCAGTTTGTGTTGTTAATTGAAATGTCAGTTTTTTTTTGTGTGATCTTCGAAGACGTGATGGGTATTGATATCGATAAAACAAAATAAATCAGATTTTCTCGACTCGTACTTCATGTAACTACAGTGTTAAAAAAAAAAAACAAAAATGAGTCACACAAACACAAAAAAGAAAAAGTTGGGGTACAATATGCGACACATCGTCGCAAAACGGCCATCACTCAGCATATAGTACGACCCTATGCAACATAGAGCCCCAGCGCTGGTTTTCAGCGACAACCGGCGTATCATGTGCTGAATTCATGGTTTCAGTTGCGTCGATGTCCCTGCCATTATAATATAGATATCCAGCCACCCTGCGTATTATAATATAGATATGTAGATAAAACATTTATTCAGTGCGCACAAAAGTAATAGCACAACACACAAAAGCACAATTAAATGATAACAAATTACATAGCGTAGTCTGAACTACCCTTAAAGGTTTGAGTACTGCCCTTATTATGATGTTGTGATAACAAAATATGAAGCTATGTGATTATCTTTTATTTTATGAGCAGTGTTTTACGAGGGACAAAGAAATGTGTCAAGTTTGACGGACCTTGTAGAAAGTTTTGCATGAAACTCTGTAGTAGTGTTCAAGCTGTGCGCTGTCTATCGCCAAAACTTATATCTGACCATTTTGAAAACAAACCCCGTGCACATGATGACCACAGCTGCGTCCGTAAGTAAAACAAAAGAGGATCCTTTTTACGTCGACTAATAATATACGCTGCAAGCAGTAATAGTCCTTACGGTGGTCAGATATATGTAGATTTTAGCGAGTACACAGAAATGAGTCGGCCTACATTTCAGTTTCTGATAGACTATTCAAGGATTTTTCCAATTAATCTGCAGTTATTAGTGGCAGATGTGATTCGTGTATTAGTCATATAACAAAAACAGCTGATATAATATGTTTTCATCGCGTCACCGCTGCTCTCAAAAAATAATTTTGAGTCGGCGCCATTTAAATTTAAGGCGATTTAGTGATCTTTGTTTATTGATTGTTTGGCGCCGACTCAAAATTACTTAGGTATACTTTTAGTTTAAGAACTTAGTTATTAAGGTTAAATAAAAAAGGTTTATTATTTTTTGCTATTCAGTTTTTTCGGCGGTTTAATTTTTTTGTTAAACAGTTTTTTACTAGCCATTCAACAATAATTCACAACTATTGTTTTCGTTTTAACTCTAAATTGCTGTTAAATAATTCATTTTCAGTTTCGGTTGTCTGAAATAAATGTGTTTTCAATTTATTTCGCCGGGAGCAGGTGTTCTGAGTTGAATTTAATTTTCATTGTAGAAAGTCTTAGTTATTAAATTAATAAATGTATAATTTTATTCCACTGCCAAGGTATGATTGAATTTAGCTAAGTAGTCTGAACTACGAAAAGTGTTGTGTTGAATATTGGGATATTTATAGATTATTTATATCTATGTCCGTGGCAGCATACCAGCGCTGCGGTATTTATTTGTAAAATATCGTAGCATTATGCTAACATATATATGCATTTTGGCATCGCAAAGGTCTTCAGTTTTTGGTTGTTTTTAATGTAACTTTGTTAGTTTTAAATGCTCCTTTTTATTAATATTTGTATTTCCTGTGCGTGTTCCAAATAAAATGTTTGCCTTTCTTTATCTTTCTTCTTTCTCAATATAATTTTTACCTAGATCTGTAGAATTATGGGTCTCACCAAGTCGTTATAAGACACAGAGACATGGAACACAGCCCTGCTCTTGTTGAGACGGGATTACGGCCCATTCCCTCTCACCAAGAGGAGGCCTGTGTCCCAGTAGTGAGATACTGATTATGTTATGAGGGCCAAGGTCACACGGTTGGGTCGAACATTCTAATCAGCAATAACAATTAAAGAAAAGTCTTTAATGTGTTGAAATTGACATAAGCTACCGCAAAGGAAAATCAATCCTGTTTAATGTCGTTATTGAAAACGGAACGCTTTGAAAGCGCCATTTATCTATAACCTTTCTGGCCTTGGTTTTGCAACTAGTACGACACGAGCTATTCATAGCATCATGTGGTTCATCCGGTACCAGATGATAATCGAACTAATGTAAATTCAATATTCTCATCCTCTTTTTCTCTTCTTTCCAGGTGTGGTTGTGATGACATGGTGGTGGGCGCTGGCGCTGCTAGCGCTATCGGCGCCCGCCCGCCCCGCGCCCCGGGCGGGCAACGGTGAGCAATTTTACAGTAAGCATCACTTTGTGCACTACTTCCCGCGTGATTGCGCTCCTGCTCGCACCCGATAGTGTCGCGGGTCAAGTGTATGTCATCGGTGTTTTGACAACAAACAGAATATATAATTTTAATCTTCCAAAAGCTCTCCATACAACTTCTTTCCAAACCACAGATTTTGAAGCGTCAGTGACTGAAAAAACTTTTTTTTTTATGTATCCATCAAGTTTTAAAAACTATGTTCAATACATTTTCCATTTACATCTCGAAAAGATTAAAAGACATTTCATGACGCTATCGGTTGCTCCAGTTAAGGAGTCGACGCACAAACGCGATGACGTAGTAATCACAGTGTTTGTACGGTGCGTGTGCGCAATCAGGCGACTGTTCACTACTTATCAGCAAAGTGACGTCAGTAAGCACTAACTTACTTTCGATCTTCTTTGGTATATTGTACTTGTTGTATTTAACTGAATTTGTACCTTTACTTGATTTATGCATTTTTACTTTAAAAATCCATACAAAGTGTTTGAATATTATACAAAAGTTTTTTCAACCATTTTGTAAGAATTTTTCTTTATAATTTAGAACCTACATCCACATGATATATTTTTGTCTACTTATTCTTCTTCCAATTTAAAGTTATCTTTACGGTGTGTTATGGTGAAGTTTAATCTATTTGAAGCTCGAATAGATTAAACTTCTTTGCAGTTTACTCGATGAAACGAAATTTTTAGAAGACTGAATTATGTCCTCAACATTTTGAAGAGGATTTATGTCCTCAATGTTTTTCACTTTACTGAACAAAATGGTCCATCATTCTTTGGTCCGAATTATGGCTCCTCATTCTTTGTGCCAAGTTCCGTCTTCCAGCATCTGCCAAAATACGAAAAATCAATTACATGGCACAGCTTTTTATTAAAATATTCTTCAAAAACTTCGATTATTCTTCTTTCAAGAGAATAAAAGAAATGACAGGAGTTCTTAACTGTTGGAATGAACGTTAAATTACGGCGTCGATATTTCAACGTTTACCAAAAGTTTTTTTTCTTTTCTTTTACAAATGGGACTTAAGACACTTTGATTTCTAACAGATAATAGGACTTTTATCTTTAATTTAAGATTGTCTTTGCTAAGAACTTTTTTTGTTTGTGCTAGGATAAAATATCTAGTTTTGGAAAGTAATGAAAGATGGGATGAAGAGATTTGCTTTTGACAAAGAAAATAGTTTTTCTTTTCAGTCAAGATGGTGGAAGCGAAATACGGTTTCTTTCTTATAGAAATGTAACATTTATTTACTTGTTTACTATTACAAAAATTGTTTACCTCGAAGACTATTGTTATCCACGACAAAAAAATATGACAACTGAAATGTTTTCTGTTGTACGACTAGTTCCTTTCTACTTAATAAATGGGGCTTCCATTTACACGGTACAAGTTAATTGCCTGTGGCATACAATAAAATTGAAGCAACAACAACAATTGACTGACACCGTCTGCACACGTTCAATTGTTGCACGATACGGGCTAGTTTGTTTTCTTTCAAAATTTGTATAGGTATAAACAGCACGTACGAGTACAATAAAATCGCACGTACCATAAAATCATTCAATTCTGGCATAAAGAGTTTCTATCATTCAAACATGAGTGCGGTAAGCGAGGATGTGTTAATCTTTTGAGGCAAGAAATTCTAAACGAAACGTACAAGGACGTGCAATTCTGTGTTTAGACGAGGCAAACTGGCATGAAATAATCACCCTGCAATAATTGCCTATATGGTATAAACAGAGGTCGCATGCAATTATTTAATGGCAAAACTTGCATTCAATAATTCTATGCAATTTTATGGAAATTGCACGCGTGTAAACAATTGCAGGCAGTAATTGAACTTGCTTTATGGCATGCGATTATTGCTCTTGAAAGTTCCAGAAACTTGCACCGTGCAAATGGGGCTTAGGTTTAGCTTGTACTACTATTATGTAGATTTTTTTAATTTCATAAAGTAAACGTTTACGAAAGAACTGTGGATGAGAACTCCTTATTCATATTTCTGAAGTCAGATCAACATAGAACAAAAATAATAAGACCACTTGACCCAATAGTTCAGTAACTTTAGAGTCCATTAAAATATCAAATTCATTGTTCAGCATCGTAATATTAGACTGACCCAATATATTTTGGCTATATAACAGTCTCAATTAAGTTCCCTTTTGTAGCTTGAAACATTGTTTTAGTTTTTGGGTCACCAACAAAGATTGTGGTTTATTATACGCTGTGGGTCGTAAACCGTGAATATTATCTTGAGATTTTATGTTTTGTACCAAAACGTGAATCTTTTAAAGCCGGTATATTCTGTAAAAAAGTCACCGTGGAAACTTACGTAAAAAAAGCTTTAGAGTGAGCTGTCATTCCACCTGATGCTTGGGATTGACACTGTTGACAGCTCACTTCAGATTTTTTTAGAATAACACGCAGAAGTAGGTAGGCAGATAAAATGGTAGCAGTCGATGTTTATGTTTTAAGCATATGATATAATATTAAAATAGGTAAATATCCTAACTATAGTAAGAGCAATTGACATCATGAAAAAAAATTGCGGAAAAAAAATACACTAACGGATTATTTTCACTAGATTTATGGCCCATGTAGAGTTTTCAGAGGCTGATGGGTTTTTTATCCAGTTGTGTTATTTAAAAAATACTTAGGTATCTACATCATTTATTTAAACTAAGTTTACTCCAATTACTTTAGTCAAATATTGCACACCTACAGGCTCATGAACACAAAATAATTCTGTCTCCTTCGACCTCCTCTAACCTTTTTCCTAAATAGGTATTTGAAAGTGTTCGTTATCAGTAAACTTAAAACATATCTGAGAAAACATTACCATATCCTCTATTCTATTTTCTATTTTCTATATTCTATTTTCTAAGCAAACAGTTCACCATCTTCCATCTCCTCCTTACAACCACTAGTTTATCCCAATTGGTCTATAAACCATATACCTTGAATCAGCCTTATTATTTCCATGTAAATGCTATCACAACATTGTAGCCACATTATTTGCTGGCATTAACGCTCAGTTCTGTGTACCGACATATTTATGTTCCTAGACCCTATTCAGATATTCACACAAATCCTGGCCACTACGCATTATTTTAAAAGTTATTAGGTTGTATTATTGTATGGAGGAATTTTAATGGTCTAAAACTTCTTCATAATGGGTTGGGTGTCGTTTTATGTGGGGACTAGATACACCCTGTGGTTCTGTCAAAGATTAAAGATTTTTCAGATATGTATATACTCTTGCCAAGTTTCATGAAAATCGATTTGATACGAGAAACTTTTCGTATCAATCCTACTTCCTACTGATCATATGTACGCGAAAGTTTGTATGGATGGATGGATGTTAGATACTCTTTCAGGCAATAACTACAGAACGGATTTGGAGGAAATTTGGCACACATATAGTTTATAGCCGGGGTTAACACAAATAATACTTTTTATCCCGATATTCCCACGGAATCGAAACTTATGCGGGTGAAACCGCGGGGCGCAGCTAGTGTATCATAATTTAATAACAACACGAAAATCAGTTTTCTTCTGTTTAATTTATGCTTTGTTTAGTTAAGTCAGTTACGTTTCAACATGGTTAAACTATTGTTTTTTTTTTTTAACTTCGCCGTGTTATGCAAAATTTTTACTGAATCATATCAATGCCATAAGCTCGTCGCATATTACATGGGACTGATGGGACTTAAACGTAACTGGCGAAATGGTACACGGGAGATAGGTACAGTCACGAGCACCAATATGTCCACACTTGGCAATTTTCAATTGCGATTTTTTCGTGAAATAACGAATGCAACGTTGAAATAAGACACGTAATAATAATAATATCCCTGGACATTTCACACAGCACCATTTGTCCCAAGCTAAGCAACCTAATGCTTGTGTTATGGTAACAAGATGGCTGATAGACTACTTATATACATTTTTTTTTTTTTGTAAATACATACATATTATAGATAGATATAGACATTACATAAACCTATGGATTCGAAAATGGTATGTTCGTAACACCATAACATTTCATTAAAAAATAAAGGAGTAAATCGCTTTTGAATTTAGCCGAGTGTATACATACTTTTGCTCATGACTGTACAGGCCTGAAGGTCAATTCTTGTAATATAAAACGTTCAAAATCTAGTCACAGTCTCATCTCGGCGACAAACAAATGTCAAAAACTTGACAAAAATGTAGGGAAATTAGAGGTTTTTTGACAGATTGACAGACTGTGAACGTTTTTAAAATTACGAGAATTGTCCCTCAGGTGTTTTGTCATATAAACGTGCTCGTAAAAGCTGAAATCTATTAAAAACATTATGAAAAAGAAATGAAAAAGTTGTAGGCAATTCTACGTTATTTTCTTTCATATTTTAACACATTATTCGCATCTTGGCACCTGCAGAATGTTTGTGTGTGAAAGAATAGAATTTGTGTTATTTGCGAATATTTTCCATATTTTTTACGCAATAACTGTAAATTACGGACAACGGTACAGCGGTTTTGTGATTTACGGATATTTTTGCCAAAATATGAAAATAATGAAGAGATATCGCTGTTTTCAGATGGGTTTTGTAACCACATACCATTTGTCAACATTTTTTCACAATGTGAAAAAAACTGCACTCCCACGATTGAAAATTGTTTGTTAGACATAAGTTTAGCTTATGAGCAGATTGTTAATAATGGTATCTCTGCAAGCTCTGGGATTTAATTAACGCCTATGCAGTATTTGATGCGATTGTCATTGAATTTTAGTGTTAAACTGTTGTTTTTCATTTAAAATGTCAGCTTGCATAGTGATTTAACCTGACATTTGGCCTGACCTCTGACACTACAACACATTGGTGGTGTGTGACAGTGGTCAGGCTTTAAAACATCGAGTGGTAAAAGCTACTGATAGACAGCAGGCTTTTATAAAAGTGGTTAATTACCCTATTATGTAAATATTTACACCTATTTATAGTTGCCTCAAGTCATGCAACTTATTCTCAGACAAATTAACAACAGAAGCAGCTGATTGATCTCAATTCTCATTCTCACTTTTATGTTTTCCTTCAAAGTCACGCAACGCGTCATGGAACCTGTATTGTTCTTAATGTCTCTAACTTATATAACATCATGCCTTGTTTCCCCGAAGAGTTATACAGAGGTGTAATGTTTCCTTAATTTTAATCCATCCAAAGGTTGTCTTTAAAAGATCGCTCTTCGCGATAAGACCGCCCATTGTGTCACCCTTTGTAAAATTGTATATATTTGTAGAATATTCTATTCTATTCTATACTTATAGTACAAATCCAGACTCCGGGCTTCTACTGAGAAATTCTAGATGAAAAAACCCAATAACACTTTGCCTGACCTGGGAATCGAACCCAGAACTTCATCCGCTGTAGCGCTTGCGACCACCGGACCAACGAGGCTGTCAACCTAACCTCACCTCACCTTTATGTAGGTATATAAACCTGCCTATCACGAAGTAAATGCTTTATTACGGGCCATTTAATCCGTCTGGAATAGTCCGAAAAATATGACCGAATGTGTTTTACGCTTCATCGCCTCTGTGAGCGAGAAAAAAATTATTGGTTTATTCTTTTAGAAAAAATTGTCTTACAAAGGCGTATCGTATTACCAAGTAACTAGGTTGTGGAGGTCAGATAGGCAGTCGCTCCATGTAAAATATTGGTATTAAGCTGTAGGTATGTGGTGAGACTGGTAGCCAACCCGAACATAATATATGTAGTTGGGAGACGGCTAGGAATGTTCATTTAGAAAAATGTATATTATCATCTTTGTGAGCTTTAATTGTGATGATTGTACAACCATTAATTAATACTAAAGTAATCTAAATTGTGCAATCTTCATCTATTAATGATTGAGATAACGCGATTTAATTGCACTTTGGTAGCTCGTTTTATATCTTTACAACAATATTAAAGCTGAAATATTTCTAATGTGCTTGTAGAGTGGTACGAGTATGTTTCATTATAGAAAAAAATAATTTATAAATATTAATTTAAAAATAATTTATAATTATTTTCAAAAGATTCAGACTACGCTATTATAATCAGCCTAAAATGTTCGCACTGCTGAGACACAGGCCTCCTCTCTTCGAGAGGGAGTGGGCCGTTATCCACCACGCGGGCCCAGTGCGAGAAGGTAGATCTCACGTGTCTTGGAAAGTTTGGTTCTAGGACATGTCGGTTCCCTGACGAACTTTTCCTTCACCGTTTTGAGAGCAATACGAAGTAAACTTAGTGTAATTTATTTCATCACCACTGGATACGGAACCACCTACAACTCGTAACTCAGGGCCGTTATCAATCTAAGTTATTTTTAATTATTGAAGTTATTATCACCCAAAAAAATTTTCTATTAAATTTAAGTCAATATCACACAAAAACGTGTGAAATTCTCTCTACTTTTCCGGAAACGTTTACGTAGTATATTTCCGTGCCCCAAACTCTAGGTCGTGTAAAGAAAGCGAAGTGGTTTCACTTTCATACAAATTATGGTGTGATGGGATCTAACACACACCTTTATTTGTCTCACGCGGCCCTTATGTGGGGACGCCATGCTGTCTGTGAGATTGGGATAAAGGGCGAAGGTTTTTTGTAGAACGGTAAAAAAATTTTAACAGAAGATTTTTTTTTAATAACCGACGAAAAATTTCGTCTCTATGGGGTCTAAACTCATGTGCTGAATCCATGGTTACAGTTTGTGCGTCGATTTGACTGCCATCCTGTATAATAAACAATAATTAAGTCGTATATTTTTCCGAAGGAACAGTTTAATCTTGTCAGACTCACAAAAGTTAGGAAACCGAATAGGTATAATTATTTTTATTTTACTAGAATGTAATTTCAACTAGTACTACCCAACTGAATAACTTATCTTATCTATGTTAGATAACTTTCGGAGTTTCTGAATAATAATATTAGGTACGATAAATAAGATAACATCTCCTATCCGTCACACGTGTCCCCATAACCTAACAACTTACTCAACCCGACCGTGCAAACCCATACCTACTGAAGAACATAAAAAAAATCTCGTAAAGAAAAGTCTCACATTTCCACGATAAGTGCTCTCTCTACTGCTATAGTAAAAGCTTTCAAGTTCTTTAGTGAGTACACTCTTCACTTTCGATCGCTGCCTTCCACTTTACTACCCGGCTGTACCGATCTTGTACAAGCACTTGACGACTCGATGGTACTGATAATGTTGGACTAGAATCAACATTTTCAGGATTTGTAAAGGGCGGACACCTTTTTGGAACACTAAAATTACAAATGTTATTTTGTTAAAATAAATTGCTTTCAATAGTACTAAGCTTAGTTACTTTGAGAAATAACCTTTTAGTCCACCTAGCTTTATAGATATAACGATTCGTTTTGAAAGCAATGGTGATGAAATAATTTACGAACGCAGCTGGTACCGCTGGACCACCCTCTATAAACACAGCCTATAAAATTATTAGTCAGTGGGAATGTAGTTACAAAACGCATCGAATCACGTGATGATTTGATACAGGGGAACATGAGATAGTACAGACGCCAGCACATCAAGCTACCCGAAACTGTCAAATTCTCCCAATCAACCTTGAACCTAATGCTTAAGCTATAAAGCTGAAAATCTATTAAATCAATTTATTTATTTATTTAATAATAATAATAGGAAACTACCCTATTGTATTTATAAGCGACACAGAGCCAATTACAGGTTCTCACGAGTAGACACAGAGAAGGTAGTACAAATCTTAGGATCACTAACAACTAAGTAGCAAGCACGATAAAAATTCAAATTGTCAAATTGTAATTTGACAGATTGTAGTAGCTTGATGTGCTGGCGTCTGTACACAGTATGAGTACCTATTACTATTCCAATTGAAATACCCAAAGCCTTAGAAATAGGTGCGTTATTGTTCACATAAATGCTTACGAACAATAAAATAACTATTAAACTACTTGAACTAGATAGCTTCAGAGTATTTCGCTGTCGCAAATAGTTATTTGCATTTCAACAAAATTCTGTATCTCAGAGACAATAGAATTTTCACCAATGTTGCTTCAACGATGTTGTGTCCAAGATCCAAGATTATGTTTAAGGTGGAATGTAGTCTTTGGTGAATGGGGCTACTGATTTTGAAGTCCTTTAGTTTGTGTTTCAGAATATTCTTTGGCGATCGAATGTTTACATAAGTATATGTGCGTACATATTGCTTGTAGGTAATGCTAATGTTGGTTGTTTGTTGGTTGTCACAGGCATTTCAAATCACTCTATAGATTGCTAATAACAGCTTTTAAATCATTAAATACTCATTGGAAATAACTACACTCCAGATCTCCCCAAAATACACGCTGCCGTGAGGCTCTGATCGGTACGTACGCCGACATTAATGGCATAATAAGTTATCGATGTCATTAACTTAAGAACTTTCTGTTCCTACCTTATTATATGCAAATAAATAATTTTGATTTGTTTTATCTGTTCAGTCCGAATTTTTGTTTTCTTTGCAGTGGTGTGTTTCACCACAATAGACACAAAATTGAGGGCATATCAGTCCACTACTGGGCATAAATAAACCTGATGTGAGGCAAAACTAGTACATTTCATCGAGTAGAACTACTAGGAAATAAAAGTTTCACTAGTTCTACTATTCGGGAATAAATCGAAACGTACTACTAGTGAGAACCAAAACTCTCATTAGTTCTACCGTAGAACTGTGGAATAGAACAAGAAGAACAAGTCGGAATAAAGACTCCCATTAGTTCTACGATTTTGTAACACCTAATATCGTAGGACTATTGAGAAAAAAAAAACCCATTAGTTCTACCGTAGAACTGCTTACTTATTCACAAGTACAAACGGCATAAGCGCCTCCCTGCCTACCGCATCGCATCAAACGCAAAGTAATCAAAACAAAGGCACATCGCCACTCCCGCACTTTACCGCACCGTTACCGGTGTGTGAAGCCCCGAAGCCCCTAACAATCACTTATCCGTACCTTACCTTTATGTCATGTTATGATTACGAAGAGAAACTCCACCTTATCTAGCCGACATCAGTGATAAGTCAGAGATAGTAGGCGTAATTGTAGGATTTCCGTGAGATGCGCAAACATTTCACCGCGTGTGGAAAGTGGCGGAAACTGAGTCGTGAACCAAAGTTTATGAGGCTTTCGGATCATAGAACAAGTGTGGGTATAGAGACTTTTATTACGTCAAACATGATCAAGATTTCTGATGAGATTGACTTCGTTCACGATAGTTAGTGAGCGTTAGAGAGCTAAGAGATTAATTTAGCATAGGCTCAAGCTACGTGTACACTGCTATAAACACGAAAAATCCAAATGTCAAATTAATAAATTGTAATTTAAAATTAATTGTAAATTATGTTCTTTTTTTAACTTGGGTTTAAAAGAAACACCTGTAATTCTTCTGTGAAAGGAAACTATGTATGGGTTTGTACCACTGCCCTTAATAAAAGTTATTTTACTTAGAAAGGGTGCTGTTTGCAACACCTACCTGCTTTGTTAACTCTTTTGGCGCTCGAATGACGTTGTCAGGGGGGAGCTGCTGGTAAACATTCATGCAATTGTTTTGTGAAAATAAATATACTGTAAAAACAAGATGGCGTCGTAAGTTCCGATTTTGGCCACGCGCCAAACGAACCTTGTAGCGGTATAAATAGGTACTGCCCTGGCTAGACTTACAGCCGCTCTACGTAAAATTTATATCTCGAGGACGAGAAGTTCCCCAGAATGGGTCTAAAGTCTTTGCACACTTTGTTCCTATTTTGGGCGACCACTTTAAATATTTTGCACAAGATTGGTAGGCCTTTTTATATGTATCGATTACTTAGTTCGGTCAACACGACTTAAGCCAACCTTAATATATTTAGGTTAACTATAATTTATGTAGGTACATATGATGAAAGGTCCAAATAAAATGAGTTTCAGTGTTTACTTTAGCATTCGACACCGGTTATGAATACCTAAGCAAACAAGTCTCCAATATTGTAATAACATTAAGCCACTAATATATTATAAAGCATCTGAAATGAGTGGTCATGTTATTTAAGGGTGTAGGGCTAGGGTTACCAAGGGGTTTCGTGTTACCCAGTAACTGGGTTGTGGAGGTCAGATAGGCAGTCGCTTCATGTAAAATACTGGTACTCAGGTGCATCCGGTTAGACTGGAAGGCAACCTCAACATGTCGAAAAAAGGTTAAGGAGATGATGATTATTATTTAAGGGTGTAGAAAGGATCATCAAACTGAACAACTATTTCGATTAGACCAACATCGTAATCGCGAAGAAAATTATCAACTGTCCCATAAAGAACTTTAACACCATCTTGACCCAAACGTTTGGATGTATTTTAAACCACACTAACTGTCCTTATCCCAATATGTTTGGGGTCAGCGTCTCATGTATTTTTCTTCCATACCTCTATTAGTCGTCATCTCGGTCCCCCTTTCCAACCAGCTTCCTAATTGCGTAAAATACTATTGTAGCGGTATCTACAACGCCACATGCGAACAACGCGTCATACTGACGTGACGCAAATCCTGCATCTCGCAAGCAGAGTTTACCGTGCAATTAGCATAGATACAATTTCCCAATATCAATCGTTGGGCAATTGCCCGCCAGACACAACACCCGTCTGGTCGGAGGATCCTCCCTTTTCTATGGAGGATGAGTGAACTTTACACCCTGTTCCTCATACCTCTAAACTATCAATCGGAATCTGAATCATTTTGAAGGATATTGCTAATCCATGGCTTCATATGTTAGAAAAAAAAAATCTGCTCAATAACGTAAATAACGCAATGAATGTTGTCGAACTGTCAAAATGAAAGCCGTGTTAATGTGTTACGCAACTGCCCCGCAAATCAGCGCACTAAACTGTGTACAACTAACCAAAACTAAACACAAATATAGCCCTTAAAACAAACAGTAGGGCTCTCTCGTGTCAGTCGGCCATTTCGTTCACAGCGACTACTTTCGACGTGTAGGAGAAACTATTTGCACATCGCGCGGAAATCCTACAATTACGCCCTACAATGGAGCTAAGAGTCCGTGAGGCATACGACAAGAAATGTTCCGTCGGACACTCGGACTAGTTTGATTCCGGTCATGTGTCTTAGTTTTGTTGGAGTAGATAAGAGGGTATTTGACAGTGTATGTAGTTTATGAAGAGATCTCATACTAATTTAAAGATCAAGATAAATAGGTAGAATATGCTTAAAAAGTTTTACTTACTTTTACTGTTGAAGTTAAACTGTGTCAACATTTAAAAAATAGACACATATGGAAGTAGTGACGGGGTCCTAACGTACGTATATTTTATAACTAGCTGCGCCCCGCGGTTTCACCCGCATAAGTTTCGATCCCGTGAGAATATCGGGATATTAAGTATTTTATGTGTTAATCCAGGTATAAACCATCTGTGTGCCAAATTTCATCCAAATCATGCCAAAGGTAAATGCTTGAATAAATATCTTCTAATTATAATGAATAACAAGCAAAAAGTGCTCAGTTTGTGAGTTTATCGCTAACCAGAAATCCCAATGACTAGCTACAGTTTTATTATAGTTTTTCTTTGGAAATCGTTTCCATTTTGAAGTAATAGTAAATCACGCTAGCACAGGGAAGTAAAATGTATGGAAATATATATGAAGACGCTTTTAAATTTCCGTTTCACAATAACGTTATAAAGTGCAGTTTTCGATATTATTATAATAATATCGTTACTTTAGAAATCACAAAAGCGCACAATAGGTGAGGAAAGGGAACTCAAGCTCAGCATCAATAAATACCCGTATCTTAGTCTAATAGAGCCTCACATAGTAAATCTCTCCCATTTCGCGTTTGGGAAAGCGACCGTGAAAAACCCACACGAAAATTCGCGCCCTTATTTCCAAGCATGTTTACTTAGTCAAGTTGGCGTTAAGTTTTTCCCATACAAAGTGTTAGTACGCGATATTTCAAACGTTTTCACTCTTTTGTGCCGATACAAGGTATTAAGTGCCTGCACTGAATAATGGAGTTGTCTTACTAGACTCGGCAACTGTCGGGTAGGTACATACAAGTTTCAAAGAAAAGCTGTTAGAAAATTTCTAAGTTTTTCTAGTAGCTTATGTTCAAGATTTGTTTATATTTGTACTGTCATTTGTTTACCTAGAGAGTGTTGCTATAGAAATAGGACGCGTGACAGGATTTTTTCAATGGTACTCTGTCGAAGGTTTTACTTATACAGGGTACGCCTCAATTGCGGCAATAAGTCCCCTCTTTGAAGAGTGCCTGGAGAGGCGCCACGGCGCCCTCACATTCTTCCTGACGCAGGTCCTCACCGGACGCAGTTGTTTCGGGAGGTTCCTGTTCACGATAAGGCGGGAGGAAACGCCAGGGCTTCACCACTGTGTGGATCGCCCGGAGGACACGGTAGAGCAAACGGTGTAGGTCTGGTCCCGGTTTGGGCGGAGCACCGCTGCGTCCTCGTGGCGGCGATCGGCAGTGGCGAGCTCTTGCGACCGGCCCTGGTCCAGGCCATGGTACGGAGCGAGAGTGCATGTAAAACCGTCTCCTTCTGCGAAGCAGTAATGCTCGCAAAGGAGGAGGCGGAGCGCGTGAAGGAGAGGCAATCTCTTCGCCCTCACTCGGTGGCCGGGTTTACGGGCGGCGAGCAGTGGGCAGCTCGCCGCCCGGTAAGGACCAGGCACCAGGCCCGGGTCGACGGCGCGTTGTGTTCCACGGGCGCCTCATAGAGATGTCAGCATGAACTGACGGGGCCCGCTAGGGCCGATGCCTGCCAGGGCCGCGGGTTGTTTGAAAGAGATACCGTGGCCCCTGGCATAGGAAACTGAAGGAACACGCGTGGGTTTTAGTCAGTAAAAGTCTGACATGCAGTCGTAAGATGAAAAAAAGGTGTTACTTAAACTATACAAAATATGAGATTACTGGAAAATTGGGCGATAAATCTATAGACGAGTAAAGAATACGGTATAAAGAAAGCATGGAAAAGTAACAACTTAAGCATTGAAACAATTTTGTGTGTTTACTAATGTAGAATACTATATAAGTACTCAGTCACAAATCAGGCAAACGGCACCACAATGGCAACGGCACCCAATTAAAATAGATAATGGTAACCCAGATTACATCATTCGTCTTAAAAGCTTAACAGTTTAAACTATAAGGTCGAATTGATCTAAACAAATGAGACGTATCTGGCTTACAATAAGATTTAATGCCTCCATTTGTTAGGTATTCATTTACATACTCAACGTGGGTGTTAAATCCAATTAATTCTATGAGATTGATTGGTTCATTGGGTTAGTAAAATCTGATCTAGTTTCTGTTCGGTTAGGAGGTAATTTAGGTCTGGGCCTAATAAATGGAATTGGGCCTGAATGTGAGACCTAAGTTCTTGTTGCTAAGTGTAATAGATTTTTCATGTATATGCTAGACTAAGGTACCAAAGTCATTATTTATTTATTTAGGGTCTCTTTCAAAAGATATATTACTGTTAGGTATACTCTGTAAAAATGTCAACTATCTACCTCTTACGGTTCATGAGATACAGACCGCTGCAAAAAACGCCGAAAAAACACGTTTCTTGTATGAAAAAATTAAAGGGGGTCTCCCCTTTAATTTTTAACTTTATTTTTATTATTTGATGTCATAGCGGCCATAGAAATACATACTCTGTGAAAATTTCAACTGTCTACCTATTACGGTTCATGAGATACACCCGCTGACAGACGGACGGACGGACAGCGGAAGCTTAATAATAGGGTTCCGTTGGCACCCTTTGGGTACGGAACCCTAAAAATGAAGAGATGTTTTAACTCATTATGAAACAAAACACTACAAGTTAATGAGTTAAAAAAAAAAGAAATCTCTCAATATGAAAATCTGTAAGTACTCACCCTATAATCGAAAAACACCGACATTTCTCCGAACTACAACCAATTCACAATATTAAGTTACCTCACTCACATACAAAACGTGTCAGATGTCGCTTTCGTTCGCTCAGTACATAAACAGTAGATATAGTCAGCAAAACAAATAAGTATGCAAGCAGCAAAATACAGCTCCGTTTTGAACTTGATTTTTGACGTCATTGATTTGACTACTCTGTACACACATGGGTGTTAATGCATGAACTGAGTAGTCAAATCAATGACGTTGTTCGACGAAGTGTGTGTGTGAGTTAGATGTATGATTCAAATAAAAAATAAAAGATGTTAGGTTAAGTGTAAGGATACTTTATTGTATTTATTTAATTTGTATGTTGATTAGTTGAATTGCTAATTTAATATTAAATACTTAGATTTAAGGCGAAAACAATGAAAAAAAATGAAAAGAGTGATAAGTTTTTACACGTGTGTCTTGTAAATATCGACACTACCTACGTAATATTCCTCTGTCGATAAAATTGGATTAACAGGTGAGCAATTCAAATGTTAACCGCCATAATTGTTTAAGGACTTGAAAAAGTTTTGCTCACAGCTTATAAAATAATGTGTTTGAGATGTTGATTATTTGCCCGCAAACTAAACTGTTTTGTTGACTTTACTCTTTGTACCCGGGTCAGTCGCGTGTACAGGTGTTGGCACACTTTAGTACTGGGTGCGTGCTTGTCGATATTTACTGAGATTTTTATGTTTCTGTGAAGATGTATCGATAAAAATGTATTGTAGAGAAGTTATAAGATAAAATATGTAATTTATTATCATGTGTGAAAAATTTAACTAATAGACAAAAAATCTGGGTTTAGATTAAACTAGCAATTTAAGATACTTATCTTAAATTACTAGTTTGATCTTTCGCCTAAATTTAACTACCTTCTACCTGGAGGTAGGTGGGTAGGTAAATTTAGGCAATAGATCACACACACACACACATTGACACACTGTTGGAAGCCAATAATATTACACACAAACAAAGAAAATTAACAGGTATTCGAACACATGTCTTGTTTTCTTATATTTTTCCTATATTGACACCTTGTAGCTATTTCCTAACATTCATGTAATTAGTTATTATTTAATCGTGCATCTGTATGTTGTGCTATGTCCATTGTGTGCACCAACTAAACGATATATCCAACACTTCTATCTAACACTTGAATACATAGATAGATAGACGCACACATATCGTAAGTATTAACGTATTTAAGTAAGTAGAAACGTAAGTATTAACGTAGTTTATACAGTAACTCATATTTTGCCAACTCATTAGTTTCTTTTAAGCCACAATGGTTCAGTTCATTAAGGAGAAAAGGAGAAAATGGCAGCGATGAAATGGACGCGCCACTATACACACTGCTCGCTAGATTAGCCAATAATAAAATTATGCAAAACTCCAACATGATGTGTACTTACGAACTCACGGTAGTTGAAGCGAGCAAATTGATCGTTCGATCGTTCGGATAGATAAAGCTCACAGTTTCAAGTAAAACATGAGCATTTACAAAGAGAAATTGATAGTGTTGATAATAACCGGGTAGTTGCTAATCTTGACCGGTTTGTTTACGAATTTATCTCGGATTTCTCTTCTCGATTTGTGAAATGGTGTGGAAAGTCGATTTAGGAGTACCCTGAGCTTTAACCACTCAGACGTACTTGAGTATTACAAGTGTTTGTTAAATATCACGGCTATTATGCAAAATAGCTCTTCTGTATGTTTATTTTAGTGAAGATTGTTTATTTTTTTATTTAACAATTATGTAAATGTTTCGAAAGCTCTGCCGCAGAAGAGCTTTTGTGATAATGTGTTAGTTGTCCAATTAACACCTCATCATAAAGGCTTTATTAGAAAGTGTACGTATGTGTGTGTGTAATATCTATAATATAAAAATGAATCGCTGAATGTGTTTCTAAGCGCAAATCTCGAGAACATCGGAACCGATTTCGCTAATTCTTTTTTTAGAATATTCCTTGAAGTACGAGGTTGGTTCTTACGGAAAACAAATGTAAGAAAGAGGCTTCACGCGGACGAAGTCGCGGGCAAAAGCTAGTACGTATGTAAATATTTGTGTAGTCTTTTGTCAGTATCGATAAAGCAAACCTTATGAATAAATTGGTTGGTGGAGAGCAGTGGTGGCTAACGGCGGCTAGTAGGTTCGAATACCGACAGGCGCTTTCCTTTGTGTAAATTATTTCATTATTTTTCCTAAAACGGTGAAGGAAAATATCGTGAGGAAACTGGCATGTTCTAGTACCAAAATTTCGAAGATATGTGACATCTACCAACGCGCACTGAGCCCGCGTGGTTTGTTACGGTCCACACCCTCTCACAGAGAGGAGGCCGGTGTCGCAGCAGCGGGAACATTATAGGCTGATTATGGTTATCAGGTTCGCACGATATCACGACACTTTGGCTCGCTGGTTACATTGTTTCTGGTAATCAATAGACAATTACCATTTTCACCATGTGTCAAAGAGAACAATTACCTCAGAAAATAAGGACCAACATCCTCTTGTCAAAGTGATTGCTGAGCCACTTCTTCCCAGCTAAAGCGTTAGGAAGTGGTGAAGGGCAGGCGTTTTAGAGAACTGTCTTATGTTATTTTGAAGTTCAAAAAGTGCTGATTCTCAGCCTAAGTGATCATAAATACGAGCTGTACGTTGCCAATGGCAGAGGCAACTGCAACCGGCGACATTCGTAGGCGACTGCTGTAGACGCGACGACAGCAGCCGCCAACGCATATGAGCATTAACTTCAATAAATTATTTTTGATTTTGAAGCAATCGTTTATGCGTATTTATCTACTAGAACGTTACAAATCAATGAAATATGAGTCCAATCTATCACAGGGTAATATGTAATTCCAACTTTTTTCCCCAACTTGCACCAGTTTCTGCTTGCCAAAATTCCAGCCAGTGAGTCCGATCAAACAGACGTACAATTGAAATAGTTCCATTGTACCAAATGAGATTAGATAAACTCCAGGCGTTGCCTATCTACCCATTGTGGGCACTCTGTTTATTCACCATAGTTATTAAGCACAATACTTTAAAGATCTGATAAGGGATACAATTCACTGTTGATTTGAAGAATGAATAGACAAGTGAGCTGGGTAAATGATAACATTTTGTAAACACATTGAGTAAATCGATTTCACTTGTAGCGGTATCTACAACGCCACATCCCAACAACGCGTCATACTGACGTCACGCAAATCCTGCATCTCGCAAGCAGAGTTTACCGCGCAATTAGCATACATACAAACTTCCCGACATCAGTCGTAGGGCGATTGCCCGCCAGACACAACACCCGTCTGATCGGAGGATCCTCCCTTTTCTATGGAGGTTGAGTGAGCTTTACACCCTGTTCCTCATACCTCTATACACTTACCAATTCTTGTGGCTTTTAACACAACCCAGTTTTGAAGTAGGTAATGGCCGGGTCTCACAAACCTCTTGTACGAGGCTTGTTTTTCAAGCTACGGTATCAAGATAGTACTACCACTGTCTTCTTCTTCTATGAGAATAGTTCTATACTCATCTAAACTAAGCCAGCAGACTTCCTAGCCATCTAGCGAGCTCTATCCTAGTTTGAAAACTCGTAAATGAGGCTTGTGAGACCCGGCCACTATCTACTCCAAAAGTCGCAACATAATATTATCTTCCTTTGGGGCATTCCATTTTATTTCACCAACTTACTTTCTTGACTACATCTTGTCTTAAAAATTGATTTAGCATGGTTGACCCTTCGTATGTCGGAACGTAGATCCACGCGAGCCACAATGGCTTTTTAATTGTCTCTGTAATTACGACATTCAACGGGTTAAAATTAAAAATATCAATCCAATATCTTGCAGAAAACAGGCTATTCAACCCGTAGTGTTCACATTATCACATAAAACGAGGAAATACCAAGCGGATTAACTGCAGCTTACTTTGTCTGCCAATCAAAGAAAAGACCATCTACCATCCACGATACTTACTTCAACAATAACCATTGTACAGCTTATTGCAAATCCCAAATACAACAGTGGACATTCACTGACAGAAACGAATCACGTTGAAGTCTTATTACAAGCGCATAGAAACACGTATCTTTCAAATGTATTTATGAACGACTAGCGACGTGCCACTGCGTCCCACGGTTTTTTACGACTTGTATAATATAAGAAATCTCGATACGATATTTCGAATCGGGTTTTTTTTTATTATACAGGATAGCAGGGACATCGATGTGCAAACTGTATCCATGAATTCAGCACAGATTGACCCGCATTTTTTTTTTGTAACCGACGCAAAATTTCAACTCGTTTGGGTTCATCTGAATCCATCCATCCAACCTATTACAGGTTGCGCGTTGATGTCCCTGTCATCCTGTATGTTAGTTTAATATCAATTTATACATATAATAAAGTACATAGTAACGAAGAATGTTTGTCCGTTTGTTTGTCGGTTAATATTATAATTGGCGCCAAAACTGCTGAACGGATTTGGATGAAATTTGGCACACATGGTTTTTAACCTGGATTAACACAGACTAATTTTAATCCCGGTAGTGCGTTCCCGAGGAATATTTTCCGACGTCAACGTGGGCGAAGCTGCGGGCAAAATGTAGTGTATTGTATATACATTTGAACCTTCCGGAATAAATTATAATATCTAAATAATAGTGAAAACCGCATCAAAATCCGTTGCGTAGTACAGAAGAACACAGACAGACACAAAAAGCGACTTTAATTTGTCATATGTATAGATATATGTAGAAGTTATCAACGAGTTGATTGCCATAAAGTCTTAACAAGCATCATTCCGTGGCGATTGAGTCTCAAATTGATGGCTTTCTACTATTTTTATCATGTGAAAACTAGACAGACGACCGCAGACGTTGAGTTTTGGACTTAATACTAGATAATTAACTGGTTGGTTTACAAGGTTTTGGGCGCGGGTTTGCTTGTGTAGAATAATGATTAATTTAAGTTTAAAATAGTGCCAAATCTACAGTACCTACCAGACTAGCATTAAGTGAAACATTGACCAAAATTCAACTTGCCGCAAGATTTGCAGTCGAAATGATTACTCGCATAGAAAGTCTGACACAATATCGTAACCAAAATGACTTATTTTTCGTCATCCTTATTAGCAGCCTTGTCCGCCGGGTCTAACCCGTGTCCTTCTGAAAGTCAAACACCATCTGGATGTTGTTCTACTAACACCTCTCCTTCTATCGACTCTCAGCAACCAGTCACTCCATCTGCCACACCACGTCTAGTCAAGTGTCTACCTCTATTTCACAACCGCTACTAGTTTTAGTCATCTTGAACCGGGCTGTAATAGAATCTACTTCTTTTATTTGTTCTGTGTAGAATCTGAATAAGGGCATTATTTTGCCAAACGTGCAATGTAAATGCTTCGATATTTTGAGAGTCTACTTTAAGCTTTTTCACGCTGAGTGTTTATCAAACTCAAAACATTTTAGCGTGTTTGAGTAAAAAAAATACTAGTTTATTTATTTCCCGAGCTTAATGTAAACATACAGACAGTTTAGCATATTATGTCGTATTAGATAAGATTAATGATTTGTACGAGTTTCACAGCGGTGATTTTATGTTTTTGATTAAATCTCTGATGGTTATCATGTTTATTTATGATGAACTAGTATTCAAGCGCGGGTTTAGCTGATTGTAGGTATTCAGAATTGCAGATTTCTTGTTGTAGACCTGGTTTAGAGTATTGAAGATTACATAAAGTGTTGAATTTATTTTGTTGTTTGAATACGTTTTCTTACTTTATTGTACTTGTTTATTAATTATCTTCTTGAGTATATTTGTTACCATTTCCATTTTTAGTATAGTCGGTGCTAGGAAAGCATAGTTAGTTAGTAGTTATTTTATATCATCATGACATCATCATCATATTCATAACATAATTTGGGCACAACCAACAACCAGTGGGCCATACGCGATAGTGGGCCAATATTCGAACCATGATTTATTATTAATTAATATCTTGTTAATATTCGCACATCTTAATACAGTTTAACACGAATTCAATTCCCACATTATGCAAATTAATTAATTAAAATATTTTTAATTATGTCCAAACAGACAGATTTCTATCCTTTTTAGTAATGTTGATATACCGTTTAAAACTTGTTTTCGGTGGCATATAACAAGTTAATAATGAAAAACATTCAGTAAGTAAATGGTAATGAGCCAAGTTAAAGGAAGTCCCCGAAGCATGTATATTAATTAGAAAGATACGATTCAATTAAGAAATTAATAAAAAGATAAGGATTTCGAGAGATTAGAATCTATAGATCTAAAGTAATGGTATTTTAAAATAACCCTGTAAATATTTTGACGTTTAGCTAATTTATTTTGCTGAGTATACCGTTTACTGGTTAATAGAGGTTGCTTGCGCCTAAGGAAACATCTGCGTTTACTGCAAATTCTAGTATAATATTTCTATCTTATGAAGCGACACGCGCTTTACATGTGGTTACCAAGTGTAGAAACACGCTGTGAATGTGTGTGCAAGCGCAGGAGCTATCGTTACCATCCAAGACAATGGCGAAGTCGGAAGTATGTGTGTGTGTGTCTGTTATGTGCACACATTCACAGCGTGTTTGTATACTTAGTTATCACAATTAAAGCGCGTGTCATGTAGTGACTTCGGGAGATAAAAATACTGTAAAGCTTTTAAACTTTTAAGACCAATAAAAAGTCTGTCGTAAACACTTCGTATGTCAAACACGAAGGAAACCATGGATTTGAACCTTACTTATTAGACATCATTCTGTAAATTCGTTCTCTGATAGACAACGCACAGCCTAAATCATTGGGTCTATATAAGCATGAAATCTTGCACGAGTTTGCATAACGTAAGGTGAGTATTATGAAAGGATGTTTTCTAATAGGGATCTAATAGGCTTGTGTCTACTATAGTTCCAAAAAGTGTTTTATTATTATTTATTTAATACTACAAGCATATACGGTACACATGTACGGTCACCAAAGGAGATAAGTAACCAGGGCCGTCGGATATAGTTGAAGTTTGGCAAGAAACTGATGGATGTTTTCGAATGAAATTTAATTTCATTAATAGAAAACAAATAATAACAATAATATCCCTGGACATTTCACACAGCACCATTTGTCCCAAGCTAAGCAACCTAATGCTTGTGTTATGGTAACAAGATGGCTGATAAACTACTTATATACAATTTTTTTTTTTTGTAAATACATACTTATTATAGATAGAAAAACACCCAGACTCGGAACAAATACATGTAGGTCATACAAATATTTGTTCCGTGCGAGAATCGAACCCGCGACACGCAGCGCAGCAGTCAATCGCTTAACCACTGCGCCAACCGTGCCGTCAAAATAGTTTATTTATCAAATTAAATTTCATTAAATAATATCCAACGGTTTCTTACTAAACTTCAACTATATCCGATGCCCTGGTTACTTATCTCTTTTGCGTACAGGGCGGACTTGAGTCCGCCACATGATGGCATGCATGTGGCATTGATTTTCTACCAGTCAACCTCTGGGTGATGCAGAGACACACAGTGGTAGGTGCAATCATGACAATTGAGGAATCAATATTTTAAATATAAAGATACACATAAACCTAATTATATATAAATATAAGCACAAATAAATATCTATTAATACTAAAAAGAAATAGGACAAACAATAAGAAAATAATTACCGTTGTGATGATACTGCCAGCTTCTTGTATATGTTAATGTTTTAAATGTTATTTAGTTTATTCGCACTCAGGCAATACGTTATTTACTACAAAAAATATCTCCGACATAACTTTAAGCTCAACTAGCATACATCAATGTGCCACTCAGGCATATAACTTAACTGCCAGCAGCCGATTTACATAAGTTATCTCATTGGTGGGACTACCATCAATCACTTTAGGTGGCTTCTGTGATCAATCACACAGTTTATCAGAATGACTTGGCTTTTGGGCGTAGTATATATTTTGAATATAGGTACATTACATTATACAGGGTTAATTTTCAAAGACCAGCCAAATTGTTCAGTCTGATGGTCTGTACCACACCCTGGTACAGACCATCAGACTGAACAATTTTCTCCATGGGACCAACACCGTAATCGCGAATAAAAAATCAGCCGTCCCATACGTTTAGGTCGAGTAGGTATTGAAGGTTTCTATGGGGCAGTTGATAAATTTTTCGCGATTACCTACGATAGTGGTACCATAGAGAAAGTTGTTCAGTTGGATGGTCTGTACCACACCCTTAAATTTGGCTGGTCTTTGAAAATAAACCCTGTATTTGTGTAAAATTTTTGTAATTTGTCATTGTTTATTTTTACATATATTATGTCATATCACCATATGCCTACCCTTTTCCCAACTATGTTGGGGTCGGCTTCCAGTCTAACCGGATGCAGCTGGATACCAGTATTTTACATAGAGTGACTGCCTATCTGATCTCCACAACCCAGTTACTGGGTAATACGATACCGCCTGGTAAGACTTTCGGGCTTCTTCTTCGGACCCGTAACGACTGTCAAAGATCTACGAATGAAAGCTGGAACCAACGGCTTAACGTGCTTTCTGAGGCACGGAGGAGGATTGTAAAGATCACCCATCCACAGACTATTACCCGTGCTGTTATGACTTAGCCACAACTCCCTCTGTCATTTGTATGTAATAAAGTATGTCGAATAGAATACATGAGCAATGTTCTTTCTTTTTTGCTTGCAATTTTGTTTTCGATTAAACTAATATTTATCGCTAAAGACCGGTAAATATTAAAAAAATCCCTTCCTATTTCATCTTTACATTCGTTTTCACCAAGTTGTCTGTCAGATGATGTCCAGATTTCATTGTGTCCTTAATAATTTCCTTTTTTTTTTAGTCGAGAAAGTGACATCAAAGCCTCCATGGGCCTTTCCTATATTTCTAGGTTATATTCAGACAGCATTACGAGTTACGAAAGCTATTCCTAAACGAAGATTTTCAACCATAAACCCCCATATTAGGTATCTTGTATGCTATGGTATCCTGGTACCATCGGCGCTTTCGCGACAATCGGGACAAGCTTCGGATTTTATTGCGCACTAACCTAATTCGGTATAATCGCATCTTTACATGAATAACTACGTAGGTATATATTAAACTATATTAACTATATATATATTTAACTACATACATATATTACAGGGTGAATTGAAACAAATGATAAATGTTTCATTTTCTTTATGGTTTTTACATACATGTTTGTATGTAAAAACCATAAAGAAAATAACTTTTACACGTCAATCATATTTTTGTTAAACTAGATGAGTTCGGCGTTTCCTATCTGACTACTCTGAGAAGAAAGGCCGAAACAAATTCAGAGGGCACAGTCTCCTTTAAAGTCCAGACATAATCTTGGTCAGATCATGTGAAGACCATGTAGATTGGTGTCTGAAATATATAGGGATTATTCACCCGTTTGATGTCTGAAAAAGTTTAGTTTAGTAGGCAGTAGGTACGTACATTTTTCGGGTATACTCGACTAATTAAGTTTCGGGCAAACTTTCAAGCCAACTTGCCCCACAAATGACTAGATAACACGAATTTAAAACATCGTTATAACATAACATTACGCATGTATTCCTCGAAGGGTACGACAGAGGTGTACGTACCTATAGTAAGTCCCATGTAACAAGGTGCAAGCCTATCTTCATCCACCAGGCACAAATCGAGACTCTGGGCTGGTACTGAGTAATTCCAGATGAAATACCTAATAACACTGCCCGACCCGGGAATCAAACCCAGGACCTCATGCTCAGCATTAGCGCTTGCGACCACTACACCAATTTCTGTCAATTAACCGAATTAGGTTTTAAAAATGTATTTATCACTTAATGTATTTAGTGATCAATGATGTCAGTTGCACCTTCATTGCGTAACATTCTGTCAATATCAAACTAAATAATTTTGAAGGATATTGCTAATCCATTGCTTCATATGTTAGAAAATCGTAAATAACGCAATGAATGTTGTTGAACTGTCAAAATGAAGCCCATTGCTCCTGATAGTGTGTTACGCAACTATCCCACGGGTCTTCGTATTATATTAACTGACAAACGGTTTTTTCGGCTCAAGAAATGGCCAATTTCCATGTTAACCGTACACTTCAATAGACGTGAATGACACTCACCATAACTACAACAATTTACTACAGCCCAACCGCCGAGAGAATGCGGTCCTGACACCTGTCAGTGTGTCAATTCTAGCAGCTTTTAAAGATCAAATTCGCAAAACACTCTCGTCAACCGCACTGTAATAACTGAGTCACGCTATGCTTAATCAGGTGATCGAATTCAGGGCTTGTCTACACAATCGCACTTATAATATGATTGACGAAAAATTATAGAGTAAGACGATGACACCTGTCAAAATCTAGGCCACTTGAAAATCAATCACCTTCCGAATACCTACCTTCTTTTATTTTATTTCACCCAATTTTTTCATCATTCAATAAGATTGGAAGGTATCAATCTAGCCAGCTAAGGACTAAATTGAATTTCCTAGCATTCGGGTTCAAAATTGATTTTGCCTGTATGAGTACTTCGAATCCAATAAGTAGGGAAAGAATTTACGTGGGATGGAATAGCTCTGTTTAATTCGGCAGAAGTAATTTGGAGATAGGGAGTTTTTATTCCGTTTAAAATTTTTCGTATGCCTATATTTCAGGTTGGCATGGTTTTTCGACCGATGACCCGAAGGCCGCAGGAATTCGCTAGATGCGAGAAGCACAAAACCGATCGAAGTGGCGATGCTTTGGGGAGGCCTATGTCCAGCAGTGGACTTGGACTGTGGATTCTGGGCGTCTATTGGCTGTAATGATAATGATGATTGTAGTGGACGCGTTCGTTGTTAAAGTAATTATCGTGCGAAGCGATGAGTTTATCAAACATAAAACTGCGATCTTCCTGGTGAGTCCATGCTTCATCGGTGACCATTCTTTACTTCTGTCAGTATTATGTGTAGCAATTATGCAAAAAGTGTGTCACTTGGTCTTTTATAGGTACTCCCATCCAGCGGATTCCTGTAACCAAACCACTCTACCGTAAATGAATGTAATTTATTAATAACAAACTTATGTTTAAAGTTTGCACCACACTAGGTGCTAGTTATCAGTCAATACTGAATGAAACATTAAACAATGGAAGCTAATGAAAGCGTGTTAATGATTAAAACGTTTTAGCATATGTTATCCCACTGCAAGGCAAAGCCCTTCTCCTTTCCATTCCTCTCTGTCTTGAGCTAGCGTGGACCAATCCTGTCTGTAGGCGCCAAGCTCATCCCACCATATCTTGAGTCTGTCTCGATGATCGCCATGCGTTATCTGAAGTTGCAAAAAAATAAATAAGACCCAACTTTAGGATCTCATGTGCTCTCTCTCAGGCATAGAAAATACTACCTGATTTCCAAGCAAAGTCACTGGTGAAACACTAGTTAGTATACCTAAACCTATAAAACGATATCTGCGCTGCTCCACTTTTCACGGCGCAATAATACGAGCGATAAGCAACGCGAAATTGTTTATAAGTCCTTAGCACAATTCTTATTGGAGTAAGGCTAGTTACCCACTGGAGAATTAAAAGTACTTTGAAAGAAAAAGTTGAGTAATCAAAAAGTCTTTTGAACTATACGAGGAATAAAAAACTTTGTTATATAAGTTTAGCGTCCATTTTTTTTCTGATAATGTTCTCATTTACCCGGTTTTTTAACAAAGTTTCTTGCCCGTTCTTCTCCATAGAGATCTACGTTTTGGAATGGGCTACTAGCTTCAACTTTCTGACTAACTGACAGACTCTTTTACAATTCAAAAGTACCTGTACATGGTTTTATTGAAATAAATGCTTTAAGTTTGAGTCTGAATGACTTCACAGCCATTTACTAAGTTCTAACTGACCCAGCTCACTTCAAAAAGTCATAGTTCATCAGTCATAGTTCATGAGTCATAATTGTATTTATTTATTGTATTTTAATTGTATTTTTGGGTGGTCAATGTAAGTTAGATGTATGTGTATCTTTGAGGTAGCACCATTGCATTGGCGTTATAGATGTTCAGGCGATAATCACATTATTTTGAATAAATAAATAATTAAAGCTGTTGGAAAAGGCCTCAAGTTCTAAACCAGAATATAAGCTTAGATCAATAGATGCATATTTAAAAACAACATATCTAGTCACCTATCTAATAGGCACATATTTATTAGAATTGTGTTTCATAAAACAGCGAGATAATTGAAGAACTGAATGGAATTTAAACTTGTGCTAACGAGCCGTTGGTACCCACAGCTGTAGGCAAGGTGCGGAAATAATTCATTGAGATTAAATAATGCAGTAAGTGTAAATGAAGACAGGTTGTTAGCTTGCCGCACTGAGCAACGCGGCAACCTGTTTCCTTTAGAACTTCTTCATTCTTTAATTAGCTGGCAAGTTAATTATCTGAGGAGTTGCATACCTGATATTTGTTGCATGTTTAAATTCATTGCTTTCCATCAGGCGTCATCGAGGTCGAGAGCAGCACCCTAATTGCGTAACACACGATTAATCGGAATCGGTTTCATTTTGACAGTTCAACAACATTCATTGCGTTATTTACTTGTTGAGCAGACAAATTTTTCGACCTTATGAAGCAATGGATTAGCAATTTGCTTCAAAATGATTGATTGTGTGTTACGCAATTGGGGTGCAGGCCCATTTAACAATATACAAAAAATCAGACGGCCAAATTGAGATGAACAAAATGATGATGCAAAAAATGCTAATTGAATTAAGAACATCGGTTGGATGACATTTTAAGAGCGTAAAAACTGCCAAAGTAAGCTTAAAATACTTTTTATCTGTGAACTAGATACTAAGTTGTGATTCACCATTTTTAGACTATAAAATTAGGCCGCCCGGACAAGACAGACCGTTCATTAAAACAAAAATGAAACAAAAACATGGTTGCCAACCAGCAACCCAACCGCATTGGTCATGGTTGCGCGCCCGCTAATGAGACCTAAGCTTTAGATACACTTTTCGCCTACATTACGCTGAATTTGCATTCCAAAGTATATCTCCTTGCTTAAGAGATTTTTCCCTTAATTTATTTCAAGTTTACGTGACATTGCGAATCCAAGGTGACTTGAATTTTTCAAGGGACACATTTTGTTAAATTTTATTTTTTACTGGAGTTGCTTGCGCCTTTAATCTCCATCCAATATTTTAGCCTCCACTTAAGCTGGTTGTTTTTGTAGTTATTTATTGAAAAAGGTGCGTTAAAAATCACAATTGACTGATCGAATTAGGAATCAATGATAAAATGGTTTCAGTAAATAACTGAAAAGGGGAGTCCTATGTAGCTATGTTACATCCCAAAATGTTATTTAGTGCCATAATAAAGTCGTGGTTGGAATTGTTAATAGTGTACTATTTCCAGAATGTTTAGTGTTTCAGGAGCTTCCAATTTATCAATGTCTAAATGTTCAAGTTGAGTGATAAACGGCTAAAACGTTCTATCCTATACACCTAAACTTAGACTGCTAATTGAAACTGTTTCACTATTGTTTCATAAAAAAATATCTATTTTATGTTACGAAATGTTTTTGAACAGAAAGATGATATAAAGTACATATTATAATTCTGTAAATATATAAAAAAAAAAACAGCAACATTTCCAATGAACGACTTTTCTGAAATATTGTCCCCAGATGACAGTACTCTAAAATTTCATCCTTCTGTAACAAAACCATCTCATTAACAATACTAAGCATCACTCAAACATAAATGATGTGATGACAGAAGTAATCGAACACCTTCCCAACATCCATCATGATTGACACCTGATAAAGCAACACTAGCACACACTACTCATTAAACATTAGCAACTATTTAATCAGCACGGTGTGTAAGCCGCCTTAGACTTCGTTGGCTCGACTGAGGATCCAACTAACTGTATTCCTACGAACGATAGTGAAAACGCGAGCTGTCTACACGTAAGTCCAGTCGTATTCTGCTACTGGACAAGATAAAAAGGAATTTATTTAATATATCGTTGCTGAACCATAGCTTTGGACTGTGTTTGAGATTTTTTTTTTTTAATTATTAGTTGTACCTATCTATTATGATGACTACTTTGATATTAATGATGAATGAAAAATTACGACAAGTATAATTTAAATAATTAACATGTCACTGTTTGTCCTGTCTTCATAAACAATAAATGTTGACTTTAATTAACCTTTATTCGCCAAAGTACAAAACTAACTTAACTTTTCTATCAGTTAATGAAATCGAAACTTCAACAAAATAAAAATAAATATTCATAGGCAACATGTAATAATCCAACACAATTTAAATTACTTCTCGCTTATCAAAGATCGGCAACACATAATCGAGGTGTGTGCAGCCCAACTAACCTGATGTCGTTGCCTCAGCCGGCTCCAAGCTAACTGTACTGGTCAAACGATAGTGAAAACATCGCATCGGTCGTTCGCTTACTCCACTTTGCGGCTCACTCAGATGCGGTATAATTCAACGGGGGTACTGTTTTCATTGTGGTTCGGTACGGTGTTTTAAGCTATAAATAATAAATACAAAAAACTATGGTTAGTCAAGACAATGCTTTCAATTAATGCAATAAACATAAAATAGAAATAAATAATTATTGAAAATAAATAAACCTCTCACCTCTACCTATTTTTCTGTTCTGTTTTTTCTTGTCTGTTTCTACATGTGTGTATATAAATGGTAAAATAAAATCTTCTATATATATAAAATTCAAAGTCCTGACTGACTGACTGACTGACTGAGACATCAACGCACAGCCTAAACCGCTGGTCCTAGAGACATGAAATTTGGAGGGTGTATTTTTCGTGAAGAGTAGGTATCCACTAAGAAAGGGTTTTTCGAAATTCCACCCCTAAGAGGGTGAAATGGGGGGATTTTGTTTGTATGCAAAATCTTATTCCTTGAGTTAATAAATTTGAAACGTGGCACGAATACTTATCTAAGTAAATTATGAAGTTGGGTATTTTTTGTTTTTATAAACTACCCCCTAAAAGGGGATTGGGGTGTTTCAAAGTTTGTATGGAAGAATTTTAGCGCGCGGTCCGATTTAATCGAAACTCAGTATTTATACCTAAAATTGAAAGGAAAGAATAATGTGTATCAGGGTTTTTCTAAAATCTACCCCTGACGGCCTGAAAAGGGGTAGTCAATTTTACAGGGGAGGATTTTAAAGCGTGGCTTGATTAACTCGAAAATTGGTATAAATAATCTTTGAGTCAAGTTATGAACACATCCCAAATGATTTTTCAAAATTCCACCCCTGTGGGGGTGAAAATCGGGGATACAGTTTATAAGAAAAATCTTAGTCGTTAGGTTAATAATCTTGGAAATTGGCATGAATACTCGCCTAAGTAAGCAATAAAGTTTATCATTATAAGTTTTTCAAACTACCCCTCAAAGCGGGGTATAGGGGTGTTGAAGTTTGTGTGGAAGAAATTGAATGCGCGGTCCGATTAACTCGAAACTCAGTATTGATACTTTCGACAGAAAATAATTAATAATAAGTATGTAAAGGTGTCGAAAATTGACCCCTGACGGGGCAAAAGGGGGTAATTCGGTTTTAAGGGGAGGATTTGAACTTGAAACTGTATGTAACATTTTCACGCCTAAAACACTGAACTTCTGATTTGGCAAAGAGATAGATGGCATCCTGGGGAAGCACATACTTTTTATCCTGGTAGCACGTTCCCGTGGGATAACGTCCGACATCCACGCGGGCGAAGCCGCGGGCAGAAGCTAGTAAATAAATAAAATAAGAATATCCTTAAAAAAATATCTATAAAAAATGGCTTGATAAGGTTTTAGCGTGACATTATTTGATATTGTTTGAAGATGCGTTCTCAATTTAAGAAGATTCTTTCGCACGTGCTGAACTTTCTTCATTATAATGCCGTCAGCATCCACTGCAATCTGCTGAACTACTTGAACCTTCTTTACACAAAACACATAGCGATAAATTTCTCTCCCGATTCCATTTTTATGAACTGAAAGCACTTTACCAGCCACATCTTCATCGTCATCGTCACCAACCATCAATTTTCCATTCAATTCAAAATGCCTAACAATACAAACCCAATAATGCTCAACAATGGACACGCCTGATCCCCCGCGAGTAGCGTAAAATTAAACGATGCTATTCACTGAGATCTCCTCTGATACGTAAACTAGCCTGACTCTAGTTACTAGTATATTTATGCTAGTTAGCGCTATAATAGCTCGCTCATTACACCTGCACTTTGCCGATACGCTAATGCTAAGACTGTTGAGTAAACTGTAGTGGAGTAATGTGCCATTGTGTTTTGTTTTATCATAGTTTTCTTTTGTATGTGGTGCATTATCTTCGCTTGTTTGATGTTGATTCATTCGTGGTTCTATATATTTTGAGATAGTGTGTATAGATTTTGTAGAAATTGATACTCCAAAACCAGGGATTTAAATGACTTTTGCTGATCTAATATAGTGTAGTTGTATGCCGCATAGGTTGCAATATATTTGAAGCTTTAGTCCTCAATTTATTATACTTAATTAATCAATGTATATTTTCAAGACAGTTCGTGTTAATTTTCTTATAGCAAATCATATTATAATTTTAACAAGCGCTCTAATTGTCAAGTTTTAGATTTTCTTCAAATTACTTAAAGTAAATGATCTGTTTATCTCACAGCTATCACCTTCTTTATATCCATAAATACATTCACCCTGTATGTGTTCTAACCTGGAATCTGTACAGCTGTTCGTTTCGCATTAAGGCCGTGACGAACGACCTGATTCTGTATGAATGATTCTTGGGAACCGACGCGTTGTGGCCAGCGCCCGCCACTTTTGGTATGGCCGGCGGCATCTTCGAATATGGCTTGCTTGTGGAGTATTTTATTACTTCTTGTTGGACTGATGAATGTTTGACTATTCAGTGAGCTTGATTTTGTTTATGAGGTGGGCAGATGCAGTCGAATTAGCCCCGATGAATTGTTGGCTAACTCCCATTTTTAATTTATGTCTTCCGTCGATTCCTTTTCTTCTGTGTCATTTGGCTCTGCAATATATATTTTGTCAATTGCTGAATTTATTCTCTTTGCTAAATTTGAGAATGTTAACAATTCCATTAATAAGCAATTGGACCGTGAACAAGGCAAAGATATTACACAAGCAAATTCAAATATCAATTCAGACGGTAGTCGAACGTTTCCACTCCAAATCAAATGCCCATTTTAAAGTGCCCTTTCAGCGCTGCCCATTAAGCTGTCCCAAGACTAAAGCTCATAATCCCGGCTTCAAAATCAAACGTCTGGAAGGATCGAAGTCTGAATGGATTAATTTAATAGCAGGCGAAGTTAAAATGGATTCCGGTTGAATCAAATGGACCATGAAAAGATCTCCGGGTAACATTCAATGTCAGACGGGTAAATTATTTTTGGATTTACTTCTTCAATTGTTTTCATTCTATTCGAATCTAAATGATGCTAATTTAAAAAAGAAATAAATTAATAGTATTATTTCGTATCTAATAAATTAATTGATCAGTTTGAAGCTAAATATGTAGATCTATTAAACACATTTTTGTTGTAAACGGTTTGAGCCTATTCGAAATCTACAACCATGACTAACCTCTGAGAATCGTAATCGAAATACTTGGAGCATAATAAGACATAACAATTTTGTATTATCACGATAATGTGAGTCACGCGAACATAGTAAGTAGTAAGGTACGTACTCGCACAAGTTAAACTATTTGCTATTAACTCTAAATCCATCAGTTGTACTGAAAGTCACGTTCAACAATTACGTATTGAGATTGAAGTTCAGTGTACGGTTAAGCCGTGTGGTCTGAGTCTAAAGGGTACTCCATCCCTCATAGGAATACATGAAGAGATTATGTTCGGTAAATGAGTGGCGGATATTATATCACAAAATTTATTATTATATTAATTGTAGACGGTAGGTAGGTACGTACTTACTATCTTGGCATTGAAAGGAGTTACCAAAAAATAGTTGTAATTAAAAATATTATTTAAATCTGGAACAGACAGGTTCAGATTACAATCAAATGTAATTTTTCGACGTAATTAAGTTTTGATGTCATCCTACAAAAAACTAACCAAATTAATTCCTCGAACACTTTTCTCCAAAGAAAAATACCATTAACATGGTCTTCATAAAACAGTTATGCTCTTACGGTGACGATTAAATGGTTAACATTGGAAGTATCGCCATTTACCTGGATGACTGCATAATTGTCTTAAAAAAAATGGCTGCCTCAACTTTCCACCCTTTTCAATATTATGTTCGAGTTAAATTCCGAAACGTGATTTCATATATACCGTTCACGAAAGCGAATTGTGGAAAGGGACTGTGTACATTGGTCGATTGGTTTTTGCTGCCCAATTGAGTAGCAGAATTTATTTTGCCGTTGTATCGGTAGTAATTTATATGTAGAATTTAGAGCTCTGCGTAGGGTTAATTTAGATTGGGAGTTTGTTACGCTGTGTCAATGTTTGTTTTATGCTCGGATGCTGGTTGATTTGATTTTATGATTAAAAACAAATATGTTAGTATTTGTTTTCAGTAATAGGTTATTTCATGTGTTGGGTCATATGTGGCCTTTATTCCAAAAACGTACTCTTTTAATTTGCGGATGTTTTCAACCAGAGCACGTCTTTTTAAGTCAATTACTTACGATAATTTCTTTAAAACTAATTAAGCGATGGAATTATATTGAGCACTTATTTAATATTCGAAGCCGCTTAAGTCATATTTTATGGATAAGCCGATCATAACTTTAAAACATTACGATTTTTAATACTTAAATTAGAATTAACTGAAGTATTCGATAGTATTTATTTCGAAATTATCTTTTTCGCGGAATGGCCGATGTCAAAACAGTAATTTTATTATTCGGAACTAATTTTCAAATTAAAAATAGTTGCAACGGTCTTAAGCTTCGTATATACTTTCCAATTTATTGGCAGTAACAAGGTCGTGAGATAGACCAAGAAAAATCTAACAATACGAACTGCTCACAAAATATATATGGTCTGAAATCCTGTAGGAGAATCGAAGATTTTATTTGAAATTTGAACGTTTTCAAAATTGAATCTTCAATAGTTGGATTGGATGAAATATTGCGCTGGGATTTATCAGAATAGAGAATTTAGGTCGCAAAAGCAAAATTCCGACTATAAACCTGGACGCGGACACTGAGAATACAGTCAAAATGTACCTATTGTGCGAGCGAGAACTTCGGAATTTATATAGCACATTGAATATTTGTCACTGACATATTTAAGATATTAACGAATATGTCAATAACTTCTCCATAAATTTCATTGGTAAGATTGTTGATAGGAGTACCAACGTGTCACGCTTTGCATAATCTACCCACACGTCTGAATGTTCGGAAATTTCAGCAAGACTGACACTTTGGGTCTATTATGCCAATGCTCATGCATATTCAATGCTTCCATATTGTCGAGTACATCTTATGTAACATTTTGATTTGTGTCAATCGTCAGTTCTGTTGCTACAAGATCCTCGGGATCTTGAAGTTTGGTTTGGTGTTTGCGTTTGGTTATCAAACCAAATATCTAATTTCATACTTATGTCTGTATTATAATCACATTTGATCATCATTTTGGTTGATACTTCATCTTCGTCTTATGTGTGACCATCCAAAATCTCTTATTTCTTACTTATGTCTATACTATAATCACTTTTGATCATCATTTTTGATTGATACTTCATCTTCGTCTTATGTGTGGCCATCCAAAATCTCTAATTTCTTATGTCTGTATTATAATCAGTTTTGCTCATCATCTTTGATTGATACATCATCTTCGTCTTATGTTATTTCGATATCATCGTTATGGAAATAAGGCGTGAGTTTATGTATGTAGTTATCCAATTTTTAGCTAGATGGCACATTTACTTGCCATAAAACCATTTTTATCCCACTACTGCAACTACAAAAATAAAAATAAAATTTTCGCGTTCAGCCAGTGTGTATCCACTTTATCGCACTATAAACGTCGATAAAGTTTTATTTTATCTTTGCATTGGTCATATTCCCTGCTTTTTACGACACTTAAATTAAACTTGTTGAAATGTTTAAGGCCTTATTCGGTTTGACTTGAACGAGTAAAACGTTTACCAGCTCAATACGTGTTTATTTTAGTGTGTGATTCCGTTCCATTCAGTTTTATTGTCAACGATTAAATTATTCTTTCTCGGTATTCTGTGTAAAGGTTAGCATGGGTTAGGCTTTAGAGTATGTTCTTGTCTTTCCTTTAAGTATCGTGTTCAAGTGTTTCTACAAGATGGGGCAAAAGTAATGTCATCATCTGAATAGGCTGCCTTTTTGGCATTTGGTCCTGTTTGTACGGAAAGTTTATAAAAATTTGTAAAACTTATTACATTAAAGTTCGAAAAATTTATATCGGAACGGCCACTTGAACAACTTGAGTTTATGCAAATTTGTGCTCGTTTTACGGCGTTTTGAATTGTTCTCGCAAAAGATCTGGCTCCAAATGAGTGATTTATTCTTCAATATTGGCTTTAATTTCAAGGTTTGTAGAAAATGGTTGGTTGTGGTAAAGGCGAGATTTTTATAAACCCAAACCAAGTTTCATAATCTCCATCATTGCTTGGCTATGTATATCGCTCCATTGCGTTTTCAACTAATTCTCTATAGAACCTAAGTGTCAAGTCACAATGACATTATGACACCATTTGCAGAAATTATTGCACAATCACACTATGGCATTACTTTTGCCCCAACCTGTATTTTACTTTTCATAATTTTTATTGCTCTTAAATCAATTTGTTCAAAGTCATCCTTGTCTTCTTAGCATCTCTATCAGCCATCATGTCAGTGCTCACGTTTCGTAGCTATTTAATATTTTACATGTACTCGTATTTCTACATTTGTATTCGAGAAATTATGAGAAAATTACTCATGTTAATCTTCTGTTGCTAAAAAATACAGCTCAGGGGGGTGACCACCACCTCTTACAGCAGTATTATTATAATCTTACTTCCGTGTGTAAAAGAGATAGAGCTATACATTCCGTATAGCTCCATCCTTTTCCCACACAAAGTAAGATTAAAATAATACTGCTGTAAGAGGTGGTGGTCACCCCCCAGATTAAACTTTGGTATCCATAACACTATATGGATTAACATTAATGTGTACACTGTATATGTGTGCATACACACAAGCGACACGATGGCAGCCGTCGACGCCCGTTGATGCGTGCCGCTCGTGTCTATGAGCACTAACAAAAACCTAATAGACTGCAATAGTATTGTTTGATAAGGGAATACCCGCATTGTATTCCCTAGAAAAATCTTGGCGCTTGTTAAATATTCTTTCATAGAGCGATGCGTTGAAATCAGGGCAACACTATACGCAATCATTTAGTTTTAGTATTAGATTACATTCTAGACTAAGCTTAAAGAGATAATTCCCTAAAAAATCGCGCATCATTATCATCATCATTTGTTGCGCTAAAGTAACTTTTAGGCTTCTGACTATCCGTAACGACTGTAAATGATGTACAAATTACAACCGGGATGATACGTAATGGATGATCACCCATCCACGATGCGACTGTGGCAAGTTTAACCTTCGATATATTAAAAACGAAACTTTCTGAAATCAATGCTGTAAATATACTACTAATGATTCTAACTGTATTATGATATAATCATAGTTTTTTTCCTTCATCATACCATGATGTCATCAGCTATTTCAATCCTAACGATTTGATCACCGTTACTGTAATTTTAAACTGACAGTACAATGTACCTTGTTATACTTTTGTTGAGACTATTCTGGTGAAAAAAGATGTTCATATTCACCTTAAATGTAAGTTTCGACAAGTGTGTTTTGAATTTGGCAGTATTATAGGAATATAATTGAATTTTTCGGTTCGCAAGTCATCTTAATTAATTTAATTGATATCATTGTATACATTGAAGTAATTATGGTGGTTTTAATGAGGGAATTCAAAATGGAAATTGTTGACTTCTTCATTTACTGTGAATACTTCTAAATTGCCAACCTCTTTTTCTATATAATTTATATTATTTTCAATATGCCAAGCCTGTTTGTTTTCAGAATTTCTTAAAAGTCGAAAATGGAAATCAAACTCGAGACAAAAATAGTATTAAATTTTTTGTTGTTTGTATTTTATGCCCCCTGTTACATGGAACTTAAACAAAACTGGCGAAACGTGGGTGTCCTGTGGGTTCAATTCTACCTAACCCTTCGGGGAATACGGGCTTGATAGGTTGTGCCTATTTTATAATGTAAAAAGAGAAAAGGAGAATTATTTATTCTGCACAAATAAGAAGTATTTGTGCAGAATAAATAATTCTCCTTTTCTCTTCTACTATCGCAACAACAAATTTGCAAGAAGTGTGAATCAGTGTGTGTGTGTGTAAAAAATATAATCATTTACACAACGATTTAATACAGATTCATTTCAAAACTATTTTCGATTCCAAATTGGCACTAAACTTTAAAAATTTCTCCTTCGAAATCCATTAAATTAATTGATAATCAAGAATTCATTAAAATAAATAAATAGGTGTAATTATCATATGAATGCTATATTATATTATTAAGTGGGGCTCATTTTGTGTCTGATATTAATTAGTATATTTGCATGAAAAATGTGAAGTTAATTAACTGTCTATTAAATTGTTTGAAATATTGTGAGTGATTGAAAGAAACCGGGTTATGATTAATATTATTAGTTCGTAACCGATCGACAAAGCCGATTGCTACCCTGTAAAGGTATACAGGTTGACAGGGATTTCGACGCGCAACCCGAAGAGGCCAATTCTCGTAATTAAAAACGTTCAAAATCTAGTCGCAATCTCATCTCAGCGGCAATCAATATCAAAAACTTGTCAAAAATTTAGGGAAATGAGAGGTATTTTTGACAGATTGAGACTGAGATCAGACTGTGAACGTTCTTAAAATTACGATAATTGCCCCTCTGTTACCATTGATTCAGTACATAATTCTAGAAATAATTGCTGGCCATACATTTTGACCGCGTAGGTATTGCACTGTTGTATGAAACAGCTGATTTTTTTTGATGACCGATGAATAACATCTACGTTAGGAGGTCTTACATATTGTAGTATAATTTACTTTAACCGCATCAAATTCACTCATCGATAAAGTTGTCGAAACTATCTGTAGACTTTTTACAACCAATGTGTCATCTGTCTAGCTTTTTCCAACTATGTAGGGGTCGGCACGGCCCCCAGTCTCTCTCAGTCTCTAATATATGGCGACTGCCTGTTTGATTTCCACAAGCCAGGTATTCACTTTTGACTTTTGATTGGACTTTTGGGCCTCTGAATACCGTAACGACTGTCAAAGATCTACGAATGACAGCCGGGACCAACGGCTTTACTTGCTTTCCAAGGCACGGAGGGGTTTCGATATGTAATGAATGGTCACACCCATCAACGAACCGTAGCTAAGCAGGCGTAGCTTCGATGAATGACGGCCGGGACTTTTCCGAGGCACGCAGGCGTCACCCATCCACGAACTAACCGTGGCAAGCGTCACTTAACCTTGGATCGACCCGGGGCTATTTATTATTGTTAAAAGAGTCGCCATGAGCCCCTCCGTGTCGCCTACATGTAACTTTTAAAGTGTATTGTCTCTCTCAGTCAAAAATAAAGCTCCAAGAAGTATGTAAAATGTAAAACTCATCATTACTTACAAATCTAAAAAAACGGTAACCGTATCGCATCCCATTGTTTGCCAAAACTAACAATAGAAATGTACAGATCATTTATTTCCGACTGAATTCGAAGTACTATTCTCCACGGTACCGCCGCGAACTAATGTTAATACAATTACGGTGAAAGCTTCACGCGAAAATATACCTTATTGCTGGAAAGGTACAGGTGAAAATTCTGTGCGAGTTTTCAACCATTGATCGTGGAACAGCGAGGGTGTTTCATTTAATTGATATGCCTTGTTTTTTGTCGTATAAGTTAGTCCTTTTTTTGTTCTGAAGAAAATTAATCGATGCCCAAATATAAGATCAGATACGTTCCGTTAGCCATTATGTTCCGATTTACGGTATCGATACAATTGTTTCTTTTTTTAAGTTTGAGAGCGTGTTTTTTTTGCAGACGTGAAATGTTAATTAAATTGAAGATCAGACTGAAATCATTTATCATTTTGCTAACCGTTAACGAATTATTAAAAGGTGCAAAAAGTTTTTCGTAAAGATTAGAACCATTTTTTCTTTTCTCAGACATCCTCATTGATAGCTCCCATATGTAACTATGTACAGACGCCGGCACATCAAGCAATCTGTCAAATTTCTGTAATAGATTTTCAACTTTATTTCTAAAGCTGGTAAATTTTCCCAATCAACCTTGAACCATTAAGGTTTCGGAGAGTAGACGGACTTATTAAAACATTCACAATGCACGACTTCCTACGTTTTACCATTCATCTCAAAGTAATATATTTACAGAAGTCGCTAATCTTAAAAACTCCTTAAACCCTTTCATTATCACAAACGCAATAATGTAGCTTCGTGTATTAGTGGAAGAATTTTCGGAATAGGATCCGTAGTTCCGAAGATTCCCTATACAGGGTGGCAGAGACATGACAGACGACGCGAAAAATGAAACCATGAATTCGTTACATAATTCTAGCGTAGAAAATGTTCATCTTTTATTAAATATATTGTGCCATTTCATAGAAAAGTGCAACACTTACGCAGTCAAAATGTATGGAACAGCAAATTTTTTTTAATAACCTACGTACAATTTTAATGACCCCTGCATTCCAGAATTATGGACTGAATCAATGGTAACAGAGGGGCAATTTTCTTAATTTTAAGAACGTTCTCAGTCTCAATCTGTCAAAAATGCCTCTAATTTCCTCACATATTTGACTTTTTTTTTTTAAATAACTGACAATAAATTTAATCATTCAGAATCATGAATTGAATCCATGATAACAGGTCGCGCGTAGATGAGAGATGATGTCACTCTATATACAAGCTTATATACTCTGTAATATTGGTGGTAAATGTTATTTCACGTCTCCAGAATACGAGGAAAACAAAACAAAACACTGTACTCTGTCACCACATTACACCTGAAATACAATACGAAAATCTTTCTCCCAATAAATGCGTGTGAATGTAAGGAAAAGGCAAATTAAATAAACCAGTAAAAGCCTCAACCTCGAACTCGAAATTGGATCTTAGTAGGAAAGAAGTCCTTCAATCTGCAATTACAGTAATTGAACAAAGAGAGGACTCATTACGTTTTAAGGAAAATTCGCCTTTAAAGTGGGCCAAGGCATTTATTTGGCCGAAAATAACGCCTTGATTGAGTTTTTGATGTGTATGCAAATGTCGGGGTATTAAATGTGGAAGGGTCCTGTTTGATCCTTTAATCTAGCGTTTTGAGTGGCATTGGTTTCTTATTTCCTGTTTTTCGGTTGAGTTCTTTTGTTGAAAATCAGAATATTTATTTCACATAAACCTACATTATATAAGTTAAATAAAAATTATACATTTGGGCACCTTCGATCAATAATATTGATCGAAGATGGGCACTTATCAAACGTCAGGAGCTAGGTGTACGGTTCCAATTAGTTGGTTCCTATGGAGAAGACCCGGTAAGAAACTCCACGGTTACTCTTTTAAAAATAATTGACTTTTACAATGTTTTCAAATTACAGTAGGTATGGCAGGACAGCGTAGGCCTGTCACCAAGTACCAGGTACATAATAAAATAAAAAATGGTCTACAGATCTAAAGTCTACAAGGCCTCAAAAGTCCTCACATTTACAAAATATAAAAGAATCAAAAGGATAAATAAAATATAAAAACCTATTAAAATACTTGATATTTTTTACAAGAATAATCCTTGGATGAGCCATTTTCTTCGTCGTAGTCCTAATATAAACGCTCACCAACGATTTTTTTTTCATGTCTTAGTACTGAGCTATATATGGCGCTTATAGAGACTGGCATAGCAAGTATTAAAACACATTATCCACGCCATAATATTATACAGAAGGAGAAATAGTATGATATCTATTCCCATTTCCCCCAACAACCTAGGCCGGATACGAGTAACTTAACGCCATCAAAACTTTAATTAATCCAACATTTTTTCCATTACATTCGCAAGCTCCCAAGAGTAGATACAATCTATTTTTCCCCGATCACCATGGCAACGCAATAAATAAATCGAGCTCGTAGTCTTTAGAGGTTATTTATGCTGTCTACCCCACGCCTCCCTTGGACCTGAATAATTGTTACCCCTAGGGCTATTTAATGCCTAGCCCTGGCGAATCACATTGATTAAGAATACAGATGCTGTACTGTCCTACAAGCCGTTTATTAAGCTTTAGTTTCCGCAAACTACTTGGCCATACTAAGGTGATGAGATTGTGAGAAGATTTGATATCAATTCAGGTAAATCAGGTATAGAAGATCTTATCAAATGTCTTACACTTATTGTTGAGATATTCACTCAGAGCACTGATTTCAACAGCAGTAAACCGAACCGCACCTGAGCACTTCTACTAACCGCACTGAAACAAAATTTTGATATGGGCTGTTTGTCGAAAATAACAAATAACCTGTCTGGAAATAAATTGAAGACTAAGCCGAAATCATTTGTCATAACGCCAGAATTGAGTACCTACGACATGAAAAAGGTCTATAGCAATAATGGAGTCTGAGATAATAATACGACGATGAATACGAAAACCTTTTTACTCTTTTGCACAAACAATTTAAATTCTATCACTGCACGGCCATACAAGGTGCAATAGTTATAATTTTAATTGGGTTCGAACACCGTTCCACTTCCACCTTTTTATTTCTGTATCTTTCTTTGCATATTAGTCCGTCATCGTGAGTATATTGCATAGTATCAATATTGGGATCTCGAATATAAATCACTCGAGTTCTAAATCGATATCTCATAGTATGAACCTGTAAGAGTATGCTGCGCGTCCTTGGTATTCAACGGTATCCAGGATCTTAATAGCAACTGGTTTTGACGCATTAAAATTATGAGCACGGCCAGCTAAGAAATAGCTGAAGCAGTTCACTGGTCATGTTACCTTCAGGGTTACTACTTGAGATTACGACGGCCATCTGTTAAATTGTTCGAAAAACATGGGACTTTTTACTCATTGTGTCTATTGTGTTATTGTAAGAGTAGGGAAGACGGAAGAAACGATGGATGGACAGTATGAAAGATGATATCACTAGAAAGGGCGTTACTACAGAGATGACGACTGACTAATAGGAAGAAGATGAATTGCTGCGCCGACCCCAAAAAAATGGAATAAGGGCAAAAGAAAGATGTCTTTTGCCAAGAGAAAAATACGAAATTTTTGACACATTTTATCTTTTGCAGATTTATATACTCAGGACAATAGGTAAGAAGCGGGTATATCCAGCATGATAGATTTTCTTTTCGATTTTTTAAGGTACAGAATTCATTTATTCAAATTAGGCTGAGAATCAGCACTTTTCGAACGACAAAATTAAAAAAGTCCCCCAAAACGCCCGCCCTTCACCACTTTCTAGTGTTATCGCTGGGAAGAAGAAGTGGCGCAACAAACTCCCCTGCAGCACAGCTGTCTGTTCAGTTAGTATACTTTGTTTTTGTAAAGTAAATCCAGGCTAAGCAGACTTTACTGGTTAATTTTCTACCCTGACAAATAGGTGAGCTAAATTGGATTTACTGCTGAGTCTGCTAGTCAATATAACAAATTCACTAACTTTTACTTAAAGTCGGTGAACATGCTACTTATAGGCAACCATTAGTTACAGAAAACTCTTCTTCTCTCTAAACTTGTTGTTTTAAGTTAGCATTCGCTCTTGCTTTTCTATTGGTGTTGCATGCCTTTGCCAAAGATTTCATCTTCACCTTCATCCAGTTACTTGGTTCTAAAGGAGCCTCTGCCGCAGTCTCAGACAATTTTTAACAATCTTATGAGAGGATATTTGTTAAAAATTGTCTGATGTACTTGTTCAATTAAAAATCCAATTTCATCAGTTTTGTGCAGGAGTTAAGCTTCAGTAAGCTTTTCCACTATGCCCATTTCTTCTAAATTCACCCCTTAACCCCTTCTTCATCTCCTTGGTTCTAATCGGTGTCCTCTCCATCTTATTCGATCTTAATATCTCTCGTGCCTAGATTTTTACTAAATTTATTTTTTTCTTTAGATTTTAGATCAATATAAACGTCATCTTCATCTGTTTATTCAGTATTAAAATCTTCCATGTGAACTTAGTTATCAACCCTAATCCTGCGCGCTTGCAAGGCGTCGTAAACAGTTATTTTAAGTGTTATTATAACAATTAGCTATTTTATTAGTGGTACACGTATTTTGATAATTACCAAGCTTCAGTTACTTCCGTAATTAGACGTGTTGATTTGCAAAGTGGTTGAATATGCTTCTAATTATAATGAGGCAAGGGTATATGGATTATTATGGTGGGGCAAATGTAACAGAATATTAATGGTATATTATCCATGTTGGTTATTGCGTATTAACTCGAGCGTTTTATATTAGTTTTATTTTTATTTTAGACCGCATAGTATTTATTTGCGTAATTTACACAATTAGTTTCAAGTACACACTTTGAAATGAGGCTAAACAAAAAATTCAGTAGTTTCTTCTAATGAATTCTTTTCTGATCCATTTTGAAAAGTATCTATGAGTATTTTCGCAAGTTATTATAACTTTTCTTGCTGCATAAAATATTAATACCCTTTGTTTATGTACATGGCGATATGCCAGCAATATAATAACAGTAACTTGAGTCGTTACTATAATTCTTCGGCACAAAAGTTTTTGGCTCGTAATGTTACGATCCATTATGCTTGGCCATTTTCTTTGGTTTTATATCCTTCAGTAATTAATTATTGCTCTTAAAGAAGTAGTAACTTAGCCGTTAATGTATTGGATGGAATCGTGATATATTTGGTCGTAAATAGGCCGTTCCGATTTTCGAAGACCACCTACTACTGTACCTATACAGCGTCTGACGTCATACGCAAAGTGCTGGAAAATGGCACAAACCTCCTTTCCATCTAATAATCTTCATCATTCCCATGTATTTTTTGTGGATTTTAGTTTAACCACAATTGACTTCCCTATACAGATTTATATAATTTTCTTCATTGTTACTTCGACAACTTCAACCCCTTCACGGGCTGATTGTCCTCCTTAAAACTTTCGTAACAAGCTCCATTCACTCAGTTACATAAGTTACAAGAAGTTAACTAATTTGTTCAAACAATAGGGAGATATCATACAGTTCCTTGTCAACAACAATGTGGGGAAGCTATTCACTTTGTTCCGATACTGTGTAAGAATGTACGTAAGTGGGCTAGGATTGGTCAGTGGCTGATTCTGTTACGGGGATTGAGTTGTCTTGTGTCTGACGTAATTTGTACGGACAGTGGTCTCCATATTCTGTGAAGTCTTTAGACGTGACGTCACTCCTGTATTCCCTGAAAGCGTAGGTGGATAAGTGGTATGGTCTGTTCATAAAGTACCTAACTGATGAAAATGTCACCAAACCTTGTTCAAATTAAATTCTTACGCAATCACTTACTAAAGGATATTAAGTAACAATTATAGTTTGAATAATATTATTAAATTGTAATTGAAAAGTCCTCGACGAAAATGGAGGTTATAAAATTAACCTCAGTAGTTGTCAAATGAAAAACGTCTATAAGTTGATTAAACATAAGAATTTCAAGTTTCAGTATTTCTATTTATAATCTAATTAAAGTTCTCAACCTGCAAGTGACACTACAAATTGGCATTCACAGGAAATTTGTTTACACATTTATCAGATACTTTTGGAACAAGTTACACCCGATTTTGGCAGTAATAAGTCTAATAGAATAATAAGGTTATTGGCATTGCCGGGCATAGATTCATGCACAATGCTGAAAATTATATTTTCACAACGAATAAACCCGGATGACACGGCGACCATAAGACGCACAAGTCAGAGTTCTGTTAATCAGATATCCAATATCTTGTCAATGGAAGTTCCTATTATGGAGAATCTTATTGTCTGCGTTAATGCCATCAGGCTGTGAAAGACTGGTGGCTCTTTATAAATTGCGAAGACAAGAGAGGTACTAGGTACCTCAGTGTAAATTCAGAAAGTCTATCTTGTAGATAAAGAATGTATCCTTAATAAAGTAATAAAGAAGGTTTTATGTTGAGAAATTCATCACTTTAATGATGACTGGCATTGAGAATTTGACGATACTGGAGCGAGCATCAGCAATGAACCCTTCACGTCCACATTTTACTTTTTAAACGTCGGAAACACTGGCAAATAAGGTCCTCAAAATACAAAAGAAAAAAAGATTAAAGCTCCACATGACGGAAGCCCTAAAGATAAACAAAACAACCCACAATTTTAAAATACCACAGCAGCCATTAACAAAAAATATAGGGCAGACTGATACAGATGAATTTTCCGACATATTACATGACAAAATACCCTGTGAAGGTAACAAAAACCTCTCTCCATTGTCCCAGCCTTTTACCTTCATAATGATACATAAATAAATGAACACAGAAAAGTTTCAAAAGGTTTACATCACACCCTATTGTTGTTAAAAACAAAAGAGGGCTACGAAAATAAAATTCGTCCCATTAAGGTCAACGCAAACGTTTCACGGTCTAGTTTTTTATAAAATTTCGGAATTTGTCATACATAATATTACGAAATTTTAGGAGTTGGTTGTAGTATTACGAAACTATAGGATTCGGTAAGAGTTGGTTTTGGAAAAATATGTAAAAAAATATGAAATAATGTCTTTTGATTATGATGGGTTGATGACAGACATTGTTCGTCTGATGTAAAAATAAATGGAGGCGCACAATAAAAAGAAAATTACTATCATTTTGTACGATTCTAATTTGATTTCTTGTATTGTAGTCTTTTGTTATGTTAACGAAGCACTTTATTTTGCTTTGTGGGTTATTCTTGGATGTTGAAAGAGAAGATTTATTACATTAGATGAAGCTGTCCGTAGTTTTTATCTTTTGGTGGATTCCCTAGTACCTACACTTTTGGGGCAGTGATACCCCAGTGGTAACGCAAATAGGATCGAACTGAGACAGGCGCTTTATTTTGTGTTAATTATTTCATCACCACTACTCTCAAATAGGTGAAGGAAAACATCGTGAAAAACCGGCAAGCCCTAAAACCAAAATTCAATGACAAGTGGCATTCACCAACCCGCACTGGGCCCGCATGGTGGATTATGGCTCACTCCCTCTCAGAAAGGGGAGGCCCATGTCCTAGTGGGAACATTATAGGCTTATTATGGTTATACTTTTTTGTTGTTGAAGTTGAGAACGGGTATCTTTCATACGAAGAAGCCTTATAGAGTATTTCATCGTATAACAAAATTATACCGAGCATTGAAACTGAGATAATTCTATTCACCAGCAAAATAATTACTATGAGAAATCTCCATTCACAGAAACGTTAAGAACTAAATGCACGATATAAACTGTACTAGTTTTCTTCTAATTAAAAGCGCAAATAGGCCAGTAATTTAACTTACATGCTTAATTAAGAACTAGTACTACTTAGTTCTAATGGTATAATTGCTGCCCTCCAGCGCAGATCGCCTGGATAAAGGGATCTTAAGATGTCTGTGCATGTATTACTTAGGTACCTGGTTCACCATTAATTCAGTAAAATGTTAGACATGTACTCTTAATAAGGTATAATTAGAAAATTGGTAATGGAAACTTGTCAAAGACTTTCGGATTTTAATCGGCAGTTTTCTAAAGAAAATTCTTTTCCTTTTTTATCTGTTGGTTAATCGGGATGCGGTTTCTTATAACGTCTTCGAAGTTGATAATTATCTTGTTTTCGTATTAGAAATACGTTTTTCTTTCACGTAGGCGAGTATTTTTTAGTAATCAGCACCAATTTTTTACATAAACTGTCTCGTTGCATATTAAATCAGAGCCAAAATACGTACTGAAAGCAAACCCTGTTTTACAGCAGACCTTTTTCCCGGGCCTAGGGTACAATCAATACTAATCAACTAATCGGTTCATTAGCCTACTGTTGTTACTTTAAATTAAAAGGAAAAGTAAACCCGCTTTCCCATATTATTATATGGGAAAGCGGGTTTACTTTTCCTTTTAATTTAAAATAACTTGAATAATAATTCAAGCACAACCAAAAAACCCTGTCCCTTGAGCACCAAGTCAACCTTCACCCTACATTATTCAGACCCATTCATGTTACTCATGACTATTCAACGGCCAACGAACGTCCCAAGACAATCGACTTTTCCGAATCATTCGTAATTCATTGCCGTCAACGTTCTATGATGTATGTGTGTGTTGTATGATGTACATTGATTTATTTGCGTCAATGGATGCGCAAGTTCGAAGCGATACAAGTCACGTAGCCGTTTGAAAGGGAAAGTTCGAATCCAAAGGGAATCAACGGTTATTCCTCTCGTGTTCATTCATAAATCAAGCGTGACAGGAGACGAGACTTGCCTTAATTGACAGGCAACATTTCAGACGCACTTTGAACTTTAAACTCGAGCAGCAAAGTCTATTTTCGTAATTGAATTTCACAGGATTTGAAAAGTTTACTAAAACGTCCAACCTTTTCGGAAAGGTAGACGCTTATTGAAGCTGTCAGTTAGATGAGATATTTAATATTTCATCGTATTTTTGGCCGCTTTGAGATAAAAACATATTTTGCTATCCCCTTTGAAGCCTTTGTAAAAGGTATATGGACATGATAAAACCATTTTCCTGGTGTTTTCCCTTACGATGGAGAGTTTATGATAAAAGACCTTCGGACCCGACGTTTTACGTGACCTTTCGATTTATCTATTTAGAAGATGTTACTCAGGTTTCTTTGTGGTTGATATATTTTCTTTTTCCAGGAAAAGGTTGAATTTGCTTTTATTGTCTCATGAAAGGTTTTTTGTTTTATTGTACTTATTTATTTATCTGTGCAAAATTTATTATTATATGGATGTTTGTTGCTCTTTCACGCAAAAACTACTGAACGGATTTGGATGAAATTTGGCACACATATGGTTTATAACCTGGATTAACATATAGGTTTTTATCCCGATATTCCCACGGGATCGAAACTTATGCGGGTGAAACCGCGGGGCGCACCTAGTACGACATAAACGTTATTCCGATATCCTATTTACGGAATAAACAATTTAATTTCATTCCACATAACATGATGCTATGAAACTATCGTATCAGACAGGAAAATCAAAGCAATTTACTTCCTTGCCTTGATTTTCCTGTCTCATACGATAGTTTCATAGCAAAGGATAAATTGTCGCTGCAAAGAAAATGAACGCATCCTCTGGGTCAGCCATACTCAAACTTTTTTATCAGACCAACTTGTAGATAATCATCATTTTCCTGCCCTTATCCCATGTTATTTGGGGTCGGCGCAACACGTTTTCTTCTTCCATTCTCCCCTGTCAACCGTCACGCTATCATTCACTCCCTTCTCTTTCATATCATTCCTCTCCCCCTCCATCCATCAACATGTATATCAGACCAACTTGTAGATAAACCGACACCCTAATACGCAACACAGTTTTATCACAATCCGAGGGTTTTAAGAGAATTTCTAATCCATTGCTTCGTAGGTTTAAAAAAATCCTCTGCCAAACAACGTAAATAACGCAATGAACGCTGTTAAACTGTCAAAATGAAAGGGATTGCGATTAATTTTCACCAAAATCATCATTATCAGCCCATAGCAGTCCACTGCTGGGCATAGGCCTCTTCTATTGCACGCCATTCAACTCGATATTCGGCAACTCTCATCCAGCTGCTACCAGGTACACCCTGCGAAGATCGTCGCTCCACCTAGGGCGTCCCAACTTACGAAGTTATTTTATGAAATTCCATTTATTTTTAGAATTATTAGGATAAAACGCTTTTAGCACGCTTTTTAGCGTTCTTATTCCGAGGTAAAAGTTTCCGTCGCATGTTGCGGAAACTATAAGCATTTTTTTATTTCACAAATCGGGACACCCCCCACTTGATGGAAGTTTTTTTTCTGTCTTATATATACGCAACCGTAACTATTGGCATTTGAGAAGATTTTGAATGCTGTGTTTTCCACACAAAACAATGTGCCGCTAGCAGCTCAAACTTTGACTAACACTCTCCCCAACGCAATCTCGGCGTTGAATGGGCTTCCGCAGGGGAATATACTACAGGGATACTGCAGGGAACTGACATCCTACAGGAAAAGGATTGTGAGGAACGGAATCGGAGCAATTGTACAACGGAATAACATGGAAATCGCGACAGTTGTACTTTTAATGGAGCAAGAGAGGATGAATGTAGATTTTGACGTTATTGTAGCGATCATCACAATTTTGATGTTATTGTAGCGATAATCACAGGAATAACGTGTAAATACATTTAGGCATGAAAATAAGATATAAGTAAGTAATTTTGTTTTGAAGTTAGCATTAATCTTTTCGGGATAAACTCTCAATTTCCTATACTTAAATTCAAATTTATTTATTTGTACGCATAGGTGTAATGTAAATGGTACATGATGGTATAAAATAAATATAAATATGTGTGTCACTATGTGTTGCCTTGCAAGGCGTGCGAATATGATTCACCCATTATGTAATGGGTGTACAGTACGGCCTATATAATCATAAAAATACTGCTAATCATCAGTTAAATATTTAGCAAAATATAAACAAAGGAACTTTACACAAAACATAACAAATATAAGTAGTATAGAATTATAAAACAAATATTACACAAAAAATATTAAATGAATATTAAATTAACAAAATTCTTAAACAAATATTATAAACTAAACTTATGAACTAAAGTAAGAAATTAGGCAATTCATCAATCTGAGAACATGGTGTTACGGATTTTATATGTCGCTTAAATATTCATTAATCTTATAATTATGTTTTCTGTAGTAGGAACCTATGGAGTGTTTTTTTTAAAGTGTATAAGTCTTTTGAAGCTTTTATAGATTTAGGTAATTTGTTAATTAAGTTTGGAGCCATTCCTAGGAAACTTTTTGAGCATAGGGCGGTTTGATGGGTTTTTGATTCAAGAGCACCTGCGTGGCGTTTAGTGGATAGGATTTGAAATTGGTTTTGGCTATTTTTAATGAACATGACAACTTCAAAAATTTATAAAGACGGAAGAGTAATATGATTTAAATTAATAAAAAAAGGTTTGCAACTGTCAGTGTTTTTAATCAAGCATACTGCACGAAGGCACTTTTTTTGGGCCTTATAGGCCAATTCCCTATCCGTCGAATTACCCCAAAATATTATCACTTTTTCTTCTGAGTTTAGGGATTTCGGGACGTCTATATTATTAATCTATTGAAATTTGTTGTCATTGGCAGAAAGCTAGAAATTTATTTTCCTTCGAAAGACCATTAAAATCTTCTTTAAATTATTTTAGGTGATCTTTTTCTCGAGAAGAGATACCTATTCGGTAAATACCACGATTTATTTACGAAAACATAGTATCAATTGAACACTTTCAGATCGCAATTCAAGTTAGCATCAAAATAATCTTATTTCAGATCACACCTTTCTTGATTAGTATACGTGTAAACGCCTCGTAAATAAGCAGATCTCAACATAAATAAATTGGACCTGGCTGTCGGCACAGTTTCCCTTGCCTTAATTAGTGATGAGATAAGCAACACCTGTGTTTGTCGCGGCCATGTTTGTTTATAGTTGTGTTTGTTTGTTTGTGTGGATTTTCATAACCTGGTTCTTGTTATGAGGAAGAGACATTGGTTAAGTTGTTAAGTAACAGTAAATATTTGCAACCGGGACACCCTAGAAGGACATATATATCTATAGTGACCTTATTGGTTCTTCAGAAAGGTCAGGTGCGTATTACTTATAATCGGCATGCGTGTATGACTAGATGAAAGAAAGAAAGAAAAAGTATTTATTGCGATTCGTACAGAAAGATCATAAAACTAAACTAAACACAATCAAAAATAAAAAAAGTAACAAAACCAAATTATATAAAAAAGAAGTAACAAAAAGAAAAATGAAACAATAACTCCTGTACGAGGCCAAAAGGCTCCTATCTCAGCATGATGCTACGACATTTAAAAAATAAATGTCGTAGCGCTGGTATTCTGATAGGGCCCGCTGGGATGTCACGGGCAATTACAGTAATAAATAAATTAATGATCTATTTTATTATTTAAATATAATATATAATTATGTAAAATTTTATTAAATAAAATAAATAATTCATTCTATCCGCGCCAGGCGTAACAGATGTATGTATGAACGGAAACGGAGCAAAGGCATTGTAGATGTAGCAGGTGGCGATGCCGTTCTGTAGTTTCTACCTACCCCCATTTTTCTCCATTGGAAGAAAGTGTGAGTTTACGTGTAAGTATGTGTAAATATTTCAAATGTTCTACGTTATCATATCACAGTTAAAATTTTCTAGGTAGGTACTTCTTCGATCTTCATAATGTAGTATTATTATTTATTTATCCTCACACTGGGACGCCATACAGCACTTACACCAATGGAGTAAAAAATTACTTCATGTGCTGCTTTCTATCCATCCTGTGCGCGGTGGACATCGAACGAGTGGCGATGGATCACACACGCTCACGCAGCGTGCAAGTGCAGCTTTTCTCCATAGCCCCCCATCACTCCTTACACAATGCGCACATTCATTGCGAATTTTTGAAACTCTATGAATTTTCTAAGTAAATAAATTAAAATTCAAAACATGGAAAATTTTGAAATCACCACTGAAATCTGAAAATAATAAAAATAATTCACTATATTTATCATTATAATGGAATTTCTGAACATTAAGTCTCTCCCTTACCATATTCTACCCACATCTTCAAGCTGTCTTCCGTTTACTGTAAAATCGGGTAGCAATTCCATTACTCAAACCATATTTCTGTTGCATACAAATTCAAATATTGACTCATAAAGTTAAGCCTCGGCTCCTGTCCACTCCTCGAGAGAAAATCACCGTGAGGATAAGTAAATATGATTGTAAGCTGAGCACACACTTTCGCCGGGCGTCGCGTGCGCCGATCGCATCGATGTTCCATAGAACAAGCTTGTTGATACGGACCGAGTTAGTGGCGATTAGCGGTGTATAAAAAAAATCCGGTTTTCTCTTACCACTTTAAATTTTGGCATACAAGAGTTGCAATGGATAGGAATAGTGCAGGTGTAGGCCAAGAAAGATGGTCAAGAGTGGTGGTGGTGGGTAGAACTTGGATGAGGCTGGCACAGGAGCGTGGGGACATGAAAAGAGAGGACCATGAGTGGGTGAAGTCGGCTGTGGGTGGTGATGATGAGGCCAAGAAAACCGCTTTGGAAAAACATTTTTTTGAAGTGAAAACTTCTTTAGCGGCGTTGTGCACTTTTGTTTTGATGGGTAAAAAATGTTAAACCCGCGTCACGACGCGTGACCTGATCGAAAATTCGTAAGACGGAGGACGCGTCCGGACACGTCACCTGATCGAAAATTCGTAAGACGGAGGGAGAGTAGACTGCATTCCAAAATATCCAAAATGCATATTCAAGTTTTCACTTCTGCCGGCACTCCTGGGGTGAAACCCGTTTTTTTTTTAACTTACCCTAATACAGGAAGGTACTACAAACAATGTGTTGTGGTGGTATATGGTATTACAAAGCCAATGGAATCTTGATTTGGAGAGTGTGAGTGTTTTTTCTCGAAGCGTGGATTTGTTCAGGATGCATATATCATTCTCTCAACCCGTTTTATCTGCATCCCTTAAACCACACTTCCACAAACCGGTAGCTAACTCTGTGCACTAACTCACAATATATTACTTGCAATTTATCGCCAGTAGAAAATTATTTCTCGATGAAAATCCTGGGTCTTACAAAATACGACTTGAGGTCTTTGTACTAAACCAGGGACTGAAGGTATACCTTCAGTACCTGTTCTACTGACATATTTATCGTTATTGGTATATAATGCTGAGGAAAATCTGATACTGAAGACACCTCAGTTTATTGGCCGGGATTTATTGATCTAAACGCGTCGATTGTAGAATTTGAGTTACAAGACAAGATGTCGTGTGATACAAGGTGTGAGGTAGTGTTTCTGTTCTGTTCTTGTGACGTCACTGAGCTATGGTTTTGGATTCTTGGCTGGGCCTATCGAGTGCTAACCAGTTGTCAATAATATCTAGGGCTGTGTGTATGTAGATATGAGTCAGCTCTGTCTTTAGTCAGACTATCAGATGTATCAAAACAAAAGAGGCTCACACACTCGTAATAAAATGATCTTGTTTTGGCAGAGAAACTATATTGTGTAACTGCAGACAAGGCCAGGCAACTATTTTGGTCTATAACTACAGGTAAAACTGTTTTGTGACAGAAGGCCAATTCCCGTAATTAAAAACGTTTAAAATCTAACCACAATCTCATCTTAGCGACAATCAATGTCAAAAATGCAGGGTAATTAGGATATTTTTGACTGAATGTTACTGAGATTAGACTGTGAACGTTTTTAAAATTACAAGGATTAAATATAGCCCCTCAGGTCTGTACAAAGTCACGCCTTGTTGCCCCCAGTGGTATCTAACCGTTCCGATTATCATTTGTTTTCCTTATCGGTACACTTGGACAGAATGTTTTTCACAACCGTAGGTATAAAAATCCTAAACCCTTCATTTCGAACCAGCGGTTATTACCTACTATGAAATATTTTTTCTAGCATACTACCTACAGCTAAAATTCAGACAATAACACCATTTTTATACCCATCTTCCTTTAAAACTACAAAGTAATTTCAGCTTCAACTATAAACATCTGACATTGAATAGCGTTCTCTCGGGCAAGCGTTCATTCTTCATGAGCTCTTCATTTTGCAGCGAGCGCACGGCCTTGCACTTCAAAGATACTTCTTTTTAAATGGGATGGCTAAAAATAGAATCTTTATTGTTAAGATATGGGTTACTGTTCTAATTTCTTGGTTTTGATGACAATAACTACAGGGTGGTAGGGACATCGACACGCAAACTGTAACCATGGATTCAGCACATGAATTTAGACCCCATAGCGTCGAAATTTTTCGTCGGTTATTAAAAAAAAATATTGCTGTTCCATACATTTTGACCGCGCACTTTTCTATGAAACAGAAGGTTTTTTTTGATAACCGGCGAAAAATTTCGACGCTATGGAGTCAAAAACTCATGTGCTGAATTCATGGTTACAGTTTGCGCGTCGATGTCTCTGCCACCCTGTATACACATATATTACGTACGTACGACGAAGTAATAAGCTGACTTCTCATTGTACGAAAAGCCTATACAATGCGAGGTTAGCTAAAACTGGAAATCTATAGCGTGATAATGATGTCGTCGTGTTTACGTATGGGACAAGAAGCAATATATTTTCTTTCGTAGGTTCACGTTTCGACTTAGTTGCTCTAACCGTGGTTACAAGTACCTACCTACCTAGACTAATTATTTGAGTCTCAGAAATCCAATTCAAGCTTATTCACATGAATAGAAACCAACTAGATAAAGGTTTTATTAGGTAAACATTTGATTATCCTACGGAATAATTGCGTAACACTCTATCAGTAGCAATATCTTTCATTTTGACAGTTCAACAACATTCATTGCGTTATTTACGTTGTTGAGCAGACAAATGTTTCGAACATATGAAACAATGAATTAGCAATATCCTCAAAAATTATTTAGGTGGTGATTGATAGTGTTTTACGTAATGACAGTGCAGATCTGCTTTTTTATAAATAAACTTTAAGGATTCTTCCTAAACAAAAGACAAGGATTTTTTTTATTCTACAGAAACAAAACGCACATTACAAAAAAAAAATGACATAAAATAAACACATACAAAGTAGCCAAAAGCCTCGTACTCAAATAATAAAAGGTTGACAATTTTGTCCATTGCAAAAGAAAACTTAGATCACGCGTTCCATTCCTTGTGATGTAAGTTTTTATAGTAGGTATTTTACAGGATTTAACACCAACAAACAGCTCAGAACTTCTGCTGTGAATGTACTCTGCTTTCACTCCGGATTTCGATTTACTTTAGTATTCTCGGACCGTATATTTACATGCACTCAGATTCAGCGCTTTCAAGCGCTCCGAGGGTAAATAGCTGAGAATTTTTCCATCACAATTTTCAATTTAATACATTTCTCACGTAGAAGATGGCGGAACGATCTGGGTTAAACCAACAGCAAATTGTGTTAGTTACTGTTTACTATCAGCCTACATCATCCCACTCCTGGAAAAAGGCCTCCATCCATGCCTTCCAGCTATTTGTGTCCAGCGGGGTAATTGTGTAACACACTAACAGTAGTCTTCTCATTTTGACAGTTCATCAACATTCATTGCGTTATTTATGTTGTTGAGCAGACAAGTATTTCGAACATATGAAGCAATGGATTAGCGATATCCTTCAAAATGATTCAGATTTATAGTGCGTTACGCAATTAGCTGGGTTAATGTGGACCAATTTTAGTTCGTATTGTCCGGCTCATTCCTCCATCTTCTGCGTGGTTCATCTCGACGCTTTCTGGCTGTGCCAGGGCGCCATATACAAAACATACATATAAAATTGGTTTTAACTCTAAAGTAACTGATGTACCTTTGCTCAGCAGTTCCCACGATGCAGACTGACAGTAAGAGCAGCCTTTTCCTAGTCCAGAAAAGAACTCAGAACGTCTAGATTCGTAGCTTCGCTTGCTAGGTCACTAGACCACTGGGGTCAATGAATAGCATTCTGAGAAGGCAGCCGTTTCATGAGCTCTTCATTCCGCCCGAAGCGCTCAACCTTAGATTTCAATGGCAGTTTTTAAATGGGATCCCTAAGAATAGAATTGCTGATATTTAAAGCCTAGTTTAACCTTCAGATACGGTAATGTTAAGGTGTGGTGTGGGTATGACTTGATAATATGAGGATAGTTATAGGTGAATTGAGATTTCAGTTAGTAAAGAAAATGTAGTTATTAAAAATTTACACGTTTATGTTTACGTGTAACACTCGAGTGTGTGTGTGTGTCTCGTGTGTGTCTGAAATGCCTGAAAAAGTGGATTAAAAGCCTAAGAGGACTTATCCTCATAAGCTTTTAATCCACCTTTTCAGGCATTTCAGAAGGCCAATTCTCGTTATTTTGTACTTTCAAAATCTAGTCACAGTCTCATCCCGGCGACAAAGAAGTGTCAAAAACTTGTCAAAAAGTTAGGGAAGTAAATTAAAGATATTTTTAGACAGATTTAGACAGATCAGACGGTGACCGTACGACAATTACCCCTATGAGTACCGGAGCGAGTTGTTAAATCTACGCACCCTACCTAATTTTGACAAAAAGTACACCTATTAACTATATAAGTATCAGCTTCATGCAATTGTATGACTGGTATCCATTCGTACAATTTTATGAAGCTTTACATTAACTATCCTGAAAAACTAAGATGAATATAGTCTACAAATTATTTTAGTTCCGGAGAGTACTTAAAAGGCTGTTCTTTAAAACAATATCCATTGAATACGACTGCAATAAACTGAATTACACGAGCAGACGCAACAAGAGATGTACTTAGCAGTTCTAAGCTACCTATAAATTATCCGCTCGCAGCTCGAGTAGCGACAAGCTGTTAGACCATTACAAATGAACATTATAACGACTATTCCAGCTGGAGGAAAATCAGGTAATAATCTATTTGATTTGGCGAATCATTTATTCCAAGAAATTATGAGTTGTTCCACGAACACAATCTACTGACAGACCGCGCTAAGATGACTGGTCGATGATTGAGGCATCGTAAGTGAGTTGCTATTTCACAAAGTTGAAATGCCTTGTGTGAGACATTGAGTTTAATTTTACCAATCATCACAGGCACTTTTGAATTCAATCAAGGAGTCGGTCAGTCAGAAAGATGAAGCTAGTTGCCCATTCCAGAGCGTAGTAGGTGGGAACTATGGAGAAGAGCGGGCAAGAAACTCCATGGCCACTCTTTTAGACCAAAATATTGATACTGTTAGATAGGCAGACGCTTCTGCTTACTCTATTGTCCTATAACCACCCACAGCATGAGAGGGGTTCCTTATGTATAGTTGTAAAAGGTTAAACCAAAAGGTCATAAAGTTATAGGTACCTACCAAATAAGTTTCCCCAAATCTTGCTAAGTCAATTACTTGAATCTTCTTAGTTATAAACTACTAGCTGCGCCCCGCGGTTTCACCCGCATAAATCCTAATCCCGTGGGAATATCGGGATCAAAAGTATCCTATTATCTAATCCATGTCATGATCTACCCATGTGTCAAATTATATTTAAAATCCGTTCAGCCGTTTTTGCGTGAAAGTCTAACAAAAAAACATACAAAAAATCAAATCTTTTCCCTTTATTATAATATTAATAATAATAATAATATCCCTGGACATTTCACACAGCACCATTTGTCCCAAGCTAAGCAACCTAATGCTTGTGTTATGGTAACAAGATGGCTGATAAACTACTTATATACATTTTTTTTTTTGTAAATACATACATATTATAGATAGAAAAACACCCAGACTCGGAACAAATACATGTAGGTCATACAAATATTTGTTCCGTGCGGGAATCGAACCCGCGACACGCAGCGCAGCAGTCAATCAGTTATTAGTTTAGAAGAAGATTTTTATAAACTTAGAAAGCAATGAGTTGCAATATGAATGTTTCGTGTGTGAGAACTTAAATTGTCATTTTAATGCAGCTATATTGATGTCTTGAGAGCAGCATGGTGGCCCAGTGGTAAAGACCGCGACTTACGAGTCGTAGGTCGCAGGTTCGAACCCAAACAGGCGCTTTACTTTGTGTAAATAATTTCAACACCATTGCTCTCAAAATGGTGAAGGAAAACATCGTAAGGGAACCGGTATATCCTAAAACCATAAATTTGAAGACATGCGACATCTACCAATCCGCACTGGGCCCGCGTGGTGGATTACGGCCCACAACCTCTCACAGAGAGGAGGCCTGTGTCCCAGCAGTGGGAACATTATAGGCTGATTATGCATATTGATGTCAACCAATAGCTAAATTACTGCAGAGTAAAAAAATTATTATGAAATTCTACCGCGATCGCAGCAACGGATACAGGTGTTGTTTTCTATTTTCTGTGTATAAAATTGCATGAGTTTTCAATACTTGTGATATTACAACAAAATCACGAGTAACACGTACGCGAGCCTATTATTTCTTCTTGAAACTAACTCTCTTTAACAATGTTACGTTGCCATTGTAAAAGTACTGCAGTAGTTCAACATTCTATCAAATTACGTGTTTTTATGTATATCTAATTTAAAGCATCTATTTTATATCAGTTTGTTCTATTATTTCGGTCGTGAACAATATTTTGTGATTAAAATTTAAAAAAGTGTTTTAATGGCTAATAACTAGATACTACTCAATAAGTGAACCAGTTTTGAATCGGTTAGTTTACGTTTACCGATTTACAACGCCAATTCGTACCTAAGATTTCATCCCGACTAGTCAGGTTTTGTGTTCCATATAAAATACTGATACATAATCATCACCTCCATTTTATTATTCTCACAGCCGACCCTAAAATACTTTATCTAACAGAGGATCATAACAGTAAATACCTCATAATGTTTCTTTCCTTTATGGTGAGAACAAAGAGCCATGCTGATTTAGGAATAAAAGAAAACAGAGCAATCATCCGGGATGTTTGTTATTCCGGGAGAATCTTCCTTGTGACTTGTGGCATATAAGTCAAGCGAGATTATTACTAGAACAGACGGCAAGCTAACGTTCTGTCATTTCTTATTCACTCTTGTTTGACTAAAAATGTTGGAAATCTTGAAGCTGTGTGCCGCATACGCTTTGCATGATATTCTTTTTTGAAGTTACTTTGTCAGCTCGGCGGTAACCGAATCGCTTTTCAGGTGCTATATATGACACCGACCTTCTTGAACCTTTATTTTATAATGTTGAGTGCAGCCAGGTTGAATAGGCAGTTTTTGTTGTGAAAAAGTAGTACTTCTTCAAATGTGTTAACAGAATAGCTGTCATTGTATTTCAATAACAATCGTTGTGATGTCATGACGAACCTCTGCATAAATTTCAATGACCTAATCAACTTGCCGTACTGCCAATCCACCTGAACAATAAAGCTACATAGATGGATCAAATTCCGCCTTCGGCGAGCCGTTTGTAGACCACCACTTGTAAATTTATTGGCACTACCCCCCTCCCCCCTCTGTATATGATTTACAACAATGGGTGTAACAGAAACGTGCCAGCGACTTGCAGATTAGATTGTCCATACTTCAGCAGGCAATAAATAGAATCTTTCGCGAAATGGAAAATAGACAATGCATTTAGTTAGGCAATTTAACGGTAAGCGAGGTAAGTGTTATGTTTAGTGAGTATTTAGTTTCTGAAGGGTATTGTTCTTTGGTGTTTTTATCTGAACTTAGAATAGCGGTTTGTATTTCGATACTGATGTAAGGTCTTGCAAACGTGTTGGTATTTTAATAGGTATGATATACTGAGGCTTATCGAGAAGGGCTTGTGGCAAAGTAATAACAGCAGCACAGGTCGATGGATCGGGTTAAGCTACGCTTGCCGCGGTTGATCCTTGGCTGGGTGACCCATGACCATCTTTATATACCAAGACCCCTCCATGCCTCGGGAAACACGTTGCGCGTTGGTCCCGGCTGTCATTCGTGATAAATGATTTTATTTTGTAAGTAGGTTTGTACAAACACTTTTACACGTCAATCATATTTTAAAACTAGATGAGTCGGCGTTTCCTATCTGACTAGTCTGAGAAGAAAGGCCGAAACAAACTCAGAGGTCACAGTCTCTTTTAAAGTCCAGACATAATCTTGGTCAGATCATAAAAGGTTTTTGAGGAAACAACCACATAGAATGAGACGACCTGTCCAGTCAGTGCACGCATTTGTCAGAAATCGTGCAGCTCAACTCAAAACTTAAGGAGCTCGACGATTCGACGAACAATACCAAAGAACGGACATTTGGGTAGGCCACATTAATTACTCAAACTGCCAGACCATGACACAACATTAACACATTCACAATAATTAAAATAAGTAATAGAATACTTTACAAATTAAGCAAATGTCATAGTAAGTATATTATATAAATTCATTAATGACAAAGTGTATATATAAAAAAAACAATAACAAAACAGAAAAAAATAAAAACATTCAATATGTAAAAATTGGAAGCAGCTTAATCCCAAGCCTTTTTGTCCTCGATATAATCCTTAACGGTATAAAAGGCTTTCTGGCACAACTTACGTTTAATGAATGATTTGGATTTATTAAGGCTTAGATCTTGAACGGGGCTTGGAACTTTATTGTCAAAGCGTATACATTGGCATCAGCTCGTTGAGCTTTGACAGTCGTTACAGGTCGTCAGAAGCCCGAAAGTCTGACAACCAGTCTTACCAAGGGATACACCTTGGTAAGACTGGTTTACGGTGGTTACGTTTACCCAGTAACTGTGTTGTGGAGGTCAGATAGGCAGTCGCTCCATGTAAAATACTGGTATTCAGCTGCATACGGTTAGACTGGAAGCCAACCCCAACATAGTTGGGAAAAGGCTATGCAGATGATGATACTGAGGCTTATCTTGAAGAGTTTGTTGGGCTTCGTTTCCGAAGTGTTAAAAGGACAATTTTTGTAGGTCCTTGTTAACTCGTAGTCCGAAAAGTGCTGATTCTTCGCCCATTTTGAACGAGTTTCTATTGGGTTTTTATCCTGTTATTTACATGTTACTTCAAATGCGTGTCCTTTATGTGTTTACTCAAACTTTTTTTCTGAAAATAACAAACCCAATTTTCCTAAATTGAAGGAGGTCCTATTTGTGTGGAATTGGATTGGTTCACGGTTCATTTTAACGTCCGCCGTTTTTATTTTGGGTTTAGGGTAACATTGTTTTTCCTGGTCAATTAATCTTCAGTTGTCGAGTTAATTCATGAAACATGTTTTTTTTTGTGAAATTCATGCTGCTAATGTTTTTTACGTGGGTAAGACTCCTTTCGGGGTACCGATGAAAAATTACGATGAATTTCTAATGATAGAATGATTAATTATGCTTATAGGTTTAGATTAAGGTCTGCACCTTAATCTCAACCCAAAATCATAATTAATCATCACGTATGATTATAAAAAAAATACTTTGTTTTGTGGCCTACTTCAGCACCTCTGGATATAAGAGCCAATTGACTTCTCTGGAAAATGACTTCATAAAAGTCTGCTGTATTTCTAACTACGTGACCCGGTGAACTTCGTACCGCCTCAGAATAAAAAAAGCCTTTCCATACAAAGTGTATGAGAAAATGAATTATCTTCATTGTCATTTTTTTTGTTATGTTTCCCCATGTTTTAATAGTTATTCTGCTATTCGGGGTGGAAACAAATCCAACAAATCGGAGATTATATAATTCGATCCAGCGGTTTCTTCAGTTATAAATGGTGTAACTTACCCGACTTTGTTTTTTATTTTATTGTAAAAAAGGCCCTTTTTAAGCCCCGGCAAAAACTGAGGGGTGTTATGCATTAAGGTCTCACGTACGCAAAAAATTTCAAAAAATTTGACTGATTTACTTGCTGATGTATATTTCTTGGTTTTTGGTATCTTGAAGCATGTTCTAAGCCCACACCTTCGACTTAATTTCTATCTTCACAATAATTAACCCATTTGTCTCACCCCCAGGTTACCAAATGTCGCGGAAATCGTGCGTGGCGGGCGGCGCGCGCGGCGCCTGCATGTGGGTGCAGGAGTGCAACCGGGTGGGGGGCACGCATGCTGGCGTGTGTGTCGACGGCTTCATGTTCGGGTCCTGCTGTCGACTGCCCGACAAGCCGGTGGTTGCGGAAGGTAAGCTGCCCACTTACTAACAATGGTTATGTTTTTCTTCTCAACCAGAGAAGAAAAACATAACCATTGTTCGTGAGCTATTTTTAATCGACTTTAAAGAGAAGGAAGATCTCAATTCGTCCAATTTTTCAAATGTATGTTTTTTGTGTAGCTGGTACACGATTATGTGGGGTAGCTCAACAAAATAATGAAACAAAATTGCAATATTTTGCACGTGCTGTGATTTTTAGTTTTTTGGAAGACGTATGGTTTTGTTTTGTAATATGAGAATATGGATATAAGACAGTGAGGCTGATTCGTGCGCTGTATGTACTTAACTTAGTAAAGTGTAGTCTTAAGTAAGTGTAACTTCTATAAGTCCCTGCTACTACCTATTGCTCTGCACAGATTCCGTCATCCATGATCCATGGCAAAGCTCAGTCAGACCAGAAAATCTATAATTTTTTCGTTAGTGTGTAATTTGATCCAACTAACGACATCTAGTGTTTACAGTGAGAACCAAAATTAATTTTCTATCATTTTGTTTTTCAGAACCCGCCCCTCCAGTCACAGTCACTGAGAAGACGTACACAACGCCATCTAGTACAGCTCGCACTACAACTCAACCGCCAGAGACATCCACACAAACAATCTCGCGGCCGAACTGGCAAACGCAGCGGCCGTCGTTCATGACCAAACCAATAGATGGCGCCCCGACGTCATACAGCTACCGGCCGCCAGAAATAAACTTACCTTCATTAGGAAATTTAGATTCAAGTAGCGAACAAAATAGTGATATAGTTAATAAAATACCTTATAACAGTGTAAATAAATACCAAAATGTAAATAGGCCGAACAGTGAAGCGGAAACTAGTCCCCACAATAAGATTTCGTCTAGTCTTAGCATATTATCTGCAGCACGGCCCATGGCTGTGTCGGAGCAGCATTCGGAGAACAGCATCAACTCAGGTGAGTCTTTGTTTACAAACTTACTGTAGTTTTTGTTATGACGGTGCTGCCATCTATCCGCTAAATATGAAACTTTGTGATTGGTTTGCCTCGGTGGCTGTGGTACAGATTTCTGAACATAGTTTTGGGGAGGCCTTAAAAGAGGTTTTCTTTTAAGTTGAAAATGAACAGGAAGATGGCAGTGTTCCTAATTAACAAAAACATCATGCTTGTATTACCCGGAGGGTTGCGCAGAGGTGTTTTATTGCAATTCCTCTACCAACAGTAACAGGAACAATAAGCTAGCTTACCGTGCTTTTTCTCTTTGTTATTAAAAATATTTACGACCCAGTCGACCCAGACGAAATAATTTATTATCTAAATGATGTCAATTATCTAAAACAAGCACGGAGGAGAGAAGGCTTTATTCCGTGAAGCTTGTCCAACTGTGGGATATCATAATATAAGCTGCATTGTTTTAATCTTAAACCATTGAAAATACTTACACCTTCTTTCATATATTCCAGGCCAATTCAACTCAAGGCCGAGCAACCTGAACACGATACACTGGCAGGTCACAACGGAGCCATCCTTCATCACGAAGCCTAGACCTTCGTGGGAGAAGCCTGCCGGAAAGCCCAAGCCAACGAAGAAGTTCACGACGACAACCAGCAAGCCGCACAAGAACTACATCAAGCCTAAGGATCCGGCGCTGAATATGATTAACAGGACTGAGGAGTCTACGTCTGCACCAACTACGGCTGCTACGAATGCTGTTGGTAAGTGTGAATTTAGCAGAGCTGGGTTTGTTTGAATTATACAGGAAAAAGAAACCAGTGCGCAAACTGTAAAAATGAATTCAGCATAATTAAGATTCAACGTACGCGGTCAAAATGTATTAAGGCTATTTTTTTTTTTAATAACCGACGAAAAATTTCTACACCAGTGGGTCCAGAATTCTATACTCGTACTGAATTCATGGTGACAATTTGTGCATTAAAATAAATTTAAGATTGGTTCGTTCAAAATATAAGTATTGTAACCGCACGTAATACACCGAAGAAAAAACAAGTGTCCCACATGCTGTATCAACTGCTTTCGTTTATCGTTTACAACTTCAACAAGTTGTGAAGACTAGTGGTATTCAAAACTTCTAGAAATGTGAGCAAAATAGTTACAAAAACATGTCTGAAACAACGTCAATATATCTATACCATGATCATGACAAATGTTTATGTGTGTCCAGTATTTACAAGTTTTTTTGAAAACAAGTATCATACAACTTGTATGAGGATATGATCGCTAGGTAAGGTTTCAAGTGATCGAAAAGAATCAAAGCTACGTTAAATCTTCTTCTATTATATAAAATTCTCGTGTCGCAATGTTTGTTACCAAACTCCTGCGGAACAGCTGGACCGATTTGTATGAAATTTTGTGTGCATATCGGGTAGGTATGAGAATCGGCCAACATATATTTTTTATACAAAAAAAATATCCTAGACATAATGTATGTATATGGCAAAACAACGTTTGCCGGGTCAGCTAGTATTTCTATAAATCTTCATCTTATAACTCACTAGCTTCTGCCTGCGGCTTAGCCTGCGTGAATGTCGGAAATTATCGCACACAAACCGTTACTTCCGAATTTATAATAATGATTAGTATATGGATTCATTAGCCGTTGGTCCGGCTGTCATTCGTGGATCTTTGACAGTCGTTACGGGTCGACAGAAGCCCGAAGGTCTGACAACCGGTCTTGCCAAGGGGTTTCGTATTACCCAGTAACTGGGTTGTGGAGGTCACATAGGCGGTCGCCCCATGTAAAATACTGACACACAGCTGCATCCGGTTAGACTGGGAGCCCACAATTGGAAAAAGGCTAGGCAGATGATGAGATGATGATGGATGCATTAGTTGAGAACAGCGGAGATTTTCTAAGCATTACTAATGGATTACAACTTAAGCCCTGATAGAATCTCCACAATTAATTCCCGTCAAAGCATTAAAATCCATTTAACCTCTCTCACAAAATTAAAATCACCGAATGCAAATTACACAGACTCGACCCAAATACACTCCCCAGCTCACAAATCTTCGTGGCCGTTAGGAACCCTTACATTAAATGCATTATTATAAGAGCCATTAACTGGAGTTGAAACTTTTTATGGTTTTCCACAGTTTCCCCTGTAATTTACGCTTGCGATACCTTTTTGTAATGCATTCGGATGATTCTATCTGGAGTTCTGGAGTAATCTCGACCTCGTTGCTGCACTCAGAGTGCAGAGCAAATGTGTGGAGTTACAGCCGTTTGCATTTAAATGGGAATCATAATTTATGTTTATCTCGTGAAAGTAACATTTATTTTATGGAATGAGCATTGGCTTTTTGGACTTTTTAAATGAATGGTGATTACCTGCTTTTATTTTTAACGTACACATTGTGCTCATGGTGCAAGGCTCGTTGGAAATGTGTTTCTGGGTTTAATTATAGTATTCAACGAGTTCCACGATTCGGCATCTTGCATCAGCTAGTACCTACCTATGAGCTGATTGTAAGATACGGAATCGAACTCTGGGTAAGCGATACCATATATTGTTTAAAAGCAGAGAATAATGGAGTAGTTTGTAATTATAAATCTCAGTCTAACTGTCAAATCAATTTTGCTTAAAGGGAGTCTTCCAATCACTAATTCTGTTGTTGTAAAATATGTTGAAGAAATAAATGGTTTTTGATTTTTGAATTAAAAATCCTCAGCTAAAATATGAACAGACAGGCGAGACGGCATCCACATACATCAACAGTGATGATGATTGATAATGGCCAATTTATTGTTTTTGTCTCATTGTTGAATACCTCGTTGGTCTAGTGGTCGCCAATGCCATTGTTGAGCATGAGGTCCAGGGTTTAATTCCCGGGTCGGGCAAAGTGTTATTGGGCTTTTATATCAGGAATTTCTCAGCAGCAGCCCGGAGTCTGAACTTCTGCCCGTTTGATGGCAATATGCTCGCCCCCTATTAAATGGGACTTGTGTATACTATACTTATGTGTACTATAGGCACTGTCACGAGCACCAATATGTCAACACTTGGCCACTTTCAATTGCGATTTTTTCGTGAAATAACGAATGCATCGTTGAAATATGACACATTACATAAACCTATGGGTTCGGAAATGCTATGTTCGTAACAACATAAAATTTCATTCGAAAATAAAGGAGTAAATCGCTTTTGAATAAAGCCGAGTGTATACTTTTGCTCGTGCTGTACAACTCCAGCTAACCCTTCGAAAAAACAGGGGTGCTGTATTGTTGTAAATCAAGCCTTATAACAAATACACCTGCCATCTAATCTCTTCACCACCCTTGGTTGACTGGTAGAGAATGCGTGAGGCATTAAGTCCGCCTTTGTTGAAGTGAAAACTTCTTTAGCGGCGTTGTGCACTTTTGTTGTGATGGGTAGAAAATGTTATGCTCGCGCCAGGACACTTGACCTGATCGATAATTCGTAAGACGGAGCTCGCGTCAGGACACGTGACCTGATCGAAAATTCGTAAGACGGAGGGAGAGTATACCGCATTCCAAAACATCAAAAATGCACAACGTTAATATTCAAGTTTTCACTTCTGCCGGCACTCCCGGAGTGCAACCCGTTTTTTTATTTTTTGTGCGAAAAGTTTAAATAAATAAATAATAAAATAAATACGCACGGTAAATGAGACCTTCATTGTTTTTTCAGAATGTGGGCTCACTGCAATGTGGCCACGTCCGGAGTCAAGGATCATGGGTGGCAAAGACTCCACCTTCGGTCGTTGGCCGTGGCAGGTGTCAGTCAGGAGAACTTCTTACTTCGGCTTCTCATCAACGCATAGGTGTGGAGGAGCCATCATCAATGAGGGCTGGATTGCGACGGCTGGACACTGTGTTGATGAGTAAGTAATTTGGGATGATTTGATTTTTCTGCTGGACGATCGAGTGACCATGTGTAGACCTACGGTTTCCTAGAAGTGCGGTGACCATAGACTTCGCAATTTACCGGTGAATAATATATATATCCCTGGACATTTCACACAGCACCATTTGTCCCAAGCTAAGCAACCTAATGCTTGTGTTATGGTAACAAGATGGCTGATAAACTACTTATATACATTTTTTTTTTGTAAATACATACATATTATAGATAGAAAAACACCCAGACTCGGAAAAAATACATGTAGGTCATACAAATATTTGTTCCGTGCGGGAATCGAACCCGCGACACGCAGCGCAGCAGTCAATCGCTTAACCACTGCGTCAACCGTGCCGTCTATTTGACGTCACTGAAACGCTATTTAAAAAAGTAAGTTGGTGTGTTTTCCTAGAGAAGTTTTATGACACCGTATAGTGAAACCCCGCTGCCCAAAGATTTAAATCGCTAGATTTTCCATCACCGTACTTAGCCACGCGAAAGTGTCCATACTGAGATGAGTGGGCTCACACATTAGTATACAGCGTTTCCATGACAATCAAGTCAAATCACTGAGTCAATGTGTGTCAGAGGTGTCAAATCGAAACAGAAACGCGACTATCTTTTGTCGCAGTAGGGGCCCGCCAGCGAGGCGGGCATGCGCCGGGAGGATTGTGGACGTAAAGGCTGAGACGGTTTCCCATGGCCCTCCCATCACGGCGATGTGGGTACACCGCTGAGTTTTAGTGGGTATACTGTCGGTGTCATTCCGACAGGCTATCTAACAATTTAAAGTTTAAAGCTTTTAAGTGTAATGGGGATCCACAGCAATAATTTACAGTGATCACCCGAAAACATAGTAAACCCTACTTAGTAAATCTTCAGCTGCTTCTATGAAAAAGCTTATAATTCACCTGTCTCGACATTAATCGAAAAATAGATTATTTATACCACCAGAACATAAAATAAATTGTCATACTAAAACCTACATAAACCCAAAAACTAAATGAGTAAAATGAAGTAAAATAAATTAATAAATTCACACCAAACTCAAACACATATTTTTCACAAGAGTTGATTCTATTAACTATTTTGCATGTTTCAACTGGAACTCGCATCCCAAAACAGAGCTAAAGAATATTTCCGTTCGTGTTCTGCGCACAAATACTTTCATTATTTTGATAGTTCGTGCACTGATTCTGTGTTTTGATAAAACAGTCGTGTTTATAAGAAAAACGTATGAAAATTGGTCTGGCAATACTCCAACTTTTACATAATATTAGGTTAGAGAATGTTTCCATATACATTGTAGTGTTAAGATATAAGAACGTGAAACAATACCTACTTTTATTTCTTCTATTGAATAATATATTTTATAGCACTGTATGACCTAAAAACGCACATTAGTTACGCTTTACTGTGATTTAACTAGTCCATTTTTACACAGAAAAGCGTGACTTAAGTGCTGGTTTAGGTCCCGCGAGCTACAAAATAGTATACGATACGTGTGACTTAAGAAGTCTATTCTACTTCTTCGTGTGGCTGGCATAACTGTATTTCAGATCTTGTTGGGCCAAAACTTTGCCACTTCCACGGCGTTGTCGGTGGCAGCGCAGAGTTCACTTTGACTGCATGTTTTGGGACACAGAGGGCAGGATAGGAAGTGGAGCATGGTTTGTGACATAGCTCCACAATCACACCCTACTGCCGTCTAGAGTCCAGAGTCTAGGTGACTAATCCTTTCACCACGATGGCACGAACCGGTTTTTCTCATGACCCATCCCAAACGGCACTTTTAAGAAGTCTATCACACACGCTGTGCAATAATGGGCAACTTAAGTCCCACGTATCGTAATGTACTATACGAATATGTTCTTCAACCAATAACCACCCTATATTATGCTAGATGTAGGTCTCACCCAATCACTGAGGAATCTAGACATATCCTAAATAAAAGTCGCTTTTCAAGTCTGTCTGTGTTGGTCACACAGACAGACTTGAAAAGCGACTTTTATTGCGCTGTTCTCCTAAAATACACATAACAACGAATTTTATTGCTGCTCCCACCATAATTCAGAGAATTTATTCCGAAATATTTATGTGTGTTCCGGAATAAATTCTATACTTACTTAATATTAAACTTACATAATAATACTTAAAGAAATCTCGATGTCTTGTCAAGTTGTAAGAACCTTAATCATAATCATCATCTGCCTAGACTTGACAGTTCAACAACATTCATTGCGTTATTTAGGTACGTTGTTGAGCAGACACATGACACATTTTTTGAACATATGAAGCAATGGATTAACAATATCCTTCAAATGATTCAGATTGAGATTGATTGTGTGTTACGCAATTAGGGTGCTGTTTCAGCTTAGTACAAGTATTTTACATGGATGATGTTCGACTGCCTAACTGACCTCTAAAACCCTTAATAAAAACATAAATAAGTTAATTCTGTGACGATCGAACGGCAGCGAGCAATTATTTTAATTACTTGATTCAACCAAAAGAGCTACCTACCGCTAAACATCGGCTTTAGCGCTAATACTTCACAAAACTGCCGACTGAAAAAGGCTAGCCGTCTTGAAACAAACTGCCCACAATTTCGCAATTGGCATTCCACCCTCCTTTTTTATCACGAAAAAGTCTTAAGCATCTTAAGTCTTCCTGAGAAATGTTTTTATCAGAATCCATCTAGTAATCCCAAGATTAACGCATTCATACAGACAGACGGACGGCGCCTTTTCATTTCTTTTTTATATTTCCCATCTCTTAGTCGTCTCTAAGTAGATTACTGTAAAAACAAAGTAAAGGGAAGAGTCTAAACACCGTTAAAAGGGAATTAAAAGCGAAGTTTATTAAATGGCGGCTGTCTTATACAGGATAAGGTTTTACAAAATTTAAGGACTGCAAGTTTATGTTCCGCAACATAGATACAGTTTTTTTACGACGGTGATAAAAGTAGGTACCGTTGCTTTATATTTAAAATAAAAAATGGCGTCGTACCGGTTTCTGAGAATCTAACAAACGTCAACAATTGATGGGTAGTTGATCATTTGCTAACAAGAGATCTTATTTATAAACGTTGATTAAAGTTAAGTAAGTACCTAATGATTCGCGTCTGTTTAACCATACATTTCTTTCCTCTGTTAGAGGGGCTTCAAATTGAAACATGGATTCTTGTAATAATATCACGCGTATATTGAGTGGAATTAACACAACCCGTCACTCTCCCGCGCACTCCAGAATACTAGTCTACTATCGATCGTTGTTGTGTCGATCGCTAGTGCTGCCCGCCCTCATATGTATAGGGTTGGGACAACAAGGGAATTATCGTACGTCTCTCAGTCTCTGATATCTGCCAATCTTTTCTGTAACAATCTCATTGTCAAAACTTAGGTGAAGTGAACTTGAAGTGAGCTGTCATTCTATCTGATGCTTGAGACCGACACTATTGACAGTTCACTTCGCCTAAGTTTTCATCAACAAGACATTTTTGCTGAAACTGCGGAGTAACCACCTTTCCCAGTTTTGCCGTCAAAACAAAATGACGTTCAACGTGAACGTGTGTTGGTTTTGCGGGAATTAAGGCGAACCGTCTGTCGGACTGAGCGAGTTTTAATGGCTTCTACACACAATGGACGATTGGAGCCTTACTGCAACACGTTTCGAAAGTTTCCTAGTACTTTGTGCTAAGTGCAATTACTAGGTTCAATAACATCATCCGTAAGATTGGTTAAAAGCGATTAAGTATATCAAGTGGAATGACAGCAGTGTCCTTCTGCACGCTAAAATCAAAACTGCTGCAAGCACTGATTCTTCTAAAAAAGTATTCTTTGATCTTTCATTGCATGATTATAATGCATAGAAAATATAGCAAACAATTATTGATTCACCCCCACTTTTGTTTTAACTCCCCATAGGTAGAATGGTGGCCCAATGGTAATGCGACGGATGAGTTGTAGATTCGCACCCCGACAGGCTTTTTACTTTGTGTAAATAATTTCATCACCACTGCTCTCAAAACGGTGTAGGAAAACATCGTGAGGAAACCGCCACGTCCTAGAACCAAAAAATCAAAGACATGTGACATCTACCAACTGGGCCTGCGTGGCCCACTCCCTCTCACTGGGAGGAGGCCTGTCCCAGCAGTGGGAATATTATCTAGGCTGATTATGATAGGAACAATGTTACTGACAACGAATATGTAACGAACAAACAAATATCTACCCTATCGCTTATTACTTAAGCTCTTTTTACGTCACTAATGACACCATTTTCTACGTTCCAGTCTCCTAACATCACAAATAAGGATCCGGGTTGGCGAATACGACTTCTCATCGGTATCCGAAGAATTTCCATTCGTGGAGAGCGGGGTAGCCAGAAAGGCAGTGCATCCTAAATATAACTACTATACTTATGAATATGACTTGGCCTTGGTGAAGTTGGAAGCCCCTGTGCAGTTTGCTCCTCATATCTCGCCCATATGCTTGCCGGCGACTGATGACCTGTTAGTAGGGGAAAATGCAACAGTGACCGGATGGGGAAGGCTGTCTGAAGGTGGTGTGTTGCCGTCGGTTCTGCAAGAGGTAATTATTGAAGTTTATAAATAGGTTTCTAACTTAATCAAAAAACTATGGTTGATCGCTGATAGGGCGATGCTTTAGGGAGGCCCATGTCCGGCCATGACGTCCATTGCCAGTTTTGACGTGTTTAGGGTTTCCCTTCCTTATTATGACGTGTTTGGACATCATCTGCTTCTTGCTAAAGCAAAATTAGCTAATAATACATGAATATGTTTTCCAGGTGCAAGTACCAATAGTATCGAACGATCGATGTAAGTCAATGTTCCTGAGGGCTGGCAGGCACGAGTTCATCCCAGACATCTTCTTGTGTGCCGGCCACGAGAGAGGAGGTCATGACTCTTGTCAAGGAGACTCAGGAGGACCTTTGCAGGTAAACACTTAAAATGATACATAAAATACAAGAAGTTTTCTTTTAGTTTAAAGAACTGTGAAGATAAATTAAGCTTTATTCATTATATGCATGCAATCAGAATTGAATAAATACGCGTAAGGAAATATTTTATGAATTATAACTTTTGGAAAACAGACGGAGAGTCTCGTTGTCGACACAGAAAGAGAGAGAGTCGTTAAAAAAAAATGAAACCTGCTTGCAATTCATACCATCTCATCAAAAGTTCTCGGCAGCCACATTAACCCATATAATACCCCACAGTACAACAGTAATAAAACAATTCTACACTCGCAAAGTACTAGTTAAGCGTTGATTAACCCTTCCAACTTTCCACATGTCCCTTAATTTCACCTACTCGGGAATTCGGGATACCTCCGAGTTATAATAGATACTATCGTAGTGAAAATTCCAAACAATTTTAGTTACGAAAGCTTCATAAGTATTAACAAATCTTGCAGGCTCAAAACTTTCATGAATAACATTACAGGTTCCAAGAAATAGTTTTATATGAGTTTCGGAAACTCATTATACAAAATCTTCAGCGAACTTTACTTTAGTCTTCTGGAATTTTCGCTAAACATGTATTTTATAGGCTTGAAAACAAGGAAATAATTAACGCCTTCTCTTCTCTTCTCTTAAAGAAATTTTTGTTGTTTTTAGAATAATATAGACTACAGGCCAATTATTCTCGTAATTAAAAACTTTCGAAATCTCGTCGCTTTCTCATCTCGGCGACAATCAGTGTCCAAAACTTGTCAAAATTGTAGGGAAATTAGAAGTATTTTTAACAGATTGAGACAGATCAGAGGGGCAATCTCGTAATTTTAAGAACGTTCATAGTCTGATCTCAGTGTCAATCTGTCAAAATACCTCTAGTTTCCCTACATTTTGACAAGTTTTTGACATTTGTTTGTCGCCGAGATGAGACTGCGACTAGATTTTGAACGTTTTAAATTACGAGAATTGGCCTTCTGACTGTGAACGGTCTTGAAATTACGAGAATTGCCCCTCTGATGTTTTTTAGAAAAGTTTTCATAAACTTGGACTAAGTTGTGAAACGTCTATGAGTAATCTTCTGTAGTAGGATGACCAGGTATAGGGTACTATTTTCTGCTGTTGAAGATACATATATATATTTTTTTAAGCTAGCCTTCACTGCCTACAGATGAGCAAAGGCCTCCCGTAAATCCTTCAAGACATACTTTTAGAACTACCTCGATCCAACTCTTGCGGTGTGCATCTAGGCCGTCTCGCCACCTCGTTGAAGATATAACAATTATAATGATCACTCTTTAATTCCAGGTCAAAGGAAAAGACTCAAAATACTTCCTAGCTGGAATCATCAGCTGGGGCATCGGATGCGGCGAAGCGAACTTACCAGGAGTTTGCACCAGGATATCAAAGTTCGTACCTTGGATTCTGCAAACAGTCAACTCCTAAGCCGAAGCACCTGTTGAGTGCTTACCAAAACCCGAAGAAAAAGTTGAAGGTGGTTGAGTTAAGTGAGAAAGTGATGAACAGTGAAACAAAGACACGAAACGAATTGGTGACAAGTGCAGCATAAGTTACCTTCAAAAATGTTGATTGGATTCAACGTTTTCTGAGGCGTTTTATTAGGAAATATCTCGCCAGGAGCTTGCAGAACTCGTGAGAGCGAGATTCTGCATCAACAACCGTTACCGGAGCTTCAAAATGGTGATATTTTTAAGCTTCACAATAAACGCCCTGATGACTGCTTTGAGGCTGTAGAACTTAAGCATGAGTACATGACGACAGTGTTCTTACTACCTTCAAATTGATGAAATCAGTGCTATTTTAGAATTTCTTGGTAGTCAACTGTCAGACAGGCAGTCGCTCCATGTAAAATACTGGTATTCAGCTGCATTTGGTTAAAATGGAAGCTGACCCCAAAACAGCCTAACTATTTTGGGGTTGGCTAGAATTTAAACCGGATAAGGCAGATGATTATTTAAATGGTGTACTACATAAAATAAAGACTATACTATGTGATGATGATGATGATGCAGTAGGTGACTTTGTTTGGACAAAAGCTCTTAGTTCCAATGAGAATTTTACCAAAATCGAATACACTTAGGCAGCTAACGTAGTTAATTCGACGTACCGTGATGTGCCGGGGGCAAATTGGATTGGTAAACGTTACAGACTTGCAGTCGAAATAGCAAACGTGCTTGGTTGCTTATTTACCTTAAAATTCAAAGCTAGCAGAGTTTGGTTACATGATTACTATTCATAGCAAAATGTAGTTATGACGTTTTTGAATTAATGTCACTGTCATATCATCTAATGATACAGAGTTATCAATATCTCAACATGATTAAACAAAAAATACATTATTTTAATGATTTTTTTGGTGCGGTCATCAACTGCAGCTATTGTAGTCAATTGAAATATCAGTTTAAAAATCTGTTTTATTTTAGTGTAAACTTCACAGAAGTGAGGGAATCGATATTTAAACACGTTTTATAAAATAACCGTTTAATAACAGTTTGTCCTGCGTCATGAATTTGAAAGATAGTAAGACTAGCTACTAACTATGTACGACTACTTTGACTTACGTACTTGAAACAATTCTTTGTAAATACAAACTATTTTAAGATCATTTTTATCTTTACTAGTTTAATTTAATACATCCTAAGGTAATTCCGTATGCTCAAACGTATTGTAAATATTTTTGCGTATGTATCTTGCCGTTTTTAGTTAAGGTTGTACTAATAATACAGTATTATTTACTTGTTTCCGGCTTTTAGCAAAGGAATCGAAAATTTTGTAAATATTAACCGAATTTATTTTAGTTCCTTGTTAGGAAATCGAAGTGTTTTATAATGAGATGACGAAGTAAGAAGACGACCAAAGGTGTTTTAAGTCAAAACTGAACACAATAGATCAGATACTCATTCTGAACCATTTACGAAGAAACTCTTTGCATACTTGCTAAAAAATCTAGTTTCTTTAATGAAGCTGTTATAAAAGAATAAAATATAGATGAATAATTATGATATCATCAATTTGTACATAGTGACCAACTTTTCATCCTTAATCAATCTTTTAACTTCACTATCTGATTGTAAAACGCTTTTGAATTTAAAACTTTTATACGTATAATAGTAATGATTAATATATTTTTGTAAATTGATATAAATTAACTTGTTATATACAAAGGGGATGAATGTGAGTATTACCAAATCGCGCATTGTTACTGCATTTAGTAAAATATCGACGTCCTTCAGTGCTGTTTGTTTGATTAGTTAACTATTGCGATTTTATTAAATGATAGTTTATGATGACGTTGATTGTTTCACAATAATATTATTGTTAATAATTATTAAAATATTGAGATATTTTTTTAATGTTTCGTTTTATTTCTTAATTTGCTTAGACATATGCGCTGATTCCCTTGTTCACAAACTAAACTAAATTTAAGTGCAGTGAATCTTTTTTTTTTTTGGTGGATGTGAAATCATCAAAAAAAAAAACAAAAAGTGCAGTGAATCTTTTTCTTCAAAGTCGTCGCCGTCCGAAAGTAATTGTTCTTTTCCTCGGGAAAAGAATTTCTTTTCTGTATGAAAGATACCCTATGTCCTTTTCTATACCCCTAACAACATATAATAATATGCAAAATTTCATGATGATCGGTTCAGTGGATTAGGCGTGAAAAGGTAACAAACAAACTTACTATCGTATTTATAATATTAGTTAGGATATATGTAGAAATCCCACCCGCGTACCGGAGCGTGGCGCATGATAGTAGAGATCCACCTTAGCATTAAAACCTAATGAATAAATGTCATCATTTACCACCATACCATTAAAATCACGCATCTAATTAGCTTTAAATAACCTGCCTTTCTAAAATCCAGTTGATTACCTAAAAGAATCCACAAACTAAGTCAACGTCGATAAATAAAGGGCAGCGTGAATTGAATTCCCAGAGTGGTTGGTCCACAGAGTAGACAGATACAGAAGGCTGGTTCCATAACACAAGCCAAAACAGCCGACTATTCTGTAAAAATGTCACCGTGGAAACTTAGGCGAAGTGAGCTTGAAGCGAGCTGTCATACCATATGCCATATAATACCTAATATGTCTATTCTGTAAAAAATCTCACCGTGAAAACTAAGCTGAAGTAAACTGTCATTTCACATTATGCTTAGGATTGACACTATTGACAGCTTACTTTAAGATGATTTCGCCTAAGTTTTCACATTGATATGTTTACAGAATAGATCGGCCGATTGTTGGGACACTGACACTATTGACAGCTCACTTCACCTAACTACGCGGTGAGATTTTTACAAAATTCACCGGCAGGTATACGTACATACATATGCATGAACGTTCGGCGATCTTAGTGTGCATACACACAAGCGGCACACGTCAACGTCAAAGGCAACTGCAGCCGTCACCACGAACACTTAAACGAATGCCAATCCGGAGTGCGCTTGCTTGTTTAATTCCGATCCAGCCTCTCCCTTGCTGCCATCTCCCAGCGACGCCCTAAGCCGAGGTCCGTACCTCACAGGGGGTGCCCTTAGACTGAAGTCGCTTAGATTTTAAGTTTTTAAGCCCTGGGTGAAGGCCTTAATTTATTTAGGCATCCACAGGCAAGCCCGGTTAAGTAGATGACAACTTCATAGGTTGAACTGCGAGGTGCCATATCGAAAAAAAAGTGCGCTTGCACAAGCTTCCATACACTAGCTGCATGAAAAGCTTATCTAGATGCGTGCGTGTTCACTCATTGCGTGGAGCCTACCTTCTGTCTATTTTGTGCCCGGAAAGGTTGGCTCACAAATTTCCACAGGGTCATTAGGAATCTTAAATTTGGGTCAGATTTTGATGAGAGAATGCGGTTGGGACATCGTACAATCAACTGTGGAAGTCAGGAGGTAAATGGGATAGCTCTGGCTTTAAATTAAAATCTTTGCACCGTAACATTTAACGGTGATTCAGGGGATTATTACTTCAGTCTGGTCTGATTCGGGTAGGTAGTGGAAAAAGGTAGATTGTTGACATTTCAAAAAATATAAAATTGTGAAAAAAAGATGATTATGCTAGTTAAATCATTGTAAGCAATGACATTGGTAAGGTCTTGTGAGTGTTTAAAATAAATACAATCAAATCATATAAGATATAATTATGTAATTAAAAATTATTCAAACAAAAAAAAAACGTTGATGTAATAAAAAATATTTCATAAAAAATCCTTTGGAAAACATGCAACATGCTTTAGGGCCAGCACATACCTAGAACCTGCGTAGGTAGTAACAACCACGACTGGAAGTTCTCAACTGATCTATCACTAGTTATCGTCATATAACCTCTGTACCACGCAGAAACTACACAGTCGTAATAAAATAATAATGCCCTTTTAAAATCTGGAGTGCAGGTCTCGAAAGCCGGATGTATGGCGTCCGGAGTATTCTTACAATGTATGCTATTAAATTTAACATTATAAATAGGTAACGGACGAGTTATAATAGTCCTAGGGATGCCAAATTCCAGGTCTAAGAGCCAAGGGGCGTGACGCTGCAAATTCGGCATTTTACAAAATTCATCTATGATCGCATTCGGATCAAGCTTCAGCATTCTTGCTGGTGGAAATAATTCTTTTGGTAAAGTTAGATACACTTCAAGAGGATCACTTTGAGTTTCTATATTAGAAATATTTATTGTTTCTATATTTTCATCATACAAAAGGTTCATTTGTTCTATCTTTGAAGCAGTTTCTTCTTGCATATAATATGTATATTTAACATTATCTACAGTGACGCCATCTATTAGTTCCGATGAAAAATTAAATTCATTTATGTAACTAGAAACATTTGTACTATTATCTTGTACAAATGTTTGTGGAATTATTGGAGTTAATATGGGTTGTACCACTGTTGCACCAAATGGGTAAATATGTGTAGCAAATGTTGTGCTAGGAGTAGGTATAATTACTGGTACAGGTTGGATAGTGAATAGGGGTGTATTCATGGCCTGCCAATCGTTCACAGGTAGAGGACAACTCAATTCTAGTTGGTAGGGGTATGGTGTGGTCATCGGAGCTACAGGCATCACTACAGGAGCGGGTAACACTTTTTTGCTGCCAGAGGTCTTGATACCCTGACTCATCACTTTCTTCCTTAGCTTGACAACGATATGAGCTTGAAAAAACTTCTTCTTCGCTACGTTTTTAGCTTTTCTCATGCAATACAGATTTCTTGGTTGCAGTGGGGTTGGTGAGCTCAAAACCGTTTCATAGTTTGAATATGAAGTTATATCTGCCGATGTTGTGTGTGCCATTATGAAACAAACCTGAAATTGAATAGGCATTAATTAGTTGATTGTCCCAGAGGATTTGGATAACAATAATGCTGAATGGTTTATTAGAAGTGAAATTGAAAATTTGAAGGAACAATTTGATAATTTAGTGCATAATTTTATCGGATTAATGGACAATGATTTTTTTCTTGTGATCTTTCATAATTTTATCTGTTGCTTGCATTAAAACTATAGTATCACAGTGTATTCAAGTATATTTCGAATATCGTTTCAAGTTTTAAATGCAAAGATTATGATTCTTACCTTTCCGCTGTGCTTTTGTTTAATATTTGTTACTGGTACAGTGGTACCAGTTACAAACTAACACCGTAACAAACCTGCAGTGGAAGATTTTATATAATTACTAGTAAAAAGAAAACATTAAACTCTTATCAAGTAAAATATACTTTCGTCGTGACATTGTTTTTGATACTTCAATGGGTAGTATTGTGATTCAAATACTGTTTACAATATTACAAATGTGGGTAGTAAGTAAATAGTTTGAAGTTTCACAAAGTATTCGTCCACAGATTAAAAAAGATTAAAAATTACGATTGATAGTGGCGTTTAGAGAACATTTTTTAAATATAATTTGAAACAATACTAAAAATAACTTGCATTTTAGGTGAACAGAAAACTCTTTACTATGTAAGTACACCATATAAATTACAGAACATAAATATGTACACTTCGTTAATTGAAAAACAATATTCATTCGCATTTAGCGAAAACCGAACAAATTAAACTGTGTTTTGATCGAACGAAAATACATTGTCCTATTCACAAACACATTTCAATAGATGTAATAAAGGTTTCCGGCTGAAAATATTATTTTAGGGACCTTTTGTGAATTATAAACAATACGTTGCATAATACTTCCATTTCCGTATATTTCAGTTGTTTTTTATACTGAATATGAATATAATGTACGGCCGTAATGTAATTTGAATGTAATTCGGAGGCCGAATGTAATCATAGTAATGTAGTCATTTAATCTTGGTTGCATATGAAAGCGACTTTAAGTATAATTCTCTATGCGCAAAATGGGATGGGGTGACGTGACTGAGTGTTGTCGAGATTCATATTTCTCCGGCGCATGCGATGATGCGATGTCGTTACGAGTCACTCACTCCATCCGATGGTGTTGCTGTTCTTGAGGGTATAAAAGTGGTGTGTAAGTGATGATTTAATTTCTGATTTTATCTTTCAAAGATACTCCGAGCAGGTCTTTAGTAAGATGGTCGAGGTGGAGGATAAGGTGTTGTGGCGTAGCCTGGGAGAGGAGCTCATCAGTGGACTACGATAGGCAGAGTTGACTGATTAATTGAATATTTAATCTGATAACCTCGTCGTCACTCGTCATCTCATCGTCGAATGGTTATGGGTTTCATTGAATATGGAAACCCATAACCATTCTTAGAACATTAACTCCCGTATTACCAAACAAGGTTTTTCGTTCGATCAGGTTTAAACCACTGACCCAGTTATTGAATTAAGAACCCAACTGATAGAGAAAATGTAGTTCTTTATACAAAAATGACAGCTTAGTTCGGTGCTAAGTTGTCATTTTAGTATTTAGAACTTTGCCTAAATCAACATAAAGTTCAAAATACAAGTACTGGCTCAATAGTTTAGGCTAGAACTAAAGTTAGGTTTCGTTTTGTAATAAGACGGTCACAGTTAGCGATGTCAAAAATGATGCCGTCAAGTACGAAAATGTGAACAACGTTTTATAATATTGATAACGTTACAAAATTTTGGCAGGCAAGTCACTTATTCATCGCTGTGATTACTTTACCTACCTACTATATTTTTGACATAAACCTTGAAACTGAATTATAGCCCGAACGAACTGTATACGTAGGTACTTTTATACCGGAATCGAATCGTGGCCCCGAAAAACCCCGAGGGATAACCCTGACACATTTCTCACTGACCGACCGAATTTTCTTTTCAGAGATTATTTATACCATAACGGTAAACCATTTTTATGAGTGGCTGAGATTATATCCTGACTTTTTCAAAGTGGAAAAGTATTATTGGGTTTATCCATCAGGAAATTCTCAGTAACAACCAGCGGGGTAATTGCGGAACACACTTACAGTAGAAATACCTTTCTAATCGTTTTTTTTTTCTAATTGTATGCTGCACTGGTAAGTTTACGTCGTCACGACAACGCCGGCTGTTGCTGAAAACCAGCGCTGGGGCTCTGTATCGTACAGGGTCTTAACATTATGCTGAGCGTTGGCCGTTTTGTGTGTTGTTTTTTTTTGTGTTTGTGCTCTTTTTATGCGTCATGATGGCCGCAAATAAATGTAAGTATTTTCTTTCTTTCATTTTGAAAGTTAAACATCATTCATTCATTCATTCATTAGCATTGTTGCGCAGAGGAACTTTTCAAACACATGCAGTAATAATAGACGACCCTTTTCCCATAGTTGGGAAAAGGCTAGACAGTTTAATTGAAGAAGCAATAGATTAGGCATTTCCTTTAAAAATCCTTTGGATTGTGATCAGTGGAATTGTCTGCCTGCGTCTACATTCCCGAGTTCATACAACCCTAATCTCTTCAGGGCGAGAGTGAATAGGCTTCTTCTGGGCAAGCTCGTTCCACCGTAGATCTCATCCCTGCCTCTGGGCTGGATTGAGGTCAAGAGTGAGCCCATTGTTAATAAAAAAAAAAAATCAAAAGTGTGTAACACAATTTAGTTGCTGGCGTCTAGATTTGTACCTGGTTTAGTGGGAACCCGTCATCATACCAGCCTATTATTGTCCTACTGCAGGGCAAAGGTCTCTTTTCAAACAGAGAAGCCGCCAGCATTGATAGCACAGCAATATCAGACTTATATTGACGATAAGTCCAGGGGGTCTACTCCGAAGTGGTATCGGCCGAATGTTCGGTCGTTTCCTGCTACGAAGTTACTATTTAGTTCGGTCGGTCCCGATCCTACGGTACACTCTTTCGAATATTTAATATGGTTCCGACCCAACTGAGCCGATCCGAACGTTTTTTCGCATTTTTCAATATTATTCGGTTCGGCCATGTGTCGGTTCGATCCGAACATTCGCACTTTGCACTTAGAAGTAGACCCCCTGGTTTCCTCACGATGTTTTCCGTCATCGATGTTAGTGATTCCAAAGATAAACTCAGACCTTATTACAAAACGAAACCTAACTTTAGTTCTAGCCTAAACTATTGAGCCAGTACTTGTATTTCGAACTTTATTTCGATTTAGGCAAAGTTGTTAATACTAAAATGACAACTTAGCACCGAACTAAGCTGTCATTTTTGTATAAAGAACTGCATCTCTATAACAGTTGGGTTCTTAATTCAATAACTGTGACAGTGGTTTAAACCTGATCTAGAGAAAAACCTGGTTTTGTAATAAGGGGGAGAAAGTACAGACGCCAACACATCAAGCTACCAGAAACTGTCAAATTTTTCTAATCAACCTTGAACCTTAATGCTTCAGCGATAAAGTTGAAAATCTATTAAATAAATTTAACAGATTGTAGTAGCTTGATGTGCAGCTGGCGTCTGTTAATTCATATGTACATATGAATTAAAAAAGTCAAATTGGTACTTGCCCAGATTTGAACCACACAACCTTGTGCATCACAGGCGACGCCGACGTCTTGGTCTACTCGGCCATCACGCCCGTTCCTTGTGGGTGTGCAATACTTAACTATCTTGACTACCCTTTTAGGAAAAACAAGTGTGATGTCATGTATGCCATATTCAGACACATCTGAACTTTAGTCTGAGCCCTTAGACATACAGTTTATTGTGAACATTTAAAAGTTAAAGCCAAAAGGTAGGTGCTCCACAAAGTAAATCGTATTTTCACTTAACACATACATATATTTTTCTATAATGTGACAAAGCTTTTAAAGTTCTACGTTATAATCGTAAACTAGAAGGTTTCACCTTAAGGCTTTTGAAGTAAACTGCTACATACGAGTATGAAGCAAGTTTATGAATACGTTATCTGCATAAAATGTTATGCTAACTGGGTTGTAATGAAATGTTATTTGGAATTAAAATTATGTCCATTTTAATGGTTTTTGCTATTTAATCTTTCGTAATGTACAAAGTAATGTACTCGTATGTATATTTTTTCAGGTCGTTTTTCATGATTCAGTCCTCCTTGACCGATATAATTTATGAAGAGAATATCTCTTTTTACCCTCTGGTTTTGTAGCTGTTACTTTTAAGATAGTACAACTAATTTCTGTTTGTTCTATAATTATAGACCTCCAGACCTTATTTCGGTCATGGCAGCCAATCGCAACGGACACTAGCCTTCGGCGCGGGAGATACTTTAGTGCAGAAGAGTGTGTCTTTAGTGCAGAAGAGTGTGTCTTTCCTCACGCTTTCTATAGGTTATATAGGCCCACAGAGGTAGACTAGGCTGGAGAGCAATCCGCAGCAAATACCAACAAAGTTTATAGTTCACATTCCACGCCACAAAGGAGTATTTTCTGCAGTGCGGTTCTGTAACCATCTCACCGTGAAAAACTAGGTGAAGTGAGCGTGGAGTGAGATGTCATTCCAAATAATGCTAGGGATAGACACCATTGATAGCTCACTCTAAGCCCACTTCACCTAACTTTTCACGTTGAGATTTTTACAGAATCGATCGGCTGATCACTGCTTAATATAGGTAATTAAAGAGGAAAAGAACAGTGAAATGGCATTTAGTCATTCTATTTCATTATAATTATTTTAATTCACGTGTCAACTTCTTTTACCACACCATTATTACTAACTGTTTCACAAGTTAATAAGACTTTAAGAACGAAGAACCATTTCATTTCACGCAGACCAACTGCTATCTGAACTAACAAATCCATAGAGAATAGAAGTTCACAAACTACGACATTATCAGTTCACAAGTAAACGTAGTCAATATTTTATATCTTAGTCGCACAAAATAACAGCTCCCTGCAGACAAACTCCTTCAGAATTTAATTTTAAATCCTCGTAGTATTTCAATGGGATATAGAATAAGAAAATCCGTGCAGAGGCGAAGAATGCCACAGATGCCGCAATCAACGTGGCCATCTACTGGGCTCCAACAATATAATAATAATAATATTTTATTCATAAGTTCACATAAGAAAAAAAAAGAATAAAAAAATGTAATGTTTAATATAAAATATCAAAGAAGAGTACCATCGACACTAAAAGAAGAACACAGAAGTGAAATTCATAAAGAAGATGGCTGATCATCGACCGCTATACGCGTAATACGTAAAAAGACGCGTTATTCATTATCATCATCATTTCTAACAAAAAAAACGTCTACTGTTAGACATAGGCATTATTATATCCAGAGGATTCCTTCGACCTTCACAAGTTCATCGGTCCAATTTGTGGGAGGCATTCCAACGTTACGCCTTCCGCTATGCGGTCACCACTCCAGAACCTCTCTCCTCTTGCTTGATATTACGTTATCAAAAAAAAGAAAAAGCAGGTAGGTAGATAGAAAGACAATGGTCATCTCATTAAAGTAGACAAAGTATTCAACTCGTTACATCTGATGCTAAATTGCAGCCGCTGTTCCACATCCTGGATCGTCGGCATTTGTTCGGAGCAGATGGCCTAGACAAAGTTACATTCTATCAACTTTGGGAAATGTCAGAAATTTATTGGATTGACTTATCCTGGTTACCGAAGATCTCATGTCAATCGTATTGAAATACGAACTGCTATGAAAGTGATTACAAATTCTCTAGGTCCTCTGGAATATCGCTTCTATGCATTATTATTCTATGACAGTTAAAAGAATCCGCTTTGGCGCAAATTGCTGGGGTACCGGCGACTCCTAACGATCGTCCATTGTACGAAATACGTCACCTGGACTTGTTGTTACAATATCCTGGGTTTTTTGTAAAGGATTTTTAAATTCTGCTGTCATGAAATGATGTTTTTAATTGCATTTTTTTTAGTTTATAAGGTTTTTGTATTGCTAAAGAAAAATTTAATGAAAGTTTGCAAAATCTGGGTACTGATTTTCTAAACTGTATAGACGACAACTTCAGCATTAATTTTGTTTACTACATAACAATTTATAGGCAGTATGATCTGCATGGTTGGTGGGTTGCAACCTATTTGGTAATTATAAGATAATGGCATAACATTATAAGGTAAACGCCAATACAAATTAAAGGGTAGTAATAAAAGCTCAAAAAAAAAATTAAAATATGAGCATACTCAAAATATGAAATTTACTGCTTTAAATACTAACTTTTCGACAACTTATAAGCGAAAACGAATAAAATGCTGAAAATTACGAAAAATTTGCTGTCGTTATATTTTTCCATCAGCTTAAATTGCGTTTTACCGAAATCACGATCACATATTATTTATTCTTAGCTTATACCTACTGTTCCACTGCTGGGCAAAGGTCTTCCCAAATCCGCCACCTCGAACAAGCACTCGCGGTAGGCGTCCAGATTATCTCGCCATCAAGAGATGGATGGAGGGAGATGGAAAGAAAGATCTGGGCCGGCCTCGGCGGCGCCGTCCATCTTCAGGCACCCATTGTGTGGAGATTTTGCCCAGATCATATTTATAAGCGATTTTGGGCTGATTTTTCCATCGCCATTTTGAAATTTTGATAGTTATTTCATACAAAAACTGTCAAACGTCAATTTTTTTCCTCGAACAAAAGTTATCTAGCGATGGGAAAATCAGCCTTAAAATAACAAAAACACGTTAATCGATTGAGTGATTCTCGAGTTTTATGCGCAATAACAGGCAAACCAACGTCTCATTTTATTGTAGGTATCCACCAACTTTCAACCATGAATTCAGCATCATGATTCTTAAGCCTCTTTCTTGCACAGAATTGATTCGTCAGTTATCAAAAAAAAATCTACTGGTTCATAGAAGAGTGTAATACTCACGCTGTTAAAATGCATGGAACATCAATTTTTTTTTTTTTTAATTACTGACACTGAAAATTTTAAATGCAAAACTTAACTCGGAATCATGTACTGAATCCATGGTAACAGGATGCGTGTCAATGTCCCTGCCATGCCACCATGTATATTTTACTTAATAATTTATAATTAATAGCAAAATTGTTTGAAATTTTATTTCCCAATAAAATTTCAAACAATTTTGCTATTAATTTACATTTTTTTTTTTTTTTTTTTTTTTTTTTTTTTTTTTTTTTTTTATACAGTCAATGTATTGAACAGCGTAGTCTTTTTTAAATAATTGGCAATCAGAAGTACCTTCAAATGGTTATTAATTAAACTACTACTTATTGATTTTGACTTTGACTTGGACTTTGGAAAATTAGAAAGTTGGTGTTTCAAATGTTTTTTAAATGATATGATATTTGACATTGAAGTGTATGTAAACAATTTTTTTTAAGTTCATTTTATAAGTTTATTATTTATATTACCGGGTAGTAGGTACCTACTCAATTAATTTTAAAATAAGTTTTTAAGAATAATAGTTTTATAAACGGACTAGAATCACCCTCATTCTAAACACTTGCTCTATCATAATTACTTTGTTCGAGACATATAATTTTTTTTTTTATTGTTTTTTTTTTATATACACATTGACATATTAATGAATTTTATATATACTATGACATTTGCTTACTTTGTAAAGTATTCTATTATTTTAATTATTGTGAATGTGAAGACTATGTGGGTCATTTTATTTATATTATTTTTAATTTTACTCTCTGTTCTGTTAGTTTTTGTCATGGTCTGGCAGTTTGAGTAATTAATGTGGCCTACCCAAATGTCCTTTCTTTGGTATTGTTCGTTGAATCGTCGAGCTCCTTAAGTTTTGAGTTGAGCTGCACGATTTCTGACAAATGCGTGCACTGACTGGACAGGTCCTCTCAATCTGTGTGGTTCTTTCCTCAAAAAAACATCTCAGACATCGATCTACATGGTATTCATATGATCTGACCAAGATTATGTCTGGACTTTAAAAGAGACTGTGGCGTCTGCGTTTGTTTCGGCCTCTCTTCTCAGACTAGTCAGGTAGGAAACGCCGACCTCATCTAGTTTTAAAAATATGATTGACGTGTAAAAGTGTTTGTACAAACCTATTTACAAAATAAAATCATTTATCATTTATAGACTGATTTTATACACGTTTCGAGAACACCATCCCCTATGAACCGAAAAAACATTAGGTATATTTGAAGCAACAGCTGCAATAACAACGGCCTTTTACGTCATCGAAAATACAAGAAGGACAACACGGAAGATATTAAGGAGACATATTTAATATGACATAATGCCAGAGGAACATCGCTAAGGGAGGGACAAATAAAAGAATCAAAGAGACAAGGGTGGCCTCAGGGGACATAGCTATCCTTCATGTTGCGGACTTGTCCCATCCTTGCACGAAAACAGGGATATAATATAAATGTAGACAACATCCGGGTGTGACGAATATTATCCTATACTTTTTGATGGAAATGAGGGATCTAAGAATAGGTGACCCAATGGTGACCCCGATTTTGGTTTGCATTTTGGAAAGGCAATCGAAAATTTCGTGGTGTAAGTAGGAGTATAACACGACGCCTTACGCCATCTACCGGATTGTGTGCACAATACTACGCCACCCGAGTAGATCGCAACACAAACAAGATCAATCATCGATAACAGCAACAGTATCTACAGACTACTAGCGACATCTATCATTCGACGTGTGAAGTGTCCGTGACATCAACGAAGGTCACGATCACAACGACATACAAGCACAAGATGGGGAAGACACACACTACTGTCTGTCAAATGACTATATAAACGGTCACCCATGGAAGATCCAGCACTCGCTACTTAGAAGGCACAGTGGTCGATAGCCCCGCAGTCATCACTGTTGTCATAAGCTTGACCTGAGTGGAGGCCCCGTCGCCCTCAGGAATAGCCTAGCTAGGAGGTAAAGGGATAGGATAGCCCCGCAGTCCATCCCTAGAACCACTAATAGGTTTAACCTCAGTCTAACTTTGTTTGCTAAAATCTGTCAAGTGTTTGAAGTAAAGTGAATAAACCCTTATCTGTCATCCAACGTTGGTTTTATTCCACCGCCACCATTATATTGGCGCCCAACGTAAATCTTCTTCTACCCGCAACAATTTTATCAGTGTACCCACATTTTTACGGTGTACCCACATATTGGCGGATAAACAAGAGCATACCCTCAAGAGAATTTATATTAATTTGACAGCTTTGACATGTCTGAGAAAAAACAAGAGATGGTGGTGATGACTCAGGAACAATTCACTGCGCTCATATCAAAAATGACAGAAGCGAACGAAAGTGGAAATAGACATTTTAAAAGTTTTGCTGCGTGCACAAAGCGTTACGACGGTGAACGAAATTTCGACAAAGTTGAAGAATTTGTGACCGGTATCTCAGTTTACAAAAAGATTGAGAAAATCAGCGACGAAGACGCCTTGGAAGGTTTGACTTTGTTATTGTCTGGTGCTGCTGCTACGTGGTGGAACGGTGTAAAAGGCGACATTAAAAAGTGGACCCAAGCTCTCGACGCCATTAAGTGTGCTTTTGCGCCGAAAATGCAGCCACACGAAATTTATTTGGAACTGTACTCGAAGAAGCAAACAACTGAAAAAATTGACACGTTTGTATGTGAAAAACGTGCCTTACTCGCTCAGTTACCTGCAAAAAGACAAAAGGAAGAGGAACATTTGGACTTTATTTACGGACTTCTCAATATAACCTACAAAAAGGAGATTGCTCGCACACAAGTGAAGACGTTTGCTGAACTTCTGGAACGTGGTCGTCATATTGAGAGTCTGCTCAAGGAAGCTCGTGAGGTAACTAATAAAACACAATTAGAACGAAAGCCGTACAAAAGATGTACTTTTTGTGGCAAGAAGGGACATATTTTTGACGTATGTCGCAAAAGGTTGGCAGAACAAAAGGATACGGCAGTATCTGAACCAGAAAAGAAGCCAGTCATCACGTGCTATGGATGTGGAGCACCTGGTGTTTACAGAAGCAACTGCAGTACCTGTAAAACCAAGGAAACGCCACCAAAGCCCGTTGCATTTTACAAAGTACAGAATAGCTTAGAGATACAAGCTAAAATACCGACGATAAAGGTAAATATAAAAGGGGAAGAAGGCTATGCATACATAGATACTGCTGCCCGTCGTAGTATTGCCAGTATGCGACTGTATAAGACGTTGTTACGTAAAGGAACACAGTTTGATCAGCAAGTAACTGACATCAAATTAGCAGATGGAACGGTGAAAACATCAAACTTGTTAACAACAACAACTGACATACGTATTGGAGAACGCACACTACCAATAACATTGTCAGTTATACCAGAAGCTGTTGACAACCGTACGCTGTTAGGTATCGAATTCCTAGAACAGGCAGGAATCATACTTAATGCACCGCAACGCAGTTGGAATTACATTGATGAACCTCAAACAATAAACCACTTCATTCAACTCAACAATGACGCCATACCAATGAAGGCAGTGAAGCGAATGACTTTTGAAGTAAAAAAGGAGCCAGTGGAAGTGAAGGCAGTGTCGGAGTTTATCCGTTGGGCTAACGAGCTGGACATGTTGTCACCGTTACCCATAACACCGACAGTATCCGACGTACAAGAGAGTCCACCAGTAAACAAACGAGCAAAATGGACAGTACACAAATTGGACACGCCACCAGGTCCTACACGTCCAAGAGAACCAGCTGATAGCCAATCTTGTGTAGATCCACGTATTGTTTATTTACCAATAAACCCTACTTCTATGTATTCAGTTGATCTTTATTTAAATCCCGATGAAGGAACCATACTTACAAACAATGAGCAAAAGATGTTCAACGAATTGTTAATTGAGCACAGCGACATCTTTGAGAAAAACACGGAACCAACTCCATTTACACAACATAGAATCGACACAGGCAATCATCCTCCTATTAGTGTTAAGCCCTATAGATTGTCACCAACAAGGCAAAAGCAATTAAGGGAAAAGCTAGATGATATGATAAATGATGACGTTATCGAGGAATGCGATTCCCCATGGTCAGCACCTGTAATTCTAGTTCCAAAAGGAGAAACCGATGTTCGAGTTTGCGTAGATTATCGACGACTCAACGAGATAACTAAACCTGACAGATATCCGTTGCCTCGTATTGACGACTTATTACATCAGGCAAAAGCGATGCCATACATGTCAACAATTGATTTACAGTCAAGTTACTGGCAGATTATGGTACATCCAGATGATTACGATAAAACCAGCTTTGTATCACCATTTGGAACGTTCCGTTTCAAGCGAATGCCATTCGGTCTTCGAAACGCGCCTGCTACATTCCAAAGATTAATGGACAAATTTATACAAGGATTGCACGCGAAGTGTGTATTAAGCTATTTAGATGATCTAATTATAAGATCTATAACTTTCAGTCAACATATAAAAGACTTAAGAGAAGTATTTATTAAACTGAGAGAATACAAGCTACGAGCCAACAGAAAGAAATGTAAATTTATGTGTTCAGAAATTAAATATCTGGGCCACCTTATAGTTTCTGACGGTATCAAAACCGACCCAGAGAAAATCTCTGCTATTGCAAACCGTCAGGCGCCTAGAAACCTAAAACAATTAATATCATTTTTACAAACCGCATCATGGTATCGGAGATTTATTCATAATTTTGCAGACATTGCTAGACCACTTACTAACCTAACGAAGAAGAAAATAAGCTGGAAGTGGGATCTGGAGCAACAAGAAGCATTTATGAAATTAAAAAATGCCTTGACTACGTCACCAGTGTTAAAACAGGCAAGTGACGATTTACCCTTTGCTATCAAGACTGATGCCAGCCAGTATGCAATTGGCGCAGCTTTAGTGCAGGGGGAGGGAGACAATGAGCACCCTGTTGAATACGCAAGTAGACTCTTAACACAAGCTGAACGCAATTACAGTGTCACTGAAAAGGAAGCACTAGCCATAGTATGGGCTATTTCAAAATTTCGTGGCTATATAGAAGGTACAAAATTCATAACTATTATAGATCATCAACCGTTGAAATGGTTAATGAATCTCAAAACACCTACTGGTCGCTTAGCACGATGGGCACTACAGTTGCAACCATACGAGTTCAAAATCCAATATACTCCAGGACGAACTAATGTAGTAGCTGATACATTGTCTCGACCACCTTGTGAGCACCATGATGGAAAATGCATTATATGCAGCACAGAGTTAGATCTACCTAGATACAGTGAAAAACAGTTAAGAGATGAACAAATGAAAGATGATACCCTTCAAACTATAATAAAAATATTAGAAGAAGGAAAAGAAATACCAAGTTATGTAGAATACATTAAGAAAGGGTACCTACTCCATAAAGGTGTCCTGTATCTTTACATGCCAGAAGAAGAAAACGACAATGCAAAGTTAGTAGTTCCACGTCAAGAAATACAAAACGTACTGAACGCTTACCATGACTCACCCACTGCTGGTCATATGGGAGTAGAAAGAACAGTGCAACGTATAACAAATAATTTTTATTGGACAGGACTACGAAAAGATGTTATAAAATACGTAAAAACATGTGTTGAATGCCAAAAATATAAGCCGTCTAATAAGAAGCCAGCAGGCTTATACCAGTCCACCCCAAACTCACAACGATTTGAGGTATTGTCCATTGATCTTTTTGGACCTTTACCAAAGGGACCCTCAGGGGAAAAATGGATTCTGATCATAGAAGATACTACTTCAAGATGGGTAGAATTATTCCCACTAAATGAAGCAACTAGTGAAAATTGTGCCATCATTTTACTCAGTGAAATATTTCTTCGGTATGGGTTGCCAAGGAAGATTATCAGTGATAATGGAGTACAATTTATATCAGCGATAATGCAAAAACTAGCATATTGCTTAGAAATACAACAAATTTTCACACTCGTATATCACCCTGAACCAAATGTGGTTGAAAGGAAAAATAGGGACATGAAGTCACAAATTGCAATTATGGTGAAAGACAAACATCAGAATTGGCCATCGACTTTACCAACAATAAGATTCGCAATGAATACTGCTAAGTGTCAAACTACAGGATTCTCACCATCTTACCTTACATTTGGGAGAGAATTGCGTACACCATATGAATTGACACATGATCTAAGCTCGGTAGTAGAATCAGAAAACTTTGTCGCAGAAATCACCCCAAAGTTAAAACAACTAGCCCAAGACTTGGAGCTAGCAAAAGAAAATATAGAGTGTAACAAAGAAACGTCACGCCAGAGAGCAAACAGCAAGAGAAGAGCTGACCCAGACTATGAAATTGGAGACTTAGTCTTGGTAGAATCTCATCCCGTAAGTAACATCGATAAACAGTTTACTTCGAAATTTGCTCCTCGACGAGATGGACCATATGTTATATTAAAGAAACATGGAACCTCCACGTATGAAATTGCACACTCACAAACTCCAGACAAGCCTATTGGAAAGTATCATACGTCGGCAATAACGAAGTTTGAAAAGAGAGACAACGTGAAATCCAAACCAACATATCCGATACGCCCAAGAGGAAGGCCGCGGAAACAAACTGATGCTGGTACTCAGTCGGGACGACTATAGAGTACCAGAGGGGGAGAATATAACACGACGCCTTACGCCATCTACCGGATTGTGTGCACAATACTACGCCACCCGAGTAGATCGCAACACAAACAAGATCAATCATCGATAACAGCAACAGTATCTACAGACTACTAGCGACATCTATCATTCGACGTGTGAAGTGTCCGTGACATCAACGAAGGTCACGATCACAACGACATACAAGCACAAGATGGGGAAGACACACACTACTGTCTGTCAAATGACTATATAAACGGTCACCCATGGAAGATCCAGCACTCGCTACTTAGAAGGCACAGTGGTCGATAGCCCCGCAGTCATCACTGTTGTCATAAGCTTGACCTGAGTGGAGGCCCCGTCGCCCTCAGGAATAGCCTAGCTAGGAGGTAAAGGGATAGGATAGCCCCGCAGTCCATCCCTAGAACCACTAATAGGTTTAACCTCAGTCTAACTTTGTTTGCTAAAATCTGTCAAGTGTTTGAAGTAAAGTGAATAAACCCTTATCTGTCATCCAACGTTGGTTTTATTCCACCGCCACCATTATAGGAGTAATTTATTTGTACTTAGAAAGTCATTTATAAATTTTCTCTTGGACATCACTGACGTCGGTGTAGGAAAATTTTGTGAGGAAACCTGGACTTATAAATATTTTTTTTTTTCATTGCTGAATAGGCCCGCTCTTGACCGCGATCACCCCAGGGGGCCGAAGTGCAAAGTGCGAATGTTCACTGATAACCACGCTTGCTAAAGGCGTGTTGGAGATTTCAGACTTATAGTTTATATAATTATTATAAATAATATTATCAGAGTGAAGCAGGCATCTTGTGGGTACGCTTGTATCATCATATACCTCATCCATCGCATTCCAGGAGGTCTACTCCGAAGTAGAATCGGCCGAATGTTCGGCCCTTTCCTGCTACGAAGTTACTATTTGGTTCGGTCTGTCCAGATCCTACACTCCTACACTCTTTCGAATATTGACTATGGTCCCGACCCAACTTTTCGATCCGATCCGAACTTTTTTCGCATTTTTCAATAATATTCGGTTCGGCCATGTGTCGGTCCGATCCGAACATTCGCACTTTGCACTTCGGAGTAGACCCCCTGGTTTCCTTACGATGTTCTTCACCGATGTCAGCGATGTCCAAGATAAAGTAAAAAAATGATTTACTTGCATAATATTTATTTTTATCAGGAACATTCAATTACACTTTGCTAAACTTGCAACAATACTTGCAGGTTATAAACTTGCTTTTTAAAACAAAGCACACCGGCACACAATGAAAATACGGAGTAACCCCGCACAGAAAGTACGAATAACCTTTATTTCCTGAGAAAATATTAAGAAGCGTTCCCAGAAGCAGTCTCCTTTGACCGGCGAGGGCGTGGGCGGTTGGATTCACGTACAATTGAATTGTGGCGCGAGTTGTTAGCGGGAGCGTTTTGTAAATCCATTGTTTTCTTATTAAAACATTCTTGAGCGTACATTAAACATCAATGATTTGATTAGCGCTTAGGTATATTTTACCTGGCTTTTTTTTGGATGGCTGGCTTTTTTTGGCCGGCTAGCTTTATTTGGCTGGCTGGCTTTTATTAGACCTGAAAGTAGTTACGCCTATTGATACATGCACTGCTGAAGGGAGTGCCTATGTGATGCGGACCCCAATGACAAAGTTGAATGTCTTTTTCGGCCTTATGTCGGCATTGATATTCGATCGATGAAGCTAACGATTATGATTTCTTGATTATGGATCTATGTATATTGAACAAGTATTTAATTAGGCACCCAACATAATCTACGAAAATGTAGTTTAACCAGTAAGTATCTTTAGAGGTATGAGGAACAGGGTGTAAAGTTCACAAAGCCTAAATAGAAAAGTTAGGATCCTCTGAGGAGACGGGTGTTGTGTCTGGCGTGCCACTGCCCGATGATTCGTGAGCGTCAAAATGAAGGGACCAAATCTCCAATGTCTGTCATGTGTCAGGCCGTTGTATATATGCTAGTTGCGCGGTAAACTTTCCTTGCGAGATGCAGGATTTTGCGTGACGACAGTAAGACGCGTATTCGCATGTGGCGTTGTAGATACCGCTACACATCCACTGTTGGCACTGCTGCTGCTAGGTGCATTAGTATAAGTAAAAGTTTCTTTCATCAGTGACGCAGCTGATCGTCACTAATCTGTGCCATAGATCTATGGTTTAGGCTGTGGCATTGGTTGACTGGTACGCTTCTAGTATTTTTGTGGCATACTTACCTAATCTAATATCGCGACATGTAAACAAATATGAGTTTACGGAAAAATAACTTTAATTCAATAAAGTTCATTTTACGCTACAACTTCAAACATTTTTATAATTTTTTCAATAGTGCTAGTCACTCTGAAATCAACTTAATTACCATTAAAATAAAGTTAATATTTGTTTAACTTGAACTTGAAATAACGTCAATTTGAAACATAAATAAAATTTGGATATACATACCTACATGTGTGGTTTTGTCGTTAAAGTCCGCTTCCATACTGTACCTTGGACCATCCGGGTTGGTCGGAGAGCAATTGCTCGTGGTCCTTTGTCTCCAGTACGTTGCAGTTTAAACACCGAGCCCAAGACGTGATCATCATCAGAACACACAGATGGAGTACCTACCTAGAACCTAGCTGTTGTGGTGACTTTATTGTTCTATTACTTTCACTTGGAAATGTATGTCGTCAGGTATGCACCATCTTTGGTTGCACCGGACACGTATATAAAGAAACAAAAAAAATAATAATTAGCTTATACGAGTATGTGGTGTAATGAGATGCAATTGTTGTTGATTTGTTTTTCTTACTTCTCAACATCTATTCACCTCCTATCCTGCCCTCTGTGTCCCAAAACTTGCAGTCAGAGTGCCCTCTATGCTCCAACTGACGACGCCCTAGAAATGGCGAAGTTTTGGGCCAGCAAGATCTGGGAAAAGTCGAGCCAGGGTCACGGTGAAGAAGAATATATTTTCAACTTTTTTTGACCATTCTGCTGCATTATGATTTTCTTCTGCATTGTGCCTACTTGAATTACAAACTTAAAACAACTTCGTCAAGGTGTTAAAAATAATAGTAGACGACAGAACACTGCCCCCCAAACTCTTAATAAAATGTTTTATTAGACTTATATTAATCATCACCATCATCATGAGCCTACAGCAGTCCATTGCTGGACATAGGCCTCTCCTATTTAGCTCCATTCTCGGCCATTCTCCAACAGGAACAATAAATAGGTAGCTAATATTAAAATATCATATTTAACTGTGTTAAATTATACTCAGGGTGAATTTCACCAAACTTTTATACATAGATTTAGTCTTATCCTGAGAATAAATTTTGAATTTTTTAACTGTATTTCCATACTAAAACTGTCAGACGTCAATTTTATTACTCGGATGAAAGATCTGACTTTAGTAAAATCAGCCCTAAGGGCCGGTTTTTGACCCGTACTTAAACTCAACCAATTGTTAAAAATAAACTAAAATTTTATCAAAAAACACTTTTTGCAAAAATTTAAACATTAATTACTATTTTTAGTAGTAATAAATCACATTGTTTTGACGACAGGTACATAATTATTAGATATAATTTATTTGCATTATCATTTGCATCATTAGCATCTTACTAAAGTTCTACCTCCTCCATCAGCAATAACTATAAAACTAATGTAACAACTAGGTATACAAGAAAACTAACCATTTACTACCTAGCCTCGCAATATCCATTACAGTAAAACTTGATGTTTAATCTTAGACCTGCGGATAAAACAGAACAGTGCAAAGGACTGTTTAGATTAGATTTTTAGTACTCTCCTTTGGACTATCTCTGCGTTATATCGACCTTATGCCCGTCATTTGAGTCCGCTTTGTCTACAAAAGGTCTGTCGTCGAATTGTAGGTATGAAAATTAAAGTGAGAATGTAACAATGCAACTTTGCAAGAATTGTAAGTCGTTCCTCTTCTTTCTTTAATTTTGTTTTTCTTTAAAGAAAGAAAGAAAATACATTTATTTCAGATACATCAGAGGGTCAATTCTCGTAATTTTAAGACCGTTCACAGTCTGATCTCAGTCTCAATCTGTCAAAAAATAATTTTGATTTCCGTACATTTTGACAAGTTTTTGACATTTGTGGGTCGCTGAGATGAGACTGCGACTAGATTTTGAACGTTTTAAATTACGAGAATTGGCCTTCAGATAAAAACAAAAAAATACAGATCAAATAAGACGCGTAAAGTCCGATGTAAGAAATTAGCAGGAAAGTGTGCCTCACGGCTGCGCCAAAAATACCCAGTTCAGCAAATAGCCAGACAAGCCTGACGCTGGTCAGTAAAAATAAATAAAAATTCTTTATTTCACCAAAATAAAAATTCTTTATTTCACCAAAAGCCAGCACAATACAGTATCCAAAGAATAAGAGCATAAAAGGCTTATAACAAGGTCACAATAGTTATAATTCTCTGAGTAAGTCTGTCTTTAAGTACTATCATAACATAACACCAACATTGTACACTTATGTAGTTTGCAATGAACGTTTTGATTTTGACTTTCTAAATCAAAATTAAATGTCATTTATTCAAATAAGGTTGAGGCACTTTCGAAACGTACTGATTGCACGTTTCGAACGTCAAAATTACAAAAGACAGACCCCCAAAACGCCCGCTCTTCACTTCGAAACAGACGTGTTTAAAAATAAATTATCACGAAAACCATAATGATGATGGTCAATAAAAAGTGACCATTTTTTTGTTGCTCTAATTATACATACGCGTATCGGGAGGACTGGTTCAAGGGAGTGTACTACGTGAGCTCGGCAAATGGATGTGCGAATAACACTTGTGTGACAAAACTGTACTTCGACTCAGTAACTATTCAGTAATCTGTGACCATAGTTCGAATGCACGCTTGTGCGACACAAAGACGGTCGACGTCATCCTATTTCTGTCTGCAGGGTTTAAAGGAACCGAACCAAACCGAACCTCGGGGTGCCGCTGACGTCGACCGTCTTTGTGTCGCACAAGCGAGCACTCAAACTATGGTGAGTCCCAGTACAGTTTTGTCGCACAAGTGTTATTCGCACATCCATTTGTCGAGCTTACGTAGTACACTTGGTTCGAGGTGGCCAGAGAAAAGAATCCCGTGAGTATGGAAGGATTTCGGTGTGGCCTTTGCCCAGCAGTGGGACAGCAGTACATGCCCGAACTTACTCCCACTACGCCAAAACCTTGCCAAGTTCAAATAAAATCAAATCAAAATCGTTTATTTGCATAACATGGGTAGGTACAAAACATAAGTATATAAAATTGTAAAAAGACATTCCGCCATGTAATGATGGCATGCAAATATTTAATACATGAAGTACATACGTAGTTAGACTGTGAGGTTTTGAGGGTCTAATGATCGCCACTGATAAAAAGTATGTTTTACAAGATTCCAAATTTTGAAATAAGAGGAAATACGAAAAGCTGGTTTGGTGTGCCTTTAATTTGGAAGTTTTTTTTTGTGCAACATTTGTGTTAAAACATTTTTGCTTTTGTGTCACGCAAAAACTACTGAACGTATTTGGATGAAATTTGGCACACGGATGGTTTATAACCAGGAATAACATATAGGATACTTTTTATCCCGATATTCCCACGGGATCGAAACTTATGCCGGTGAAACCGCGGGGCGCAGAGTAAGTTGGTGAGGATGGATGTGGATGTTTGTTACTCTTTCACGCAAAAACTACTGAACGGATTAGGATGAAATTTGGCACACAGTCAGTTCATAACCTGGATTAACACATAGTATACTTTTTATCCCGGTAATACGTTCCCGTGGTATAATTTCCGACCGCGGGCGAAGTCGCTGGCAAAAACTACTTCTAACATAATATTACGCCTGTATTCAGTTATTATGTTTGTTATTGTTTGGTTTATTTGCTTCTATAAGCTTTTGCCAAATATCATATTCGACGGTTATTATAAATTAAAGACTTTCAATGTTTTCAGCAGTAATAAACCTGTGGTCTGCCGTAATTATAATTATTAATAATAACCACAGAGCCGCTTTTGTGTTGTTATGGCGACAATTTGGATTAATTTAGAGAAGTAACAAACAGTGGGGAAATTGCGTAACACATTATCAGCAACAACATTCATTGCGTTATTTTCGTTGTTGTGCAGACAAATCTTTCGATCATAAGAAGTAATGGATTACCAATATCCTTCAAAATGATTCAAATTGAGATTGATAGTTCCCGTACCTGCTTCTCTATTTTTATGGTACAGGTTTGAGTTTTTTATTAAATTAATGACCTTTTTCACCACTTCCGGATAAGTTTCGGCTAACCAATCTGGTAGATAATTTTATAAAAAAATCTGAACTGGCTTGATAGTGAGTGCCTCTCCATGTCTAATCTAAAGGAATGGTGTTATCTATTACTATTTAGAGGGTCGTTGTGTAATTTAAGTTTCTAAATCACGCTTCTTTCTTCTTTATGCCTTGTGGCCTCTTCAGAACACTTTTGATAGGATTGCTGCTTTGTTTTGTCTATCAGTGGGTTCTGCTCACTCTTAGCTTTGGCGACCCTGAAAATAATACTAGCTGAGATATTTTAGCCTTCTCTGGTGATACGAGAATAGGTCATATCGTTTTGAAAACGTCCGGTTAGCAAGGATGTTAGCGGGGTTGACTGCGAAATGTACACCGGACGTAGGTACTAAAGTACCCGTACAATTTGGTTCTTGGAGCAAGTTTCACAGTAGTAAAACTTGGTCTAAGAACCAAACGCTATAAAAAAAAATCTGCTGATTCCTACAAAAGTGCAGTCCAGAATCATGTACAGAATCCATGGTTACAGGTTGCGCGTCGATGTCCCTGCCACCCGGTATGATAATGCATTTGAATGTCCGTCCACGATTACGTTATAACGTGGACGCAATGCCACGCCAACCAAGCCTATTCCAATATATCCTATCTTTCTTTTTTTTTTTAAACGTTGCCCCACACTAGGTTATTACTCCTGTATCGTGGGAGCGTTTACAAACATATAACTCATATACACAAATAGCCAAACCCCGAAACAACTACACACACGCCATTGCATTGCATTGCCTACAGGTTGTAGGCAATACAAATATTTGTTCCGTGCAGCAATCGAATCCGCGACACGCAGCGCAGCAGTCGATCGCTCAGCCACTGCGCCAACTATTATAGCTGCTATCTCAAATGGAATCTGCTTCCCTTCCAAGAAACATTCCTGATAGTATTTGCATCAAAGGCCGCCTCTTGTATAAGCTGTATCACCGTCTAAGTTACAGACACGATTCATATCACTTGAAGATATCTATGTCATAGTTTTGGAAGGTAAACTTGTATCTATGCTCGTATCAAACAGGTCTCAAGTAACAATTCAGACGATATTCCGGTGTATCTGAATATCTGGGATGCGACACTGCTTTGGTACTGCAGGTTAAATTCGTATGAAAGTAACGTTGGCAAAATAATTTGTGGTTTATTTTGACAAAATGTGGACTTCTAAATAGTGTCTATGAAAATTTTAAAGTGGCCTAACACTCTTTTCGTAAATAATTGGTTTCAAATTAGGCTATCGAATATCGGGATAAAAAGTATCCTATGTTAGGACATAGGATACTTTTCATCCCGATATTTGTTTATTTTAATTATTTTTTTTTTTACTTTCACGCTAAAACGGCTAAATGGATTTGCATATGGGTAGACCATGGATTAGGATCCATGGTCTACTAAACAGGTAACATAAATGTGTCCTGCGACGCAGTCTCAAGAAGAAGCCTCGGCTTCTTCTAGCTAGAATAGGAATGGTTCTGTGCATGTTACATGTCTGTTATGCTTTAAATAACTGGGCATCTATCAGCATTTTACCAAAATGTAAACACGTAGGGTTTGTCCGAAATAAATACGCAATGTGGCTTTTTTTTCTGGCGATATATATCCCAGCTATTACCGGAAATCTGTCTTTGTCATAACTCGCGACCATGTTGTCAATGGAATGCAAACAAAACATTTATCCATATAAGTGGCCCATGTAAAATTTCACTCAAAATGTTTACAAGAGATTTTTGCACGAAATACATGTTACACAGGTGATACGAGCTAAATTGTGACAAAAATATGTGTGAATTTTTAACTTGGCATACTTTTTTTTGTGAGCATTCAAAAAAAAAAACCAATTCAGCATTTTTTTTTATTACTTTGTACCTGCCATTAGAAACTGTGTGTCTGATGTGTATTTTATGCCATCATGATTAAGTGTGCATACACACGAGCGACGCGCGTCGACGGTAGAGGCAACTGCAACCGTCGTCGACGCGTATCGGCGGCTGTCGTCAATATAGTGTCGTTCATGTATTTGAGTATGGTGCTCAAATATACGATTGGCATGCTGTTCAATGGATAAGAAATTCGAGGTACGATTCCACAGTATACAAAATTAGTAAGACCAAAACCAATCCTACTTCCTTCATAATATTGTAAACGTGAAAGTATGTGAAGTTGGATAGATGGATGTTTGTTGGACTTTCACGCAAAAACTACTGTACGGATTTTGATGAAACTTTACAGTAATGTAGCTTACACACCAGAATAGTACATAGGATACTTTTTATCCCGATACTCCCAAGGGATCGACACTTATATGGGTGAAACGGCGGGGTGCTGCTAGAAAGTAAATAAATAGAAGTGAAGACTAACATGCTAACCATACCACATAGGAGAATCAGCATACATCGAGTGAAAAGTTTGATATCACGAGGTTGGGTCCAACTTTGGCGCCTTGTCGCCTCCTACACTACACGGACTATTGGCACCCTCCATCAACTGCGAACTTTCAAGATATTATAGTTACGTAATGGTTTTAAGTTCTAGAGGAAGTGCTTTGGGCGTACAGACCGAGTGTAGTACAAGTGTCACAACACGGAGGCACATGAGTACCCAACAAAGACCCAACTAACAGAGATTTTCAACTAATCGCGAATAAGTTTACATAGCACGACTGAGCGTGACATTTCACCTGCACCGCGATCAATCAAACGGCAGTGGATACACATTTAGATAGAGAGATACATTTTCAGATAATCTGTTCAATCGAAACTGAACTTTTTGGAAACTAGTTCTTTAACGCAGCTTGCAATATAAGATGGCGACAACTATAAGAGCTTCTATAAACTTATACTAGATGGCTCTGTACTAAAAACGCGTATTAAATTCACACTTCCTTTCTCTCTCCGTCTCTTTCTATTATATACGAGTACTACGTGTGTGTGCGTTCGAGTAAGGAACGTCGTTCCTAACGGGGTCCCCCAACCGCACAAGATTTTTTTTTTCTGGTGGAGTTACAACGTGGTACAACTACAAAGTCAGTTATGTCATGTTTATCCACTCTCCAAGCAACAGCATAAACTTCACCGTAATATTTATTTTGTTTCAAAGCGGTACTCGAGTCCGCTTTATTCAGCTCATAAAGCGAATACTTCATTGTAATATAGTGCCAAATGTCTGACATTGTACGGTCTCGATTTACCACTTGACTTGGTTAAAGACCACCCATTCGGTAACTTTCATGGTTGAGGTGACAAAGAGATTTTATACATGGTTTTAATCAATCACTTTTCAGATAAGTGAGTCACAATCAGCTTCATTTTTAGGGTTCCGTAGTTCAAGTGTTGGAACCCATAAAGTTTCGTCATGTCTGTCCGTCGGTTAGTGCTAAAAAGATGAAACTTTGCATGGATATGTGCATTTACCACGTCAACCAAGTGCTAAAATAAAATCACATAAAAAAAATATTTTTGGCGTATCTCCCCTACACGTAAGGTGGGGACGATTTGTTTTCTCGCGTCTACCCCATAGTGTGGCGTATCATTAGATAGGTCTTTTTAAAACATTGAAGGCTTGTAAAGTTATTTTTTTGATTTAGGTATCCGTTTGCGAGATATTCAACTTTAAAGCGCATTTTTTTGTAAAACAGGGCGTCCCCCCCCCTAAAAGCTAAAGGGCTGGTTCGAAAAATCTGAAAAAATGTATGATGGTAGTCCATATGATGAACTTTGAAGGATAGAAAGGCTTAGATAACTTTGTTAGTTCAGGAGTTATAGAAGCCTAACTAGTAAAAGTGCCATTATGGTATGGGTGACTACGGAATCCTATTCTATGCGTGGCCTGGCATGCACTTAGCCGGTTTTTAATATGAATAGTGGTCTAAATCAAAAGGCCGACACACGTGGCATTCGCTTTCAAAAGGGTTTCGTATTTCTACAACGGCTTACAACAGGATTGACATACTTTAGCTTTTCGGTAGCTTATCATAATCATCTGCCTAGACTTTTGCAAACTATGGGTTGGCCTCCAGTCTAACCGGGTGCAGATGAATAACAGAATGTTATATTGAGCTACTGCCTATCCGACCTGACCTCCACAACTCAGTTACTCGGTAATACAATACCCCTTGGTAAGACTGCTTGTCAGGATTTCGTGCTTCTTGCGACCCGTAACTACTGTCAAAGATCCGGGACCAACCGCTTAGCGGGCTTTCCGAGGTACGAACTTGGTGTGTAAAGATGGTCTGGTCAACCATCCACGGGGCAACCGCAGCAAGAGTAGTTTAACCTGATCGATCTACCCGTGCGACTGTTATCACTGAGCCAAAAGCCCCCTCCCACACATTTTTGGCTTTTCCACCATCGTTATACCTAACTGATAGAATGTCACCTTATCTAGGCACTCTGGTGTCATTATCTCTTGTAGGTTGCCCTTCTTTGCTGTCACCATTTTTGACTATTCCACCATCGTTATACCAAACTGATAGAATGTCACCTTATCTAGGCACTCTGGTGTCATTATCTCTTGTAGGTTGCCCTTCTTTGCTGCCACCATTTTTGGTGGCTTCTATATCTGCATACAGCAAACGCGCAGTTTTGTTAAGTAGGTCAAATAAACAAAACAGAATCGAAAAGGAAGGTTATATCAAACAGGAGATATTTACCATAATCCAATTATTTTCGTTCTCTCGTTTTCAAGATGAAGCTTTATAGGTATACTTCAATTACTTTTCTATCGTATACTTTGCCGCCCAATATCCATTCAAACGGCAAGAAATTCACAGGAGACGCATTTCTTAAACAAGATATTTGTACGAATAATGTCGTAAGCTTAAGGACACCTAAGGGAAGGGCATAAATAAAGTCCTGCCTTTAGTACCTTTTAACTTCTCAGGGAATTACTTTGAATTGTCAAGTGAATCTTGTTTACGCTGAGATTGTATTTTTTGTTGGAAACTTATATTGCTCGCGTAGGCGGCTTTAGGCCCTTTTTACACGGCACGTTTTCTTTACGGTAGTACGTATAAACCGCGTCGTAGAAAAAACGTGTCTGTCAACAAGCTCCTATAGCCACCAACCATGCAATACTGACGACCGTGCCTACACACGGCGAATGAACCGTAGTTTTTCACGGCAAATAAGTGGTTGCGGAAAGGCTGGACTGCCCCTTCATCCGGCATTGTTCTAGCAGACATGTTGCTGTACCAGTGTCGGAGAGAAGGTATTCATTTTATGTTTTGATTATTTATTTATTTATTAAGGTACACCAACAGCTTCTATGTATAATATATTTTAGGTGCTATAGATCACAATAGTTTCGGTCTTACACAGCCGCCAATTATTATAGGTTTACCAGCCATCTCAGAAATAAGTGTTCACACTTAATAATAAAAATTATATGAGTTAATTATTTTCGATTTATTTTGCTTTCATTTAAATTGATTTAATTTGACTTCATTTGAGTTTGTTTTAATGTGATTTATATTAATTTATGTTTGGCAATGGGTGTTAGTTACTTGTTTTTTTTTTAATGTATTTATTTATAAAACGTCTGTGTACAAAGGGCCTAAGTTATGCAAAAGTTTTGACGAATTTATTATAAAACCGTTTTGAGAAAAAGCTTGGAGGCTGTTAAAGATAAAAAGAGTTTGTATTTTAGTAATAGGTCTTTGTTACTTTAACGATGTTTTTAGATTTTGTAGTTACCTACTTTCTACAAACATTGTTTTTTTAAATTAATAATTCTGTTTTCGGAATTAGTTTTTTACCCGAGGTTTGGTCCAGAACTTGACATTTACGACGCTTAAAAATTCAGTTCATTTATGTAACTCAAAGACATTAAATTATTTACTTGTATCTTAATTCTCTTTGATGTAAAATCATAAATATCTTTAATTAAGCAGGTCTCAATATTATTATTCCATCATTTTCCAGGGTCTCATTTGACTACTAAATACTTCAATCAATAAAGCAAAAACCTATATTTGTTTTAATATCAGCATAGCGTAGCATAGTCAGTCTATAATGTCCCCACTGCTGGGACACAGGCCTTCACTCTCTGAGAGGAAGTGGGCCATATTCCACCACGTGGGCCCAGTGCGGGTTGGCGGATGTCATATGTCTTTGAATTTTTAGTTCTAGGACATACCGGTTTCCTCACGATGTTTTCCTTCACCATTAATAAATAATTCTAAGCTTATGCATAATATCAGTGCTAAGTCAAATTTTCATTTATGTAGTATGAAAGCACATCTTACGTCAGCTCAATCTCCTTTAAATACAGACATAAAGATAAAATTGCCACTTACAAAATAGTTATACGGACATAACTGTAGCCATGTTTACTAACAATTTAACTTTGTCGGTTTAACTAGTTTTACAGCAGTAGTTTCATGTTGATTGTTATTGTCTTAGATAACTTTAATATGTCAAGTCTTTAACTTAATCTTTGTGTAAGAGCGATGTTAAGTTGAGCGTATGGCTCTTAAGGAGCATGTTTTATTGACATTCTCATCTATAATATCCATTTTTTTATATAAAAAGCATCGCGCAAGTTAACCTAGAACACGGTCGGCTGCTTGACCGGGCTTGCCTGTGGGTGCTTCAATAAATTAAAGCCTCCAGACAGGGCTTAAAAACTGAGTTACTACACGCTAAGAGCACCCCCGCAGCAGCAGCAGCAGAGTGAGGTATGGACCTTGGCTCAGGGCGTCGCTGTGGGAGGACAGCAAGGAACTGGATCGGATTAAGATATCTATTTTACACACTACACTACTACTTATACTATTTTTCAGCACAAGCTTTGCGAGAAAGCTGGCAGCGCAGTCGGGTACGTATTACAATATCTAAAATTAAAAGAACTAGCGTAAAATAACCTACGTTCAAAATCCCTAAAATCTAAATACTAGTACCTAATGTTTTTAAATACCTAAGCAACTAACACCTACCTACTAATTACCTTAGTTTAAAATACAGATTGGACTAAATATCTATCATTCAAAAATATGTTTCTGGCACTCGCCGGCCGCTGCCGCAGCACCGCTCGCTTCGCTCGCTCGGCTTGTGCGTTGTGTGGTCACAGTTCTAACTTAACCTAACCTAGCTGTTTCGATTTAAAAAATATATATGCGTGTTAGGCATGCGGGTACAGAAACATATAACGGTAATTTAAGGAACTTTGTACATACGAATTTCAAGTTTTAGCTTTATGAACTTCAGTAACATATCCATTTGACATTTTAAGCTTTCGGAATTTTGAATATAAGTGAAACAATCATTAGGTATTAAGATTTTAGGGATTTTGAACGTAGGTTATTTTACGTTCATTCTTTTAATTTTAGGTATTGCAATAGGTACGTGCCCGCGCAGTCACATGCCCAAAGTTCGCAGGCCTGATATCAATTTCACATGTCAGCTCAAACGTTTGAGTAATAAAAATATATATAACTCCGGGCTGCTACTGAATTTATATTAATAAATTTTATAAATTAAAAAAAAATCCTAATTTGAGGTATTTTTGACAGTTTGAGACTGAGATCAGACTGTGAACGTTCTTAAAATTACGAGAATTGCCCCTCTGGTGTGATCTTATGTGTTTTAATGTTACTATTTTTTCTTCTTTGAACATAGAATTTTAGAAGCAACTCTCGTGTATAACTCTTGTCATCGATTCATCATTTGCCTAGCCTTTTCCCAACTACGTTGGGGTCGGCTCCCAGTCTAACCGGATGCAGCTGAATACCAGTATTTTATATGGAGCGACTGCCTATCTGACCTCCTAACCAGTTATTGGGTAATACGATACCCCTTGGTAAGACTGTTTGCTAGACATTTGGGCTTCTAACTACCCGTAACGACTGTCTAAGATCGACGAATGACAGCCGGGACCAACGACTTAACGTGCTTTCTGAGGCACGGAGGGCCGGAGGGGTCTCGGTATGTAAAGATGGTCACCCATCCACAGAGCAACCGCAGCAAGCGTAGCTTAGCCTGATTGATCGACATGTGCGGCTGTTATTATTTAGCCCTTGGATTGTGTAAAACTCTTGTGTAATGTTTAATTCATTTAACTGTTTATGTTATGTTACATGTAAGCAGATCTACCTTTTGCAAATCAAGAAATATCTGAAATGTAAGTATATTTCAGTATGCTAATAATATGTGGGTTCTGCCCTCAATTTATTCGTCAGTGACTCAATCGGGTACAATTTATTTTCCCTGTCCACCCTTTCGACCTTTACCGGGGTTTATATCCGGACGGCTTGTATGCATTCGTCCAATAAGTCCAATTTATGTCAATTTATTTTAGACTGTGTTGGTGAATGTGAGGGATGAGCGCTAATTTTGAATTTTAAATGTCCTGTTTTTTTTATGTGTTCTTTGATCGTATACAATTTAATAATTATGGTAAGTACCTTTACATGTGTGATGGCAACATCAAAACTAAAGATTTAAAATGAAGTTTCATGATACAGGTTATGGAAATAAAAAACGAATGAAGATAACAGCCTTTAATAATTTCAGATTGATAGGTACAATGACATTAGGATTGCACACAATGCTTATATTTTTGTTGAACATTTCAATCAACAATATTCACTTTGACGTGTTCCAAAAGTTTTGATTTAGACCTATTTATTTTCTTGTATTTAGGATTCGCTTTGACAGATCTTCTTATGCTGCTTCTGCTCATAACTCTATCGAAGATTTCTTCACTAGTATCCTCGCTCCCATCATCAGAGAAATGGTTGTTCATACTATCGTTCACTTTGTTTGGCCGTAGAACCACAGGCTCAACACTAGCATCGAAGAAAATTGAGTCATCATTCATGGCTCTCTCATCTTCACTATGAGACTTATCATGACTCGTTTGACGATTAAAGATCCTGTTATTTGCAGTCGGAACTTGTAATTTATTATTTTTATTATTATCCTCTTTCTTTTTGGCACCTTCTCGATTAGATGCCTTATATTTTATCGGAGAAAAGTCAACTCTCCGGAGAAAACTTATTGTATCACCAAATCTTCGACTACATTTTCTAGTAGTTTTCACTTCAGGTTTAGTTTCTTCGGCTTTACAGTCTTCGTTCTCTAACGCTACTCCTGAGTCAGAATTGGAATCGACCATTATATTAATTTCAGGTACACTAGCTGTTAATTGTTTAACTTTCAACTGATTAGTTAATTCTTCTATTTTCTCAGCTTGTCTCTGTATTACTAAATCCTTCTGTGCGAGTTGTTCTGTAACCGATTCCGTTCTTAAAGCTAAATTTACTTCGTATTTTCTCAATTCACCCGATAAGAATTCCAATTCCTTTTTCCTATTCGATTCCAATTTCTTTATAAAATCAGCTTGTTTCGTGTATGCTTCTTTCAGCCTCGCCACTTCTTGTTTATGTGTCGTGTTGAGGAATTTAATAATGTTTATTGCCTCTTGAAGTGTCGCTGGCTGCATTATATTTTCTTTGGTGGCGTTCCCTGACATTATTGCTTCCATTTTGGATCTGTAACGATAAAATGACGACATTAATGGATGTTTTGTAACCTGAATTGCGCAATATTATTTATAATTTTAGGCTGATGATGTACAATTATTTTTCGATTAGTTTCGAGTCGTGCCATTTAGTGTGGTAATGATTGCATGAGACAAAGAAATTGTATCATCATATCATCGTTAAGTGTTGGGCAATTAATACTTATTACAATTGCATTTTGTGCAGTTCTTTTTACTTTAATTACATTTATAATGACTAAAGTCCGACCAACGAGAGAATGCGTTCTTGACACCTGTTAGTTTCATACAAGCGAATACAAGACATGTTTAATATGAACTTGATCATGATTAGGAGACTTGTAGTACTGACAGCTGTCAGAAACGTATTCTCGCGATGGCTGGACTATAGTATCATTTCGTATAATACGGCATTTTCTTTGATAATATCTCTTTGAAAATTTAGTCGAGATCTTTAGTAACTAGCTGATTGCAAGTAATTGTAGTCATGTAGTCAGATTTACTTTACTTTCATTACAAGTCAGTCATGTGACATTCCATAACACAGTTATCGTATGTTTTTTTTGCAATTGTTTTATTAACTATTCACAGAAAAATCAACACGTGGTGGACAATGATCTCACTGCACTGAACATACCGGGGTACAGTTTATATTTCTAGTAATAACACTACATTGCTGTAATAACATGTTATTGTTCGAACTTATGTCCTTTTTGTTACAAAAACAGTTAACTATTTGTTTGACATACTTGGGCGATTGTTTTTGAAAGTAATAGTCGAGAGAATGTGTAGGGTGCATATTGCAATCTTAGACTCTGGATGTCAGTACCTACCTAATATAATGCCTAACTTTTGTATAATCGTTGATTAGCAATATATACAATGAAACACCAATTTCATTATACACTGACACTAAGGCTCAATTTACATTGTCCCGGAATGGAATGGAAGCGAATTTTTGTAACAAAATTTTTGTAAAGCATTATGGACTATAAGTCAATATTATGTAACGTACAAACTAGATATGAGCCAAAAAACAGTTCGCCGGTCTTCTGGAGAAATCTCGTACATTATAGGGAATCCTCGCAGCTCGTATCTAGTTTGTACGTTATACCTTAAGACATAAAATTTATTATGCTTTGTATAATTTCGTTTCAAAAAATCTTCCTAAAAAATTGAACCTAGGGCTCAAATTACATTGCCGCGGAACGGAGTAGAACCGATTTTTCGTAACGATATTGTATATAGCAAAATTAACTTTATGTCAATAATTGTTTAACGTACCTAGATATGACCTTGTTATATCGATAAGTCTGCAGAATACGCGTGGCCTGTGCGTATGTGTGTATTTAATTTGTGCGTTACACTATTAATATAAAGTTCATTATGCTTTGCAAAAAAAAATTCTGTTCTATATATTTTTACCGCGCAGGTGTACTAGGTATTGTACTTTTCTATGAAGAATAGTTGACGAAAAACTACGCTGGTCTAGAATCATGTACTGAATTCATGGTAATAGTTTGCGCTTCGATGTCCCTACCACCTCCCATAGTTAGCTAAACATAATATTCCAAATTTTTGTTATTTTGTACATTACTGTACTAGTATAACAATACATACATGCTTTAACACCTCTTTGAAATTACGAATAGTTAGTATAAATAACACTATACTCTTCATAACAAATACACGAAACTACATTCAGACTGTTTAGTAACGCCTGTCTTGTTATCTAATGTTAGAACTACCGTGACTAAACTTTTCTTTTCTAAATATAATCTTCGTCACACGATTTTGTATTGGTCACAGTAAGTACTATCGCCAAAACCTACATCTGACCATTTTGAAAACTAAATCCCGTGCACATGATGACCACAGCTGCGTCCTTGGGTAAAACAATAGGGGATCCTTTTTAGATCGACTAATAATATGCGCTGCAAGCAGGAATAGTGCTTACGGTGGTCAGATATAGATTTTGGCGATAGTCCGTACTGAACACAGTCAAAATTGCTGTTGAAATGCATACTTTATTCGAAACAAAACAACTACTACCAAAATATTGACATGTTTCCAATACATAATCTATAAAATACTCAAAACAACGCAAACCCTTCAAATCGTAGACTACCCGAATCCCATAAAAGACAAAGGATAACCGCGGAGCACGAATAAAACATAAAACCTTATAGAACTATTTCCCATACAATTTTACCTTTACCTTTTGCCACCCTTTATCGGAACCCAATTTGTTATACCACGGAATCTGCGACAAGCCAACGCAATTTATGACTGAGAAAACCTCGCTTTTGAATCCTTTCAATTGTCTTTGAGATAAGACAAATACGAGCATTTTTCGTTCAATTTAAGTTACTAGGTTTGGTACGGTTGACCTTAAAATTTCTTTATCATTTTTGACAACAATTCCTACTGTCGTGCGGGGTAATTGTAACACACTCATCATCATCACCTGCCTAGCCTTTCCCCAACTATGTTGGAGTCGGCTTCCAGTCTAACCGGATGCAACTGAACACCAGTATTTTACATGGAGCGACTGCCTATCTGACATCCACAACCTATTAGCAATGGGTTTCATTTTAACAGTTCAACAACATTTATTGCGTTATTTACATTGTTGAGTAGATACATTTTTTGAACATGAAGCAATGGACTAGCAAGTCTTGAGATTGATAGTGTGTTACGCAATTAGGGTGCTGCTTTCGATTGCCAGGTCGAGCAAAGTGTTTTTTGTGTTTAAACACATGGTATAGCATCCTCCTTATGGTTCTTTTACAAGCAGATGTTACATTTACGGTAATTTATAATAAACTAGCTTCTGCCCGCGGCTTCGCCCGCGTGGATGTCGGAAGTTATCCCACGGGAACGTGGTGTGCAAAGTATGTGCTTCCCCAGGATGCCATCTATCTCTTTGCCAAATCAGAAGTTCAGTGGTTTAGGCGTGAAAATGTAACATACAGTTTCAAGTTCAAATCCTCCCCTAAAAACCGAATTACCCCTTTTTGCCCCATCAGGGGTCAATTTGCGACAACTTTACATACTTATTATTAATTATTTTCTGTCGAAAGTATCAATACTGAGTTTCGAGTTAATCGGATCGCGCATTCAATTTCTTCCACACAAACTTCAACACCCCTATATCCCCCTTTGAGGGGTAGTTTGAAAAACTTATAATGATAACCTTTATTACTTACTTAGGCAAGTATTGTTGCCAAGTTTCATGTTTATTAACTAAATTAATAAGATTTTTCATATAAACTATATCCCCGCTTTTCCCCCCACAGGGGTGGAATTTTTAAAAAATTCATAAAAATTCATTACTTGACTCAAAGATTATTTTATTTATACCAATTTTATAATTAATCAAGCCACTTATTATAATCCTCCCCTGTAAAATTAACTACCCCTTTTCACCCCGTTAGGGGGTGATTTTCGAAAAACCCTCATACGTGTTATTATTTATTTTTGTCTTAAGTACACTGAGTTTCGTGTTAATCGGACGGCGCGTACAAATTCTTCCACACAAACTTTAACACCCCTATATCCCCTTTGAGGGGTAGTTTTGAAAAACTAATAATGATAAACTTTATTGCTTACTTAGGCGAGTATTCATGCTAATTTTCAAGATTATTAATCTGACGAATAAGATTTTTCATATAAACTGTATCCCCGCTTTTCACCCCCACAGGGGTGGAGTTTTGAAAAATCATTTGGGATGTGTTCATAACTTGACTCAAAGATTATTTATACCAATTTTCGAGTTAATCAAGCCACGCTGTAAAATCCTCCCCTGTAAAATTGACTACCCCTTTTCAGGCCGTCAGGGGTACATTTTCGAAAAACCCTGATACACATTATCCTTTCCTTTCAATTTTAGGTATAAACACTGAGTTTCGATTAAATCGGACCGCGCGCTAAAATTCTTCCATACAAACTTTGAAACCCCCCAATCCCCTTTTAGGGGGTAGTTTATAAAAACAAAAAATGCCCAACTTCATAATTTATTTACATAAGTATTCGTGCCAAGTTTCAAGTTTATTAACTCAAGGAATAAGATTTTTCATACAAACGAAATCCCCCCATTTCACCCTCTCAGGGGTGGAATTTCGTAAAGCCCTTTCTTAGTGGACACCTACTCTTCACGAAGAATACACTCTCCAAATTTCATGTCTCTAGAACCAGCGGTTTAGGCTGTGCGTTGATGTCTCAGTCGGTCAGTCAGTCAGGACTTTGAATTTTTTAGGCGCGAGACGCGTCGAGCGTGACACTATTCACGCGCGATGGCTTATTATTAGCGTATTTCATGTATAACTTTGGTGTTTCTATACCGATTTCTATGATTCTTTTTTATGGAATTGTTAATAATGTTAACTTTTTTAATTAAGAATGACTGAGAGTGTTATAAATGTAAGAGTAGACAAATATAATCAGAAAGCTTCGAACTGCTAAGCTATCGGGAGTTACACGTGTTATTGTGAGTCAACCATAAAAGATAGACATATGCTGTCGTGGGATATTTTTTAAATAATTTTAAGGAGAACATTTCCGTTGTACATGATTTCTGTGTAGCTTTAACCATTAAGGTTGCACACGCGACGGAAGCGTAAAAAATGGAGTAACTTCTCCCGTTTTCCCAACATTTCCCTTCACTGCTCTGCTCCTATTGATTGTAGCGTGATGAAAAGTATACTATAACCAGCTCAGGAGTATGAAAAATAATTGTACCAAGTTTCATTAAAATCCGTCGAGTAGTTTTTGTTTCTATAACGGTTATACAGACAGACAGACAGACAGACAGACAGACAAAAATTTTACTGATTGCATTTTTGGCATCAGTATCGATCCCTAATCACCCCCTGATAGTTATTTTGGAAATATATTTCATGTACAGAATTGACCTCTCTACAGATTTATTATAAGTATAGATTCCTGTTTTTTCCAACAGGAATTTCTTAGCTTGATATGCAATGGTCGCTGTAGCACCATGAACATGAGGCTACAGGAGCTAGTGCGAATCTTGGGGTTCATTCGATTAATCGAGTCTGGTTTAACCACGCTGGAATCGGTGCATTTCATTCATTCAGCAGCCTGGAGTCTGAAATTGTGCCCGATTGATGGTAAAAAGCTCCCCAATTACATGGGACATAAACATAACTGGCGACATGTGGGTGTATTACAATACCTCTGCCTACCCCTTCGAGGATCACACGCGTGATGATGGCATGTGTCCTACTGAATTGAAACTTCAAAGTTTGAAATTGTCTAACTCTCTTATAAAAAATATGGGCCATGTCGTTTTATGGTGTGCAAGTGCCATTCATCCTTAGGTTGGTAAAGTAATTGCGAGGTCGACTATACTATTGCAAGTACAGACAGCACGGCAACAATGTGACAAAAAAACCAGTATAATCTGACCTTTTATTCTATTGAAACTTCGTAATACGCTAGCCCAGCTTATGGTCAAAAAAAAAAAAACTAAAACTCAAACTATTTAATTCAACTAAACCAATTACAGGCACTTTTGGATTGTCAAGGGTCGGTCAGTCAAACAGATGAAGCTAGTTGCCCATTCCAAAGCGTAGTAGGTATCTAAGGAGAAGAACGGGCAAGAAACTCCATGGACACTCGACATGTGTTTGACTGTATCTACCTACCATTTTAGTGCCAAAGGGGATTAGGGAACCGAAATGGGGAATACAATAGTGCCAACGGGATTATCTTAATCCAATAAGGGGAATTGGTCATGGGTATTGATTTAGAGAATATGCTGCAAATCTGTTGTGATGACGAAACAAGGCTTTTGTGATAAGCTAAAACGTTTTGCATAGGTTACTAGGAATGTAGTCTAATATTCAGCCTAAGTATGATCGTTTCTACCTACAAAATATTATGTTAGAGTTCTGTAATAAAAATAAACTGCAACTAGTGAGGTGTGTTTGCTGTACTACCCCTACCTACCTTTTCGCGGAAAGTAAGCGTGATGCTAAAGATTGAAAATAAATTAAATGTTTATTCAAGATTTCCGTGAATTTTAAATTAAAAGCTTGGTTTTTTTTTGTCAATCGTTAATATTTTTATAAAATAAATAGTGTAAAGATAAATAATAATCGTTTTTTTTTTTTTTTCATGACTGGACTTGCATTTCAACAGACTGATAAATCTGCAGCCTACACAGCGTTTATTTTTAGATAGGGATACAAAATAATGTTCAAAATGGTATCTCGGCGATCAAGAGACTCACAAAAGCTAACGTGAAGAAAAAGAACCCAAAAAAAATTGGACCGTAAATGTAACATCTGCTTGTAAAAGAGCCATAAGGAGGATGCTATACCATCTGTTTAAACACAAATAAAACTTTCTAGTAACGTTGGTACATTGTCATCTACAGGTAGGTGAGGTTTCATTGTGTGGCCAAAATGCATAATTGCAAATTAAATTCCGTAGCGAAACCCTGCAGACGTGATGGGTATTTAAAGACCATAAAACAAAAAAATATATTTGACGAACGATATGACGATACCTATCACGTCTGCGGAGTTCCGCTAGCTAACTAAATTTGACCTTGTTTTCAATACTATGACACACACTTAAGAAATGACACCTCCATTAAATATCTCAACCTAGCTCCAAGTATAAGGTTACATACACACACACGTGTTATTATTTTATAATGTCTGTCGCGCTTCGGCTCCCGCGCTCATGCGCTAGCGCATCTCTAGGGAAATCGTAGAAAAGCTTGATTTGACTTGGCTCAAGATTGATGAAGGTATCTTTCCGAATTGTTTTAGATTCTATTTTGAAAGTAATATTTTAGTTTCCAAGTTATTTCACGTACAGTCAAACAAACTTACACCCTAATTGCTACACTGTCAATCCCAATCTGAATCATTTTGAAGGATATTGCTAATCCATTGCTTCATATGTTCGAAAACTGTGTCTGCTTACAAGCAACGTAGATAACGCAATGAATGTTGTTGAACTGTCAAAATGAATGACAATCTCTACTGTTAGTGTTTTACGCAATTACCCCGTAGGTATATAGGCAGTTAACTTGAACCATGTACAGACTCCAGCAGGTCAAGGTACTCAAAACTGTCAAATTTTCCCAATCAACCTTGAACCTTAATACTTTAGCGATAAAGTTGAAAATCTATTAAAGAAATTTGACAGATTGTAGTACCTTGATGTGCTGGCGTCTGTACTTTTAGACAATGTTGTAAGTGTGCTGAGTAGATCATTATAGTTTTTGTTGTTGTAGTGATGGAAGATAATAAAACTACTTTGAAAACAACAGCAACTTTGAAATAACTTTTTAATAAGCATAAAAAGTTATTTCACACTAACAAAAATAAAAATTGGCATTGTAGTGGAATTATGAATATTTTTACCTATACTATCGCCAAAACCTTTAAATGACCATTTCGAAAACAAAATCCTGTGCACAGGATGGCCACAGCTGCGACTAGGAATAGTCCTCATGGTGGTCAGATACAGATTTTGGCGATAGTACCTATATTAAATAGCTTCTTCCACTGCGAATAACAACTAAGTAGCTGTCTTTCTGCATTTTATAATCCCTAGGAATATTACTTTGAAAAACTCAACAATATACTTAGCTATTCTCCATATAATAGACACTTATTTACATTAATATAACTAGTTAAAACAAAACACCAACCTGTCACAAAAGATCCCAGAGCGATCACAATGGCTAGAAATCCAATAATAACACTGGCACTGTAGTACTTGAATGTAGCTTACTTATTTACTTGAGACACAACTTAATCGCTCGGTGTTCCAACACTGACTGAATGAACCACTGGACTCCTGTCAGGTGTTATGTAATAATAATATAGTAATAAACTAATCAGCTGTCACCCTGCTAATCGATTTTGAACCTTATGTCAATAAGGCATAATGGAATTTAAACAATGGCGTAAAGAACAAAGGGGATTATAAAGTTTGACAGGTAACGAATTACGATGGTTTTCTAGTAAAAACACGGTTTCGGGGATTCATAAATGTTGTCTTAGAAGTCTGCGTTATTGTTGTGTGGGGTGTAAAAGGTGCTAAAGTGCTTAGCAGGTAACAAAGTAAGACATCTGCTTTACAGCGAAGTGGGTAGTTAATTTTATTGCAAGCTGTTCGGTAGTTTGTGGGTTTTGCAGGTTGTGAGAAAAGGTGTTATGGTCGCTTAAAAAATCTAATAGTTTTGTTTGGAGGAACCGTTTTTGACACTTCTTTCTCGTCGAAGTTACTTAAGTAATTACTTGGGTAAGTCGGGGGTGAATCACTTGTGGTTTTGCTTGGCACATTAGCCAACGGGACTATTAATTGACAAGTGGTTAGCGCCAACTATGGCGCTCATAATTATTAGTATATTACTGTATACTAATACTCTACTATATTAAAGTTGTCAAAAAATAAAAGGCCCGTTTTGACATTTGTGAATGCGTTCTTCACACCTGTCAGTTTCGATAATACGTGTTTTGCGAATTTAATCTTTATTAACTACTAGAACTGTCAATGTCAAATCGGGCCTTTTTTGACAACTTTAGTATTTGTACTAGTAATAATATTCTTATAATCTAAACTAGGCGAAGGTGTTGTGACGATCTGGTAACGTTTGCGGGGCCAACATGGCCAGAGATCGCATAAGACCCATCATGTACAAATAAACTTTAAACTTTTTTCTTCTTCTTCTTCCCTGCCTTGTCAAAACTCCCTAGTTTTTTAAGGAAAACCTAGCGATTGGCAGCAGGACACAATGTATGATAACAAAAAAAAATCCAAAAAAACAATATTCTACAGAAAAAAAAGAAGAAAAGAAGAAAGAAAAAGAAAAGAAGTTTGTACAGACGCCATCAGCACATCAAGCTACTCCAATCTTTCAATTTCCTTTACTAGATTTTCAACTTTATCCTTAAAACATTAAGGTTCAAAGTTGATTGGCAAAATTTGACAGTTTCGGGTAGCTTGACCTGCTGGCGTCTGTACATACGTAAGCGGTAATCTTCAAAAGTAATAATCCGTTTCGGAAAATTTATTCACTAGTAGGAAACGACAGTATTACCGAGTGTCATAGGATATAGTTTATGTTAAAACCAGAAATTTCACGAGGATGAAGTCGCGGGCAGAAGCTTTGACGCCTATGAAATATGGGACATGGGATATGGCTCTGTAAGGGTGGGCCATGCATAAGTCACCACGCGGGCCCATTGCGGGTTAGTGGTCCGCCACATACAAACACCTGCCTGCATACTAAAGGAATTTGCCGAACCACACACCTGTTTTCGGAGAGCTTGATTGTGAATCAAGACCACCTGCCTTCAAATCTGGTGGACCGAAATAACTAGAGCTAGCCAATTATCTTGGCATATTTTTTTTTTTGTTTCGACGACTTAGAGCCTGACGTCGTCTCATTGTTGAATACCGAAGCTTATGATAAATCAGACCGAAGGGCTTCGACAAGTGACAATCGCTTTCAAAGCGTTGTCCTCCTTGTTACCCTCGGTCTGATTCTATGTTTCCACAACGGCTTTCAACAAGATTGACATAAGGCCCTGTCTATTAGGTTAGCAGTTTTGTGATAGCTGTCTTAGAACGTCCTTATTTCTAGATTACGTAAAAGTTAACTTTAAAATGCGTAATAAAGTAAATATATAAAGGGGAATTATAAAACGAGCGATTAAAAAAAAGCTTTGTGACTGATGATGACATACTGTATTAATAAATTGAGCGGTATGAATTTGAGTAAGCGAAAAATTAACTAAACTAAAGACGAATATTGATTAATAATAAAATCCAGAACAAGCTTACAAAAAGTGGATCCATTTCATATACAGTATGTTAAATAACAGAGGACGTTCCCTTAAACTCGCTAATCTATATCATTAATAGATTAAAATAAAAATATCAGCATAGAAAAATAAGCTTAAAATAATCCAAAAAAAAAAAAAAAATTAATTGACAATAATCTCGAAACCTCCTGTTTAACCAATTAGATCGACGCACACGCGGCCCTTCATTCATAAATAAATTGCGACGTTGCCGTCCTTCAAGTACGCGTTCACAGAGTGTTTCTTTTACGTATCAATGTAACATTTTTTTTGTGAATATTTTAATATTAAAAAAAAAAAATATTTTCTTTTCGAATGGTAATTTTTTTTTTAGCATGTATGGATGCTATACTATTGCGGGTTAACGGGAACGCCCTCTGTTAGTTAACATACTGTATTAAAATTTTATCCGAGCGACTACATTACTAAGTGAGCGACTGGAAATACAGTTTGTGTCGTGATATTCCATCTTTAGCCGGCTAATGTGCACATTAACCGAAATGAAACGGCTAAAAATGAAATCGAAAAAGCTAGGTTAGGTTAGGTTAGAACTGTGACCACATAACGCACGAGCCGAGCGAGCGAAGCGAGCGGTGCCGCGGCAGCGGCCGGCGAGTGCCAGAAACATTTTGCTAAACAAATATTAAGTCGCTCAAATATTATGAAGCTGCTCATTTTGTATTTTAAGTAACTCAAATTAATGTTTGTAAGATACTATTCTGTTGATTTTTCGTCACTTACAGTCAGTCGCTCACTTAGTAATTATATAACCCAAATTAATTAATTTTGACACTTAAAATTGTAATTTACAGTCACTCGTTTTATTGCTACCCATATATAAACTGCTTTATCTTATTGAATTGTCTTATTTATGGCTACTCACAGACATTACAATACTGTACGTGTATCAATCAATGTATTGTGTGTTGCTGCAATCACTAGTTCCATGTGTCAAAAAACGGTATACCTAATGGAGCCATGAAAGTCCCCTAAAATTTAGACTTTTTCATCATCGTTATCGCTGATAGAATAAAATTTTATCTAGGCCCGAAGGTCTCATTGTTCAATGCCGAAGATTATAATGAACTAGGACGGTGGACGAATACTTTGAATATTTTTTTCACAGTAGTGAACAAAAAAAAATCATCGGTATTTATACTACCTGGAATTCGGGACAGGCCAAGTCAACAAGGGCCAATCGGGTTTAGCTCGGTGACTTATTAATTAGAAACGTTTCGACTTGTACCTTTATGAGTATCTATGCATCTAATAAATAAAAATGTGTTCTACGAGTACTTGTCCTAGTTATCTAGGCAACATAATTATTATACATACAATAGGGTAGATGCCTGGGTAAAAAATAATAATTATATTTAGTCCGTCAGTTAAGTTATCGAAAAATAATGGAGACGTATTTTTTCTTTTGTCAATCAAACAAAAAATTACAAAGATAAAGCGCGTCTAAATTTGGGAGTGGGAGGTCGTGACGTCACGCCATGCTAAAAAGTGTCGCAAGGCGTGACGTCACCCGGAACTTTGACGGGCGATATCTTCATCATTTTTTATATAATTGACAAAAGAAAAAATACGGGTCCAATATTTTTTGATAATCTAACAGGCAGACTAATTAGATTTTTTAGGCATCTAGCCTATTATAGTGTAATACACATACTATATGTATCGCTGTTGATTGCCTACATAACACATACATAATCATGTTTTGTATTAATAATCGTATTTTTTTTGTTATGTATTTTCTGGTGTACAATAAAGTATATATAAATAAATAAATAATCAAAGAAAGATACCTAGAAAATTTGTTTATTCTGCACAAACAAAACGCACATAAACAATATTTACAAATAAAAAAAGACAAAATATAAAGATACTTACATCGTAGTCAAAAGCCTCATACATATTCAAGCATATACAAAGTTGACAATTTTGTCAATTGACATTGACAATATAAATTAATCCGTGATGCGCCCGCGACACGGGCAGATGACCACAAATAACTACAATCAAAATAAAAACAAAATGCCAATCAACCAGTTTATAATGTTCACTGCTGGGACACAAGCCTCCTATCGGTGAGAGGTGGGCATGGTAAACCACCATGCGGGCCCAGTGTGGGTTTGTATATGAACATGTCTTCGAATAAATGGTTTTGCCAACCAACCAACCCCTGGCTGCCTAAATAAAGAAAATAAATAAAAAATATCAAACCTTTTCTAAACCTAAAATGCAACGCTTGTTAATTAATAACTAAAACGAAAAACTTTACCCACAAAAGTTTTCATGCGAAGTTAGCCAATTATAACTTTGCATGACTTATCCAATGTTACGAATGGAATATTTGAAAATTTATTCGTGCACGAGTTACTTGTGCGATTGTGGTTTTAATTCATAAGATGTGTGGTACGTAGATTTGCATTAATTTAAGGGCATTTAACCAGAACCATTGGTTTCTAAAAAGGCTATTCTATTTTAACTCTGTAAACCTCATCAATATCTGTCTAGCCTTCTCCCAACTATGTTGGGGTCGGCTTCCAGTCTAACCGGATGCAGCTGAATACTAGTTTTTTACAAGGAGCGACTGCCTATCTGACCTCGACAACCCAGTTAGTTGGTAATAAGATAACCCTTGTTAAGACTTGTTGACGGGCTTCTGACGACCCGTAACCACTGTCACAGATCCACGAATGACAGCCGAGACCAACAGCTTAACATGCATTCCGAGCCACGGAACGGTCCTGGTATGTAAAGATGGTCACCCATCCACGGACCAACCGCGGCAAGCGTAGCTTTAACCTAATCGATCGGCTGTTATTACTTAGCCACAACTACCTGATGCCATAAATTTCCCAAATAAATTAAAACGACAAGCTATATTTACTATACAGGGTGGCGGGACATCGACGCGCAAACTGTAACCATGAATTCAGCACATGAGTTTAGACCCCATAGCGTAGAAATTTTTCTTCGGTTATCAAAAAAAAAAATCTTCTGTTTCATAGAAAAGTGCAATACCTACGCGGTCAAAATGTATGGAACAGCAATATTTTTTTTTAATAACCGACGAATAATTTCTACGCTATGGAGTCTAAACTCATGTGCTGAATCCATGGTTACAGTTTGCGCGTCGATGTCCCTGCCACCCTGTAGGTACTATTAGTTATATCACGTCAGTAAAAAAGCAAACTCAACTGCCTTTTTTTAAACCAAGTTTTTAATTACAAGAAAAATGAATTAAAAATAGCTGGTTTCACAGAAGAACTACATTTTCCACCCTCAAGAGACCAATGTGCAGATTTTTATTTTCCTAGAAATCGTTGCGGAAACTGCTCTAGGTACCTATTTGAAGTGTTATTTTAGCAACTGTACCTACTGTAATTTTAATTTTAGCTGCTGTTGTTTTAGTTAATTTTATTGGTCAACTATGTGTTTTATTTGAGTTTGTTTTTAGCAGTTTTAAGGCAGTAAAATGTACATTTACATCTGTAATAAGTTGCAAACATATTAAAACTAATTTTGAGGAGCTTTTTTACAGTCAGGAAGAGTGTGATCAAAGCTCGTTATTTCTTTGTACAAGGAAAGGCATTTGAAATGTAATAAAATAGTTTATTCTGTAAATAGGGCATCGGAATCCCTTAATACACGTCATATTATAAAATAAAAAATAAGCTAGAGGAGGTCGGCGTTTCCTTCCTATCTGACTACTCTGAGAAGAAAGGCCGAAACAAACTCAGAGGTCGCAGTCTCTTTTAAAGTTTTTAATTATAGTTAGTAGTTGGTTTTAATAGATTTTTATATTTAATCTGTCCTTTTGATGGATTCTTCTATATTTTGTAAATGTGAGGACTTTGTAGGCCTTCTAGCTTTAGATCTGCAGACCATTTTATATTTTACTGGTACTTGTTGACAGGCCTACGCTGTCCACTCATACCTACCTACTGTAATTTGAAAACAGTGTAAAAGCTAATTATTTTTAAAACAGTAACCGTGGAGTTTCTTGCCGACTCTTCTCCATAGGAAACGACGACGTCTGACGTTTCTTAAGTGCCCATGTTGGTTTATGTGAAACAAAATATTTCGATTTGATTTTGATTTTGAAAGTTCAGACATAATCTTGGTCAGATTTGCCTAACGGTGGGACTTACAGACTAGTCTTTTTCTGTATAGTTCCAGATATAGACCGCCTTCTTATTGTCCTATTAAACTTTTTTCTTTTTAACAGGCAGGGATTTTCATAAGATTCCCATGAGAATCAAAATGCAATTACTAAATCTAATTTGCATTGCAAATTGCAATTACGTAGCAGATAACATTTTACTACTATCGATTCATTCTATTCCTATTCAACAACTACAGTTAAACTAACTAATTATTATCCCTTAGGAATCAACATAACCGGCTTCACTATCATACAAAATAGAGAATTTTATCTTACACTAATTACGTTTTCGATCAAATTATTTTTCAATAAATGTATGCAAATTATTTAATGGAAGTTCCAAACTCTCGGGAATTGATAACTTCGTCTGTTACACTGACATTAACGTAAATTAATGTAATTTTAATACTTGAAGGGTAGACAAAGAAAAATTAAATTCTAAAATAGTTCGTTCGAGAAGCCGTTGAAATATTAGATATATTTGAAAAAGTGTGATAAAGAATGTCAAATATTTTTAAATATTGAAAAAACCACTCAAACTTATAATTTTAATGGCATCGTTTATCAATATACCTATACTTATCATATATCAATAGACATTTTGTTTATCTGAGATTAAAAAGCTGTAGGCGTTTAAGTTTCACCGTTTTTTACCATCGAGGTGTTTAAATAATAATATTAAATCTTAATGTGATGAAAAGGGTGTTAAAAAAGATAAGATTTTTTTTATAATACTCAACCCTTATTTACCTACTACGCAGAAAATTAAATTAGGTACCTACACACAAGAAATTCACATTTCAAAACTAATCAAAAAATCAAAAATCAACCGACATTTTTGTCAACAAATATGAGTGTACTATGTGTACACGTTTGCCTAATCCTTCAAGCCTTCTCAGTATCAAAAACCTATAGCCATCTGAATCCTATAAACTCTCAAATTACTGGCCATACAAACCAGAAATAACCCATTGAAACCCCACAGATAGTACCAAAATGCTCTATTCACGTCCAAAGTCCCTCTGCAAATTTCAGTAAGTAAATACATTTGCCAACGTTTCGACATCGGTACCTACCCTCGTCTACACTCCACAATAGATGAAAACATTTCTCACAAACGTAACTTATTTGTACCTGTCACAGTGTTACGTAAGTACGTTTCTGTGTCTAGTTTTGGGTCTGCCTGGTTTTGTTGTAGACAGTAATTATGAACTGTGGTGCTATTCTGTAAAAATCTCACAGTGACTACTTAGTGAAGTGAGTTTGAAGTGAGCTGTCAATCCCTAGATTTCCTAGTGTCAGGTAGGATGACAGTATACTTGTAGCTCACTTCACTAAAATTTTCACGGTGAGATTTTTACAGAGTAAACCAGCTGCTTCATTGTATATTAGCCTATAGTAATTTGGAACAGTAATTTTTATTTATTTTTATGTTGTAAGTCTGACAACTTGCAGCTTGCTTTATTGAACGTGTTTACCGCCGTCTATAGTCACCGAGAGAGACCAGAGACGACCTGGAGACTTACCAAGGGGTATCGTATTACCCAGTAGGTAACTGGGTAGTGAAGGTCAGATAGGCAGTCGCTTTATGTGTTCAGCTGCATCTGGTTATACCCTAACATAAAAAATAAAGTAGGCAGATGATAATGACGCTTTACCGGTCATGAGTTGGTAAACATGACCACGGTCTGTTCAATGTAATATTTACTACAATGTCCCCCTGACCCCCGGACCCCTGGACGACCTGGATGTGACCCCTGAACCAATAGGATAGGAGATTAGGCGCTCTAGATATTCTTGATAAAGTTGCGAGAGCCCCGTCCAGAAATTCAGCACCAGTCCTGCCAAACCTATACTTTACCTATGCTCAGTAGCAGCCATGATAGAAATTTGAAGTTCTAAATTGTGGCTAGTGGTGATAAAACCATGCTCTGTTTATAAAGGTACTAAAGTTGCAAGTGCATACCTAAAATTCCTTAACACTATGGTGAGCTCGTGGTTTTGCTTCGAGTAGTTGCTTTATGACATATTGCGGTGGGATAGGTCAGTGGCCTGTCAACATGATTGTAATTAATTATATACCCTTGGGAAACGTGATTTCTCCTTCGTCACAATTTGTCTCACTCTGTTCCAAAACATCAATGGCTAAAACAGTTACTGCTGAATTAAAACCTCCCGGATTAAAAAGTAATTCAATTTCTTCGACTACTCTAAGAGAAGCAATCCTTTTTCAAGGGTTGGTAGGGCAAGATATGTTAACAACTTTCTTCAATATTTCTTCATTAATAACTAAAACATATACTATACAGGGTGGCAGGGACATCGACGCGCAAACTGTAACCATGGATTCAGCACATGAGTTTAGACCCCATAGCGTCGAAATTTTTCGTCGGTTATTAAAAAAAAAATCTTCTGTTTCATAGAAAAGTGCAATACCTACGCGGTCAAAATGTGCATGCAACAGCAATATTTTTTTTAATAACCGACGAAAAATTTCAACGCTATGGGATCTAAACTCATGTGCTGAATCCATGGTTACAATTTGCGCGTCGATGTCCCTGCCACTCTGTATATCACCAACTATCACCTCTTGTCGTGCTCTCTGTGCACTAACACCTGCAGTATAGAAGACCTTTGCAAGGCCAATAACAAAGCTGTCAAGCTCTCCGAATTCTGGTCGAAACTTTTTAAAACCAACAAGAATAATAACTAAAACAAAACTATTAACTAAAACCAAAACTCATGAAAGTGTCGAATTCCCCAAATTTTATATACGACCACACTCATCCTTAATAGAAAAAGGTGGGACATAAATCCCTAAAATATGCGATACTCCACACACAATACAAATATTTGGTTACATTCAACGTAACCGCACATATAAATGACGTATGACTTTTACGCGGAACCCGAACCATAGAATAAGGATGTTTAGAAGCAAAACTTATCATCTGCCTAGCCCTTTCCCAACTGTGTTGAGGTCAGCTTCCAGTCTAACCGGATGCAGCTAAATACCAGTATTTTACATTAAGCGACTGTCTCTCTATCTGACCTCCACAACCCAGTTTTTGGGTAATACGATACCCCTTGGTAAGACTGGTTGTCAGACTTTCAGGCTTCTGAAGACCCGTAACGACGAAAGAACCACAAATGAAAGCCGGGACCAACGGCTTAACGTGCTTTCCAAGGCACGAAGGGGTATTTTTATGTAAAGATAGTCATCCATCCACGCACCGCAACCGCAGCAAGCGTAGCTTAACCTGATCGATCGATCCATGCGGCAGTTATTGCTTGGCCACAACCCCTGTTTGGAAGCGAAACTCCCACCACCCATCCACAGTTCTGAAGCGTAAGAAACGTTCAACGTAGTCAGGATTGTGTTATCTTTTGCGGGCACGTACGGCGAACCGCACTTCAGAGGCACAAATAACACTCCAATTACGAAAACCACTCTTATTGTTCCGAAATAAAGGCGTGATCAGTGTCAAATTGACGTGCGTCTAATGTATGTCGATGAAAACGCAGGCTCTGCACTCGACCGACAAAATTGCCAACTTTTGGGCTTGGGCTAATGTGACCATCTTTACATACCGAGACCTCCCGTACTTCATAAAGCGCTATACGTTGGTCCCGGCTATCATTCTTGTATCATTGACAGTCAGGTCGTCAGAAACCCGTAAGTCTGACAACCAGTCTTACCAGTACCTGCCTTATTACCCAGTATCTGGGTTGTGGAGGTCAGATAGGCAGTTGCTCCATGTAAAATACTGGTATCCAGCTGCATCCGGTTAGACTGAAAGCTGACCCCAACATAGTGGGGAAAAGTCTAAGTAGATTTATTTTTGACGTATCGTCCTGTCATTATGACTGGCCTTTATTGCTTTTTTTAATGAGTTTTTACTAACACCCTGGAATGTTCTGGTGAGGATTGCTGGATTAAAGCCCTTTTTTTTTTTTTTTTTGGATGGGAAATCATCAAATGACCCCTCCCGCTCTGGGTGGAGCGGAAGGGAGTGTCAGACTTTTACTGACTAAAACCCATCCGTGTTCCTTCCTTAGCCCTTTCTGTTCCAGGGCAGCGGTTAACCTTTCGGAAAATCCCGCCGCCCCGGCAGGCTTCGGCCCTATGGGGCCCCGTCCTCTGCTGACATTTTCTCTTTGAGGCGCGCGTGGAACACAACGCGCCGTCCGGCACGGGCCTGGTCCTGATCGGACGGTGAGCTACCCATTACTCACCGCCCGCAGGCCCGCGCCTACGGTGGCCGGGAGTCGTCACGCGGCCCCCGACGCCCGGAGCGTCTCCCGCGGCGGCTGAGGCGTGAGGTTCTTTCCCTCAGCCTCTCAGCCACCTCCTTCGCTAGCATGACTGCTTCGCAGAAGGAGGTGACTGCCTCCCACTCCCTCTCGCCCCGGATCATGGCTTGCACCAGGGCCGGACGCGAGAGGTCGCCGCCGTTGCCGATCGCCTCTACGAGGACACGGCGGGGCTCCGCCCAAGCAGGGCAGACCGCCACCGTATGCTCCACCGTGTCCTCCGGGTGATCCTGGCAGTGGTGACACCCGGGCGTCTCCTCCCGCCTGATGATGTGCAGGAACCTCCCGAAACATCCGTGTCCGGAGAGGACCTGCGTCAAGCGGAAGGTGAGAACGCCGTGACGCCTCTCTAGCCACTCCTCAAAGAGGGGTCTTATCGCCGCTATCGCGGCGTGCCCTTGGATTAAAGCCCTGACTTGGCGTTGTAACATACAGTACAGTCACGAGCAAAAGTATGTATACACTCGGCTTTATTCAAAAGCGATTTACTCCTTTATTTTTAATTGAAATTTTATGTTGTTACGAACATGGCATTTTCGAACCCATAGGTTTACGAGTATATAATGTGTCGTATTTCAACGTTGCATTCGTTATTTCACGAAAAAATTGCAGTTGAAAGCTGCCAAGTGTTGACATATTGGTGTTCGTGACTGTACACGTAATCAGCCTGTAACATTCCCATTGCTGGGACACAGGCCTTCTATCTGTCAGAGGGAGTGGGCCGTCTTCCACCACGCGGGCCCAGTGTGGGTAGGTAGATGTCACATGTCTTAACATTTTTGGTTCTAGGAGATGCCGGTTTCCTCACAACGTTTTTCTTCACCGTTTCAAGAGCGGTTGTGATGAAATAATTTACACAAAGTAAAGCGCCTGTCTGAGTTCGAACCTACATCAACCTACAAGTAAGTCTTGGCCGTTACCACTGGGCCACCACTGCTCACTTAATTATTATGATTAACCAACTAATTGGTGATCACAGTAATATGCTGCCTATCCTCAAATCTATTAGTACGTAGATAGTCTTAATGTGTATTAGGCAACCCATTGAATTAATAACACTACAATTTATTATTACTAAAGGTATGTGTAACTGTTCAAACAGCCTCATTGTTCTTTCATTATTATTCTGCCTATTTCCGGTCATTTACCAACGTTGATATGGTAGATGCTAGATAATCTGGCTTAGATTTATTTTATCAATCACTTGGTACTGCTGAGTTCTGATTTAAACAGTAACCCTAATTGTCCCATTACAGTGTACCTGTGTCTTTCTTCGAACTCAATTTTGTTTGGAGCTATGTCAAACCGCACCCTAATTGCGTAACACACAATCAATCTCAATCTAAATCATTTTGAAGGATATTGCTAATCCATTGCTTCATATGTTCAAAAAACGTGTCATGTGTCTGCTCAACAACGCAAATAACGCAATGAATGTTGTTGACTTGTCAAAATGAAACCGATTCCGATTGATCTTGAGTTACCTCCTGTCCTGCTGCTTTCAGTTTTTGTCTTCATCCAACTAAAAAATAGTTAAGACTTTTCGTTGAATTTTGGTGATTTAGAAAACTAAATCATGCTCATTGCTCATTGTGAATCATCCTGGATGAGACTCGTGAAGACCAGGGAAGAATGGCACGAAAGGGAGGTGGTCGTACTTAGCAGTGGGTGGATCAACGCTGCCGATGATGGTGATAATGAAGTCATCGAATAGATTTGAATGCTATATTTATGTATCTGGTAGGATCCATGTTCCAAAAATTTAAGGTCGCCAGCGCGCTATAGAGCGAGCTATGCTCGGAGTCTCTTTGAAGAATAAAATCAAGAACGAAATTATCCGGAAAAGAACTGGAGTTACCGACATAGCTTGCAGAGTAAGCAAACTGAAGTGACAGTTTGCTGGCCATGTCTGTCGAGACGAGTCCTGGAGTGGAGACTGCGTATCGGCAAGCGTAGAACCCCCCAGCTAGATGAACGAACGACCTAAAGAAGATGGCTGGGACAGACTGTATGCGGAAGGCGGATGACAGGGTGTTGTGGCGCAGTCTGAAAGAGGCCTTTGTCCAACAATGGACTGCGAAAGGCTGAGTTGATTGAGGATCCATGTGGTGGATGAACTATTATTTACATTTGCGTCGGTTGAACTACTTTTTTCCTTATCAAGCCAAAATACTACGGAAACAGAGACCAACACCCATATAACGAACAAAAACATTCATATATCGCTTCGACCGTTACAAGTCTCGCTCAATGTGGCAACAGATTTACGGAAGAAAGTTTTATTAGGATCCGGATAAACGGACCGGGAGCGAATATTTTTATCTGCCCCTAACGTAAGTCTGTTGATTTGCGTACTACCCAATATTGGAGTTTTAGAGGTGTTTTCTGCATGAGAAAAGATTTCATTTCCTTTGCCAAGAAAACGATGTTTAATTTAATGAAATAAACTATCTAAGTAGTATTTATGGCGCTGAATGATGCACGAATTGTATATACGAGTATTTATGGCTCGCTGTTGGTATAGTCACTAGTATTTAATATGATAAAGTGATGGACTAAGAACACAAATGACAAACATTGAAGGTGTTCAAACTAATGTAAATTATAGTGATTATACTGAAGGTCAATTCCCGTAATTAAAAACGTTCAAAATCTAGTCGCAATCTCATCTCAGCGACAATCAATGTCAAAAACATGTCAAAAATGGAGGGAAATTACAGGTAATTTTGACAGATTGAGACTGACATCAGCCTGTGAACGTTCTTAAAATTACGAGAATTGCCGCTCTGATTATACAATGTGTCTGATTAATTGCTGATGACGGCACGGTTGGCGCAGTGGTTAAGCGATTGACTGCTGCGCTGCGTGTCGCGGGTTCGATTCCCGCACGGAACAAATATTTGTATGACCTACATGTATTTGTTCCGAGTCTGGGTGTTTTTCTATCTATAATATGTATGTATTTACAAAAAAAAAAATGTATATAAGTAGTTTATCAGCCATCTTGTTACCATAACACAAGCATTGGGTTGCTTAGCTTGGGACAGATGGTGCTGTGTGAAATGTCCAGGGATTTATTTATTTAGGGATTTATTTAATTAACGCACACCACCAAACAGCCCAAATAGAATTGTATATTTTTACTGTTCGATCAATTTTCTTTTTTTGTTATGTGTTTTAGTTGTGTCCAATATATAAATAAATATTATTTTATAATGATAATACAAAGACTAAATTTTTACTATTATCTATGACACATTGTTTACTAATAAGTGATTTTTTTATATTTCGATGGTTTTGACTATACAGCAAAATTTTGACTGTAATTTACGTAGTTTTTATTGTTTTTGGGATTAAAATTTACAGAATTTGATTTAGTAAACGATTCTGAACAAACTTCTATCATAATGTGTCTTCAGGATCAGTCACACATTGTATATACACGATGGGTACCTACTGTATAACGAAATTTTTGTACTTTTTCTTCAAAACCATACCGATCAATCTGTCTAACCTTTTCCCAACTACGTTGGGGTCGGCTATCAAAACAACCCTAAGCATCTTCCAATAAACCTTACAAATCGAAACTCCCATGACCAATTCACAAAGATATATCACTTCAATACTTAGACACTTGACGGCTGTCGGAAACTACTGAGCGGCGAAGTGCTACCAAACTTGAGGGCTGAGCTCGTAAAACATAAAATATGACGTCATATTACATGACGTGATATGAGGATGTATGAAATGAATGTTTTTACGTCACTAAAATGTTACGATGCAATTTTCATAAAGTGATTCATGGGCTGATAGAATGGGAAGTATAAAGTTGGGTCTTCTTGAATTCTTTTTGGTGTAGTTATGATGGCCGCGTACTGATTTTTATGGTTATTGGTAATGAAAGATTAAAGGAGATTGATTTTATATTAGTGTTGAGATCTGAGGGGCAATTTCCGTATTTTCAAGAACGTTCATATTTTAATCTCAGTCGCAATCTGTCAAAAATACCTTTAATTTCCCTACATTTTTGACAAGTTTTTGATATTGATTGTTGCTGAAATGAGATCGCGAATAGATTTTGAACGTTTTTAATTACGAGAATTGACCTTCTGGTGTAAACTTTACGATCAACAATTAGTGTAAAAATTGTAAAGCCTTTGTTGTACAGACGCCAGCACATCAAGCTACTACAATCTGTCAAATTTCTTTAATAGATTTTCAACTTTATCACTAAAGGTACTGTACCTAAAAATAAATTTCTTACTTCCCGATCTAACTAAGCTAGATAGGTAGCTACTGGTCATTAGGTCTTAAAGGATCGAAGGTCCGTGTCATACCTCTGCCATGGTGTGGTGTCTGCCATTTTGATTTTATTTTCAAAATGGCGACGACGTATGATTGGTCGATTTATTAATATAGGTTATTAGGCTCGATATAAAAATCTTCAATCCCCTTTACCATTAAAACGGACGCTGAGGCTATCACTCAAAATATGCTAGTCAAATGAAGTCACTGTGTGTACCCACAACTAAGGTTATAGAATAGTCTACTTTACGTCCGCGAAGAATCTATTTTTATTTATTAGTGTAAAAATTGTAAAGCCTTTGTTGTACAGACGCCAGCACATCAAGCTACTACAATCTGTCAAATTTCTTTAATAGATTTTCAACTTTATCACTAAAGGTTCAAGGTTGATTGGGAAAATTTGACAGTTTCGGGTAGCTTGACCTGCTGGCGTCTGTACCTAAAAATAAATTTCTTACTTCCCGATCTAACTAAGCTAGATAGGTAGCTACTGGTCATTAGGTCTTAAAGGATCGAAGGTCCGTGTCATACCTCTGCCATGGTGTGGTGTCTGCCATTTTGATTTTATTTTCAAAATGGCGACGACGTATGATTGGTCGATTTATTAATATAGGTTATTAGGCTCGATATAAAAATCTTCAATCCCCTTTACCATTAAAACGGACGCTGAGGCTATCACTCAAAATATGCTAGTCAAATGAAGTCACTGTGTGTACCCACAACTAAGGTTATAGAATAGTCTACTTTACGTCCGCGAAGAATCTATTTGGAGTGAGGCCAGTCTGGCAACTCCAGATAAGCAATTGGTTAGACCGAGTGTTCCAAGACAATTGGTTTCATATATATTTTACAGAAATGAAATGGTTACAGCGAAAACTATTTTGTAATAAAGTTAGAGAGCCATTTCTGCGTGCATTGTGGTTTCTTCGATTTTATGGTTTGTGCAATGTTAGTGTGAGTGGTATTTGAAATAAGTGTGGGTTAAAGTGTCTAGGTATGTTCCAAGGGTTCTGATGATTTAATGAAAAACCGAAACCAAATGCTGACTCACCTTATTTTGTAAAGTGTCCAGACCCATCTCTAATTTAACTAGATTGTTTTCAAACTTCTTTGGAGTTTCAACTAGATCGAGGTCAGGCACGAGCCGGCACGAGCATTGATCACCATGCTTCCTTGACGCGATGAATGCGATTCAAAGCGATCGCGATTGCAAAGCGATCACATGCGGTGACACGCGAAATTAATGCGATGCGGTGCAAACGACGCATCCAGTTCGCGCGAAAATATATCAAGCCAATTAATCGCGTTCACTTCATGTCGCGCCGCTCCGCACCGCAACCCAGATGCGTTTGGTTGCTTAGTACACTTCAATAGGTATCTGTTTGTTGTTTTCACGCCGCTTCTCATTCGCATCTAGATCACTCACGAAGGACGACGGCACGTAAGACGGGTTTACGATTTTAGACTTATAGAAAGCTTTATTAATAAAATATTTTCTTTTTTTGTTTCCTTTATCTTTCTTTCTATTTTCTTTTTCTTTAGCAATTATTTGCCTTACCTATGTTCAAAGTCAAGAAGCCAATATTGAAAAATTTGTAACAAATATTTGACAACCACGTCAAACATGTACATAGTTCATATCTCATTAGTTCCATCTGATTTACTAACTCACTGAATTTACATTTGATTATTAGGTCAGTTTGTTAGTGGAATTCCGTAGATTATTATCCATACCGCAAATCAATTTGCAATTCCATCTGGATTCACTCCAAATGTTTGGTAATTGGGATGATCTAATTGTATCTGTTTGTTTATTCTGTCAACTAGTGTGGTTGTATAATAGGGCGCTGATGGGATACCTTGTGTGACGTCAGCCGTTGGTGAAGGTGTTAGGTTAGGTTGGCCATCATCAATATCATCATAATATCTAGCTAAATCTTAATGAACATGTTACCGAGAGAGATTACATGCTCAATTGTAACCCTAGCATGCAAGTAAATGTAGATTTTGGTATAATCAGCCTATAATATTCCCACTGCTGGGATACCCGCCTCCTCTCGGTGAGAGGGAACGGGCCCGTGTCGTAATCTACCACGTGGACTCATTGCGAGTTGGTGCAGTCACGAGCACCAATATGTCAACACTTGGCAACTTTCAATTGCGATTTTTTCGTGAAATAACGAATGCAACGTTGAAATACGACACATTAGATAAACCTATGGGTTTGAAAATACTATGTTCGTAACAACATAACATTTCATTCAAAAATAAAGGAGTAAATCGCTTTTGAATAAAGCCGAGTGTATACATACTTTTGCTCGTAACTGCATGTTATATGTCTTCGAATTTTTGGTTCTAGGAAATTTCCTCACGATATTTTCCTTCACCGTTTTGAGAGCAGTGGTGATGAAATTATTTACACGAAAATAAAACATCTATTACTTATTCCTTGCCAAACTTAGACAGAAATATGAAGTCTCATATATCATCAAAAGTAACGATAAAAATTGCAAAAACCATTGTAATAAGACCACCAATCATTTCGTTGAGTCCAAACCCATTGTAGGGTGTGTACACACGACAAAAAACGAGAATTATATCGCACACAAACGGGAACAAAGCCGTGTCGCTCTTGGGGGCACCAATAAAGGTTTATCACAATTTTGTTTTAGAATATTCAGGTGGAACAAAAGTGGATGAGGATCACACCGACATGTAACGCTGTAAAGTTTTCTTTTTACATGTCTGCCTAAAAAGGAATGTCAGGTTTTGAGGGTACATGTGTATGTGAGTTTCGTTATTCCACCTTATTAGCTTTTAATAAAGACTGATATGCAGCTGCATCCGGATAGACTAGAAGCCAACATAGTTGGGAAAAGGCAGATGATGATGAATAGTTTTCAATAAATATTTTTTTGAGATTGTGGTGTTTGAATTAAAGAAGTATCAATTTGGTGTGTGGTTAGTGGCGTCCAGTTCCAAATATTCTTAATCAAAAACTTGTAAAATAAACCAAGAGCTGCAACTTACTTAAGTATATAATTTTCAACTTCCTACTGCCCTTATCCTAATAGAACAAAGAATAAAAAATATTTTATTCTGCACAAACGATACGCAAAATTACAAATAAATAATAATAAAAATAAAAAAGACATAAGATACAGATAGTCAAAAGACACGTACTCAAGCATAAAAATGTTGACTTTTTTGTCTATTACTTGTTGTCAGGGCCAGGGACCAATGACAACTCCATTAATTAACATTGACAATTCAGATATTGGCAGATGGCCACAAAACAATAACATTCATAACAAAAACAAAAATGCCAATGGCGAAATAACTAGTATAACTACTTTTACAATATGAGTATGTTCAGTTTTATTACATTGTAGTTTAAGACTTCTCCAATATTATGTGATACTCTTGTCTTCATGATTAGTAAAGGTTAGTCAGCGCGGTTTAAAATGATCGATTTCCATAATTATTTACCACGAAGTCTTTAATCTTTTTTTCATTCTCACACCCTGCCAAGAAAATAATAACATTACACTTCTATATAATAAGCAGCTATCTGGCGAGAGTCCTATTGTTCTTCGGGTACAATTCACAAACAGGCCCTGACGAAAAGGGCACCGATTTGATGGAAAAACTCTCTGCAATAAGAAGATGAGAGCGCTCTCCTGAGACACTGATTTTAAAAGTAAGGTGCCAGTGGTTGCGAGCAAGTTAATAGAATACACTAACGGCCCGGCCCTGCTTCGCCAGGTTTGTACGACTAGAGACGAAACACCGAGATTTCTTTATTTTATGAAAGTTTTATGTTTAAATTACACACAGAATCCTTTCGGAATAATTTTTCTAAATGTTGGAGAAAACCGCATCAAAATCCATTGCGTAGTTTGGAAGTAGGTACAAAGCGGAGACACAGACTGCATTTTGAATAAATAAATAAAAAAAAAGACAACCACGAAAAGTGACTTTAATTAATTATCAAATGTACAGAAGGAAAACATCGTGAGGACACGGATCATTCTCACTAGTTCCACCAGCAATTGTTCCATGGAACTAGTGAGAATTCGAAGACATCTATCAACCCGCATTGGCCCGCGTGGTGGCCCACTCCCTCTCAGAGAGAGGATGCTTGTGTCCCAGCAGTGGGAACATTATAGGCTGATTATATACAGATGATATAAACGGGGTAAAAGAGCTCGTGCCACAGCCACAGCCACACTGGTCGATCACCAAGTTGAAGCAACGCTTGCCGAGGTTGATCAGTGCATCGGTGACCATTCATTTCATACCGGAAACTTTCCGTGCCTCAAAAAGCACGTTCTATTCTATTTTTCCTCTATGGCATCGGTGCCAATGTCAGATGTGATATGAGAAGTAAGCACGTTAAGCCATTGGTCTCGATTGTCATTCGTACATATTTGACAGCCGTGACAGGTAGAAGAAGCCCAAAAGTCTGGCAACCAGTCTGACCAGCCAAGAGTAACGTGTTACCCAGTAACTCGGTTTTGGAGGTCAGCTAAGCTGTTGCTCTATGTAAAATACTGGTATTCAGCTGCATCCAGATAGGCTGGAAGACGACCCCAACATAGTTTAGACCATGAACTACAAAGTTCTTTACTATTCCTTCAGCCACCCTTTGCATCTGGCATTATTCAAAAGTTTACGCTACGCTTGTTTAACACGATATTATCTAGTTTCGATACAACAAGTACAAGTTTCAAGTTCGCTGTAGCGAACTATAAATTAATTTGAATTTGACGTTTCAAAACTTCAGGATAAAATGCTCCAGTGCTTATGAACTTTCAAATCTTTCTAGCTGTTAATGGAACCACAACCCAAACCCACGTTGATTCCTGCGGTACCCAAGTGAGCATTTCACCGGTCCCCCAACTAGGTACAGACATAGCGACGACCCTATTTTTAGGGTTCCTTATTGCCTTTATATTCGCGGTACATGGAACGTTTGGGATTTTATATATTTTCCTGTTTACCTGTGTTTTTTGCGTAAACTGCGCCGCCATGACAGCTGGATTATTATAAATATGTCATGTTATTGTTTTGTTTGTGTTCTTGGCTTTAAAATATGGAGGAAGATTGTTGATAAGAGAAAATATAGTAAGAACACCTTCTTACTATTTTTTTTTTTATTTAACGCAGTCTTACGACAATAGGAAGATATTGGAAGAATCTTTCAGCTCGGAGTCTGGATTTTTGACAGGTTAATGGCAATAGACACGCTCCCTATTACGTGGACCTTAAACATAACTAGCGAAATGTGGGTGTACTATTAGCCACCTACCTTTACTTAACCCTTCCAGGAATACAGGCGTGATATAATGTGTTTTTATCTTTCTGTAAATAGAACAGAACATCTTTCTTCATTTATGGGTATCGTAAAAGGTGACCAAAGGAATCTTTCCGCGAGGGTTGGTAGATAACAACGCGATGAATAACAAACTGCTTGAGATCAACCAATCTGCCCAGCGTGATCGTCACAATCACCCCATGGTTCCACTAATTCCACTACTGAAACTCAGGCTCGAATCCACAATAAGTGTGTTTCGGGTTGATAACCAAGCTGCCCTCAAAACGGTGAAGGAAAACATCTACACATAAAAAAATATATGGCATTTACCAACCCGCACTGGACCCGCGTGGTGAATTACTTAATTAATTAATTAATTGCCGTAAAGGCCTGTACTCAGCAATGGGAACATTACGGGCTGATTATGCTAACCAAGCTTGACGTTTTTAGCAATATCTTTGTAGCCATTTGTTGTAGCAGCCATGTAGGGCTGCTTAACAGTTAACTTCCCCAGGTTAACACACGAGTATTATAATATAATTATATTTAATTCAAAACCTGCTCAATAATGTACAGCTCAATTACTAACGGTGCTCACTGCGGTGATGCAACCACAAGGGAATCATCATTTAGTTAGGATGAAGTAATTACTGCGTGTGTATCATTTTGCGGTTACAGCTGACCGAATTTAGGTTGATTATTATTAATAAGTTGCAGATTGGATGCTGAGGTTACCAGGTGCTGGTGCAATTTAGAAGAGACCGGTGTTAAGTGGCAATATTTTTCGGAACATCTATACTAATAGTATAAAGAGGTGTTTGTTTGTTTGTTTCTAAGTTTATATGTAGGGGGTAATCTCTGGAACTACGAACTCGAGGAAGGCTATTTGCTATTTAACATCACGCTATGACCCTTAAGAACCGAGGAAAATAATAATGAAATTATAGCACGGGCATATGATGCAATGCGACGGGTGTAGGTGTAGTAATAAATAAACCAGCGTGCATGTATGACCATGTATGAACGTTAACGAAGCTAAAGGAGTATGTAAGGATCATAGCAGGTATCGTTCTGTAGTTTCTGCCTGCCACCATGGGAGGAAGGCGTGGTGAGTTTATATATGTATGTGTGTATCTATAATATAAAAATGAATCGCTGAATGTGTTGCTAAGCGCAAATCTCGAGAACAGCTGAACCGATTTCGCTAATTCATTTTTTAGAATATTTTTTGAAGTACGAGGATGGTTCGCACGGAATTTTTTTTTAAGAAAGTTGCTTTACGCGGACCAAGTCGCGGGCAAAAGCTAGAAATAAATAAAATAAAAACCCTCTTCATTTCATGCAACATTCGTCACATATTTTCCGAACACTGCAACTTCTGTTACTAATGAATTAATCATTATAAAACTATCTAGACAACACAATATAGGTATAGAATCCTTTAGAAATGTGTTCTAGAATCTAGCTCTAGAATTGTATTGTTAAAGAATGACATAGGAAATCTTGGAGTCTTTGCCTCGTGCCTCAGAAAGCAATCTGTCAGATCCGATTGTCTATAACGTCACGTGGAAATTGCTGGTGTTATTAAAATAGGGAAGTCCTGAAAATAAGGTACAATTGGGTAGATTGCAAGCCAATCATAATGTTGCGAAATGTGATGAGATGACTAACTGGATGGCGGAGGTCAGATAGGCAGTCGATCCATGTGGAATACTGCAGCTGAACAGAACGCTGAAAGCTGGACAGCTGCATCCAGTTAGACTGGAAGCCATCCCAACAACAACTATGTTGGGATGACTTCCTGTCTATAGTCAGTAGTTCCAGTGATATGATTGGGATGAGAGAAGATAAGAATAGTGTTAGATTCTTTCCTGATCACTCTCCTGCCTTTATCCCAATTTAACTGGGGTTGGTGCAACAGGGGGTCATCTCTTAGCTGCCACGACCTATTTTAATATCTGAATTGTTTTTATGTTTTCTATAACGGACGCTTTTAACGTGCACGTCTTTCTTCATCGTACTAACATGGTTAATTTCAACACGAATGATGTAATAAAATATTTTGTAACAATTTTATGGTTTAAAAGAGTGTCCGTGGAGTTTCTTGCCCGTTCTTCTCCATAGGTACCTGCGCTTTGGAATGGGCAACTAGCTTCATCTTTCTGACTGACCGACCCTTTGACAATTCAAAAGTGTCTGTAATTGGTTTAGTTGAAATAAATAATTTGAGTTTGAGTTTGATGTCGGAGTAGTAGTGGCCCAGTGGTAACGGCCGCGACTTACAAGTTGTAGGTCGTAGGTTCGAACCCAGACAGACGCTTTACTTTGTGTAAATAATTTCATCATCACTGCTCTCAAAACGACGAAGGAAAACATCGTGAGGAAACCGCAATGTTCCAGAACCAAAAATTCGAAGACGTGACCTTTATACCAAGCCGCACTGGGCCTGCGTGGTGGATTATGGCCCGCCTCTTTGACCGAATGGAGACCTGTGTCCCAGCTGTGGTAACAGTAAAGGCTGATTTATTAGTCTTTTTCTCCCATACTTTTCTAATAATCCGTCCCGGCTGTCATTCGTGGAGCTTTGACAGTCGTTACGGGTCGTCAGTAGCCCGAAAGTCTGACAACCAGTCTTACCAAGGGGTACCTATCGTATTACCCAGTAACTGGGTTGTGGAGGTCAGATAGGCAGTCGCTTCATGTAAAATACTGGTATTCAGCTGCATCCGGTTAGACTGGAAGCCGACCCCAACATAGTTGGGAAAAAGGCTAGGCAGATGATGATGACTTTTCTATTAATCGTTAGTTTCATAGTCACTCCCTTTCTAGTATTAGATACTCGTACTTTGTAGATGAAATATTTGCTGGGCAGCGTAAGTAATTACTAAACATATTTTACCTCACTTAGCACTTTATTTCAAACGTTTTTCATTAGTGAACGGGAAGCAAACCTTCGTAATCCATCAACGAATTGACAAGGGATCCCGTTTTGTTTAGCCTTCATTATTTTGATGTAGTCCGGACTCAGAGATTTAAGAATCTTTTATGATAATTAAGACCTTTGGAAAATTTACGAGTACCTAAAGCTTTATGAAACCAGTGGTAGTCGTTCGGAATGATGTTTTAATAAGTACAATTTTAAGCTGGTATTTTCTGCCGAAGTACGCAGATTAACGTCACGGTTTTAAGCATCCTCGGTATTAATTTTATATTCCTTTGTTTTTTTTTTAATGTTGGTAAGGTTATGGTGGTAAGGTTTTTATTTAATGGGCAGCGTAATAAGAGAGATTTTTGCATAGTGAAACAGTGGTTGTTTCAGCAAGTGCAAGGGACACAGAATCTAAAGTTTACGTTTAGGTATTAAGTATAGGTTAAAATGAAAAAGACTCCCTTTGTCATTTTATCCTTAACTAAGAATTGAAATGTATTTTATGTGTCTAGTGGATTATTTTACTTCTTAGAAATGCCATAATAGGTGAGTACGAGTATTATATAAGATTTATTTGAGGGTAAACTGAGAGCTGCGCTCAAAGTTTGCCCTCAAATAAATCTTAGAGATAAACTATTCAGTTTGTATAAGGGCCCTAAGAAGGTACATATTTACACTGAAATCCAAATCCAACAAATTCTTGGAACTCAAATATTTCACTTCAGAAGTTGAGAAAAAGATATGACGTGGCTAAATGAGAAAGTGATACTCAGATATTGGTACAGACGCCGGCAGGTCAAGCTACCTGAAACTGTCAAATTTTCCCAATGAACCTTGAACGTTAATGGTTAGCGATAAAGTTGAAAATCTATTAAAGAAATTTGACAGATTGTAGTAGCTTTGTCTGCTGGCGTCTGTACTTCGTACCCTTACAGTAGGTAGTCACTTAAGCACTTTTCTTTGAGTGTCTGTTGAGAATTTCCTAATTGGTTCATTGCAAAAGTTTTCGCGAGGTGAACGGTGATATTTCATTCGTAAATTGCTGAGCACTTTTGTAATGAAGTGCTTGTGGAATTAATATGGTTTCGCGTGTTTTATTTTGGGACGAAGTTTCTTCGACTGTTTTTAGCTCTGAAATAATTTATTAGTATAAGTTGGTGTCGGTATGCTCGCTTCAACTGAAGCTAAGAAAGGTGCTGCAGGTGATGGAATGCCTTTTACATGTTTACAGTTTATGGATATGAAAGTGTACCTTTAATTAGAGAGAAGAGTTGGTAACAGAAACATTTCTTAGGATACTATTTATGCAAAGGGTCTCACCACAAGAAACCAGTGGTAGTCGTTCGGATTGATGTTTTAATAAGTACAATTTTAAGCTGGTATTTTCTGCCGAAGTACGCAGATTAACGTCACGGTTTTAAGCATCCTCGGTATTAATTTTATATTCCTTTGTTTTTTTTTTATGTTGGTTATAAACACTTATTTAACGCTTGTCTAAGGTCAAACTCTATACAGAGATCCTAGCCTAAACACAGAAAGTAAACGTTACGTAAATTCAAACGATTCTTCAATCGACGACACAACTAGATATCATAAAGTTTTGCAACAAATGCAAATAGTATCGCCCATACATAGTAATAAAGTCTTAAAACTAAATAAATATAAGGTGCGAAACGAGTATTTTCCATTATAAAATCGTTACGTTTACTTCGCGCGTTCGAACTTCGTAATACCGTGTTTATAAGTTCTATAGGCTAAATAACTTCATCAAAATAACTAATACACATAACACGGTTCTGTAGTAAAGGCAGTTTTTTTTTACATAGCTAACTATGACCAAACTCTCCCATAAAGAAGAATACATACTCACCCCACATACTTAATACAAATCTACCAGTACTTCACCATCCCGTGTGAGTTACAAGATGAGGTTCCATTGTCGTCACCACAGTTTGACGCATCCCCATTGTTACCGTGAGACTCAACAATGGGTATCTCTAATACGGTTCGTGTGGAATATTTGTCTTTTTGGTACCCGATTACTGGGACTGAATGGTCGTGTTTGGAAAGGTATCCTACCTAAATTATACACCGTGATCTTCACACGTTATACATACATTTTGGCAAACGCTTCTATAGCTTTAACAGATTAATTATAACAAAGGAAGTAGTACTTAAAAAGACTTCGTTACAAAGATATTTGTAATTTCATTTATTGAAATTTAATTGAGCTATGCAGTAAGATAGGGGCTTAATGTGGCCTATATTGCCGCTTAGTGCAATTAAAATAATAAATCTATCAAAGGCTACTTGCATTTCATTTGCACGTACGAGAGGAACCTTGATTTACGTCAAGGTATTTAGTTTGTATGAAAATTAACAAAAAAATAAGAATTATTTAATGTATCCATAGTGAAAAATGCCTATTTCCATGGTCTGATCTGGTCGAAGTTTATGTATATATCAGGAACACGAGAGAGAGAGAGAAAGAGACCGTAACCAGCCGTAAAGGCACCTCGAGTTTACGAAAAAGTTCGGCTTTGTACAGCCTACAGCGTCATGTCTGTTAGGTGAGGACCTAGGCAAAGACATTCTATCAGCGAAAACAATAATTAGGATAGTCAAATTTAAAAAAAAAATATTAAGAAAAATCGAAATATCGTATGGTTCCTGGTTTTATGGTGAAATTTTTATTTCTAGCGTAGCGTTTATCAGTGCACACCGTTAAAAATAGCTGTAAGTTTCCCCCTGTTTTTAGAATAAAATTAAAAACCAAAAAAAAAACCACTGTGAGTCGCCGCGGGTGTTTAACCCGCGGCGACTCACAGTGATTTTCTTTGCGGTCATTTTCATTTATTTTTTCTGACCTGATAGGGCTTTTATGGGATTGACATAAGCGTAAGCAACCGAAAAGCTTATGTCTATCCCGTTGAAAGGTACTGTAGAAATACCATACACTAAGGCGGATCACACACTACAAATCACGACGGGACGCGGGAAATGCAGCCAAATTCCACCTGCGGAAGCGCGTTTTTAGTGAATTTGTATGATACAAAATCACGCGCGGGACGCATTTTCTGCGCCCTGTCATGTGACGCGTTGTAGTGTGTGATCCCCCTTAGAAAGCGATTTCCACTTGTCTATGTCTAGGCCCCTTGTGTGTCAGTTTCATTGCATTTTTGATCAGAAGGCCAATTCTCGGTTCTCAATTATTAAAAACATTTAAAATCTAGTCCGAATCTCATCTCAGTGACAATTAATGTCAAAAACCTGTCAAAAATGTAGGGAAAATTGGGGTTATTTTTGACAGACTGAGTCTGAGATCACACTGTGAAAGATCTTAAAATTACGAGAATTGTCACCTCTGGCCAGCATTAGCCTTTACCAACCCAGAACATAAATACATACCTATATACTTCAATCCACTATCATAAATACAAAGAGAATACATACCATTTCGCGTCCTAGTTATCTCCAGAAGCAAGTAATCTTTAGGGAATCATCTAGACTCTACACGATGAGAAAACTTTCGCTATTGATCCTCCTTAACGTTCCTCTTAAGCAGTTGCTGAGACTGTATATTGATAAAGGCCATTGTTGTTGCTGACATATGCTACCGAGTTTCCTTATATGTATTTAAATAAGGGCTGATTTTTCAATCGACAGATATTTTATATTCGTGGAATAAAATTGACGACAGATTTTATATTTGTATGGAAAACTGCCAAAATTCAAAAAAAAATTATCTGGCATTGGAAACATCAGCCCTAAAGAAAATAATAGCATATTACGTATATTTTTGACTATAAGTCCAGGGGGTCTACTCCGCGGGCCTGCGGGCTGTGAATAATGGGTAGCTCACCGTCCGATCAGGACCAGGCCCGTGCCGGACGGCGCGTTGTGTTCCACGCGCGCCTCAAAGAGATGTCAGCAGAGGACGGGGCCCGATAGGGCCGAAGCCTGCCGGGGCGGCGGGATCATCCGAAAGGGTTACCGCTGCCCTGGAACAGAAAGGGCTAAGGAAGGAACACGGGTGGGTTTTAGTCAGTAAGAGTCTGACACTCCCTTTCGCTCCAACCACGCTACGAAGTTACTATTTATTTCAGTCGGTTCCGATCCTACACTCCTACACTCTTTCGACTATTGACTATGGACCCCACTGAGCCGATCCGAACTTTTTTCGCATTTTTCAATAATATTCGGTTCGGCCATGTGTCGGTCCGATCCGAACATTCGCACTTTGCACTTAGGAGTAGACCCCCAGGTTTCCTCACGATGTTTTCTTTCACTGATGTCAGTAATCATCATCCGCTTAACCTTTTTCCCAACAACATATTATGTTTGGGTTGGCTTCCAGTCTAACCGGATACAGCTGAATATCAGTATTTTACATGGAGCAACTGCCTAACTGACCTCCACAACCCAGTTACTGGGTAATACGATACCCGTAAGGTAAGACTGGTTGTCACTGTTGTCAGACTTTCGGGCTTCTGACGACCCGTAACGACAATCAAAAATCTACGAATAACAGCCGGGACTAACAGCTTAGCGTGCTTTCCTTGTTACGGACGGGTCTTGGTATGTGAACATTTTTACCTAACCACGGACCAACTGTGGCAAGCGTAGCTTAATCTGATCGATCGACTCGTACGGCTGTTATTACTTAGCCACAAGCCCTACCCTAATTGCGTAACATACAATCAATCTCAATCTGAATCATTTTGAAGGATATTGCTAATCCATTGCTTCATATGTTCAAAAAAGGTGTCATGTGTCTGCTCAACAACGTAAATAACGCAATGAATGTTGTTGAACTGTCAAAATGAAACCGATTCCGATTAATCGTGTGTTACGCAATTAGGGTGCTGTTCTATCACTTGCTCCTAATCCTTAAAAACAATCGCCACTAAACACGTTCCAATTCCGTCTTCGGGTAAAGAAAAGGGAAGAAAAGAATTCTTATCGATTTCGCAATATTGTGTAATTAAGGTTAAGTGGCTGCCAAGTGTTCGAATTAATTAAATACTTGTTTGGAAGTGCCGATGGGTCGTTTGGGCAATCTGTTAAGATGCAATAAGTGTCGTAAGCTAATCGTTGTTGGTGCTAATGTGTTTTTCAACACGTAGGCGACTTTAGTGTGGCCTGTTGGCATTGTAAGTTTAAATGACGTATACGTGCAGTCACGGTAAAGTCATGCCAAATTTATTTACCGTGTTGTAGCCATTTCAGACCACTTTCAAAAAATTACACGAGAAATTATACATACGAGGTACCTGACCATGATTCTTAGATGAAGGTTTTCTGTTTGATTTTCTTTAATAATCTGATGTCTAGCATATACTATATAAGATAAATATTAAATATAGATGGATGGAGAGGGAGAGGAAGGCCGAAGAAAAGATGGATGGATTGTGTGAGGAATGATATGAAAGAGAAGGGAGTGAATGATAGCGTGACGGTTGACAGGGGAGAATGGAAGAAGAAAACGTGTTGCGCCGACCCCAAGTAACATGGGGTAAGGGCAGGAAAATGATGATTAAATACCTATAGATAGATAGATAATAATAAAAAAAATAATAATAAAAAGTAAATATATTTCTATGCATAAATTATTTTCTGCAAATGCACAGGCAATGAGTTAAGAATTTTCATGTAACTAGGTATCTAACTATTTTAACAAGCACTAAAAGTGAATACGTTTTCCTCTTAAAAAGCTTCCAAGTCTACTAAATTAAATTCTTCCTCTGATTTATAATGAACTATAAAACTCATTAATTTAATTAGGTATAGAGAACCTGGAAATATTGCAGGTAATACATATATTTTATACGCAGTTAGGGTTGGCAGCAACCTATTTTAAACTGGACAAAATCTATTGCGTATTCGCTTGTGTAAGCTCGTTTTTCCTATACATTCTAGAAATATTATTTAGGGTGCAGTAATAGCCTCCACATCTGCATTACAGTATTTTTATCTCATGAAGCAACGCGCGCTTCACTCGCGGTAACAAATCGTACGAACACGCTGTGAATGCGCGCATGAAGACGAGTAGCGTCAGCACACAACACACACGCACACACACTTCCAACTTCGCCGTTGTTTCGGACGGTACCGAGAGCTCCTGCGCTTACACACACATTCACAGCGTGTACACTTGGTAACCACAAGTAAAGTGCGCGTCGCTCCGTAAGATTAAAATACTATGCGTCAATAATGGATAGTCAACCCTGCTACCTTGCAAGCTGGCCGGTACATATGAGAAAAGCAGATTTCACAGCTGGACAAAGGTTTTCTATATACTGTTAATTAATTCGTTATCATGGAAGATATTCCCCTAATCATCAACATAGGGTCACTGATACCTAAAAGCAAAGCAACTGAGTCCTCCATCCTTTTTTTTTTTAAAAGAAAAAAAAAAGAAAATTCCCGCCAAAATACCGTGAGCGGCCATGTTGTTTTTTCATCTACTCGTAACAGCCCTAGTTTGTTAGAAACACCGGCTTCATTCGCTGGCTATTTTCAATTTTTTTTTTAGTTTCATCACTATTAAAATTGCCAGGATTTGTTTAGCTTTTCACATGGATGAATGCGGATGGAAGCGGAGTTTACTGCACGGTTTAAAGCTCGTCCGGTGTGAATCACTGGGCTGTGCAATACTTGGGGAAAGATTTTACTTTTCACTTATGTTTTGTAAGCTATCTAAAAAGGATTACTTGTGGTAAATTTTTTAATTAAAAAGAATACTTTGTATTTAGTACAGTGTGTTTGAACTGTATGGAATAGCTATAGGGTTAGTGATAAGCTTGATAGCGGCGCTAACAATTCGGTTGTATTAATTTATTTATTTTGAAAGAATATAATTACTTTTTTTGATCTCACAAAAAACATTTTTAATTTGAATTTACTAATTGAATTTAAACAAACATTATGATGCCTATATATGTTTTAAAGGATTGGCCCACAATCGCAGTAGACTGGGAAAAGTGGAAAAAAGGAAGGAAGCCCTTCGCCCTGCATATCTCACTGCAGATCAAAGGCCTTTCTTCACACAGGCTTATAATAAACAAATAATAAAATATAATTTTTGAAGACATCTAAAAATCAGATTAAAAAATATATATATATTACTTCCTTTTAGCTACTCAAAAATGTTTATAGCACCAAAGGGAATTTGTGAGAAAAATAAAACTTCCCAAAACAGTGTTGTCGGGTACATTTGAAAACTTTTATACTGTTGTGCCTCAAAAAGCAGGAAATTTATGAAAAAGTCGGCAAAACTCGTAAAATGCTGGGACGTGTTAGTCCGGCCGTAAAGAACGCGTAAATTTTTGCGTCGCTGCGTAAATTCTTTGGCCCGTTTACACACTTAATATTAGGGTCAAGGTTGCCTCACTCTAGGTTTACTATAGCCATAGTTTGTTTGTTATATGGGTTGGTACCAGTAAGTGTCCACATTTATTGCGGCGTCAGAGGCGTTGCCGCGTTGTTCAGGTCGTCAAGGGTGCAGGTGAACGGACCTTAATCTACCGTCAAAAGGAAATAAAAAGAAGAAGCCATAGCATTAAGTAAAGACGTATTGTAACGCTCATCTTGGCTCCTTTAGTCCTGGGGTTTAAGCAAACTGAAAATGGAAGGCAGATTTTCCAATAATTGGTAGAGTTTTTAACCCAAAGGTTGACTGACAGAGAACGCCTTTTTTGGCTCCATAATTGTACACGAAACAGGATTGCCAATGCCAATTTATCAATTTCTCCAACTTGGGGAGAAACATCTGCTGATTCCCCACAAAGTCCCTTCAAAATTATTTAATTAAATAAACAATAATCAGCCTATAATGTTCCCACTGCACACTGATACAGGCCTCCTCTCGGTGAGAGGATTATTTAATTATCCCCTATAAATTGATTTACATTTATAATTATCGGTTAATGTTCTGCACTTTCTGATTTGATGTATGAAGCTAAAATCCGTTATATACCAAAAGAAAAACCGAGAGAAATCTATCGTCAGTGTCATTAATATCAAGCTTTTCCCAAACAAAATCCAGTTTACTTCGCAAGATTCGATTAAAATTATAATAACCTGCACTCGACGCCTTTCACTAATCTTTCTACCGTGAAATATAATTTTCTTTCCACATGATAACCTACGTCCAGTTTTATAAGAAGTAACAAATTATGAAGTCTATTCCCGTTTAATAAACATTTATTTATTTATGTACACACAGTAAAATACATAGGTATATGACATAATTGTAATATGAGTACAGAGGCACTGCTTATTTCTTAAGAAATGTCTTCCAGCAGACCTGCGAAAGGAGAAGTTAAAAATAAATGTAGACAATTATATACTATGTGAGAACCAGAAGAGAAAAATATGAATTCTAAAACTAAAATATAAATACTAGCTTCTGCCCGCGGCTTCGCCCGCGTGGATGTCGGAAATTATCCCACTGGACCATGCTATCGAGACAAAAAGTAGCCTATAAACCAACAAAGCATTAAGTCAGCCTTTGTATCTTTTTGGTGTGCGAAAAGTTTAAATCCTAAGTAATATTATAAATGCGAAAGTAAGTTGTTTGTTACGTTTCGCGCTAAAACGGCTCAACGGATTTGAATGAATTTTGGCACACACATAGACCATGAGCTGGGTAAGGATATAGGCTACTTTTAATCCTGGATCGCAGACGAAGTCACGGGCAATTAAATATATGTAACTCCATAACATCAGCTATCTGCCAGTGAAACTTCCGTCAAAACCGGTCCAGCTGATTCGACGATTAGCCGGAACAAACAGACAGATAGACAAAAATTAAAAAAAGGTAAAAAAAAAATTTTGTGGAGCAAACCAAAACACATTAGTGAAACCCGCATTCAAATCGGTTAAGCCGTTTCTGAGATTAGCGTGCACAAGCGTACAGACAAACATACATACAGACAAACAGGCAATCAGACAAAAATTCTAAAAATCATTGTTTTGGGTTCTATTTCGTTCATATAGCCCCCTATAATAGTTTTTCTTATACATCTTCCATATGCAGAAAGCGATCAGTTACGATTTTTTATATGTATTGATACCTACACATTATGTATAGCAAAAAATTTTATAGGTACGAGTATACTTAAATAAATACATAATACTAAAATTAACATTGTTAAAAGTTGGATGTGGGTTGTAGGTTCATAATTGGCTTTAATAGAGTGAGTAGAGATTATGTACGATCAATTTGCCTCTACAGTTTACAGCGCTATCGTTTATTAGAGATATTTACGTATCTGGTACTAATTTGAATCCTTGTTTATTATTAGTTAGCGCTCCTGTATTCAAGCGTTTACAAATTAATATACATTGGAAGGTTATTAATAACCATCTCTTCTATAATCTATTAATATTATAATATTACCTAATAGCGGTTACAAATTAATATATAACCATCCCTTCTATACTCTATTAATATTATAATATGAATAGCGTTTACAAATGAATAGACATTAGAATAGAAGAGAAGGTTATTTCGATCACGTGGGAAAATCGGTATAAAAGATAAAATATCCACACCACGCGCACGCGTCGCGTTAACTACTGCACGGATTTGGATTAACCCATAGGTTAATCCAAATCCGTGCAGTAGTTTATGCGTGAAAGAGCAACAAACATCCATCCATCCTCACAATCTTTCGTGTTTATAATATTAGTAGGAAGGAGGATTAAATTTGATTTGATTTATTTTTCTTGGCTTGTTTTTGCTCTTTCTTTTTGTTACCTTATTCTGTCCCACCGCTGGGCAAAGGCCTCCCCTACATCTTTCCAGCAACTCTTCACCCGCACCACCGGGAACCAGCCCTCGCGGTACGCCTCCAGGTGGTCTACTCCGAAGTAGTATCGGCCGAATGTTCGGCCGTTTCCTGCTACGAAGTTACTATTTGTTTCGGTCGGTTCCGACACTCCTACACTCTTTCGATTATTGACCTCACCATCTCTTTCTGGGCCAGCCTCGGCGGCGCCATCCATCTTCAGTGCTCTGTTTTAAAAAAGATAAAAAAGACGTTTTGCATCTTACTATCAACAATGTAGTATTATATAGTACCAATGAGGTTGATAGGTAAGTTTTACAATGGGATCATACCACAGAACATGGAAAAGACAGTGTTGGTCATTAGTTCGACAAACAAGTGTGCTACTTGTCATTAGGTCGACAGGTCGTTAGGTCAACAGGGCGTTAGGTCGACAGGGCGTTAGTGTGATAAGCAATGTATGTTTAATTAATATGACTTTTGAGTAATACGGTGCTCGGTACCGATAGATAGCTTCTAGATACATTATTATTAATAAAATTCGTGACGTCGAAAGTGCACAACTACTATCACGAACCGCCTTAAAAGCTGTCAGATACGGTACGTATTTTTTGTCGTAGTGCGAGTAAACGGTGGTACGCTTGGTTTATATACAAAATGTTGACAGTCAGTCATCTTGTGCAACATTAAAAGATTCCTCATCATTATCATATATATTATTTGTTCATTGCTGAACATAAGGCGAGCTAAGCACTACTGATGAAAAACAACTGGGTTCGCAGAAATATCTGTACAAAGCTACAAAAGACCAGCTGATCTATTCTGTAAAAATCTCACCGTGAAGATCTAGGTGAAGTAAGCTGTCATTCCAACTGATGCAAGGGGTTGACAGTAACAGCTCACTTCACCTATGTTTTCATGGTGAGATCTTTACAGATATGAATATGTAGGTCGGCTATTTATTAGGACATGTCATAATATTATCATAGGGTAAATTTGTTTAAAAAAAAAGATTAGAGATTTAATACAGACAAGTGTTATTATAACATATATGATTTTTTGAATGACACTATTTGACATTTTTTATTTTATTATGATAATACTTAAATTTTATGACATTTTATGATTAATTTATTTTACTGACTTATCAATGTTTATTATTAATAAGTACTAGGATTGATGTGCCTTTAGTAATTTACTTTTTATTTTGTAATTTACTTTTTTATTTTTCTGTAAACACTAAATTTGTATGCCTTACGGTGAAACGTACGTACGAAATATTATTATTGTGACATCCTGCATGTTTAATTTGCATGTATACGCATGTTTTGACAAATAAAATTATCTTTATCTTTATCAATATTAACTCATATACTGAACATCATAAAGCCTAATATTACGTGTTTGATGAGGCACATAATATACCGACAGCAAATAATCCTACTAATATTATAAATGCGAAAGTTTGTATGGATGTATGGATGTTTGTTACTCTTTCACGCAAAAACTACTGAACAGATTTTGACGAAATTTAGCACACAGATAGTTTATAACCAGGATTAACATATAGGATACTTTTTATCCCGACATTCCCACGGGATCGAAACTTATGCGGGTGAAACCGCGGGGCGCAGCTAGTCCTGTATACATAAGAAATGTAATATCAATGAGCCGCTCAGTAAAACGTTGCGATCAGAAACTGATAATGGAAACGTTTCAATCAAAGCGTTCTCCATTCATTTATAATTTGAAGGGTATTTTCAAATCATTCTGTGTAAAAATTTTACGTAGGTTTTGGTTTTGTTGGTAATTAATTCCTTAATATTTTGCTTTGTGGATTTGTGAATTATTTTTAACCGACTTCTTAAAAAAAAAGAGGATGTTCTCAATTCGGAAGTTTGTATTTTTTTTATGTTTGTTCGCGCATAACTCCGTCGCTTGCCAACCGATTTAAAAAAAAAAAAATTGTTGGAAAAGGGTAACTATACTTTCCACTATAGTCCCATGAAAATTTTATCGAAATCGGACAAGCGGTTTTTGAAAAATCAACGAAAATAAAAAAAAAAACTATCGCAACAAAAAAGCGAAAAATAAAAACTTGTGGTGTCTTTGGTTTTTATATTTCGCCACCGACTTCCGTAATTAAAGTTATTTTTCACTTTGTAGTGTTTTTATGGAAGTCGTTTGTTGTTTTTTTTTTGTAAAAAAGTTTTTATTTTTCTGTAGCGGGATAAATAAATGTGGGTGGAAATCAAAATCAAAATCAAAATAAAAAAAACTATCGCAACAAAAAAGCGAAAAATAAAAACTTGTGGTGTCTTTGGTTTTTGTATTTCGCCACCGACTTCCGAAATTAAAGCTATTTTTCACTTTGTAGTGTTTTTATGGAAGTCGGTTGTTTTTTTTTTTTTGTAAAAAAGTTTTTATTTTTCTGTAGCGGGATAAATAAATGTGGGTGGAAATCAAAATCAAACGTCATTTATTAAAATTAGGCGGAGAATCAGCACTTTTTGAACGTCAAAATTACAAAAGACAGTCCTCCAAAAACGCCCGACCTTCACAAATCTTGAGAGGATGTGTGAAACCCGACTAGCGGAAGCGGAAGGGACGCAGGAAGCACATAATATCTTATTAGTGATGTTCTGCAGAATGTTCAGGTGAGTAGCACTCGCAATCGGCATGCGTGTATGACCAGGTGTATGAACGTGAACAAAGGAAAATGAGTATCTAAGGACCGTAGCACGTGGCGTTCTGTAGTTTCTGCCAACCGCCATGAGAAAAAGGCGTAAGTATATGTGTATATGTGTACGTATGTGTGGAAATCTTCATGAAGAACTTCTCAATAAGATGGCATAATTATGTAATACAAGACTGGTCGATGTGGCGACGCTTGGATGAGGCCTTTGTCCAACAGTGGGCGTCGTTCGACTGAAATGATTACGATAATGATGAATGCATATTAATGGGTTAGGAGAATTAGGCTACAAGAACTACGGGGCAGATCATGTTATATAGCACTTAAAATCCCTATTGATTTTACTCGTAAAAAACGACACGTACGCACGTCTCGTACTCGCTCAAAATATATAATTATAATCTCATCACTTCTGTGCGCTAGTGTACTTTTTAACGTTAGTGCGTAAAATTTGCCAATTGCAGAAATGCACACTAATAGGTGAACTTCGTGTGAATCACCTACAGATACCTAAAATAATTTTTTAATATATTTAAAATTAAAATGTGTATATTCACCCGGTTCAGGCAAAACGCAGCACGAATTAACCAATAATCCGATTTCAAATATTAAATTAATGATATTCAATAATTTATTCTCCATTACCAAAATTATTAGCTATTACCCAGTGTCCAAAAGCTCATTAAACGGTTATCAGAATCTATCATTAAGATGAACACTGTGCACAGAATTTCGGTTAATCCGTCTTAACATGAAATTAGTAGTTAATTCACAGAAATTCAATCGTAATAAGTGCCTTCCTGCGAATAATCATAATTGCCATGACTGAAAGACGATGGATATTGCTATGAGCCCTTTAGAAAAGCTAGCAAAGAAAGCTATTTTTTGAAGTGAAAACTTCTTTAGCAGCGTTGTGCACTTTTGTTGTGATGGGTAAAAAATGTTAAAGTCGCGTCAGGACACGTGACATCGAAAATGCGTAAGACGGAGCTCGCGTCAGGACACGTGACCTGATTGAAAATTCGTAAGACGGAGGGAGAGTAGACCGCATTCCAAAATATTAAAAATGCACAACGTTAATATTCAAGTTTTCACTCCCGGAGTGCAACCCGTTTTTTTTTCTTTTATGCAGTCTTCACCCAGACATGTTGCGCCGACCACTGACCTCAAATAAATTGCGATAAGGGCAGGAGAATGGTGATGATGAATGATGGTCCAATCTTCACCCAGTGTCGGTTTTAACACTACTGACACCCGGGCGAGATTTCTGCGATTTCAAGAATTTGAACTCTTTTCGCATCAACTCTCCCCTTAGTTCACCACTGCGAAGTCTTGGGCGCCCCTTCTTGTCTGGTGTCCTGGGGACCACCCAGGCACAACTGCGTCCTACCTTAATCCGAGTACTGTATTCACCATTCTTGCTCAATACGGCTCCCTTCACGAGGTTCTTTCGACCTTTCTTATATTAAGTTTGGAGTTGTGAGGAACAGGATTTAAAGTTCACTCATCCTCCATAGAAAAGGGAGGATCCTCCGACTAGACGGGTGTTGTGTCTGGCGGGCAATTGCCCCACGACTGATGTCGGGAAGTTTTTATGTGTGCTAATTGCGCGGTAAACTCTGCTTGCGAGATGCAGGATTTTCGTGACGTCAGTATGACGCGTTGTTCGCATGTGGCGTTGTAGATACCGCTACAGTGTAAAATGTCAATAATTTATCAAGAAATAATGCTCTTGCTCTTGTTTTGAGTCTACATTGTTTAAGTATAAATCCACCTTCTGGTCCTAGAACTAAGTCTCTCATGGGACTTATGTATTTTTTGGAACTAAAGTCTTTTTTTGGACTTAGGTCTGGTGACCAGCTAATGTTAGAAGCGATTGCCACTTATTTGGCGAAAACTTTTATCTGTGTTCCACACTTCCTCTAATGGTACTGTTTGTCATATTTTTTATGTTTATTGGCAGTAACTGTGGACATTTTGGCAGCGCAAAATATTTAATTTTTCGTTACTTTTCACATGAAAAGGAAAAATCGGTTTTATGGTTTATTTATCTGCTCTGCTAGTCGTTATTATCAAAAAGAAAGACCGATTGCAAAATTAATACTGAATGGTATTATTAACAAAACTTCAGTACCGAAAGCACTAAAGTTTTGATGTACGCTTCAAAGTACTTCAAAGTTATCAAAAGCTCTGAAAACCACATTTCCTAAACGCAATAACATCTAAAAGCCTAATTATAAGTTAAGTATTTTGTTAATGTTCGTCATTATAAATCTAGAGGTACCGTACACGGACCGAACAGTCTTTTTGTGCTGTACTCTGGAGAAAAAAAAATGTGCTTTCATGCATTTTTTTTGCCTCTATAGTCAGTAATTTCAGAACAATCTGCAGTAAGTATAATAATCTGCAGATAGATTGCCTTTAGTGATTGAGCATCCCTCAGACATACAAATACCTTGAAAAATTGTGAAAGTAAATAATGTTTCCATACGTTAATACCAAGACCATATTGTTATGATGAATCATTCATCAATCTTAGTCAGTGATATACTGGGATACCTAAAGCCCCATTTACACGATGCAAGATTCTAGCATACAATAAAATTAAAGTAACAAATGACTTACATCGTCTAAACACTGTTAAGACGGTGCATTAACTTTATTCTCGCTTCAACTTATGGTGTGCCACAGGCAATTAAATCGCACCATATAGGCTATACCAGGCTATAATCAGGCTTAACACTCAGAAGCTAGTGAATAATATAGTAGCTTGCAAAGTTAGAAACACGTGTTCCGCAGTAACACGCGTAGAAGATGTTTATTTTTACTTCAAGTTTATACATTTCTATAGTCTACGACAAGTGCGCAGACATACCTAAGGTCTGTTAAGTAATAAGACACGTGTCTTACTTACGAAGCAGTTCAAATGTTGTGGTTTTGTACTAGCTTTATCCGTCAATGTGTCATGCAAAGCCTGTTTTATGTTTCCGGTGGTAACCATATAAACAAGGATTGAATAGTATTAAAAGAGAATAATGAAAAAAACGTCGTAAGTGGCGCACATTTTTCTTATTTTTTTATGCTTTTACGATCAATTGTCTTCGTTTCGTCGTCTGACTCGAGTCTAGTATCTGCCGTAGATAACTCTACGGCAGATACTAGACTCGAGTCAGATTATAATTGACGAGACAGTTTATAATTACACATTCCTCCAATAATATATCTATACAAATATTTGAAATAGGTACCTATGGAACGAGCAGGAATGAAATTATCCGGAAAAGAACCGGAGTAGCCGACATAGCTTGCAAAGTAAGCAAACTGGAGTGGCAGTGGACTGGTCATGTTTGTCGAAAGACCGATGGCCGGTGGAGCAGACGAGTCCTAGCGTTGAGACCGCGTATCGGCAAGCGTAATGTGATGAGACACCCCTCCGCTGGATGGACCGACGTCCTTAAGAAGATGGCTGGCAGACTGGATACGAAAGGCGGAGGACCGGTTGAAGTGACGCAGCCTAGACTCTCCTAGGCTGAGTCACTTCACCCTGTCGGCAGTCCAGCTGTGGACTACGATAGTCTGAGTTGTTGATAGAACAAGCAGTAGAGAGGCATGCAATTTTTAATTAGACGGTCTAATTTAATTACAATGTTTAACCCTTACCACCGTAATATCACACGGGTATATACGATATCGCTAAAAGTTAAAATAAATAATTCAGGATAATTCACTCTGCGCCCATTTGGATTTATTTTGGATTAGGTCCATTCGACCCTTGGTTAGCCTTACTGACTGAGTTGATACGGATTGGGCGGTGGTCTAAACTAAATTTTAAATTGGTAAGAACTTTTACATTTTTAATTACTTGTTTACAAGAAGGTAGACAGAAATCTATCTTGTGTTTTGTCTGACCGTCAGGAGAGAACCAGGTCCAACGACGATGAAGCTTTTTGTGGAAAAAACTATTGCTTACGCTAAGGTTCTGGCCAAAAGCAAATTCTAAAAGGCGCTGGCCACGCTCATTTCTGCCTCCCGTACCATCTGGTCCCAGGATATTGGTGTTGTTGGATGTTATTCTGGGACCAATTTTTGCATTATAGTCGCCCATGACTATATAGCTAAAAGTGCCAAATAAATCATTCAAGATAATTCACTATGCGCCCATTTGAGTTTATTTAGATTAGGTCCATTCGACCCTTGGTTAACCCTAGTTGATACAATAATCATTTTACTGCGAATCTAATACCTTTCTGTAGGTTAATGACCTCGAAATAGGTTAGACTAATGTTAGTGCACTATTAAGTTTTAATGGGCATACAATGTTGGACTAATTCGCTTTTATTATCAGGGCTTTGATAATGAGTTTATTATAAGTTCTTGACCTCGTTTATTTTTAATAACAATATACTCCCGACCGAATTTTAGTAGTGGCCAACCATAACGCAGACTAGTCGAGAAGGTACACATGCGATATTATATTACTTAAGTGTGTGTGAGACACAGTTGCACTCTCTGTTTTTTAAGGGGAAATTTGCCCACGAGCAAAAATTTGCCTCTCACATCAACTCTATGAAAGTGCAGCTTTGTCACATCGCTACATGCGCGACTTTCATGCAAACCCATAGACTTGATGTGAGAGAAAAATTTGTTGCGAAGACAAAAGTTGCTCGTGGGCGCCCTCCCTTACTTTCATAATCCGATGGGACGGCAAGTCCACACGATGGGGATCAGGCGCAGGACCAACGGCTTCACGTACTTAACGAGGGACGGTGGTGTTACACCACGATGCACTAGTAGACTCTAAGCTGCGACTGAGAACCAGCCAAACCAGTACCAACGAAGCAATAAACCTTGCTGTAATTTTTGACCTACCGTAGGACACAGTAGGTCTCGTTATCGATATACCCACAGAGATACCCAGAGAGAATGAGCACTGAACATTTTGGAGTAGGCGAATTCTTGAATGGTGACCACAGATCGACGCCTTCAGACTAGGTGGAGTGGCGATCATCACAGGATGGCTGGTAGCAGCTGTGTAAGAGAAGTAGAAGAGTGAGAAATGGCGTGCGGTCGATGAGGGCTATGCTGCAGTGGACAGCTTTAGACATTAGTGTACCCTAATCCTGTATCATCAGCTAAGGCACGGTTGGCGCAGTGGTTAAGCGATTGACTGCTGCGCTGCGTGTCGTGGGTTCGATTCCCGCACGGAACAAATATTTGTATGACCTACATGTATTTGTTCCGAGTCTGGGTGTTTTTCTATCTATAATATGTATGTATTTACAAAAAAAAAAAATTGTATATAAGTAGTTTATCAGCCATCTTGTTACCATAACACAAGCATTAGGTTGCTTAGCTTGGGACAAATGGTGCTGTGTGAAATGTCCAGGGATATTATTATTATTATAATGATGATTTCTTTCTGAATGAGTAAAAATTATATAATCATATCTTGTAAACATTAGAGATTTTGTAATTATATCATTTATATTACTTACCCGGTAAATTTTGTTCCTTAAGGATACATTTTCCACAAGTAAATGTCTCAGCTATTATCAACTATTTTGATTATGATTCTTGACTATGACACAACCAATAGTCTACTATCTATCCTAAAATAGTCACAGCATTCTGTTTATGTTTATCTACCACAAGCATATACTACTACGGCATTCATTAAACAGTTTAACACGCACCAACTTTTTTATCACTCACACTCACACTCACACACCCACACACTCACCTTCCCACACATTCACTCACCCACACACTCCTCACGAACCCTCCTTCCTATTAATAAGATTGAAAACATTGTCTAGTTTTAGTATACGGGAAACCATAATAACATTGTATATTTGGGGCGGAGACCTGGTGGCCTGAAATACAGGCTTCGGCTTAGGTTAGGCACCAGTCTCCCACAATATTTTTCATTAGGCCATGACTGGACAATATTGTTTTTTTTTGTTATTATTTTATAAGAATATTGTGGTGAGAAAATAAATTATTATTAATTATCCGCTCACATCAAGTCTATGAAAGTGTAGTCTTTATCGCGTCGCTACATGCGTGCACTTGCATACAAAAGGATGGCGTATTCCTTTGCCACGCAGAACTTAAATGGGCTTTAAACTAAAACTACTTACTTAGGGAAAATCGGCCTATAATGTTTCCACTGCCGGAAAGCAGGCCAGCACCCTAATTGCGTAACACACGATCAATCGGAATCGGTTTCATTTTGACAGTTCAAAAACATTCATTGCGTTATTTACGTTGTTGAGTAGACACATGACACATTTTTTGAACATATGAAGCAATGGATTAGCAATATCCTTCAAAATGATTCAGATTGAGATTGATAGTGTGTTACGCAATTAGGGTGCCGGTCTCTGTCAGCTGTTGGTCTGGTAAGGTTTCTGTGATAGTTAGATTTTTTAAAGTAATGCGGACAGAGACGCAGGCAAAAGCTAGTGTTCTTTATTTATAATATCTTGTTTTATTTTGTTATGCCCTAGACTAGGACGGGACGTACTTATACGTCGAAACTGAAAAGTTAGTATTAATTAAACTTGTTCTAACGCTCATAAATACAAGCTCTCCCAAGTAATAAACGAACTACTGAATAATATTATTTTACGAATAAATAAACTCCTTGCATTTAATTAAACAAGTTATTTACTTATAGAACATAATTACTCGCGTTGAATTAAGTTAGCCTTTTACTTTTAATTGAAAATTTATATATTTCTTCTCTCGAGTCGGCACGTGTTAAAAAGCTTTTGCCGTGGTAAATAGACAGAAATAAAGAAAAGAGATGTTTTAAGACCCGCACAGGAGGATACAAACTAAATAACATTATCTAAAAATAATCAAAAACATGTATGAGGGCATAGGGCTCGTACCTCAGCATTAAGTGTCGCAGCTGTGGTGTTCTGGAAATAGCAGAATCAGCAATCAGCCAGCTCAGGGACACGCACCCTGGGTAGTCCACTTGCTGATAATGGCACGTCATGAATGTCGTACGTTTAGTAAGAAGAGGAAGAAATATAAGAAGTTGTAGATCCCGTTGTGATTTTCTTCTTTGATATGATCGTTCAGGGAACCGAACCGACGAAGTGCCCCAACTATCGATCGAAGAAGTGCACCAACTATTACTACCTTCAACATTGTAGCGTTATAGTTTTAAAGATAAAGGCTCTCCCCCACAGACACGTTATTATCGGTCGATAATATCGGATGCGTTATTGCGATATCTGTTTTCAGTGCATTTTGTATTAGGACGGCCACGAAGTTACACCGCACCGTGCGCCGCACCGTGTAGATCACACCTAAGATTCATCATTAAATCTCACCCTCATAAAACGAGCTACTCTTCTTATTCCTTCTCTGTCCATGCTGTAAGACTGTGGAACTCACTGCCGCCTAGCATTCGTGATTTAAAAACTATTTCTCTATTTAAACGTCGATTAAAAGAGCATTACCTTTCCTCTATACCGTGAGTATTTGTATATATGTTTATATATATTTTTTTATTAGATATGTATTTATTTAAGTATACTTTTATATATATACTAGCTGCGCCCCGCGGTTTCACCCGCATAAGTTTCGATCCCGTGGGAATGTCGGGATAAAAAGTATCCTATATGTTAATCCTGGTTATAAACTATCTGTGTGCTAAATTTCGTCAAAATCTGTTCAGTAGTTTTTGCGTGAAAGAGTAACAAACATCCATACATCCATACATACAAACTTTCGCATTTATAATATTAGTAGGATATTTTTGCATTATATGTGTAGGTATATTTAATATTTTAGTTTTAGATTTCACACGTTCATATTTATCTCTTCTTGTTCTCACACACTATTGTCTACATTTCTTTTTCACTTCTCCTTTCGCAGGTCTGCTGGAAGAAATTTCTTAAGAAATAAGCAGTACCTTTGTACTCATATTATAACTATGTCATATCACTATGTATTTTACTGTGTGTACATAAATAATAAAATAAATAAATAAAATAAGTTACACAATGCTACTAAAATAACGTTTAAATAGATGTGAGCCGCTTGTTTTCCTCCGCCCTGCGATATTCCAATATAAGTTCTTACAACATTTCGATCGTATGCGGCCTACGCTTACGATCTTACAGAGTTATAAAGTAGTAACGTGTAGTGCGGGCGAAGGGCCTGTAGTGTAGATTACACGCACACGTTAGAAATATCGGACGGTAAAAACGCAGCTGTGTGGCCAGGAATCGGGACGCATTATCGCAATAACGCATCCGACATTATCGTCCGATAATAACGCGCGTTGGTAAAATTACCGACACATTTTTATTTTTTTTTGAAAAACGTTACCCCACACTAGGAATTACTCCTGTATCGTGGGTGCGTTCACAAACATTTAAACTCACATACACAAACAGCCAGACCCGGAACAACTACTTGTAGGCCATACAAATATTTGTTCCGTGCGGGAATCGAACCCGCGACACGCGTCGCAGCAGTCAATCGCATAACCACTGCGCCAACCGTGCCGTCTAACATAATACTTTGTTATCTGAAATTATACTTAAAGTAGCACTGATACACCTCAAAATGATGTTAAGGCTTCCTCAAGTTAAAGCAACCTCATCAAACTTAATGTGGGTGCATGCCTTTTATATTTTCCACAAATAAGACACGTAGGGCCTTAAAGCCAGCGCACCTGGGTTTATATGGTAATGAATATTGCACCGTTATGCTGAACATATACTAGCTGGGATTACGCCGGTGTTTCCCGAGGTTAGCCGAAGTTTTACGAAGAGAGGGCGGTATTGAAAAACTGGAGTGGGAGTTTTTGTGGGAAGTTTACTTTAGGATTATTTAATTATAGGTACTACGGTTGTACTTTAGGGGTTTTTACTGACGCCATCTTTAAAGCTCTTAACGTGATACGAAACGGTAAAACACAGGCTTAATGAAAATAAAACATAAAGTTATGTACGAGATCAAATTATATAAACAGGCGAAACTTCACAGACGTGTTGGTTATCGAAATCTACGAAGTGCTTTATTACAAACAAACAAAAAACAGCTGACTTCAAAGTCAAATCATATATTTCAAATAGGCACATAAAAGGCACTTTTGTCATGGCATCAAAAATTACAATAAAATAAAATTGATTCTAGTCGCCCCTTCTGAAAGTTGGATTTCGTATGGAGAAGAATGGGCAAGAAACTCCACCGTTACCTACTCTTTTAAAATGTTTTACAATAGGTAAAAGACTTCGGGTCAACGGCCGCTGTCAGTGTAGTTACTTGAAAATATGAGTTTATACAAAGTAAACATTCTTTGTATACTGAGTCCTGCCTGCACTTATGGCAATAAACTGTTGATGTCACCTTCATACCTCAACATTAATCATAATAAAAAGTTTAATACTCAAAGGCGATCCTTATCTCAAATGAGAAAAAAAAACAAAACTAACATAACACGATCAAATTACAAAGTTCTATTATTTCAAAACACTTTATAGAGCAAAGTGCACTCACAATTCGGTCGGGTAATAGCGAACTTGTCAAAGGAGTTTTATATCGAGTGGCTATTCGGTGGAGCTAGCACCTGAGTTTTACGATAATGAATATTACGGGATGGCTTAGGGCGAGGTTATCCCGAGGGTAGTGCTTTGTAGCGATACAAGAGGGAATTTTGGATGTGAAAGTCGGATAGATCGGCGGTCGGTTATCAGAATTTGTTCTTATGGAGATAGCTTAGTAGTAAAACCTCAATATTTTATACCATGCTTTTATAAAATAAATTATACAAGTCTACGGGCCCTGATGTGACTTACAAGTGGTAGGTCGTAGGTACAAACCCATTCAGGCGCTTTACTTTGTGTAAATTATTTGATCACTACTGCTCTCAAAACGGTGAAGGAAAACATCGTGAGGAACCCAACATGTCTTAAAACCAAAAATTCGAAGATAATTATGTGACATTTACCATTTTGTAGTACTACAGTATAATTTACTTAGAAAGTTACATTAGACTAATGGTTAATGTGACTTTCTTAGTTGGTATTACTTATGTACCTACTTAACAAGTTTATTTCAAAAACATCCTGAGGAAACCTGGACTTATAATAATAAACCTGAAATCACCCATCCGCCTTAAGCAAGCGTGGTGATCAATGCAAAATCATGAAAACGATACCGATGAAAATTTTGGATATTTTTTTGCGGCCGTATCTTAGTTTTTCATTTTAACCTTACGTTTTTCGTTTTTACGGCTTTAGCACCCTCGAAAACCATGAAAACGACACCCATGATTAAATATTTGAAAATTTTCGTAGCCGCCATCTTGGATTTTCATTTAGAACACACTATCGACTTTAGCACCCTCGAAAACCATGAAAACTATCTCTCTTTCAGTTTTTTTTTTCTATTACGTACAATAGAACGAGACACAGAGAGAGAGAGAAATGAAGCATGAAGGGGGCATAACTCTTTTTTGTAATTTATTTATTTGTTTAAACTTATCGCACAAAAACGTGCAAAGGCGGACTTAATGCCTTCGGCATGCTCTACAACCAAGGGTGGTGAAGAGATTAGATGACAGGTGCTTCGGTTATTTGACGATTTCTACCAGTTTACACCTACCACAAGCCTCGTTAAAGAACTTCATTCCAATTATAAACAACAAAGGTTAAACGTCGCACTAAAAGCACCTCTCCACACACCCTTCACACAGCTATTTATCTAGTGGACCAAAGGAATTTATAACGATGGAAAATATGCAACTGCTACTCGCATTACCCATATAGGTCGTGAGGTAACTATGATAAAATGTTTCCTATGAAGAGCTTTCGCTTGTATAATGTGTATTTACTTTGTGGATAAAGGATGCTCCTTTTAGTCAATTTATCTGTATTAAATATGACATGTGTTCCATTAAAGGTAAATGCGCTGTTAGAGAGGAAAATCGTCAAAGATGTAAAAATATAAGACTGAAAATGAAAAGAATTTGCAGATTTGTTGATCACTTAATATGTTAATATTTGAGGTATTCTACTTAGAGCACTGATTTTAGCGGCACCTTAAAAATTTCACTAACCGCATCGAAACAAATGTTTGGTTCCTAGGAACAGTTTAGCAATATTATTTTCATTCCATTTCACAATAACCAAGGCACCAATCAGCCTTATAGCTTTATTTCCATGTCTAAAACTAGGTCCAAATATCTTATTTTTACATAGCCAAATGATCCTTACACAGACGGAAAAACTGCCAAAACCAGTTGACCTAAGACAAAACGGCCACCATATTGAAATCGCCAAAGCATTCAACCCTGACCTGCTGAATGACATGTTTGCTGATCTTACCTAACATACCATAAAACCGAAAGCAATCCACGGTGAGCTTGTTCCACCCTGTCCTACCCTGTTGTACCCTGTTCAACCCTAATAAATCTACCTATGTCCCATTTAGGATTTTTGTTTACATTGCCATTTCGTGTTTCGAATACCTCACTTGCTTCGGACGTATTTTTGCACGAGTGATGGGCTTTTGTTTTTTTTGGTAATCTATCGGTGTGAATGGGTTTATTAACCAGCACCGTAATTGAGTAACAAACTATTGATCTCAATCTGAATGATTTTGAAGGATATTGCTAAAATTTGTCTGCTCAACAACGTAAATAACGCAATTAATGTTGTTGAACTGTCAAAATGAAAGAGTGTAATAGTGTGTTACGCTATCACGCCGCACCCCGCAGATGCCAAGTGTAAGTGTACAACGACAGGCAAAATAAACACGACAGTGGGCTCTCCGAAATAATGTTCCGCAAATGTTGATAGACGCTAATTTTACTCCAACGAAAACCTATTGAAAATTCAGGATTGAATATTAAAGCTTATCATTAACTTTTCATTCCGTTTAAAAGTCGCTTTGTCCTCATGTTGCATACGTTTATTTATAAATTAAATTAATTTAATTTATACTATCTCATAGTTCGTATTTGGTCAGCGAGTTTAATTTTCCAAAGTCACACAGTGGGTGCCTGAAGACGGACGTCGCGTCGTCACCGAGGCAGGCCTAAGAAACGCTGGCGTGACAATTTGGACTCATTCCTAACCGATTGGACGGAGAAGGCACAGCACAACGAAAGGTGGAAGAATATGGGGGAGGCCTTTGCCCAGCGGTGGGATAACATAGGCTAACGGAAGAAATAATGTCATAGTTCCAAACGTGTGTAATTTATAGATTAGAAAAAAAATCATAGTTCCAAACGTGTGTAATTTACATATTAGAAAAAATGTCATAGTTCCAAACGTGTGTAATTTATAGATTAGAAATTTTCTTAACGATATTTTTAGTTTTGCATCAAAACGAAACTGGTTTTTAGATTTCCGATATTTGAAGGACTTCTCAGTGTTCATACCGTAAGCAGTATGAACGCAGCAATCCACTTTACGAATAGTTCTGACTTAATATTTTCCTAACATGAAAATATGGTTTTCAATGTTCAGGCATCTGGTATGAAGGAGTGGGTAATAGCCGGTTGGACTATTCAATAATAGAGAAAACATGAAAATATACAACCTAAACATTGACCTCAGAATTTTAAATATTATACGTCTAGTTTAACCCTTCATTTATGTTGGAACGTAGATGAACGTGAGACACAATGGCTTTTTAATTGTGTCTGTAATTACGACATTCATCGGGTTAAGGGTCGACGCGATCAATCTGCCTAGATTTTTCTCAACTATGTTGGGGTCGGCTTCACGTCTAACCGGATGCAGCTATTTTACATGGAGCGACTGCCTATAATGACCTCCACAATCCAGTTACTGGGTAACACGATACCCCCTAGTAAGACTGGTTGTAAGACTTTTGACCTGGCTACAGTCAAAGATCTACTAACGACCGGGACAAAAAACTTAACGTGCTTTCCCAGGCACGAAAGCGTCTCGATATGTAATGGATGATCACCTATTCAAGAACAGACCGCGGCAAGTATAACTTTACCTTTGATATTTTAGCTATGAGCTCGTCCAGTTTAAGGGTCGACTAATGTGATGCAATTAGTTATCAGTTATTTCAGGACTCCCGAGGTATCAATTTGTGTGATAAAGTTCTACAATATTCTCAAAAAAACTTTTACAAAACAGCATTAAAAACAAACTGTAATCAATTTTTCAAAGCCCACTTCTACAAACGACAACATAAAACAGAAATTTCCACATTTCCACCTTTCCACCCTTGGGTTTGAAACGTAAAACAAACGTTAATTGGGTTCCGTCGGATGATTGCGTTCATCAAAACTTCGGGGCAAGCGTGTTGCGAGTTCCGTAGGTACCAGGCGGTCGATAGTGCTGCAATTAAGTATGTTGATCACGTTCATGGACGTGTCAGCAATTAGGAATTGTTAAGTGATGTCGGAGGTGCGAACGTGTATCGAGGTATTTATGCTGTTGTTAAGAGGAAATGAATATAGGAAGGTTTACAATACTGCTTTATTACTAAAACATAATTCGTAGGTATATTTAATATTTTTGGTTTCCTCACAAACTTTTCCTTCACCGTGTTGAGAACAGTGGTTATAAAATAATGTACAAAAACTAAAGCGCCTGTCTGGGTTCGAACCTACGACCGTTACCTTACGAGGCTAGTGAGCAGTGAGAGGGGCAGTGGTGACTTCTCATGATTCTTTACTGATCCTAATTAACATAAAAACGTTTAATAAAAAAAAAACGTGTGCGTCTCGGGACACCCGACAGAAGTGAAAACTTAAACTAATCTATGGTATATGTCTATCGCACACTAAACACTGAGTAGAGAGAGGGGGAAGCGTCTGTCCGAAATACGACTAGCGCTGTGGGTTAGAGTGAGAGAGGAAGAGCCTGCCTACCGCTACCGTATGCGTGAGAGAAAGGGAAGCCAGACAGACTGGCGCCGTAACGCGTTACGTTACGAAGCGGTTTACTAAGTGATAACTTCTTATGGGAGGGTTCCCTTATGAAGTTATCACTTTGATTAATTTTATTTCAGAACCAAAGTCCTAATAATCTTTAAACAGACAAGAGTCAATTCACACTTCAAAAAACCAAATAACACGAACAGCACCGAATCACGCCGATTCTAACGCTCGCATTTGAATGTGTAAACACAGGAATGTACCCGAAACGTTGGAAACTGTGGCAATGTATGCAAAAAACTTGAATGACACCGCACAGCAATAAAACCGACCACCAACGGTTTACACTTACATACTGAATAAAAAAATATACCGTAGAGTGTATTTTACCCTTAATTTACTGGGTTCTGTATTTTACTACCTTTAACAGAAATCATGGTAGGTAGCGACTGTTTCTGTAGATGAGGGAAAAATAATAATTTTATCTACAATGTCTTTTTTTGAGCTGGTGCGACGTTCTGGTATTGGACGACCATATAAAGAAAGAATGTTTTTTATTCTGTATGAAGAATCCTGTTGATTCCGTATTTATGTTGAATATATCACTTCACTGGCTCACTACCACAGCAAGCGCCATGGTATATAGCCTGCTTCACTTTGTATGTTTCCCGCCATTCCTCAGGACTGACAGATGACGTTAGTGACAGCAGCTACCCCGCTTGTGTGGATGAGACAGTGTTTACATATCTATTTAATAGATACACTACATTGCACAAACCAAACGCATATCTATATTATAAAAATAAATCGCTGAATGCGTTGCTAAGCGCAAATCTCGAGAACAGCTGAACCGATTTCGCTAATTCTATTTTTAGAATATTCCTTAAGTACGAGGATGGTTCTTACTTAAAAAAACATGTAAGAAAGCTGCTTCACGCGGACGAAGTCGCGGGCAAAAGCTAGTTACAAATTAAAAAAAGACAAAATATACACATATAACGTAGTCTCAAGCCTCGTACGCAAGCATATACTTAGACAGTTGTTGTCAATTTTGTCCATATCTTTTTGAAGCATCTTCTGCTTTACTCGTTTCAGCAAGAAACTATATCTAATATACTAGCTGCTGCCCGCGACTTCGTTCGCGTGACATTAATACCTTTTGTTTTTTTTTCTCAAATAAAACTAACCTAAGTTACTCCTTATAACATCAGCAATCTGCCAGTGGAAGTCCCGTCAAAATCGATCCAGCCGTTCCAGAGATAAGCCGGAACAAACAGATAGACAGACAGACAGACAAAAATTGAAAAAAAAAATGTTATTTAGCCAATAAGCAAGGTGGCAGTGGGATTGAATACCAAGGGTCCAACTGACGAATGGTAACTAACTATTTAAATTCACCTCAACCAAATACATTCTGCACTATAACCACTTTGCGACCACCATTGTTACGGTTGCAAAGTACTTTTCTTGGAACAAAGTTCTTTAACGGAGCTTACAGTAGGAGTAAACTGGGAGAAATCGTCACGTAACGAAAAAGCGTTATGCCCCGTCCATGTGACTTTTTTACATGTAAGAGACTCTCTCTTTTTCTCTTTCTACTACACATAAAAAGAAGAAATATAGTTTTCATGGTTTCGAGGGTGCTGAAGCCGATAATGAGGTCAAAATGAAAATCCAAGATGACGGCTACAAATAATTTCACATTGGTACTCATGGGTATCGTTTTTCAGGTTTTCGAGAGTGCTGAAGCTGATAATGAGGTCAAATTGAAAATCCAAGATGGCGGCTGCGAAAATTTATCGTCATTTTGAAATTTTCGCAGCAAAACATCTCTAGCTCATATTAATCGCGTAGGCGCCATCCCCAACCTATGAAGCCAAATTTTAAACACACAAAGTATGAACCGTTGACACGCAAGAGGAATCCTGAAGTAACCTACAATCCCGGACCAACCACAAAGGTCTGAACATTCAAGGAATTCTAAAAAACAGGAAACATTCGGTATTTTGGTATTTCTCACTTTTTATTCGGAACCAATACAAATTCCGGAAGCATTGGTAACATTCGGCCACTAGAATTTATATTGAAAAAAAAAAGTCCAATAAAAAAAATGCTTTTTGGATAGCGTAATCAATTCAACCTTTTTGCGGCCCACTGGACACAATTTGAAGACAGAATGGGGACTTTTCAACTAGAAAATAGGATACAATTGTATTGATTTTAATTCTTTATTGTCAATACCAAATATGGATGCTTTGTCACAAATAAATGTTCGGACAGAGGTAGCCTTTTGTTCTCAAATTGGTTTTGATTCGTTCAGTGCTTTGGAAATTTTCAATTTGATAATTTCAAAGGAATTTCGTGGTAATTTGCGTTGTTTTTGATAAATCAATGATTTAATTTGTGCGTCCGTTCACTATTAGTTTTCATTATGATCATTAATTGTGGTAAATCAATTGCTAGGTATTTATTTTTGTGCTACGGGGGGCGTGATAGATTACCGCTCCCAATTAATGGTAATTATTATAATTTATGTGACCTTATGGCCTCGAGATTTTAAAAGGTTATCCGAGCCTATTCTACATGAGCAACTATTCCAGGCCGCGCCACAACACCCTGTCTTCCACCTTCCGCATCCAGCTGTCCCAGCCACCTTGATCTATCTAGCTGGGCGGCGTCCCACACTACGCTTGCCGATACTCGGTCCGACTACTCTGAGAAGAAAGACCGCGGTCTATTTTTTGCAGTTTTTTATTCTTAGCTTTAAAAAGAAGGAAAAGAAAATATAAAAAGGCTTTGTACTCTATTTTCAATTACCGCTTAATCAGTATATTAGAGAAGAAAACCTCTTATAATCATGTGAAAATATTGTCCTATAAAAGTAGATCGTAAAGTCGACGTTATGAACACGTCTCATACATTAAAATTCATAATGAAATAAATTAAGTTTGACTTTTATTTTGTCGACAATTTTTATATTATAATACTTTGAAGCAATAAAAACGTCTCGTTAATTTAGCTTTTCAGGCTAGAAAATATTATAAATACAAACAATTTTGAGCTAGGTATCGCAATATTTTGTATTTAGTAAGTAGTAACTTAGTAACTTTGCAGTTTCTTTAAAATAAATTATGAATTTAACAAAACTACCATAACGGAAATACGTTTATACGTTTCCCATATCAATTTAAAATTGGTTTTCAAACTTTTCTGAAACTATTAATTATGGTTAAAATAAAATGCCTCATACTGTAGCTAGATATTTATTGATAATAATACCTATATACGATATATTTCATTTACATTCATAACAATATGTATAACACAGATTTAGTATACCTACTTAAATAATGATTAATGTGGATAGACACGAGTGGCATGCGTCAACGGCTGAGATAATTGCAGCCGTCGACAATTCACTTACAGAGTTGCTGACACATTTTGAGGTTTGTACAGACTCAAACCATAGACATCATCATCTGCCTAGCCTTTTCCCAAATTTGTTGGGGTCGGCTTCCAGTCTTACCGGATGCGGCTGAATACCAGTATTTTACATGGAGCGACTGCCTATCTGACCTCCACAACCTATTTACTGGGTAATACGATACCCCTTGGTAAGACTGGTTGTCAGACTTTAGGGCTACTGACGACCCGTAACGACTGTCAAAGATCCACGAATGACAGCCGGGATCAATGGCTTAATGTGCTTTCTGGGGCACGGAGGGGTCTTGGTATGTGAAGATGGTCACCCATCACGGATCAACCGCAGCAAGCGTGACTTAACCTGATCGATCGAGCCGTGCGGCTGTTATTACTTAGCCAAAAGCCCTCAAACCATTGACAATGTAAGAATATTTTGAAGGTGGTAGGTAAAGTAATCGTGGTTCAGGCACAATTTTATTTAAAATATTTATCACTCCTTGACTTTACAATCATAATTAACTTTATTAGGTACTTAATTAAAAACATAAAACATATATAAGTACGAAAATAAAAGTTAAGTACAACACTGGTCTGTGTATATCACAGGTGTGTATCGAAATAAATAATTAATTGCTTACAAAATAAGGTTCCTGCCAATTGAATTTGTTCTCTTTTTTATATTGATCATCAGTGTGTCTAGCTTTGCAATTCTAAGCCTACCAGGGGTTCATTAACTGATATTGTATTCTAATTGTGATTCTTTGGTTATAATTTCAAAATCTGTTCTAGAGTTGGTTACTCTAGAACATCACCCTGATTGCGTAGCACATTTTCACAGTCTGAATCATTTTGAAGGATATTGCTAATCCATTGCTTCATATTTTAAAAATGTGTCTGCTCAACAACGTAAATAACGCAATGAATGTTGTTGAACTGTCAAAATTAGAGCCATTGTTACTGGTTGTGTGTTACGCAATTATACTGCAGATTGGTTTTAAAATAATACCTAATTTCATGGTAGGTGCTTCTAATAAAATATGTAAAGCGCGGAAGCAATTTAAATCACGACCATTTTTCTAAATTATTTAACAATAAAATAATTAGTAGAATTATTTTTCTAATAAAGGCACGATACTGCCGAGTGAATCAGCATAGAAGTCTGGCCTAATAGTCTTATGTGCTAGCATTGTATCTTTAGATGCGTTTGTCAGTACTAGCAACGTTTTGAAGCCTGTGGCTCTGCCTAGCCCGATGTCTTGCTCAATCCTGAAACAAAAAGAAAATGAAGATTTCTTAATTTAAAAAAAAATAAAACGTACGTAAAAACACATAGTCTGGAAGTAGCAATTTTGGTTAGTTTCAAAATAGATCCAACGCTGGGGCTCTGCCTCGCATAGTGTCGTAGCATTATGCTGAGCGAAGGCTGTTTTGTGTGGATGTGACGCATATTTTCTTCCAACGTTGTGTTCTTTCTCTGCGTCATGTTTCCCGTAAATAATCGTTTTCTTTCTTTTCTGCTTTACAAATTTTTGACTGAATTTAGCCACGTCAACACTTTGAGGGATGGTAAAAACCCATGACGTAATAAGTGTACATACATACGAGCGACACGTGTCACCGACAGAGGCAACTGTTGACGCGTCGGCGGCTGCCGCCGACAACGTGTCGCTCGTGTATTTGAGTATGATGCTCAAATACACGAGCTTGCAGTTGACACTGTCGTCAACTCGTCGTCTCTGTGTATGCACACTAATAATACAACTTTTATTGTGTATCGTTCAGTATCTACCAGTCGATTCAAGATCAATTGAATTTACCACGACAAATTTTAACCATCTACTAAGGACGAATTTCACCAAACTTTTATACCTAGAATAAGTCTTATACTGACAATATATTTTTTATTTTTGAGAGACTTTCCCTATTCGAACTGTCAGACGACAATTTTATTCCGTATACGGGCGAGCGGAACTCCTTCAACAAGAACTGGCCCTTAGCAGCTTTAAACAGAAAGAAGTGGAAAGAGAATAGGGAGCACCATACATAGGGGGGGGGGGGGGATTGCACTGCTGTGGGACATCACAGGCTTTTAATAATATAATATAAAAAATATCTGACTTTGGTAACATCGGCTCCAAGTAGTAAAAATAAACAACAAATAACAGTCTCGTATAAGCCACATCTATTTAATTTAATGGTGGATGATACAATAAAAGAAGGAGCCGTTCTAATAATAAACTCAATTTCCTTAATATTCTGAACACGTGTATCGAATTATCTTTCATTTGATGCGTTATTATTTTGGTTGTTTGTACAACGTTGAACAAGATCATATCCAGGACGAAAAGTAGCTACAACCTCATCTTTCTTCTGTCCATATACAGAAAGAAAGAAAGAAAATACATTTATTTGCGGCAAACATGACGCATAAAAAAGAACAAACACATAAAAAAAAAATAACAAGCCATGGCCATTGGCCATATACCAATTCATTTAAGTTCGGCGTATATTTACTTCCACACATCTCTTTTAACTAACGTCTTACCATACAACTTTCTTAAGGTTAAGTAATGATTAATGTGTGGTTAACCATAATTCTTTTGACGTTTAAACAGATCTTAAGTTTAAGCAACGTTTATGAATAAACAACGTGGTGTTCACTTTTTATCTTCTATTATATAAAATTCTCGTGTCGCAATGTTTGTTACCAAACTCCTCCGAAACGGCTGGATCGATTTGTATGAAATTTTGTAGGCATATCGGGTAGGTCTGAGAATCGGTCAACATCTAATTTTTATATAAAAAAAATATTTCCTAGAAATAATGTATATGGCAAAACAACGTTTGCCGGGTCAGCTAGTAAATATATATAAATAGATTGTCCCAATGCTGGGCAAAGGCCTCCCCACTTTACATTTCTCACGGATGTTTGTGTGACCCACTCCCCCATCAAGCAGTCTAGTTCCTCTCGCCATCTTCACCTGGGTCTTCCACGGGGTCGCTTTTAGTTCTTTGGTTAGAATTGACACCTGAATGGTTGCATTCATAAGAGCTCAACTGTTATTAATGAGACATAATTACTTTTCTATTATTACCGGCCTCTAGGAGGCTTCTCAACAGACGAGAGTCAATTCTGCGATTATATGTTTTACACAATCAATCTATATTTTCCTTGCTCTGTCTCTTTTCCTATAGCCATCCAGATTAATACAAAAAAATTATAAAAGTGATGCAGTATTTTAAAACTCACATGTCTCCAATAAACAGGACTCTGCTAGGGTCGGTGACTCCAGCCCTCTTCATCGCGAACTCTCCGAATGGTTTGCCAGGCTTGCCCAGAGTTACAGGCGCCCGATTTGTTTCTTCAGCTACTAATTCCGTAAATACACCAGTCGCTAAAATGTTTGTACAATGTTATTGATCATAGTCAAATCTAAGAATGGAATGCTGTTTTGTGCTATAATTCTTAAGTTCGTACTTTCCTAAATCAATGTAAATTACAACGAAACAAATGACATCTCGGCACATACAAGGTAGAGACGATAATAAATTGAACTGCGTAAATCTAATGCTGTTCCCAGTCTGCATACGAATATTCAATCAAATATTTGCAATAGTTTAGTCACTATAGCTAGTCAAAGATTGGAAAAACTCATAGTCTGCCCATCACTACTATTTAGTTTGTCTGAAAAAAATATTTTGATGCTAGAATTTATTTGATAGTTACAAAATACTCTTATGCATTCGTATTGTTAGTGTTTTCATTTATTGACGTATTGTTGTCTCCCCATTGTATCATTTTTTCTTTTAATATCTACTTATCAATAACGTTCTCTCGCTGTGGAACTTTTTTTTCTCTAGAATATTCTGGAACTCCTTAGGTACCCATTGTGAAAAAAATACGACTTTCATCAGCCAATCATCAAGGTTTGTAGCGGAACAAATTAAGTACTTTTTATTATCAGTTGTAATTAGTATCGTCTTAGATGGTGGTTCTTTTAATACACTGTAAAATTAAAAGGTGATAATTATATTATTTACCTATGGTCTTTGCACCAGGCTTGTAATAAACATGTCTGTCTGTAGCGCCGCATAGGAACAGTACTTCAGGCCTGCCCAAATAAGTGATGGCTTTGTTTATTTTAGGCAGGTTCACTTTGAAGTCACAGTCCATGACCACGGCTCCTATTTCAGGGTCATCTCTCATGTACTGGACGTAGTCTTCATAATAATCTGCTCCTACATCTGGCTACAAAATGAAAAGACAAGTAAAATATTTGATTACGTGGTGTGGATCTCTCAAATCCAGCAGTGTTTAGACGGCACGGTTGGCGCAGTGGTTAAGCGATTGACTGCTGCGCTGCGTGTCGCGGGTTCGATTCCCGCACGGAACAAATATTTGTATGACCTACATGTATTTGTTCCGAGTCTGGGTGTTTTTCTATCTATAATAGGTACGTATTTACAAAAAAAAAAAAAATTGTATACATATAAGTAGTTTATCAGCCATCTTGTTACCATAACACAAGCATTAGGTTGCTTAGCTTGGGACAAATGGTGCTGTGTGAAATGTCCAGGGATATATTATTATTATTAATTAATGCTTTCTGAGAAGTAAGAAACGAATTGAATATCAGAACGGGTCGAATAGGGATCCATGGAGGAATCGGGATGAAACTTTAAAATGGATTTTAACGTTAAAAATGATATAGTTTGTTGCTTGCTGCTTGCTGTTTTACTGTATTATAGTTAACGGTTTAGTAACCTTCTTGGCAAACTATATTATTTCAACGTTAAAACTTATCTAAAAGTTTGAAGATTAACTCCTGCATCCCTATTCACCCCATTACATGGTAGTTTACAATATACACTTTGAAGCTACACATATTTTGAAAAATACGATTGCTTACTTTTTGCTCACCACTGTAAAGGCTTGTATAGTGGGCTATTTACGTGGTAAGCATAATCTGTATTACTGTCATATTTTACCAGCATACTGGATTGCCCTTATATCCGGCAATGCTGCAGCAGACATATTGCTGCCTTGTGAGATTGTAGCCTGTGCTTGTGAATGTTCGTTTTTGTCTGTGCTTGATAGCCTGTCTGTTTCCTTTTATGTATTTGTTTGTATCTGAGTATTGTTACTTGAATTAAAGTACTTTTTTTTAAACTAGAAGACGTTTTTGTAGAATACCTTTATTTATTTTTATTTTCAGTATTGTGTTAACTGGTCTAGAAAAAAATCGGTCAATATAAAGAAACACACTTACCCCTTCTTTAATTTCAAAACCGTAGGATTTCAATACATTGTTGGTTTCCGGGCAGCTAACACTATATACTTTCTTGTTAAAATTGACTGATTTTAAGTACTCAGCTATTGCAATGGACGGTATAGTGAGGTGTTCCTAAAAAGAAAAACTGAATAAGACTATTTTTTTACTGAAAGTGGTGAATTAAAATTAAAATGTAATAGTTCAGGCGCATAGGCAGCCATTTCATGATCGGTTTAACCCATTTTAATATTTTCCGAATTCTCATTGGTAAAAGCCACAATTCTCTATAATTATCAACGATATTGAAAACTGCAAAAATATTGTATTAAGGCAGACCCATTACTGCCAGGGTCGCGGGTTGTTCGAAAGAGATACCGTGGCCCCTGGCACAGGTAACTGAAGGAACACGGGTGGGTTTTAGTCAGTAAAAGTCTGACACGCCCCCCGCTCCGCCCAGAGCGGTAGAAGTTATTTGATGATTTCCCACCCACCAAAAAAAAAAAACGGCAGCCCCATTAGGGCAAAATATTTAAACAATAGGTATATACCAGAAGACAACTCAGACTTAGCAAAAACTACAAAATACAAGAAAATAATTACTTTTCGAATACATAATTAGAAACCTCACGACATTAATCTAACAAGGTCATTCAATATATATTTTGTAACAAAAACGACAAGTCAAAAATCCATTCTTATAATAAACAAAAGAAAAATAGAACAAATAGGCTAATCACTAATCAGCACTTCGTTTCCGAAAATATTGCTAAGATATAGGAATAATAAATTATCTGACTATACAGATAATTTATTATTCCTATATCTTAGCAAATCCTTATCCTTTATTAGCAAAGTATTCCAGCATTGTACTAAGTACAGTAAATCCATTATATATGGGTGAAAAGCTTATGTCTGCACCACGTAAATATTTATGAAGCAATCATCTTAGAAGAATGCTGAGATAAGAGATTTCTCAGCTGAGATTACATTAGTGTCTATTATTATTGAATATACTCATACATCTTGATACCAATCCGAAAGAGCTCTGTGGTACCAAAATCTGGGTTGTAGTCTACGGAGCTAACCTACCTTACGAGGAAAGTAAAAAACGACGACATACGAGTACAGTGCGAGTGCGAGTAAAGTGAAATGTGCATACACACGAGCGACACCCGTCGACGTCAGAGGCAACTGTTGATGTGTGTCGGCGGTAGCCGTCAGCGTGTGTCTGCGACAGCCATCGACAGGTGCAGTTGCCTCAGTTGTCGCCCGCGTGTTGCTCGCGTATATGAGCACTAAATCTTATCTTATCTTAGTGATAGAGCTGGCAAATATATAAGTTTTATTGAGAGAAATGATGAAATCTTGTGTCACACAATGACTTTGACTTCTTGCAATTTAGAATAGCAATATACTAACTAATATTGTAAATGCGAAAGTAAGTTTGTTTGTTACGCTTTCATGCTAAAACGGCTGAACGTGTTTGGATGAAATTTGGCACACAGATAGACCATGAACTGGGTAAGGACATAGACTACTTTTCATCTTGGATCGCAGACGAAGTCGCGGACTGCAGCTAGTATTTAACATAGCTTCATTTCGAAAAGGTGACGTTGACAAACACATAATATATAGTTCTTATAAATTAATTACTATAATTATGGAATTTTTGACGCCATATATTAATTTTAATAGTTTGTTAGTTAATTTAGTATAAGAAGTTTATTTTTCTTTCCTTTGTCAATGTAATTTGAAATATCAAGGTTCAGAATACTTTAATGACTTTATAAACTGTGGCCGAAACTCAAGATTTGAAATGGTTGGGTCAGACCAAGCTCGCATCTACCATGTGCAGATACCATTACCAGCTAACTATTGCAGCTCTGTCTCACCTCTCAGAAATACATGGGTTGGCAGTAACATTCGTTTTGAAACAAAAACGGCATAAAATTGGAGAAGTGACAGGTGCTTATCATATCATTCAAGCTATATTGCTCAGCACATCACGCGCTATTGAAGCGCCAACCAGACGCATAGAGATGATGTCCAATTGTTCTCATTCATTACTGTTACTCTCCAGATGGTTACACACTGACGTGTTTGACAACATATAGTCCTCCACGGTATTTCGGCCATGGCTGCCAATCTCAACGGAGAGTAGCCTTCGGCGCGGGGGATATTATAGTGCACAAGTGTACACGACACGACCGGAGACAGATCAGGCGCAGGACCAACGGCTTAACGTGCTTTACCGAGGCACGGGGGTATCACACATCCAACTTCCAAACTCCGGGCTGTTACTAAGAAATTCCTAATGGAAGAACCCGATAACACTTTGCCCGACCTGGGAATCGAATCCAGGACCCCACGCTCAGCAGTCGCACTTGGTACCAGAAGACTAACCTGGCAGCCACACACATAATATACCTATACCTAAAAAATAAAACTTGTCAAAATTAATCGCACATTAGAGCGTGGTCTCTTCGGCCTCCAATAAAAAAGTCGCCAAAAAGGCACAACAATTGTGACCAAGGGCTCTGATTCCCATGTCAGAGGGACACTGGTGGGGCAGGAGTGGGTTTTAGCCGGTAAGAGTCCGGCACTGCCCAGCCTCATAAGTGAGACAGTCTGGGCGTCCATGAGGATTTCCCACTCCTGCCAAAAAAAAAAAACAAAAAAAAAAATATACCTATACCTAAGGTTGGTTTTGCACGATACGTGTTATGCAGCCTCTATGGTTACAACAAATACAACCGTGTGTATGTGAGAACCAGAAATGCTTAGAGGAGTCCAATAAATCTGTGTGTAACTTAAGTTCGTGTGCTCCAGTTTAAAAACCGCCTACGCTGACGGTTGCTGGGGTCAAACACGAGGTACATAATCAGCATATAATGTTCCCACTGCTGCGACACAGGCTTTCTCTCTGTGAGAGGGAGTGGACCTTAATCCACCACGCGGGCCCAGTGCGGGTTGGTAGATGTCACATATCTTCGAATTTTTTGGTTCTAGGACATGCCGGTTTCACCACGATGTTTTCCTTCACCGTTTAGAGAGCAGTGGTGATGAAATAATTTACACAATGTACAGCGCCTGTCTGGGTTCGAACCTACGACCTAAAACTGTCGCGCGTAAAAAAGTCGCGGCTGTTACCACAGACCACCAGTGCTCTCCACGACATAGTTAAGGAATAAAAAATATAAACCCGGGAAATGCATCTCGATCTTGGTCCTTGAGTAAAACTGCATCCACGAACTGATTTGGTTTTCCAACTCTATGGGACAAATGAAAACCCAAATCTATCTCAGCAAACTTCACAGTCATTGGAAAATCTTAGAGAATTTCTTTTATTTGCTTCCTCGTTCTCTGTTTACGAGGCGGGCAGATCTCCAAGTGGTTATAGAACTGTGGATTGGCTAGAAGCCCAGTGACGCGTCGAGTTTATAGTTCAACGTTTTGCATAATAAGAGACAGTTTCCTTTTCAGCGGTTTTCTGCATTTGGAATGAGGTTAGTTTATTTTATTTTGCAGATTTTATGGGACAGTTGCAGATGTTTTTCTCTAGATTTTTATAAGCAATTAACAAATGTAACATCACTAGAGAGAATGATGAATTAAATTCATTCACGGCAGGTATGCTAACGAACATGACAGCTTTGGACATTCTTATGAAAAGACCATTGGCTGTCAGCCACGCATTCACGGTTCCCAATTCGGCCTCGAACTCGAACGATGCGACTTACGACGCGACTTGAGTCAAGCGACATGCGCATGTCACCTGTCGCTCCGCCACAAACCGCGTCGCGGTGACTCAATAAAACGAAATTTTAATGAAAAAAGTTTTTTTTGACTCTAAACCACTTCTTTCATTTGTTTTCTCCGCAATGCCTGTCACAAGAGGCGTGACGTTGTAGCGTGTATTTCGTGGCCACGGCGACACATCGAATTTATAGACTGTTATACTCAGCATAAAAGTTCCCATTTCAGTAGATTTGTCACGGTATTACCTATGAGTGGGAGGAGTAAACTGGTAGATCAATCGTCACGTATCGAAAAAGCGTTAAGCCCCCTCCATGTGACTTTCTACCAGACTTTCTGATAAAGAGAGAGAGATATATTAAATAGTTTTCATGATTTTCGAGGCTGCTGAAGCAAATAGTGTGATCATAATGAAAATCCAAGATGGCGGCTGCGAAATTTTCAAATTTTTCATCATGGGTGTCGTTTTCATGGTTTTCGAGGGTAGTAAAGCCAGTAATGAGGTCAAAATTAAGTTTTTCATTGTAATTATTTGTCGTTCCTATTGTTTTCAGTTCCATTTCCATGCTTCTACTACTGCTAACCATGAGACATAGTGAGGGATCAAAATAATTAATCACAACCCATGATTAAAATAACTGCCGAAAAACAATCATTCATGTTTCTTTTATACAATGTAGCCAATGGAATAGCTGTGTAAGCTACTCAATTAGAGAATTTAGAGATAAATGATATTTATTGATGAATTCGGGGAAATTTTCGAAAAAACATGAAAATTGGTTTTTTTCGGATTCTATGAATTTTACCCTAGGCTTTATGGGGTGCTTAATTATTGAAAATGGGTCACACTATCACGCCCTGGAAGGAATACGTCGAATTACCAGTCACCCTGTATTATTTCCGAATGGAGAATATATTCCACTTCGTATTCCCTATATTAATTCTGCGTTGAAAGATCTAAATATTTGTTTGGCCTATTATGTATTCTGTGCCAATATCAGAACCAAGTTCTATATACAATGGCATTTACCCAAGAGCTTGTCTTCGAGGTATCTTATTAGTTTACAAACATGACACTATGATTTGTTACTTACGAAGCCATTCTCAATTTCAGCAGCTTTAAATCGATCTTCATAATTTTCTTTGCTTCTTAAACTATTATTTGAAACGAAATTAACAGTCTTTCCATGTTTCTTCATCAGGCGAAAGAATTTACCAGCGCCTGGCATAGGTTCTTTGGTCCATATTACCCCTGAAAAGAGAATATCGTGAATTATAATGCTCCATATTGAGATCCTCCTCCCGGTACAAGCACGTTTGTTGTCTCCGTCTGAATGAATCTAGAACAGTCCGTAGCTTTATAATTTTCTTTTAAACCCTAAACTACTTAAGTATGCTGGTTGCACCTGATACCCGCTTGAGTTTTCGTAATTGACCAAAGATTTAAATTGTTAGATTTACCCTCATTGTACATCGTATCAGAGAAGAGTAAGCTCACACAATTATAATGTGGTTTCCATGACAATCAAGTCAATTGAAATATCTGCTACACTGTGTATGTCAGAGCTCTCAAAACGAAATAGAAATGTGCCCATTTTTTGACGCAGTAAGTATCCTCTACGATTTAGCATAATCAGCCTATGATGTTCCCACTGCTGGGACAGAGGCTTCCTCACTTCGACAGGGAGTGAGCCGTAACCTACTACGCGAGCCCAGTCCGGGTCGGTAGATGTCACATGACTTCGAACATTTGGTTCTGGGACATGCTAGTTTCCCCAAAATATTGACAATAGCAATGTCTTTTGACAAATCAACAACATTCATTGCGTCATTTACATTGTCAAGCAGAATTTCTCAAAAAATATGAAGCAATGGATTAGCAGTGTCCTTCAAAATACGTCGGATTATGAATGAAAGTGTGTTACCCAATTGGGTTATTCTTATTAGGTGGTAATGATGATGAGATAACTAAGCCAATTACACGTACAATTTAACGTACGTTCAAAGTTAAACTCAACTCCAGTATAACGGATAATGTTAGAAAGAAAAATGCATTTATTGGCATTACAGCAAAATAAATCCATCTTAAAACTATAAAAACAGAAAACAAAGAATATAATGCCAAAAGGGCCTCAGCTCAGCATAATGTCAGATGACAACACAAGGTGTACCACCTGACGCTGATTTTCAGCTGCAACCCACGATGAAAAACTAAAATTAATACCAAATATGTGCGTACATAAATAAAATAAATAAATCTAGAAATAGAAAGTACCCAGCTATTAGACAAAATCGATAAAATTTATTCTTTACTAGTAAACCTGGCAGACGTCGTCCTGCCCGGAAAAGCAGCGCCCCTGCCGGATCCAATTGTGTTTTCAAACAATCCAGGAACCCATTGAAATATACACACAAAATTGTATCCAAATCAGTCCAGCAGTGTTTAGGAGGAGTTAGGTGACAAACACACGTACGCTATACAACGTAGCGCTACAGTGGCGACATTAATTTAACACACGGGTAGGGCTAGTGGCCAGTAATCATAAAAAGTATAACAACATAAAAAAATCGTTGACTTGAAAACTTCCACCTGCGCCGCTCGCAGACATAGGGCTCTCACTATTTCCTTCAGTTCGCCTTCTCTTTGCATGTTATTTGTTTTAATTATACTGATGCGATTTTGTGATTCATGACCCCGGCAAATGACCCCTGCGCTTCAGTTCTTTGAGTCAGGTTGCTCTAAGATGCTAGTAAATAAAAATTGTTAGTAGAGAAATAAGTATTAATGTTTAATTAAATAAAATATATTCATAAAACTAAAACGCGAAACCGTATCCGTGTGTTAAATTAATGTCGCCACTAAAGCGCCACGCTGTATACATATATGACGATGTACTTATTGGGCAAATACATACAATTATGACTCAAAATATAAACAATATCATACTACTGAAGCAATCTGTCTGTGATAAAGTACAAGGCTACTTGAATCTGAAGATTTCAATATCAATCATGTGAATATGTAGAAGTGTATTTTTTTTAATAAATGTAGGTATATAAACCCTTATTTATGGCACTTACCAACAAGATCTGTAAGTCATTGTGCCGTGCATCATAAATTTTATCAATCATGGTGTTATCAGTTCATAACAGCTGTTCATGTAATTTATTCAGGTCAGCTAATTTAGTCATCCGTAGATAAACATCAATAACTACCAGCGGTATCATTCCTTATCCTACTAATATTATAAACGCGAAAGTTTATATTGATGGATGGATGGATGGATGTTTGTTACTCTTTCATGCCAAAACTACTCAACGGATTTGGATGAAATTTGGCACACAGTTTATAACCAGGATTAACACATAGGATACTTTTCATCCCGACATTCCCACGGGATCGAAACTTATGCGGGTGAAACCGCGAGCCGCTGCTAGTATACCTACTATGAATATTGGCGACCACGGTAGTTATTTCTTTTGCGGGTGGATAGAAAAGTTTTAAGTTTTGTATTCGTTAAGCTGCTTCAGACTGCGGTATAATATAATAGCATATAGTTTATAGCTCATAGCACAACAATATCGCGCACCATACATTGTTATGGACACGTTCACACTGTACTGTAGGTACTATTATTATTGGCTTACTATTAAAATTAATACTAGGTCCTTCTTTTCTATACTATATATGGCACTATAGTATAGCGTAGTCTAAAAGCAGCTTTAATGTTATTTGCGTACGAAGTGAAATGTTATTACGTAAATGATTTTAGTATTTATTTTTTATATTAGCCTACTTTGTGTCCCACGGCTGGGCAAAGGGCTCCCCGTTTTCCTTCCAAACTTTCCTGTCTTGTGCGATCTCTAGCTAAGTAAACCTATATAAGTTTTAAAAATGTTCTGGAGTAAGTGAAATCTTTGTAAAAAAACTATGGAATGATCTAGTTATAACTGTAATTAATAATAGTTTACATAATGAAAAGCGTATTCTATTCTATTCAATGAATAGTCTAACCTATAAAGTTCAATAAATTGTCCTCAAACACACATACAAAACTATGTTGAACGAGAGTTCGATAAAATCTAGAATCGATATCGGTCGTTTACTGATAGCAAGCAACGTGAAGTATATATTCTATCACTATAATGTACGTCAATATGACACAATATTGTGTAGCAACAACACTTTTAGAAACAAAAGACGCAACATCACCAAAATAATTAATGATAATCAACATACCATCACAATCCGAGAACACATGATCGAAAGAATCGAGAAATGCCTTAAAACCCTCGGGTTTCAACTCCTGTAGGTTCACTGGTATCGAATCCATATCGAGAATCGATTGCTCGCTTATCGATACACTGTTTATATGCGGTATTTATCGGTGTTTTATTAACACACGTGCGATCATAACCTCGTCGCGTAAGTCACTGCGCTTGCGTCAGCCGGCGCGTAAATATAAACTGACGGGTTGGCGAGTGTGTTTCCACGTGTATAGTCTGTACGGTATTCTAATGACGTAATTATTGTGCAATATGGTATGGTGCTTGTCTGATTAGAGGAGTTTTGGAACATTTTTTTTAGATAGGCAATAATTTTTATAGCCATTCTTGGGCCCGATATAAACAAAGAAACGTTTGTAGGAAAATTGAGTAGATACACTTTTTGCGAGGGACTAGCGTCTGATTATGCTATCAAAATGTGACCGCTATAATGTGTGCTCTAATTAATTATGATAATCGTTTTGCGTTTTTATCATACGTTTGTATAGCCTACATAAATATACCTACATGATAATGTTTCGTATTCTCGACTTCTCTGCTTTGTATTTACACAAATTTCTGATAATATCGTTTAGATATAAAAGCGGGGAGACTTCGTTAAGATTTATCTTCACTAAGATTCTAACATGATTAAATTATCTACAAGCTATAAAAAATCAATTAAAAATATTATTGACGTTTAAATTGTCCCCGTTGGAAGATGGAAACACACCACGAAGGACGTTAATATGGGACTTAACATCACGTCTGTTATCTCCGAAAGGTTAGGCAGAGGCGTATCTATAGTAAATCCACATTACAGACCATGCCCCATTTGCTGGAATGCCCTAAGTGTCCGTTCATATGCACCTTGGATGATTTAATGAATGCCACTGCCAATGTCAAACAATTATAAAATATCGAAAAAGAGTACCTACCATCGACACGGAAAGAAGAAAATCCACATTAGGTACACCAGTTATGTTTAACGAACCCTAATAAACCTGGAGGAGCAGTGGTGGTGACACTAATAGCAAAACCTTTTGAAGTTATCTGCAGGGCATTAATTCATGACAGGCGCTTTACTTTGTGTAAATTATTTCATCACCACTGCTCTCAAAACGATGAAGGAAAACAATGTGAGGCAGTCAGCATGTCCTAGAACCAAAAATTCAAAGACATGTGACACCAAGTTTCAACCATTTCTTATTGTTTTTTTTTTTGTGTTTTATGTTTCTTTTTGCGTCATGTTTACCGCAAATAAACGTATTGGGGTTTATTCATAAACGATGACTAAAGTTAATTAAGTTAAGTAACGTTCAAAAATGTATGGTTAACCAGTCGCTAATCACTCAACGTTTATGAATAACGGGGATTTTCTTTCTTTCTTTCATAACTACCAACCCGCAATGGGGCCGCATGTTGGATTACAGCCCACTCCCTCTCGAATAGAAGAGGCTTGTGTCCCAGAAGTGGGAACATTAAAGGCTGATTATGTATGCATGTTACGCAATAAAACTTAAAACAAAAACACCCCAAGAGAATCTCACTAGTGTTGTAATAAACTAATAGGATCTTTAGATAAGTTAAGTTTATTTTCCCTTACGGGTTAATTCCAATACCTAGGCTACAGAAACAGATAAATTTCCTAGGCTAGTTCGCGGCCTCATAAGATCTCCCTAGGGTGCCACTAAAGTTTAACGGATAATAAATCTAGTTGGCCTGTTTAAAGGGTTGTTCACCCCTGTAAGACCCCAGTCCCTATTGATCGGTTAAGGGAGATTTCTTAGTACCTATTTATAAGCTTCTTTTTAAAGGAATATTATTTTTCTATTCTTTATTACTTGATGGTCAAAAACTTGACACAATACCTTTTTAACTAAAGTTTTAATTGACTATGATAGTCATCCCAGCTATCTTAAAACTTTTTAAATATTATTGACCTCTGAAATACATAAGATTATACAAAAGAGTTTTGTCACAGTCATTTACGATGCCTAGTTAGGTTTCCGCTCATCGGCAAAATATCCTAAAGTGTGCCAAAAACATTTCCGCAATAAAACGAAACTTAAAACAACAAAATTAACAAAATTTATTTATTTATTCACACCAATAAGTACAACATCTTACAGTATTCCAAGACGATGTTATACACACCTGTTAAACTATCTATAAAATATACTTAAACATAAAATTCACCAATAAAAATAAAACTAAAATAATAAAAATTACAATATTTTTTTCAAATTTGTATGCCTCATTCCATGCACCAATACAACAATAAAGAAATTCTTATACCTAGTGTACTTTTCCACTATTCAGTTTTACTTCTCTATGGTTTATTTTATTTAGTAAGGGAAAACAAACAGTAGTTTAATAAAAATAGACAGAAATAACTTAACAAATATACTACCCACTACCTTTTCCACAGACTACAACTTAGATATTTACAAACTGGAGGCAAACGTAATTGTAGACGGCAAATTTAATTATATGGGTATGATAAGTTAGAAGAGTATAGCCAAACTATAGCAGTTCATTCATAATCCCAGAACACTTCCACAAATCACGCGAGAATATCGTGTAAGAAACTATAATAGATTACAATGGAGACGCGCACCGCACTATCGATCGGACGTCCATGACGCGATCCCGACCTTGATATTAATTTTTACCGCACACTTACTACTGCTTTTTTAATTGACATCATTATAATGTTGATTATTATTATATTGTATACGTGATACTATTTATTTTCAACTAGCGACCCGACCCTGCTCCGCACGGTTTTCACGTCTTAACAAAACATCGAGATTTCTTTATGACATGCAAGATTAATATTAAACGATGGATGGACTGTGTGAATAATGGTGGTGGTGATGGTGGCTGTGGTTAGAAAGGGGATGACGACCAATAGAGAAGTATGGAAGAAAAAGACATGTTGCGCCGTCCCCAAGGAAATTGGTACAAGAGGAATGATAATGATGTAAGTTTAGTAATAATATGAATGTTTTTTATAGATATAACTTTTAGAATAAATTATCTAAATGATGGTTAAAACCCACATCAAGATCCGTTGCGAAGTTTTGAGGAAAAACGCGGTCACACAGATTGATACAAAAAGCGACAATAATTTATAATTTGTAAGTATATAGATGTATGTGATTTTGTTTCTATGTGCAAGCAGACGTGGAAGAGTTAACAATGAGAAGTAGTAGTCACACAATCATAATAATAACTAATGGTTAACATCAATATCAAGCTTATTGAATACTGTGCCCCGCGGGTTCACCCGTAAAAGTCTCGATTCCGTAAGAATATCGGGATAAAAAGTATCCTATGTCCTAATTCAGATCATAGTCTACCTATGCGAAAATTTCATCTAAATCCGTTTAGTCGTTTTAACGTGAAAGCGTCACAAAAAACATAGAAAAATATTTTTTTCTCTTCATAATACGTACATATTAGTTTAGAAAAATTGAGACGAGTTTATTTTCACAGAAAACTATAAATTTGTAAAAGAAATATAATATAACAATAACTCGTAAAATTAATTCAGGAGTAATTACTCCTGAATTAATTTTACGAGTTATTGTTAGCTGAAAATGGGTTACCATAAAAATAATTTATTTTTCTATGTGTGGGTTTCATGTTACAAGACAGTGCTCATAGATCTTCCACAAAATTCTTCCAAGTATTTCCTTATTTTTCTACTCACCTTATGACACACTGTTTCCTTAAACAAAGAATTGAATCAATTGTTTTCCTTTAAATATTATGAAGTTCCCATGTATTAATAATGAAGTGTTTCAATAACAATAGTGTGAACTGTGAATCACAGACAGTGCCAATTGCGGTTAACCAAAAGGTTAATTACCTATAACAATTAGTTTGTTAGGCTGAGTGCAGACTGAGTCAAGACAGACTATCGCTGTATGGCTTTTACAACCATATACCTGCAAATTGTGAGATTTATCTGACCAAGATTATGTCTGGACTTTAAAAGAGACTGTGACCTCTGAGTTTGTTCCGGCCTTTCTTCTCAGACTAATCAGGGGGTCTACTCCAAAGTAGTATCGGCCGAATCTTCGGCCGTTTCCTGCTGCGAACTTACGATTTGGTTCGGTCGGTCGGCTCTGTGTTTCTCGCATCCAACGGGTTCCTGCGGCTGTAAAAAGGTCGTCGGTAAAACATGTAGGTATTAACGTTGTTTCAAACATGTCTTATTAACTATTTTGTTCACCTTTTTTGTCAAATTTTGTATACAACTTGTTGTAGGAGTTATCGATAAACGAAAACAGTAGACACGACATGTAGAATACATCTAATTATACTTTGATGTAAACACAGGGTTATAATGCAGTTGTATGTATAGGTACTGCCTATATAATATGTATCTAGCAGCTCCTATTCTCTCGGCCAGCGCTTGAATAGCCTTTCATTCTATTGACGACATAATATTGTGTTGCTACGACATAGGGTTTTCGGTGAATGGTGGCATATTCAGTAAGCTTGTGTGTTGCAGAACAGTGGTAGCCTTGACTTACCTACTTGTCGTAGGTCGTTCGTTTGAACCAGGGGAGGCATTTTACTTTGTGTGATTTATTTCATCACCACTACTCTTAAAACGGTGAAGGACAACATGGGGAAACCCGCATGTCCTGGAACCAATAATTCGAAAACATGTGACCTCTCCAACTGGCCCGTCTGGTGGATGGGCCACTCCAGCAGAGAGGAGGCCAACGTTTCAGCACTGGGAACTTTATATGCTTGTCACGTCATCATTTTTATGTCCATGTTTCCTGGTTCATTTCAAGAGTACTTTCCTTTTTAGGATTTCAGGACTTGAAAATCAATCAGGGACCCTGATAATGAACTGAACTGTTCACAATTCGTACCTGTAATTCCCAAGTGTGACCTCACATTTGCGCTTCGAAGAGAGGAATCGGCTTACCCCTTATGTTCCCATGGGTGTCGTAAAGGTTACTGAAAGACGTTGCGCTAAAACATTTATTATCATTAACCCGTTTGCCAAACCGATGTTAACATTTCTTGTAATATTTTGTCTAAAATTAATTTTATGGATAGTGTTTAACACAAAAAATATTGTGACAATGTTTGTAGTCTCCAGAGCTGACCACTAGCTCTGGAGACTACAAACATTGTCACAATGAGAGACTGGTTGTCAATAATCTATATTGTTTCTTTGGAAGCAGTTTATCAAAATCAAAATATTTTATTTCACACAAACATGGGCACTTATCGTGCACGGTAACGAATTACATCATGGTCTGGCAGTTTGAGTAATTAATGTGGCCTACCCAAATGTCCTTTCTTTGGTATTGTTCGACGAATCGTCGAGCTCCTTAAGTTTTGAGTTGAGCTGCACGATTTCTGACAAATGCGTGCACTGACTGGACAGGTCCTCTCAATCTGGTTCTTTCCTCAAAAGACCATCTCAGACATCGACCTGCATGGTCTTCATATGATCTGACCAAGATTATGTCTGGACTTTAAAAGAGACTGTGACCTCTGAGTTTGTTTCGGCCTTTCTTCTCAGAGTAGTCAGATAGGAAACGCCGACCTCATCTAGTTTTAAAATATGATTGACGTGTAAAAGTGTTTGTACAAACCTACTTACAAAATAAAATAATTTATCAGTTAACGGGCACTGCACCTCCACTCACCACGGTTCCAAATGGTCGTTTCCTATGGAGAAGAGCCGGCAAGAAACTCCACGGTTACTCTTTTAAAAATAATTGGCTTTTACAATGTTTTCAAATTACAGTAGATATGGTAGGACAGCGTAGGCCTGCAAACAAGTACCAGGTTCTAAAATAAAATAATAAAGCTTGTTGCTTGATGGTAATGTTTACCATACTAAGCTACGGCGTGGTATATACGCCGTACCGCAAAGAAAGCGTGCCGTGTCTAAAAAACCTTACTTACACTATAACTGTAACGAACTGATATTTGAAAGTTTCTACTCCTTCATACTTTCGTCTTTGAATAAGCTCACGGGAAGACCCTAAAGCTACGGTATCCTAGCAGAGCGATGGCCGCCACACAACGACAGCAGTGACGACTGTCAAGAAAATGATCAGAGTTGTCAAGGCCCACTTTATGCTGTCAAAAAACGTGCTCTAGGAAAACACAGGAGGGGCCAGGATGGGGGTTGGTCCGTGGATGGGTGACCATCTTTTCATACCGAGACTCCTCCGTGCCTCGGAAAGCACGCTAAGCCGTTGATTCCGGCTGGCATTCATGGATCTTTGACAGTTGTTACGGGGAGTCAGAAGCCCGAAAGTCTGACAACCAGTCTTACCAAGGAGTATTGTGTTACCCCGTAACTGGGTTGTGGTGGTCAGATAAGCAGTCGCTCCATGTAAAATAGTGGTATTCAGCTGCATTCGGTTAGACTGGAAGCCGACCCCAACATAGGAAAAGGCTAGGCAGATGATGAGGAAAACACACCAACTTACTTTAATAAATAACGTTTCAGTGACGTCATTCGACGGTAAATTGCGGGCAATATGTGGCGGCCTCCACAAATATCAACTTCAGAATCTACAGAAACAACGTACTTTATTGATTACCGAGCATACATACATACACATAGCCCTATTCTAACTACGACAGAACAAACATGGAGGTTTGTTATCTCAACAAATCGATACTTCAAGTGCCAGCCACTTCGATCCATACATTATAAAGCAAAGCGAACGGTAACCATTATCATAAAGTAAAAATCCAGCTCTTGGTCCCACGAGCTGGCTGTTACCTTGGCCATAGGCTAAGCTTTGCCATTCAATAGACTGGCGGCATTGCCCGTGGCAATGCCGCCAGTCTATTGGGGATATTATCAGTCGACAGTGATGTGGAGGATTATTTTGACGCCATGGTTTCGATTTTGCTAGGTTTAGTTAGGATATTTTATTGCTTTTTATTTTTATTAAATGTAAGTGTGTGTGTGTGGTTCTTGTTATGTTGTTGTTTTGTTTTGTTGTGTTTGTTATGTTTGTTGTTGATTTTATTTAATGTTATGTTGTTGTTAGTTAGTTAGTTAATTAAGTAGAACTTAAAACTTAGCAAAAGCTTAACTGAAGTGGCAATGGGCCGGCCATATTAGCCGTAGAACCGATGACCGTTGGGGTAGACGTGTTTTTGAGTGGAGACCACGAATCGGTAAACGTAACGCCCTCGGGCTAGGTGGAGCGACGATCTTCGCAAGATGGCTGGTAGCAGCTGAATGAGACTTCCTGAAAATAAGAGTTGAATGGAGAGGCCCATTTTGTGCAATAGGAGAGGCCCATGTTCAGCAGTGGACTGCCATAGGCTGATGATGATGATGAAACTTAAACTTTAAATGGTTAATTTTCTATTCCATTATTAGCTACTTGCTGGAGTGTCCAAGTGCCAGTTCACCAGCACCTCGAATACCATTACTACCGCAATCAACGTGGCCACCTACTGGGCTCAAACTACAGGGTGAAATTAAATTAGCTAGCGAAACTCTGCAGACGTGATGGGTATCGAAATCTAAATACGATAAAATATCTTACTTTTTTTTTTGGGGTCAACGACCGCTCGGAGTGTTCTTACTTGAAGTATGAGTTGAGAAAATCGGTTTTCTTTTGTTTTATCGTGTTGACATCGATACTTCTATTACCGCATTTACACAATCGTGTTCGCCATTCGCCTCGTCACTCGACAAACATTCGACGAAACATTCGTATACGAGTTCCGTCGCGAACTACTGTTCACACATTCGCGGGGTGAATTATTTTTGAATTCGCACACGAACATGGAGGACGTGAAAATAATTGCGGCGTACGTGCATCCTGCGTAAAAAAGTAAAAAATCCCAATCCCATACTAGATGATATACGGTTCCATGCATCGTTTGTCTTTTGTCTATTTTTATGATTGCGAAGTTTTGGGTTCCAAGTGAGTTCTTCCTTTTGATAAAGTTCTAGGAATTCTAAAATTCGCACTTCACTCCACTCCATTTTGTCTACACGCCTCGGCAGCGGCTTCTGTAAAAATCTCACCGTGAAAAGTTAGGTGAAGTGAACTTAGAGTGAGCTGTCAATAGTGTCAATCCCTAGCATTAGGTGGAAAGACAGCTCACTTCACTTAAGTTTACAAGGTGAGTATTTACAGAATCGATCGGCTGTCATCCCATCCGTTGTTAGGGATTGACACTATTGATAGCTCACTTCAAACTCCCTTCACCTAAGTTTTCACGGTGAGATGTTTTACAGAATAGCACTATTGTTGGGTCGGGCGCTGGCTATCAACTGAATGCTGGCGAATGTGTAAACAGTAAGTTCGTGTTCGCCATTCGTGCCCTTTGATTCGCGTCCGAAAAATCGCTCCCAACGCGAGCGCTCGAATCGCGAGACGAGGCACGAGGCGAATAGCGAGCGCACTGTTTACATATGCGTGTTCGTTATTCGCCTCGCCATCCGCCCATTCGCCTCGCCTACGCTCGATGACCACAAAAAAGGCATTTTTTTTTTGTGTTTTAATAATCGATACTCATCTCGTCTACGGAGTTTCGCTAGCTAATTTAATTTGACCCTGATTATAAAAAAAACAAAGAAGAAGAGTACCATCGACCCGAAAGGAAAAAAAATTAAGAAGATGTACAAAAAAAATAATGAAGACAGAATTTATGAAAATATAAACATCAAGTGGACAAGTATATCCACTTGATGTTTACATTTTCATAAATTCTGTCTTCATGTTATCGACATAGTAAGAAAGTGAGTGTCAGTTTCACATTGTGTTATGCAAATTCCTTTATGTAATGTTGAAATGTTGAAGTTGTAAGATTAAAACATCACAGACTCCATTTTAACGCTTTTTGACGAGATACTGTTTCGTAATTGTGAGAGAACTTATAATTGTTATGTAGTATACCTTATCTGTACATAATAATAGTCCTGTGAAAACTCTCTGCTTATAAAAAAATGATAAATGATAATATTTTGTAAGTAGGTTTGTACAAAGACTTTTACACGTCAATCGTATTTTAAAACTAAATGAGGTCGACTTTTCCTATCTGACTAGTCTGTGAAGAACGGCCGAAACAAACTCAGAGGTCACAATCTCTTTTAAAGTCCAGACATAATCTTGGTCAGATCATATGAAGACCATAAAATACAAAGAGCTACAGCGGTTACCTGGCCAACAAATATGCACCCCTGTTACTGTAACGCCAGGGTTGTTTGTGCTGGAGTAGTAGTGAACGCGCGATTGAATCTACGGTTATTCAATTCCGCCACTTTTATTGGGTTCAGTCAACAAACTAAAAGACTACAGCTTACTAACCCCTGGTTGCAATAGAGTAGTCCCTAAAGCCATGTCTAAGAAGGGTGAATTTCGTACTAGACAAATGTCTGCTCACCAGATAACCAGGGCCGTCTTCATTGCATATTTTGCGTCGGCCTTTTATACCTACAGAAAGTAAAGAAAAGTCATCTCTATCTTCTAGGAATCCCAGAATATTTCGGTCTCTCATGGTTGCGTGGTCAAAATGGCGTGAAAAATCAGGTTAAAAGAGCACAAGCAAGCATGCCACAGTTACTTAGTCGGGTTATCGTAACAGATCGATACTTAATCGCAGCCCGCGATCAGGACCGGTGTAATAATTTATGTATCTCAATGTTGTTTCCTACTGCTGTAAGATTGTTTCCGTGACTGTGGGCTTATCTTTGAATAGGTTATGCAGGTAATAGTGGAAAGTGTGGAGCAGTAGTGGCCTAGTGGTAACGGATACAAATTTCAAGTTGTAAGTTCGAAACCAGCCAGGCGCTTTGCTTTGTATAAATAACTATTTCATCACCACTGCTCTCGAAACGGTGAAGGAAAACATCGGGAGGAAACCGGCATGTCCTAGAACAAAAAATACGAAGACATGTTACATCTACCAACCTGCACAGGGCCTGCGTGGTAGATTACAGCCAACTCTCTAAAGAAGAGAGGAGGCCTGTGTCCCAGACGGTGAGCTCTCGCGCCCGGCCCTGGTTCAAGCCATGGTCCGGGGCGAGAGGGAGTGGGAGGCAGTCACCTCCTTCTGCGAAGCAGTCATGCTAGCGAAGGAGGTGGCGGGAAGGCTGGGGGAGAATACCTCACGCCTCAGCCGCCGCGGGAGACGCTCCGGGCGTCACGTCGGGAGCCACGTGACAACTCCCGGCCACCGTAGGCGCGGGCCTGCGGGCGGAGAGTAATGGGTAGCTCACCGTCCGATCAGGACCAGGCCCGTGCCGGATGGCGCGTTGTGTTCCACGCGCGCCTCAAAGAGATGTCAGCAGATGACGGGGCCCGATAGGGCCGAAGCCTGCCAGGGTAGCGGGATCGTCCGAAAGGGTTACCGCTGCCCTGGCACAGAAAGGGCTAAGGAAGGAACAAGGGTGGGTTTTAGTCAGTAAGAGTCTGACACTCCCTTACGCTCCACACAGAGCGGAAGGGGTGATTTGATGATTTCCAATCCTCAAAAAAAAAAAGTGGGAACATTTTAGGCTGATTATGCTATGGTGGAAAGTTAAGGTAAATGTAGATACGGTAGGTGGTGGAATAACATAAGCCAACAGGAAAGTATTGGTAATCGGTTTCAAAACGTTTCGTCTGTCTACTATAACGACTTTCAACAGGGTTGATATCACCCTTATCGTTGATACAACCTAATTTTTTGTAAACCCTCAGAACAGTACTTAAGTAATAGTCATCGGATTTCTGAAGGGCTTTTAAAATGACTAATTCTAAAATAACATCCTATGACACACAGCAATACTGTAGGTTCCCATTCGTGAAAGAATTTTCGGAATCAGGTTAAAAGTTCCGAAGATCACCCTACATACAAACTCAAAAAGTACCTCTTTATAATATTTGTATAGATATTAAACTTGTTTATGTTTTTCAAATACTTACAACATTAAAAAGGTAGTATATACGTTTTTGTAGTTAACTTCTGAAGTAGCAAATAAAGCTTTCACCTGATTTTTCAATCATCTGATAACTTTATTCGAGGAATAATTTTGAAATTTTGACTGTTTCATACAAACTTTGTCAAAAGTCAATTTTATTCCTCGAATAAAAGTTATCGGGCGATGGAAAAATCAGCCCTAAAAGCAATATTGTTAAAACAATAACCAACATTCGGTAAACGTATCACAAAGTCACGATAATTTTAATGAACAGACAATTCAAACCGTAATTTGTATAAACCTCTTTTAATGATGGGATAATGAAGTAATAAAATATCGCGGTAGAGAATCATTAATTATTCGCGTGTTATAATACTCTCAAATAGATTATCATTATTATAATTTTCATGCTTTAAATGCAGTGAGTTGACTACGTATTATTGTATAAAATTATAATTAATCTGTCAAGATAACAATATCTCCGCCGATTACAGTGTTTGCACAATGGATGCACGTTACTGCAAGATGAGATAATGTTAATAAATGGTTAATAATTATTTGCATAGTTATTTTAAAGAAGGTCGGTAGTAGTGTCGCTTTTTAGCATACTAGCCCACGCGCTCAAATCTGAGGGGCAATTCCCGTAACGAACGCTCACGTTCTGTTCTGTCTCAATTCGTCAAAAATACCTCTAATTTCCCCAAAAATTTTGACAACTTTTTGACATTGATTGTCGCTGAGATGAGAAAGAATTGGTTTTCTGGTCTTTGACAGTTCAGCAGAGGTTCAAGCTTGAGGTTTGCTGCGAGCAATGGAGCGCAGCATTTTTGGAGCCAGATTAACGGATCGTGTTAGGAACACGGTACTACGCACCAAAACACAGATCGCCGACGTCACCCAAAAATCAGTCAAGCCTAAGTGGGACTGGGCTGGATATGTTTGCCGCATGTTGAACGAGTCATTACAAAACGTCATACGTCTACGGTTACGTAAGTCAGCACAAAAGTCTATAAACTGCCTATTTTCTAACCGGATGCAGCTGAATACCTACCTACCTATATATAAAGCGACTGCCTATCTAATTTAATTATACCTAATTATTTTTTCCAATCTAAAACAAATCGATTTGTTCCAACATTGACATTGGAAAGGAACACGGAAATCGTATAATTTTCTTTACCGTGAACGATTCCGATAATTAGCATAATTGCTAGAGAGGCGATTGTTTTACTTGGATTCAGTTTTTTATAGAAATCTCGATTCGCTGGCTGGGGAAAATTCTGATTGGATACTAAATTGATGACGAATGTAAAATACATTTAGCTACCTAGGTATTTGGCTACTTGTGTCAACTTATTCTCAAATTCAAAGCATTTATTTAATTTAAACCAATAACAGGCACTTTAGAATTGTCAAGGAGTCAGTCACTAAGTGGCTATGGAATGGGGATGGTTCCTCATTCCAAAGCGTAGTAGGTACCTGGGGAGAAGAACGGGCAAGGAACTCCATGGACACTCTTTTCAAAATCTTATTGCTAAATATTGGTTACATCATTCAAGTTGAAATTATACAGCGATGTGGGAAGACGTGCACGTTAAATATGCGTCCAAAGTAAACATTTTTTTTTACATAAGCCGTTGCAGCTAAGAAATGACCAGTCCCAACGCTGGCGCTGGCCATTTCTAGAGTTGACATGTTTAATTAGGTAGAGAACATGTTTTTTTTCTAAAGCACTTCTATTTATTTATTTAGATTAACTCTTATCCTACTAATATTATAAACGCGAATGTTTGTGAGGATGGGTGGATGTTTGGAACTCTTTCACGCAAAAACTACTAAACGGATTTGGATGAAATTTTCTTAATACTTTTTATCCCGATATTCCCACGGTATCGAAACTTATGCGGGTGAAATAGCGGGCGCTGCCAGTTTTTTTTTTTATAAAAATAAGATAATTGGACAACGGTCTATTTAACCATTGTCCAATTATCTTATTTTTCGTGCCATTACTCGTGGAGGTAAAAGACTATTTTTTTTTTTTTACAAATGCCGTTATCGTATTTCCTTTCTTTTTACCACGAATATGATAACCTACAAAACTTTGATCGTTTAATACAAGCACATCGTGATGAAATCTACCCTTCTGTCCCAACTCAACCCACAAAGTGAAACAAAGTTAATCAACATTGAAAATAATCAGTCGGACCCTTTTAACAGCATGCCTTCTACAAAATTTAACATGAACTCAACGCCAATTAGTTTGGCTACCTCCTTTGATGCCAGAGATATAATAGAACTCTTCGCAAAATCCTGTAAAGGGTGTACCAACTTAGCAAGATAAGAATTTTTCCTTGGCAAAACTTTCTTTACAATATTTTCCTAAAGTCTCCAAGTTTAAACTGAGTTGGAAGATATTGTCATACTTGTGTTATTAGATGTCGCTTTGATACTCATATTTGCATGTTAGATGTTTCATTTAATTTTCGAGTTTCTGTCTGTAACAGTCTTTGTAAAGTTGAGTTTTAAATTTGAAGGAGAGGTACCTACATTATTAGAAAAGTTTACATTGTTATCATACAACGAGCTTGAATTAGTCGGAGATTCATGGAAACGAATTTGGTGTTTTCTAAGAATGCTTGAGTGCATAATTAATGAACTGGAAAACTTTCAAAAACTATGTTCTTCATCAGCATCGTCATCACCCTACAGCAGTCCATTGCTGGACATAGGCCTCTCCTATTGCACGCCATTCGACTCTATTTTCAGCAACACTCATCCAGCTGCTACCAGCCATCCTACGAAGATATATACATTGACTATGTTCGGTGAATCAATTTTAGAGCATTTATATTTATCGCTTTTGTGCTAAGTTCAGACTCAAATATATTTTGGAAATCACTGTTCTGTCTGAATCCACGTTGTCTAGCTTATATTGGACTAAAACGTTTAGCACTACTTCTGCAATCATAATAAATTTTTAAATGAAACACCTTCTGATTTATGCGATGTCTGTAATCATTATAACAGCTATATTAGAGCCAGGAATTTGAGATAATTTTCAAGTTACTGAACAACAAACTGAATGTCATACTTAACAAAGTTCAAATTCCATTGCAACCAAAAACATACTATGACCTTTTGTTTTTACATATGGGCACTCAAAAATAAAATACATTCTACTAAAGTAGATAGCCGATTAAGTGGCGATGGAATGTAAATTATCTGAGATTTTGAGCACTGCTATATGTGCTAATTCTAATTATGTGGGCACTTGTATCATACTACCAACACGCACTGGGCCACCAACCCTCACTGGGCCACCAACCCTCACTGGGCCGCCAACCCTCACTGGGCCGCCAACCCGCACTGGGCCCGCGTTGTAGTGTACGGCACACGGAGGAGGCGTGTGTCCCAGCAGTGGGAACATTACAGGCTGATTATGCTACGCATGCATGCTTGTATCATATTCACCCCAAACTATAACCATGCCAAAATATATCTCTAATCTCACATGACCCAACAATGTCACATTTCCTGAATTCCCAGCAGATCATTTGCAATTCTTCTAATTTTCGTTAAATGGTTGCACATAATAGTTTAATCACCTACAGTTAATTTCATATCTATCATATTTGGTGTAAACATTGGTGGACAATTTTACGAATTTCCATACAAAACTGTCAAACAGGTAAATTGCGTGATATGAATTGCAAACCGATCATATTATGAATTGTCAGTTTGTGACCATTTTACGATTTTTAATATGATTCATATTGTTATCCTATTATGATTCTGCCAAAGTGGCCTTTTAGGCCCCAAGATCAGAGCATGATATATATCCCACAGCCCCACAATCCCTTCATATCTTTACACTGGGATGTTTCTATAGCTCATGGTGGACTAAAAACTTTAGCACTACGTCTGCAATCAAAATTAATTTCCGAATACAACTCTAAGTGCTTTCTGATTTATGCAACGTCTATCATATAGCATCTAAATACTTATTCTAATTATGTAGGCACTTGTGTCATATTTAATTTTATTATTTTAAACTACTTGCTTTAATTAATTTATTGTGTAATTGTCTGCGCATAATGAAGTGCATGCTGTGCTTTTCTATAAGTAAAGAGGCGCTTAGACTTAAGTTTGCAATGTACAAATTATAAAGTAACAGTGTATTTGACACATCTAGGGACCGTCGGGCCCCGGACCTTTGGAAGGCGTACGAGGGGCCAAAGCCACCTCGCAGATGCCCCCTTAGACAATTTTAAATGATGAGGAGGCACCAACTGACGATTATCTCTGTATGCACTATGCAAGTACCCACGGTTGGTGTAGGACTATTGCAGAACATGCAAACAAAACATATGGGTTTGGGTGGCTATTATTCAGCTGGCTATAGGGGATCGGTTAACTTGAACTATGGAAGGACTATGATAATATAATATTTACAGATAAAATGGCATAGTACCTACACTCAAACCATTTATTTCAACTAAACCAATTACAGGCACTTTTGAATTGTCAAGGGTCGGTCAGTCAAAAAGATGGATCATTCTCACTAGTTCCACCAGCAATTGTTCCATGGAACTAGTGAGACTTTTTTTGTCTCAGTAGTTCTATGGTTCTTCTTAGTGGAACAAGTGAAACTAAAGTTAATCAACATTGAAGCTAGTTGCCCATTCCAAAGCGTAGTAGGTACCTATGGAGAAAATCGGGCAAGAAGCACTCATTGTTGAAAAGCCTAGTAATAAGTAAATTCAGTCTACCAAACTACAGCAAAATATATCTCTCATGACCCAACAGTGTCATTACACAAGATCAGAGCATGATATATGTATGCCCCACATCCTACGATCCCCTCATAACATTACACGCGGCAGTTTTTCATCGCAGTAGCCGGCGATACGAAGTGATTTATATTCCATGTCGGGTAGCCCAAGCCACTCTCACCTGGCTTCAGACTGTCTTCAAGATGTATGTTTTGGCCTTGGAAGGGGATTTCTGTTATGATTTGTGGGCTGCTAATGAAGAATTATCTTGATGGGTTGTATATCTTTGTAATTTATGTGAGCGTTACTTGCTATGTAGCATTCGAGTAGAGTTAAATGTATTCTTAAACTAGCGGATCCAATTGAGTTTTCAAACCATCCAGGAACCCATTGAAATATACACAGAAAATTTCATTCAAATCAGTCCAGCCGTTTAGGAGGAGTTAGGTGACAAACATACGTTCAGTACCATTATATGTACGAGTATATATTAAGAAGATTAGAAAGAAAGAAAGAAAATACATTTATTTGCGGCAAACATGACGCATAAAAAAGAACAAACACACAAAAAAAGAAAATAACAAGTTGGGGGTAAACATGCGTGACATTCACGCAAAACGGCCATCGCTCAGCATAATGCTAAGACCCTATACGAGACAGAGCCCCAGCGCTGGTTTTCAGCGGCAGCCGGCGTTGACGTGATGACGTCAACCAGTGCAGCATGCAATTGTACTTATATAAATAAAAACAACAATCAAAACAAGAAATAAAATAAACCATTGCAACATATGATTCGACACAAACAAAAAAAAAACAACAATCAAAATATGAAATTAAATAAAATAAACATACATTAAAAAAAAAACAAAAAAAAACATGAAATATAATTATAATGTGGCAACATTCCGGGCAACGAATCTCGCGCTGCCGGGTATTAGTAATCTGTATTCTGTACGCGTGCGCAGCTGTCACCTGTCACAATGCTATACAATTAGAGATTTGATTTTTTGACATCTTGAACGTTAATAACAATAACACGGCTCATTATTAAACAAAGCTATGATAGAATTAAGAAAGAAGAAGGAATAAGAAGGAAGGAATTTAGAAGAAGGTTTGTATAGTTTATTTCGAAGGTTTGCATTCCTGAAGTGTTTGAAAAAAGGTACTAAATTTAAGTACTTGGGTCACCTGGTCACCGATGACTTAAATGACAGTACTGATATTGAGAGAGAGCGCAGGTACGCGTCTGTACGATGTATTATGTTGGCTCGGCAGGTTTGCACGGTGTACAAAGCAAGTGAAGATGACACTGTTCAAGGCGTTTTGTCAATCCTTTTACACGTGCAGCCTG